>JAGIQG010000001.1:136279935-136879935 GCA_024679065.1 Sphyrna mokarran
TTCATACTATTCCTGTTCTCACTCTCCCGAGGCGCAGGCAGCAATCCTGCGATTACTACCTTCACTTTCCTCTCTCTCAGCTGCCTACCCAGTTCCCTATAATCCCTTTTCATGTCCACTTCCCTCTTCCTGCTTATGTCAGTAGTACCTATATGTACTACAACTTCCAGTTCCTCACCCTCCCCTTTCAGGATGTCTGGGACGCGTCCAGAGACATCCCGAATCCCAGCTCCAGGGAGACATACCACCATCCGCGACTCCCGTCTGCGTCCACAAAAAACGCCTGTCCGCCCCCTCACTAGGGAGTCCCCTAAAAGCACTGCCTTTTTGCTCTGTTTTTTAGGTTTTTGTTTTTGTTCAGCTCCAGGGAGCTGGCCACCGCTGCCTCCCTTGGATGAGCTGTTCCCCCACAGTAGTACTCAGGCAAGAGTACTTATTTTGAAGGGGGACATCCACCGGTGTACTTTCCATCACCTGAGGTTTCCCCTTCCTAATAGTTACCCATGTGCCTTCTCCCCTTTGCCCTGGTGTGACTACTTGTCTGGAGCTCCTATCAATAATCTCCTCATTCTCCCTAATGAGTCGAAGGTCCTCAAGCTGCATTTTCAGTTCTTTTACCTGGTCCCGTATGGATTGCAGCTCCACACAGCGATCACAGGTATGGACATCTGGGAGACCAGGAGCCTCCAAGACCTCCCACATGTTACACTGGCAACAACATGCTGGCCTCACACCCATGCTTGCCCCTTTTTAGTAACCCAGAGAAAAAAAAAGTAAGAAAGATTAAAAAACTTACCTTGCCTCCCCTTTTTGCTTAGGCCCTGTGAGCCAAGGACCTTACAGCTCACACAAAAACAAACTTACTTGCTCCTTCTCAGAGCTCTCCTCTCTCTCTCTCTCTTTTTTAGGTTAGAGGAGGAGGGGGGGTTGGAATACTCTACTTGTGTAGAGTATCGGGATTCCACACCACCCCAATTTATAGTGAGGTTGAAAAAAAACTACACTACCCAAGGTGCTTTGCAACACCTTGCGGGTTTAAAAGTTTAAAAAGTTTAAAAAACTAGTAAAATTTAGACTTAAAAATCGCTCTACTCACTCACAAGCTCTCCACTCGCAAATCTCACAAGCTCTCCACTCGCAAATTGCTGCCTCTCCACAGTGCTCCCAAGGAACAATTACTCCATGTTACTACAAAAATACTACAAAACCTTAGCAGGTCTGACAGCATCTGTGGCGATAGAATAGAGCTAATGTTTTGAGTCAGGCTGACCCTTCATCAGAGTTGAAGAAAAGGTTGTCATGAGCTTTGATGACTGGAAATGTTGACCCTATTCTCTCTCCACAGGTGCTGTCAGATCTGCTCAGACTTTCCACCATATTCTATATTTGTTTCAGATTCCAGCTTCTGCAGTATTTTGTTCTTATACTCCATGGTGGTGTTCGCTATCTGCTAAATTACATCACCTCATATTTCTCTAAATTACGTTTCATCTGCTACTTATCTGTCCATCCTACTTCTTTATCTATATTTTATTGCAGCCAATTGATATGATTTTGACTGTTTGCCACACCTCCAATTTTGCTATCAACAACAAAATTCAAAAATGTTACTCTAGGCCAATATTCAAGTAATTTATTTATATTTTTTCTTTCATGAGAGTGGGCATTGCTGACAAAGTCAGAATTTGTTGCCCTTTGGCTGGTTAGGATTTATCCTAGGATTCTCTGAGAGACTAGGGAGGAGGTTGCAGAGCCTTTGGCTTTGATCTTTAGGTCATCATTGTCTATAGAAATAGTGCCAGAAGACTGGAAGATAGCAAATATTATCTCCTTGTTCGAGAAGGGGAATAGAGACAACCCTGATAGTTATAGACCATTGAGTCTTACTTCTGTTGTGGGCAAAATTTTGGAAAGGATTATGAGAGATAGGATTTATAATTATCTAGAAAAAAATAATTTGATTAGGGATAGTCAGCATGGTTTTGTGAAGGGTAGGTTGTGCCTCACAAAGCTTGTTGAATTCTTTGAGAAGATAACCAAAGAAATGGATAAGGATAAAGCAATTGATGTGTGCACATGGACTTCAATAAAGCATTTGATAAGGTTCCCCATGGTAAGCTGTTGCAGAAGATATGGAGGCATGGATTGAGAGTGATTTAGGGGTTTGGATCAGAAGTTGGCTAGCTGCAAGAAGACAGAGGTTGATGGTTGATGGAAAATGTTCATCCGGGAGTTCAGTTACTAGTGGTGTACCACAAGATCTGTTTTGGGGCCACTGCTGTTTGTCATTTTTAT
Source organism: Sphyrna mokarran (assembly GCA_024679065.1). Lineage (NCBI taxonomy): Eukaryota > Metazoa > Chordata > Chondrichthyes > Carcharhiniformes > Carcharhinidae > Sphyrna > Sphyrna mokarran. The sequence continues at coordinate 136,282,231 of JAGIQG010000001.1, forward strand.
AAATGACCTGGATCAGGGCGTAGAAGGATGGGTTAGTAAATTTACAAATGACACTAAAGTCGGTGAAGTTCCGGATAGTGCGGATGGATGTTGCAGGTTATAGAGGGACATAGATAAGCTGCACAGCTGGGCTGAGACATGGCAAATGGAGTTTATTGCAGGAAAGTGTGAAGTGATTCACTTTGGAAGGAGTAACAGGAATACAGAAAATTGTGTTAATGGTAAGTTACTTGGTAGTGCGGTTGAGCAGAGAGATCTCGGTGTCCATGTGCATAGATCCCTGAAAGTTGGCACCCAGATTGATAGAGTTGTTAAGAAGGCATATGGTGTGTTAGCTTTTATTGGTAGAAGAATTGAGGGTAGGAGCCATGAGCCATGAGTTGTAGAAAACTCTGGTGCGGCCGCATTTGGAGTATTGTGTACAGTTCTAGTCACCGCATTATAGGAACGATATGAAAGCATTGGAAAAGGTGCAGAGGAGATTTACCAGGATGTTGCCTAGTATGGTGAGAAGGTCTTATGAGGAAAGGCTGAGGGACTTGAGATTGTTTTTGTTAGGGAAAAGAAGGTTAAGAGGTGACTTAACAGAGACATATAAGATGATCAGAGGATTAGATAGTGAGGACTGTGAGAGCCTTTTTCCTCGGATGGAGATAGCTAGCATGAAGGGACATAGCTTTAAATTGATGGTTGATAGACATAGGACAGATGTCAGAGGTAGGTTCTTTACTCAGAAAGTAGTAAGAGTGTGGAATGCCCTGCCTGCAACAATTGTGGACTTGCCAACATTAAGGGCATTTAAATGGTCATTGGATAAACATATGGATGATATTGGAATAGTGTAGGTTAGATGGGCTTTAGTTTAGTTTCACAGATTGGCGCAACTTCGAGGGCCAAAAGGCCTATACTGCACTGTACTGTTCTATGTTCTATCACTAATTACTCTTGAACTAAATCGCCTGTTAGGCCATTTCAGAGGACAGTTCATAGCCAACCACATTCCTTTGGGTCTGGAGTCACATGCTGTCCAGATTAGGTAAGGAGTGTGGATTTACACCTCAATGGACATTTGCGATCCAGATGGGTTTTTATGACATTTGATGATGGTTTCATGGTCACGATTATTGAGACAAACTTTAAATTACAGATGTATCGATGTAACTTAAATTCCACCAGCTGCTGTGGTGGGATTTGAATCCATGTCTCCAAAACATTAACCCAGGCCTCTGGATTACGTTACGAGGAGTTATGAGGATTGAGTTACAAGGAGAGGTTAGGCAAATTGGGACTGTTTTCCTTAGAAAGACGTAGACTTAGAAGAGATCTAATAGTGGTGTACAAGATTATGAGGGGTATAGATAGAGTAAACTGAGTTAAGCTTTTTCCTAGGATGGACTCGAATAGCACAAGGGGTCACGGACTTAGGGTGAGGGGGGGTAAGGTATAATTTGGATGCTAGAGGGAGTTTTTTCACACAGAGCGTGGTGAGGGTATGGAATGTGCTGCCAAGTAATGTGGTGGAGGCAGGCACTCTGGAGTTATTTAAGAAATACTTAGATGGGCACATGAACAGAATGGGAATGGAGAGGTATAGAAAACTGATTTAAAATAGGGATCATGAGCCTTGGGAGTCCCTGGGAAGTGTGTAAATAGATGATGATATTGATGTACTTGTTTTTATCCTACAGGTGCTTTGGTCCACCTTGTTGTCTAACGAGGGGCATACACGCGATGGGTCGTGAGAGGGCTGCTCTTGGATTTTTTCGAGAGTATCCTAGTGCTTCACGTCGTTAGTGTACGCTTGACCTGGACCATTGATGGGCAACACGACAGCTCAGTGACTATCGCTGTGCTGTGCAGATACATGGATTTGGGCCTGTGTCTGTGGGAGTTTGCGCATTCTCCCCGTGCTTGCGTGGGTTTTCTCCGGGTGCTCCGGTTTCCTCCCACATCCCAAAGATGTGCTCTTAGGCTAATTGGCAAAACAAATCCTCCCTAAATTGTCTCAAATTTGGTTTTTAATCCATAGATCTATAAACATGGACAGGGATCGCGGGTAGAGGTGGGAACATCGGGGTGGCGACACGGGCTCGTTGGGCCGAAGGGCCTGCTTCCCGTGCTGTTTTGTTCTTTGTTCTTTGGATTAGACTAACTACATTACCACCATCTTCCCCTATGCATGTATAACACAAAAGTAGTGATCCTAGTGTTAAACCTTGGGAACACCACAATCTACCATTCTCTCGTCTAAAAAACAATGATTTATCGCAAGTTGCTCTTTTCTGCCCCTAGCCAATTTTCTTTATTAAAGTTGACATTGAACCTTATATTCCATGAACCTTAATTTTATTAACCTGCCTTTTATGTGATACTTTGTTAAACACCTTCTTAAAATCCATACAGGAAATATCCACTGTGCTCATTTCATTAACCTTCTCTGTTTCTTCGTCAAAACATTAATTTGGTTAATAAAATACAATCTGTCTTTTACATCAAAAGAGAAAATGCTGGAAAATCTCAGCAGGTCTGACAGCATCTGTTAGGAAGGAAAAGAGCTGATGTTTCGAGTCCAGATGAGCCTTTGTCAAAGCTAAAAGGCACAAAGAGTGGGAGATATTTATCCTGTCGGGTGAGGGAATGAAATATGAGTCATAGCCACAAAAACAAGGGGAAAGGTAACTGGTTAACAGTCTATTGCCAGAAACAGAGACAGGAAGAGTCATCTAGACTTGAAACATCACTTTTTTTCTCTCCTTACAGATGTTGTCAGACCTGCTGAAATTTTCCAGCATTTTCTTTCTGTCTCCATTTCTGGCAATAGACCATTTACAAATATCCCATTGCAAGCTCACTGACTCCCAAGCTATCTGGGCTACAGCTTTTCGAACCCTACATTCTGTAAGGACTCTATCCTTTTCTCTGAGCTCCTTTGCCTCTGTCACATTTGTTCTGATGCTTCTGATATATGCTCCTTCTTCCTCAACCATAGTTTCATATAGTTCATATCTACAGATCTCTGAAGGGTGCCACTCAAGTGGATATATCAATGAAGAAAGCTTATGGTGTGTTAGTGCTTATTAACAGATGGTTTGAGTTTAAGAGCCGTGGGGTTATGCTGCAACTGTACCAGATGTTGGTGAGACCACATTTGGAATATTGTGTTCAGTTCTGGTCACCTCACTATAAGAAGGATGTGGAAACATTGGAGAGAGTGCAGAGGAGATTTATCAGGAAGCTGCCTGGTTTGGAGGGTAGGTCTTATGAGAAAAGGTTGTGGGAGCTGGGGCTTTTCTCTTCAGAGTGGAGGACGGTGAGAGGCGACTTAATGGAGGTTTATAAGATGATGAGGGGGATTGATAGAATGGAAATGTAGAGAATATTTCCTCAGGTGGATGGAGCTGTTACTATGGGGCAAAACTATAAGGTTCATGGTGGGAGATATAGGAGGGATATCCGAGGTAGATTCTTCACTCAGAGAGTGGCTAGGGTGTGGAATAGACTGCCTGCTTGATAGTGGAGTCAGAACTTTAGGAACTTTAAAGTGGGTTTTTGGATAGGCACATGGGGCATACCAGAATTATAGGAAGTAGGATAGCTTGATCTTGGGATTGGACATAGCTCGGCACAACATTGAGGGCCAAAGGACCTGTACTGTACTGTAATGTTCTTCAGTTGTTGGCCCATTGATTCTGCACTGAATCAGGCCTTACCCAATCTCCATAAACCTGTGCATTTTACTGTAGCTAGTCCCTTGACACTAAGGGACAATTTAGCATGGCCAATCCACCTAATCTGCACACCTTTGGACTGTAGGAGGAAATCTTAGCAGATAGGGGATGAATATGCAAACTCCGCACAGATAGTGACGCAAGTTGAGAATTGAATCCAGGTCTCTGGTGCTGTGAGGCAGCAGTGCAAACCACTGTGCAACCCCTATATGAGAAAATACAGAATTAATTATCCTCATAAAATCTCTTATTTGTCTGTCTTGCAAAAATCCTTGCCTGGCCTACCAGGATACTCTGATGTCCCTTGATATGGATGGCAGAAGCCAGTGCTGGCTGACTGACAGATAACATCAAGGACACTGGCAGCGATGGGAGCACAAATGCTGTCATCCTGAAAGAGATTGGTGACACAGTGGTTAACATTGCTGCCTCACTGTGCCAGGAACCAGGATTCCATTCCCGACTTGGATCATTGTCTGTGCGGAGTCTGCATGTTCTCCCCACATCTGAGTGGGTTTCTTCCAGGTGCTCTAGTCATCTCCCACAGGTGAAAGACTTGCTGGCTAAATGCATTGGCCATGCTAAATTCTCCTTCAATGTATCCAAATAGGTGCTGTGTGGTGATGGGGGATTTTCACAGTCATTTCATTGCAATGTTACTGTAAGCTTTCTTGTGACACTAATAAATAAATAAAAACAATCACTCCCCAGGGGCAACCCTTTAGCAATTCTAATAATCTTTCAGAGGATAGTACTGCTGTGAGAGCCAGCAAGCTCCATTGGGAACTGGTACCCATCACTATGATATCTGAGCCTGCATACCAGCAACTAAGGATCTCTGATCTCTATCTGAGTTTTCACTTCAGCAGCGATCTCAGAGGGGCTTTGATTTGCTGTAATAGAAGCTGAGACAACATTAGCAGACATGGCTTAGTCTGGTAATGCTGTCCATCATTTCCAAGGTAGAAAGAACGTGCTCTAAGCTCTGTCCATGTTGGAGTCAGACTCCTCTATGCTGTCTAATAGTGAAAGTCTGGCAGGCTTTTCAAAGCATCAGTGTTTTTTAGTATTTTGTTCCAGTGAGGTCCTCATTTGAGGCCGCTGCAGTGTTCTTTTGTGATCTCACATCCAGGAAATTTGTGCGTAAGTTAACTTAATTCCCTGGTCTGACTGCAGTCCAGTGACTAATCCCCAACTCTCTACTCGCCTCTAAGGCAGTATCTGAGCTGCTGGTTGCAAGGCCAGGTGATCATGCTTCCTGTTCTTAGGTCTGGAGTTTCACTCATCTTTCGTCTTAAGGCTGCAGTAGCTGACAAAGAGGCAATTCTTAGCTCTCTGAAATCGTAAAAGTATAACAGAGAGGTAGGGGGTGGGGTGGTGGGAACTAGAGTGAAGGGTGGGGGTAAGGGAAGAATGTGGTGCAGAGGAAAGCAGGAGCTCCACAGTCACTCCATCTGCAGATTCCAAAGCATTTTAAGATGAGGATGAGGAGTGAATAGAAATAAATCAAGTAATAATCTTCTTGTCTCTCTCCTGTGGCTCTTTCTGTTAAGTGTGCAGGTAGATATTGAGGAAAGACAAAATCAGTCTCAGCTTGAGATTGACCCATGGGAATATAAGTAATTTATGCTTAATATTAAATACTTGTAGAAATAACAATGCATTGAATTGTTCAAAATTTCCTGGGTTTTGTAAGGGAAATCATGTTTAATTTGTTAGAGTTCTTTGAGGGCACAACAAGCACTGTGGATAAAGGAGAACCAGTAAATGTAATGTATTTGGATTTCCAAAAGGCATTTGATAAGACGCCATATTTAAGGTACGACTTGAGATAAGAGCTCATGTTGTTGGGGATGGTATATTAGCAAGGATAGAGGATTGATTGATTAACCAGAGAGTCAGAATAAATGGGTCATTTACAAGTTGGCAAACTGTAACCAGTAATGTGCACCAGGGATCAGTGCTGGGGCCTCTACTATTTATAATCTATATTCATGTCTTGGTTGAAGGGATGAAGTATTATGTAGCCAAATTTGCTGATGATACAAAGATAGTTAGGAAAGCAAGTTATTAGGAGAGTCTGTATAGGGATACAGGTAAGTTAAATGAGGGGACAAAAATTTGGCAGATTGTGTATACTGGGAGAAAACATGAAGTTTTTAACTTACTTAGGAAGAATAATAAGTCAGAATATTATTTAAATTGACTGAGACAAAAGATGCTTTTAATAAATGCAGAGGCAGTTCAGTGGCACTGTGGTTAGCACTGCTGTCTTACAGTGCCAGAGATCCAGGTTTGATTTCTGGCTTGGGTCACTGTACAGAGTCTGCATGTTTTCTCCCTGTTTGTGCGGTTTCCTCTGGGTGCTCTGGTTTCCTCCCACAGTCCAAAATACATGCTGGTCAGTGCATTGGCTATGCTAAATTCTCCCTCAATGTACCTGAACAGCTGTCGGAGTGTGGTGATGAGGGGGTTTTCATGATAACTTCATTGCAGTATTAATGTAAACCTCCTTGTGACTAACAAATAAACTTTCAACTTTTTTGTGTCATGTTTCTTGTGAAGCAACTGTTAAGATTCAACTGTTTAAATAGTGCTGATTTGTCTGCAACTGACAGCCGACATGCTGAGCATGCAGAAGGATAATTTGTTTTAATCTGAGCTAATGTATTTTTGTTATTTTTAGTTTTTTTTTGCTGGGGTTTCAGAGTAGGGTTTAATTAGGTTGATTGACAAGAAGAGAACATGTGAATGTGTGGAGCTAAGCAGGCAGATGCTGTTTGAATTTGAAAGGAAGGGCAGCTCTTCCTTTCTCGCTCTCTGTCTGGAAACAGAAGGCCTGTTAGAAAATCAGTCTCTAGAGGCGTTTTCTCCCCCTCTCTCTTTGAAGTTCTGCTCTGTGAAGACAGATCTTTGTTTGGAGGCTGCAATCTGAGAGTCAGAAAGCAGCTGCATTTCTGTACCTCTACACAGAGGTGTTAAAAGGCTTGAGGACTGGCAACTCAAGCAAGCCTGTCTGTTTTTGCTAACTGATTCTGAAGAGGAGTTTACTTTGCTTAAATTGGGACTAATAGAGATAGCTAGCAGTTAAGAATTATACCTGTAACTCCATAGCAGTGTTACTGTAAGCCTACTTGTGATTAAAAAAACAAATTTTAAAAACTTTAAAAGTTATGCTAATTCTTTTTATTATAGTTAAACTGTATTGTTAAATAAAGATTGTTTTAATAAAAATTTCCTAGTGGATCAATAGAATCAATCTGGAGTGAAACACCTTATGCTCACACTAAGATGTATAACTAAAGATGTGTAGATTAGGCTAATTGACCATGCTAAATTGACATTGGTGTCAGAGACATTAACAGGATGGGGTTGTGGTCAGTGCAGACACAATGGGCCGAATGGCCTCCTTCTACATTGTAGGGATTCTATGAATGTTTTCTATGAATGGTAGTGCCAAAATCAAAAATGGTTGACTAACTAATGGACTAGTTAGTGACAGGCAGCATGATTTGTACGGACAAGGTCATGTCTCAGTAAATTAATTGAGTTTTTTTAGGAGGTGACAAAAATATTTGATGAGAGAAGGGCTGTGTATATAGTTTATATGGACTTTGACAAAATCCCAATGGCCGACTGGTAGAAAAACTAAAATCACATGGGATTCAGGTGGGCTAGCTGGATGGATACAGAACTGGTTTGGTTATGAAACAGAGAGAGTAGCGATGGAAGGCTGTTTTTGAGAAGAGAGATCTGCAGCTATGGTGTTCTACAGGAATCGTTGCTGGGACTTCTGTTATTTGTAGTATATATAAATGATCTGGAGTAAAATTTGGGGGATCTGATTGGTAGGTTTGCGGATGACATGAAGACTGGTGGAATTGCATGAAGTGCTGGGGATTGTCAGAGGATATAATAGGGTATAGATAGATTGGAGATTTGGGCACAGAAATGGCAGATGGAGTTTAATCCAGACAAATGTGAGGTGATGTATTTAGGAGGATCAAATTTAGGCATGAATTATTCTATAAATGGCAGAACCCTTAAGAACATTAACATTCAGAAGGATCTAGGCAGGTAGGACTACAGATCCCCAAAAGTGACAACACGTGTGGCCAAGGTGTTTAAAAAAGCATATGGCATGCTTGCCTTCATCAGATGGACATTGAGTACAAGGGTTGGGAAATTATGCTGTAGCTATATAAAATCTTGATTACACTGCATTTGGAGTATTGCGTGCAGTTCTGGTTGCTACACTACCGGAAGGGCGTGGAAGCTTTGGAGAGAGAACAAAGAAGATTCACCAATATGCTGCTTGGTCTTGAGGATGTCAGCTATGAGGAAAGGTTTAATATATTAGGACTGTTTCCACTGGAAAGTCTGAGACTGAAGGGAAGCCTGATAGAGGTCTATAAAATTATAAGAGACGTTGACAGGGTGACAATCAAATGCTTTTTACAAGGATGTCAATTACAAGAGGGCAGATGTTCAAGATGGGAGGGGGAAGGATAAAGGGAGATATGCAAGGGAAGTTTTTCATGCAGAGTCGTGGGTGCCTAGAATGCAGACCTTTGAAAATGACGGGAGGGACCTGGAACAGGTCAAAACCCTATTTCAGACAAATCCCATTTTTTTCTAAGAATGGATCTGGTGTGACTCAGATATGAGAGAATCCCAAATTCAGCAGGATTAATTGAACTTAGTGTGGAATAACAACAGATGTCACCTTTGCCGCAATAAGGACCTTAACCTCCACTGTGGAAATTATGATTTTATGGGATGAAGGTAAAGTCTCATGAATAGCATAGAAGAACAGTACAATTGTCAAATTGTGAAGTTATTTGTATCCCCAACCCTTAAAATAATAAAAAGCTGGTCCTTGTTAATGAAAGTTGAAAACAAATGTTTGTAGCTGTTACAGTAGCTGTTTGCTGATGTTACACCAAGGACTATCATTATGTTATTATCAATGGCTGTTTGTCCCATCAAGGAGATGGTACATTGACAGTATAATTGGCAGCTCAAAGGCTTTATTAAAGGATTAGCTGTCTTTGATATGGATTTATGAATATATTAAAGGATATAATCATTACTTGGACCTTTATTTTAGCTTAACATGGCCTCTGAGGTCTTCCTATGGTGGTTATTGAAGGTATTGGCGTGGAGGGTATAAATACAAAGGGTAGTTAGCATTAGGTTGGAATGACAATATCAAGATCCATATGGGTGGGTTGGGAGGATAACTTGCATTAAGCTAGCATGGGACTATAAGGGATAATGGGGATGGTTGGTAGGACATGAGTTAACATTAAGCGTGTATGGATGTTATAGGAGGTGACAGAGTTGGTGAGGAGCATAAATTGGCATGGATGAGATGTGAGTAGTGGTTGGGATGTTAAGGGATATGAAGGGTGAAGGTGAGTTTGACGTCAGTGGTAGGGAAGCTGTTGGAGGGGATTCTTAGAGATAGGATGTATAGGCACTTAGAGCATTGCGATCTGATTAGGGATACGCAGCATGGATTTGTTAAGGGGAGGTTGTGCCTTACAAATCTGGTAGAATTTTTTGAGGAGGTGACGAAAACGGTGGACAAAGGGCGAGCCGTTGATGTTGTCTATATGGATTTTAGTAAGGCATTTGACAAAGTCCCTCATGGGAGGTTAGTTGAGAAGGTCAAGGCTAATGGGATACAAGGACAGGTAGCTAGATGGATAAGTAACTGGCTTGGTAATAGGAGACAGAGAGTAATAGTGGAAGGGTGTTTCTCTAGCTGGAGGTCGATCACTAGTGGTGTGCCGCAGGGCTCGGTACTGGGACCTCTTCTATTTGTAATATATATAAATGACTTGGAAGAGGGAGTAAATGGAGTGATCAGCAAGTTTGCAGACGATACAAAGATGGCTGGACTTGCGGATAGTGAGGAGCATTGTCAGGCGATGCAGCAGGACATAGATAGGCTTGTAGCTTGGGCAGACAGATGCAGATGGAATTCAATCCTGATAAATGTGAGTTGATGCATTTCAGGAGAAAGAATGTAGCGGGGAGGTATATGATAAAGGGTAGACATATTAAGAGTATAGAAACGCAGAGGGACCTGGGGGTGCAGGTGAACAAGTCTCCGAAGGTGGCAGAGCAAGTGGAGAAGGTTGTGAAGAAAGCATATGGTATGTTAGCCTTTATAGGAAGGGGTATAGAGTATAAGAGCTAGCCTTTAATGTTGCAGTTGTATAAAACGTTGGTTAGACCTCATTTGGAATACTGCGTCCAGTTCTGGTCGCCCTACTACCGGAAGGAAGTGGAGACTCTGGAGAGAGCGCAGAGGAGGTTTACCAGGATGCTGCCTGGTATGGAAGGTCTGAGTTACGTTGAGAGGTTAGGCAAATTGGGACTGTTTTACTTAGAAAGACGTAGACTTAGAGGAGATCTAATAGAGGTGTACAAGATTATGAGGGGTATAGATAGAGTAAACAGGGTTAAGCTTTTTCCTAGGATGGACGCGAATAGCACGAGGGGTCACGGGCTTAGGGTGAGGGGGTTAAGGTATAATTTGGATGCTAGAGGGAGGTGGGGGTATGGAATGCGCTGTCAAGTAAAGTGGTGGAGGCAGGCACTCTGGAGCTATTTATGAAATACTTAGACGGGCAAATGAACAGAATGGGAATGGAGGGGTATAGAAAACTGATTTAAAGTAGGGATCATGAGCCCTGGGAGTTGCTGGGAAGTGTGTAAATAGATGATGGTATTGATGTACTTGTTTTTATCCTACAGGTACTTTGGTCCACCTTGTTGTCTAACAAGGAGCATGCACACGATGGGTCGTGAGAGGGCTGCTCTTGGATCTTTTTCGAGAGTATCCTAGTGCTTCACGTCATTAGTGTACGCTTGACCTGGACCATTTGATGGGCAACACGACAGCTCAGTGACTATCTCTATGCTGTGCAGATACATGGATTTGGGCCTGTGTCTGTGGGATTTTGCGCATTCTCCCCGAGCTTGTGTGGGTTTTCTCTGGGTGCTCCGGTTTCCTCCCACATCCCAAAGACGTGCTCTTAGGCTAATTGGCAAAACAAATTCTCCCTAAATTGTCTCAAATTTGGTTTTTAATCCATACATCTATAAATATGAACCGGTATCGTGGGTAGAGGTGGGAACATCGGGGTGGGGGCGCGGACTCGTTGGGCCGAAGGGCCTGTTTCCCGTGCCGTTTTGTTCTCTTTCTTGTTGTTACAGGGCCTAATATTTCAAAAAAAAACAACTAGGATGAAGTCCCAAAGAAGTGAGGCCAGCCCTTTAAACAGTCCACTTTGACACTCAGCAGTTCCTGTGTCTTCCTCCAATCCATGTCCCTTGGCGGCAGACTCGATTCCACCTGCACCTGCTCCCCTTTTCCACCAGACCTAAAAGTAGGTCTGACAGGGCACTTTTTTCTGGAGGCAGGTGGGATAAGACTGAAGAGTTCCATTCGGGATGCGGTAGGTAGAGGTATTATCACAAGATTATCACAAGATTTTACTTGGACAAGTTGCAGAGCTGGGCCGAGAGGTGGCAAATGGAGTTTAATGTGGAAAAGTGTGAGGTAATGCACTTTGGCAGGAACAATAAATGTGTCGAGTATAGGGCTAATGGTAGGGCTCTTAATAGTGTTGAGGAACAGAAGGATCTTGGTGTATGTGTCAATAGATCCCTGAAAGTAGGCAGTCAAGTGGATAAAGTTGTTAAGAAGGCATATGGAGTCTTAGCTTTTATTGGTAGGGGGATTGAATTTAGGAGCCGCAGCATCATGTTGCAACTGTACAAAACTCTAGTGCGGCCGCACTTGGAGTATTGTGTGCAGTTCTGGTCGCCACATTATAAGAAAGATGTGGAGGCATTGGAGAGGGTACAGAGGAGGTTTACCAGGATGTTGCCTGGTATGGAGGGCAGGTCCTATGAAGAGAGGTTGAAGGATTTGAGGTTGTTTTCGTTAGAAAGGAGGCGGCTAAGAGGGGATCTTATTGAAGCATATAAGATGATTAGAGGTTTAGATAGGGTGGACAGTGATAGCCTTTTTCCTAGGATGGAGAAAGCTAGCACGAGGGGACACAGCTTTAAATTAAGGGGTATGAGTTATAGGACGGATATCAGAGGTAGTTCTTTACTCAAAGAGTGATTAGGGAGTGGAATGCCCTGCCTGCAGCTGTTGTAGATGCGCCAAGTTTGGTGGCGTTTAAGAGGTTAATTGATAAGTATATGGAAGAGAAGGGAATGGTTTAGTTTGGAGGGGCATTGCTTTTTATTTTGGTCGGCACAACATCGAAGGCCGAAGGGCCTGTTCGGTGCTGTATTGTTCTATGTTCTATGTTCTATGTTCTATTAGTAATCCAGGGACCAAGCTAACGCTTGAATCAGGTTCGAATGCCACCGTGGCAGTTGGTGAAATTTGAATTCAATAAAAAACCTGGTATTACAAGTCTAATATGAAACTGTTGTCAATTGTTATAAAAACCTATTGAATTCACTAATGTCCTTTAGGGAAGGAAATCTGATACTTTTACTTGGTTTGGCTGACATGTGACTCCAGACCCACTGCAATGTGGTTAACTCTTAAACATGCAGTCCGGAATAACCAATAGCAATTAGGGATGAACAATAAATGCTGGCCCAGCCAGCAATGCCCACATCCCATGAACGACTGAAAAAAAACACAAGATTCACGTATGTACTAGATTTATGTCAATTGTATTGAACTGGAATTGTAGGTCTGAAGAGATGTTTCAATAGATGACAAGCTAATTATTTTTTTTTCGTTAAAGGTATCCTAATAATGTTAACTGATGGTGAAATTTCAATGGCAAATCAAAGAAGCGGAACAGACTCTTGGATCTCTGCTTCAGTGCCTGATCCTGAAGCTGTTTTCAATGCCACTTCACCTAATGGGGAGACTTTGGGTACAGTTATAACAACGGATTATGGCATCGTTTCCAGTACTGATTCATCTGATAACCAAAGTATTGCAACCACTGAAATACAGAGTACCTTGAGCTCCAGTCAAACTCTGAACCAAAAAGAGAATGATAGTATCAATGACTTCCCAGATAACAGCTCCAGCACCAGAACCATGAGTCCAACTCCTTCTAATGAGCTACGGGATGTGTCAACACCTCAGGGGTCAGACACAGAAGCATCGTCAACTGCCACCACCAATTCAATGAGTTATAGTGTCGTTACCTCAGGCTTCAAAGTGAGCAGCACTCAAGCACTGTCCACAACTCTTTATATAACAAAAGCTGAGACAAGAAGCAATTTGGGTAAGACGTTTCTGCATTGATCCTCACTCAAAGTTTGATAAAATCCCAAACAGCTAAAAGAAAACAGGGAACACGGAAATTAAAACAGAACCAATGTATGCTTGAAAGGAATTTGATCCTGCAAATCCAGAAAAATTGCTGGATCTTACCTTGAGGTGGGGAAACTGATGCTCTCGACCCATATCGAGTACTATAATCAATTGTTAGGATTAACAAATAGACGCTGTGTGCATCATCGTACAGAATTCACTGAGCGGTGCTTACTATTTTTGTTGCTATATACAGGGCCATTGAGATTTTGTGAACATGTCACAGGTATTACGTGAGCTCTGACTTAAATTATTGCAGAACGAAACCCTCAGTATTTCTTAAAGCAGTTGCTGGAGGATGCTGAGGCACTGTGTGCATTCTGAAATAGTTTTGTGACTTAGATAAGCATAGCAGTTCCTCCTATGCTGATGAAGCAATGTTCTAATTGCAGCTTACTGACCTTCTACCACCAACACCATCCACCCCACCCTCCCAAATAGCTCTGACCTTCACTATTTAATTCAGAATTGGCACTCAGCTTCACTACTGGGGGACTAGATTTCCTTTCTCTTAACCGATGACCACACCTTTCCTGTCAATAGCGTCAGGCAGGCATCACAATTTCTCTTTCCAGTACTAGGCCAATGTACGTCAGTGTCAATGAGGGAGACTGTCATAGAAAAATATAAAATTCTAAGAGGACTATCAGGACAGGGTGGATGCAGGAGAGATGTTCCCCATGGTGAGGGTGTCCAGAAATACGGATAATTGTCGAGGGATACGGGGTAAACCTTTTAGGACTGAGATGAGGGGAAATGTCTTGAACCAGAGAGTGGTAAGCCCATGGAATTTTCTACCACAGAAAGCAGTTAAGGCCAAAATGTTGTATGTTTTCAAGGAGTTAGAAATAGTTCTTGGGGTGAAAAGAATGGTAAGATCAGGCTATTGAGTTGGATGATCAGCCACGATCATAATGAATGGCAAAGCAGTCTCAAAGACCCAAATAGCATGCGGCTGCAGCTATTTTCTATGTTTCTATGTTATGATGAATGATCAGGAAAAATTCCTGTGGAAATTGTTGCAACCAGGTGAGGAAGACCGAATTGGCTGCCCCTCTATTCAAAGGTCACAACAACGATTTGAGTTTCTTTTTCATGAGGATATGTCTTTTTTAAATCAGAATGTACTTAACTATTTAAGTAGCGAGCAACAAGCATACATTCAAACAAGATTTTATTTGGTCAAGGAAACAGCAAATTTATTAATCTGTAAACCCAAGGAAAACAAAGAAGTGTATGTAGGGATCAAACTAAACAAATTTAGACTCCAACAGAAGAAAAGAAGAAATAGAATTCTCTTAGCCCACAGCGCAGGCTGGAAAACACCAGTGAGTCTTGTAATTGGCATCCGGCCCATTATGATTCTCCCAGCTCTTTTTACCCATGTAATCAGCCTTGTGCTGGGAATTGGCATGGAGCTGATTACCATATAGAAACTGTCATTTTTATGTGACCATCAGGCGATGGATGGTAGTCTTCAGGTCGGCTAGTGTCTCTCCCAATCTCCATACGCACACATCTCCATCTTTCCATCTCCCCGCTTTCTCCCCACAGCTGCAAGGAGAGATTCTCAACAGCAGGGTTTACATCTGCTCCCCAACAATGGAGACCAGGCATGGCTCTCTACCAATGGAGACTAGGTATGCTCACCTTACTGGTGGGGACTGGGGCCATTGAGGTCCTCCTGGGATGTCAGGGACGGGGGGAGTGCCCCTTGGGCAGTGACCATTAGGTACTGCCAGTTTGGCACTGCACATTGAACAGGGCCATGGGGCAGAACCAGAGGTGTACTGGGGGCCCAACTGATGGTAGGGAGAAATCCTACAGTGCACTCTGCAATGGAATTAATGGGTTTAGGAGGTAAGAGATGATTGGGGCTGGCCATGGTGTGGGTTTGTGGGTTGCACATGTGCATATAGAGGTAGGGGTGCAAGCTGCAAACGTTGGGGGGAGATCAGGCTGCGCATGTGGGACAGAGATTGGGATTGGCCATGGAGAGTGCGAATATCAGGGCTGGGGAAAAGGGCTTGACTGGGGGAAGGGTGGGGAGGGACATCTGGTAGGCCAGTAATTGGGAGGCTGACAATTGGAGGGTGAAAAGAGGGGTGTCAGTGATTGGGAGGCTGATGATGGGTGGGGAGGAGGAGCTCCAATCTCCCCACTGACAGATCGGTGCAAGCACAATGGCCCATTCAGTACAATGAATGTCTCTTCAGCGGGATGAAGGCTCCCCGCTCTGGCTATCAGTATGACGAAAAAAGTTGATTTGCTGGTTAAAAGGAAAAAGGAAGCTTATGTCAGGATGAGGCTTGAAGGCTCGGTTAGTGCAATGGATAGCTATAGATTAGCCAGGAGGGAGCTAAAGAGTGAATTGAGGAGAGCTAAGAGAGGACACGAGAAGACTTTGGCTGATAGGATTAAGGACAATCCTAAAGCTTTCTTTAGATATGTTAAGAATAGAAGATTGGTTAGGACAAGATTAGGGCCAGTCATAAACAGCAGTGGGAAGTTGTGCGTGGAGCCTGAAGAGATTGGAGAGGTACTGAATAAATATTTCTCTTCGGTATTCACGCAGGGTGATGTAAATGTAGTTATGGAGAACACTGAGGTACAGGGTAGCAAACTGGAAAGTATCGAAGTAGATAGGGAGGATGTGCTAGATATTCTCGAGGGTTTGAAGTTGGATAAGTCCCCTGGGCCGGACGGGATTTACCCTAGGATTCTCTGGGAGGCAAGAGAGGAGATTGCAGAGCCTCTGGCTCTGATCTTCAGGTCGTCGTCGGTTACGGGTGTGATTCCGGAGGACTGGAGAATAGCGAATGTGGTCCCATTGTTCAAGAAGGGGAAGAAAGACCTTCTGGGGAATTATAGGCCAGTGAGTCTTACTTCTGTTGTGAGCAAAGTATTGGAGAGAATAATTAGGGATAGGATTTATAGTTATTTAGAGAGAAATGAATTGATTGGGGATAGTCAGCATGGTTTTGTGAAGGGTAGGTCGTGCCTTACTAACCTCATTGAGTTTTTTGAAAAAGTGACCAAAGAGGTGGATGGGGGTAAGGCGATTGATGTGGTATATATGGACTTTAGTAAGGCGTTTGATAAGGTGGCCCATGGAAGACTTCTGCAGAAAATGCAGATGTATGGGATAGAGGGTGATTTAGCTAATTGGGTTAGGAATTGGCTAGCAGATAGAAGACAGAGGGTGGTGGTTGATGGGAGATATTCATCGTGGAGTTCGGTGACAAGTGGTGTACCTCAGGGGTCTGTTTTGGGGCCCCTGCTGTTTGTAATTTTTATAAATGATCTGGATGAGGGTATTGAAGGATGGATTAGTAAATTTGCAGATGACACCAAAGTCGGAGGAGTGGTAGATAGTGAAGAGGGGTGTTATAGTTTGCAGAGAGACTTGGACAAGTTGCAGAGCTGGGCCGAGAGGTGGCAAATGGAGTTTAATGTGGAAAAGTGTGAGGTAATGCACTATGGCAGAAATAATAAATGTGTAGAGTATAGGGCAAATGGTAGGATTCTTAGCAGTCTAGATGAACAGAGGGATCTTGGTGTGTATGTGCATAGATCCCTGAAAGTAGGCAGTCAAGTCGAGAAGGTTGTTAAGAAGGCATATGGAGTCTTAGCTTTTATTGGTAGGGGGATTGAATTTCGGAGCCGCAACGTCATGTTGCAACTGTACAAAACTCTAGTGCGGCCGCACTTGGAGTATTGTGTGCAGTTCTGGTCCCCACATTATAAGAAAGATGTGGAGGCATTGGAGAGGGTACAGAGGAGGTTTACCAGGATGTTGCCTGGTGTGGAGGGCAGGTCTTATGAGGAGAGGCTGAGGGATTTGAGGTTGTTTTCGTTAGAAAGGAGGCGGCTAAGAGGGGACCTAATCGAAACATATAAGATGATTAGAGGTTTAGATAGGGTGGACAGTGATAGCCTTTTTCCTAGGATGGAGAAAGCTAGCACGAGGGGACACAGCTTTAAATTAAGGGGTGATAGTTATAGGACGGATATCAGAGGTAGGTTCTTTACCCAAAGGGTGGTTCGGGAGTGGAATGCCCTGCCTGCAGCAGTTGTAGATGCGCCAAGTTTGGTGGCGTTTAAGAGGTTAGTTGATAAGTATATGGAAGAGAAGGGAATGGTTTAGTTTGGAGGGGCATTGCTTTTTATATTGGTCGGCGCAACATCGAAGGCCGAAGGGCCTGTTCTGTGCTGTAATGTTCTATGTTCTATGTTCTATCTCTGAGGCACTCTGTGATTCACGGATTGCTGGAGATTTGTGAAAATAAGTACTCCAACAAAACAGGTGGGGAATTCTCTCCTTTTCTCACCTATTGGTCACTTAATGGTGAATCCCAGCCATTGTCTTTAATCGTCCTGCAGATATAGATTTTTAACTTTTGAGACTGATTCGGATTAACTGATTTCTTGGATGTGGTCAGATGTAAATGGTGCAATTTTGGCAGATCTTGTTTTGCTGTTAAATTTCTAGTAAAGTTGCCTTCTGTATTAATTCATACATTTGTTCCAAAAGAGCGAGCTGGAAAACGCATACCCTTTCTGAATGTTTCATCTACTGAAATCTTTCTTATAACCTCTCTGCAGTAGCTGCAGCCTGATCTGTTATATGTTATCCATTATAGGGTTTTAGTGGGTCTGTCTGTAGCAGGCATTGTTTCAATGTTCTGTACTTTACATTTTAATATCTCTTTCTTATACAGTGATGAGTTTCAATGGACCTTTGAATTATAGGAAATGCCTCTCTCTTCACACTCCTATGGGGCTGATTCATCTCAGAAGGTGTAGTTTAATTCTAACTGATTTTAAATTGCAAAATATTTGATCTGTTGAAAGTTAAAATATATATTCAAAAACAATGGGATAAAATGTAACCCTGAGTGTTTAAGGGTACCCCTTTGGAAGGCAATAAAGTGGAATTATTTTTCAACCACTGCAATCTGTGATCATTAGTAATTTTTAAGTCCTTCTACCCAAATATTACATAACATGTCAATATTTCTGCAAGTTCTTTCTATACTGTCAATCAATTCAGAGCTAACCATGATAAGCTGCAGAAAATGTCACAATTCAATTTTACTTTGTCCTCAGAGGTAACCAATTAACATATGAATTACTATGACTATTAAAAATAGAACAACATCTAAGCCCAAGTTATAATGTGGGCTTAATGTTAGTGCAGCAATTAGTACAACACTGACATCAAACATACAGTTAAGGCTTGATTCCTTCAGAGGAATGAAATGCCTTCACGGAAAGGATGGTTAATTTCCACTGGCTGCAAAATGAATTCAGTCATTGCCATAAAATTTTAAACTTTCATTTTAATATTTGAAAAATCCTGAAGTGAATTGCCGCTAATCCCTGATGGCAGAAGAGAGTTGGCTTTTCTATCAACTCTTAAATTGTTGGTAATTTCTCTGGCAGCCCAGCCCTCTACTAGAGACTGACTACACATGCATAGAACTCGGTTTTCTCTCATTTAACACCAGTGCAACTAGACCACATAACCATGGTTCGTCAATCAAATGCTATGAAAAATGCAGTTGCACATAATCCATGAAATCAGAGCTTAAAAGAGGAGCATAAGCTTGAATTTTATTTTCACTTACCATTTTAAAAATCAATTCTTTTTATGTTGGTCACAATTGGCAAACCAAGTTACTGTGTGATAAAGTTAGCAGATTAAAATCCTTGCTCAAGTAATAGGTAAAAAAATCTTGCATGAATACATCAGTGCATTCATACATGTTGTGATTTCTAATCATATTTTATTCTGTGCCAAGTGATTGAAGTGCTAAAGCACAGAGGAAGTAAATATATAAAGAAAAACCAGAATTGTTCATAGAAAATTGTGAACTTAGTTGTACTGAAATAAACTGAGATCACGCACATAGTTCTGTGCACTATAGGAGAAAACACGTAATTTAAATGAAAAGATTTGCCCCATGTTGTGTACTGAATATTTTAGTATATATTTTGATTTAGCATCCAATGCCATAGTAGTAATATATCATCAGTAGGGTAGGATGTCATCCATTTTGGCAAAACTTTCTCTCACATATCCTGTGAGAGTGTTGGCAGTTCTGTGTTGGCAGTTCCAGCCAACACAGAACTGTACTAGACTGAATGTAGTGTGACATACACATGCTTGGATCCTGATTCCACATTGATTTGCTTTGACTGTTGCCCAGTATGAACTGATCTCCTTTTTGGGTATAGGTCTCCTTTTTTCTGAAACCCTGTACATTGCCTTCATCCTGTTATGATCTCATTAAACACAATGTTTATTCTGGTTCAGCAGTAGTAACTGTGCATCATACTGAAGCCCACATCTTTAGTTGCACTTCTCTAAACTAGCATCTCTATCACACTTTCTCCAATACCTACTCTTTCTAAGACTTTTTCATATTTCCTTTGTGAATTTGAAGGACAAACTAGGATCTTTTTTGCCATTGTTGACCTGAAATATTCCAGATGCTGGTAAAATTAAATGTAAAATAAATAAAATAGAAAAGTTATGATTAGTGTCTATCAAATTGTGTTTTGATTAATACATTTTTCCATAGACTTAGCCTCCATAATGATCATGCTGTAAAAGCAATCATTACATTTTGCAGTTGAATTATATTCTTTATGAATAATTATTTTTACAAATCACTGAAATGAAAATTATATAAAGTTAAAAGAGTTTGTATATTTTCCTTGATTCTGGTCGCCACACTACCTGAAGGATGTGGAGGCTTTGGAGAAGGTACAGGAAAAATTTACTAGGATGTTGCCTGGTATGGAGGGCATTAGCTATGAGGAGAGGTTGGAGAAACTTGGTTTGTTCTCACTGGAGCGACGGAGGTTGAGAGGCCTACAAGATTATGAGAGGCATGGACAGAATGGATAGTCACAAGATTTTTCCCAAGGCGGAAGAGTCAATTACTAGGGTTTAAACCTTGTGAAGGGCAAGTTTAAAGGAGTTGTACAAGGCAGTTTTTTTATACATAGAGAGTAGTGCGTGCCTGGAACTCATTGCCAGGGGGAGTAGTGGAAGCGGATAAGGTAGTGATTTTTAAGGGGTGTCTTGACTTGTACATGAATAAGATGGGAATAGAGGGATATAGTCCCCAGAAGGATAGGGGGTTTTAGTTAAGTTGGGCAGCATGGTCAGTGCAGGCTTGTAGGGCCAAAAAGTCTGTACTTGTGCTGTAATTTTCTTTGTTCTTTGTACTGGAGACAATTGAAAACATCAGGCCTCCTTTTCCATTGCCCCTGAAAAGTCAGGGACATGTCAGGTGGGCACTGCTAGAGTGTCAGGTGGCACTGCCAGCTTGGTACTTCCAGATGGGGACTGTCACAGTGCAAGGGGGTTGGACTCAGGGGGCAGGAAGACAGTCACGATGAGGTGGCATGAACAGGAGGGCTGAGGGGGCAGGAAGGGAGAAAATATGGGGGCAAGAAGGGAGCCCAATGGGAGGGTCACAGTGCTCTGATGTTGGGGACGAAGTTAGAGAAAAGTGCCTTCAGTAGGGGGGAAAGGGGAGATCCCGATTTATGTGGGGAAGGGAGGGAGTGCTTCAATTTCACTTGTCTGTGAAGCAGGCCTGCCTGCATGCTTAGCCTGTGGCCCTCTCAGAACTGGTGCAAAATTCTCCCCTTCCCACAAAGTGGTTAAGTGTTGGAAACTTGTGATCTGATTTGTGCTGGCAAATCACACTGGTTTTCTTGTCAACTTTTAGTTATTTTTTTTGAGAAAATTCTGCCCTGGAGGTCTAATTAAACATGGTTAGAACTTGAATTTACCCACTGATCCTTGAACTCAACTGAGCCACTCACAAATTCTAATTTTGAGCACAGAGGAAATCAACTAGAAATTCTTTCATGACCCCACCCTCCCTCTCCATCTGCAACATCTCCTCCTCATACAAATATAGACTTTTGCTGGGGGAATGTTTCACAAGGATCAATCTTTGCACAAGTGAGCATTCTTCACAGATCAGATTTTGGGTAAAACAGGGATTCTGTTATCTCTCAAAGCTCAAAATAAACAGATGAAGTAGAATGCTTCATTTCATTACATAGAAAGTAGGATGTTTTCTGTGTTCCTTGTACAAGTAAACTCAAGTTCCTCTGAACATTGTTTCACATTTTAATATTCTGCTTTCCTATTTTTACCTCCAAAGTGAATAAACTCACACTTCCCTTCACTCAGAGGCTGAGCTTTTGCTTGCATAGAGGCAGGAATAATTGCAGTCTACTGAGAACAACGCCTTGAGGATTAGCAGGATTAGCGTTACAAAAGGTAGTTGTGAGAGAAGCAGCAATTAAGATCAGCTTGCTTTGTCAAAGTGTCAGGGATATACTAAGGAATAAGGGTCATGTGTAATCAGCCAGTCTCTTGAGATGCTACAACATGGCTAGATTTCTGAGAATCCAAGTCACAGCCTTCAGGAAATAGGATCAGCAGCAGGAATGGCATTAGTTGGGATTTTGTTTTGTGGTTTATAAATAAATTTTGCTGTCCTTGTGACAATTATCTGACTATCAAACATGAGGTTGCTTTCCAAAAGAAGGGCTCGTTGGGCCGAAGGGCCTGTTTCCCGTGCTATTTTGTTCTTTGTTCTTCTTTGTTCTTTGACTAATGGTAATTCAACTCGGAAAAAAAGCTCAAAAGGAGAATGTCAAAATAGCTGTGGTGCATATTGCAGAAGCAGGCAATTGTCTTTTTATATTAAAGTAGACTGCAATGGATAAACCTAGAACTAGTACTGACATCATTTGAATTTTTAAAAATGAACTAAGAGGGTACCTGATTTGGCCTACGTTAGTTGGTCATGATTGAATGATCTCAATATTGCATCATTGCTGGTGCTTTTGCTTAGGGATAGTCCCTCATCTCTTGCACATTTGTCAAATATGTGACTTACCTGAAGTATGTATGTGTGCAAAGAAAATCTGAAATACGATTGCATTTTGTTTCAGTAATGAATTTTTATTTGTCACCAGTGACAGTTATGAAGAGGGTAATGTTCTCATGTTACAATAATAATCAGAGCATTACGTTATACTTAGTTGTGAACTTGTTGAGATATAGATTGTGGCATGATTGTCAACATGGTTCACTCTCTAGTGAAAATAATGGTCATAGTCTGACACTAATATATTTTTTAAGAATTGTTGACAGAAAGATTTGCCACAGATAAATTATGCTGTGATCGTACTCATAATAAAAATAAAACTTGTGCTATGGAATTATATCTGCTAACAGGGATGATACTGCAGAATAGTAGATGTCTGCCAACAATAAGATGTACTTTAATAAAAATGTATATAAGGAGAAAACGATTACCTTTCTAAAAAGTTAATAGCTGTTTAGATTTCTTCAGTTTCCAAACTACAGGCAGTTTTTCCACTTTTCAACTTTAACAAACTCTTTGACCAGGGTTTTCCCAAAAAAATTAGAAGTGCTGAACTTGGGTAAAAACTGGAGTAACTCCCACTGGTTCTTTTAGTGGGATTTTCACAATATACATTATCTTTTCACAATATACATTAACAATTTGGAGGAAAGCACAGAAGACACTATTGCTAAGTTTGCAGATGATACAAAGATATGTAGAGGTTTGATAGTATTCAGAAAGCAGGGAGGCTGCAGAAGGACTTGGACAGGTTAGGAAAGTGGGCAAAGAAGTGGCAGATGGAATACAATGTGAAAAAGTGTGAGTTTATGCATTTTGGAAGGAAGAATGGAGGCATAGACAATACTGCTGACTAAACCAACTCATAGCATAGGTTCAGTCAGCAGTTAGGAAGGCAAATGCAATGTTAGCTTTCATGTTGAGGGGGCTAGAGTACAAGAGCAGGAATGTACTTCTGAGGCTGAATAAATCTCTGATCAGACACGATTTGGAGTATTGTGAGCAGTTTTGGATCCCATATCTAAGGAACTGTGTGCTGGCCATGGAAAGGGTCCAGAAGAGGTTCACAAGAATGATCCCTGGAATGTCGAGCTTGTTGTACTAGCAATGGTTGAGGACTCTGGGTCTTACTCTTTGGAGTTTAGAAGGATGAGGGGTGATCTTATTGAAACTGCAAGGCCTGGATCAGTGGATGTGGAGATGTTTCCACTAGTAGGAAAAACTAGAACCAGACGGCACAACCTCAGGCTAAAGGGACGATCCTTGAAAACAGGGATGAGGAGGAATTTCTTCAGCCAGAGATTGATGAATCTGTGGAACTCTTTGCCTCAGAAGGCTGTGGAGACCAGGTCATTGACTGTCTTCAAGACAGGGATAGATAGATTCTTAATTAATAAAGGATTGGAGATGAAAAAAATCAACCTTGATTGGTGGAGCTGACTCGATGGGTCGAGTGGCCTAATTCTGCTCCTGTGTCTTATGGGATTTTGAAAATGAATCGCCCACAATCTGAGCACTGCGAAGTACCCCAGCAAGAATCATGATAAAAATCACGGGGTGGTCAATTCGCACTGGAGAGGCCTGCGCAGTGCTGAGCAAGCCACAGTGCATGCACCAATCTACGTAGCAGTGATCGGCGCACACGCAGTCGCTCAGCACTGCAGGTTTCCACGTCATTGGCCAGCTCGATCACTGGTCAGCACTGCAATCGCCCTCTCCGCAATCCCCCGGCTTTCCAATCCCCCCATTCCCTAAGTGCGGTCTATGATTGGTCTGGGGCACAGGGTTGGCGGGGGCTTTATTGCGGGCTGTGGGCCCCACAGATTGCAGAGACAGGAGGTGGTGAGAGAGCTGCGTTAGGCTAATGCTGGTAGCCTAACGCAGCTCTCTCACCACCTCCTGTGAGAGGTAGATCACTGAGGCACCAACGCTTTTCGAGCATCATTAATAGGTTTCAGTTTATATGCGGCATTCAGTCATCATTATTTAACACTACGGCCCACATTATTTAGTGGATTTTAAATGAATGATGACATTTTCCCACAAACTTTCTACAGGAATTATCACTCGAAATTGTGGTGACTCAGAATCTGTTTCAGTGCAGCATCGCCTGCAGGGAATCTGAGACCTGTGCAAATCTCCTTAATTAGATTGAAGGATTCTTAATGATCACCTCAGAGACAAAAGGAAATGTAAGTTAGAATATTTAATTCAATGTACGTCATAGTGGAAAACAAAATAAAGTGAGGAAAAGAAAGATGGTGTGAAGAAGGAGACAAGAGATGGAAAGGAAAAGTAAAAAATAAATTCATATTTTTAATATTTTTAAAATGTTCAGTGATGATTAATGTCTGAAGGAATAAACACCCCCACCTGATTTTTAAAGAAGTTGTTTCATAATTAAGCTGCTTCAGATCATTTAAAATTCAATATATCTGAATGAATAAGCCTTGATATTTGCTGGTGGGGTTAGTGGGTACTTATCAGGCAATCAAAGCATTTGATGTATTTGAATGCTGAGCCCCTTTGTGAGATACTGTTGTAGAGGAACTTCTTCTGAAGGAACTGGCTTACTTGGACAATAACTTCCTTGTCTCCATGTTTAATTGCACATGTGCATTTACTGAAAGTTGTTCAATTTGCTCCATAATAAATCTGATTGTTTCATGATTATTCTATTTGCAAAATCCAGGTCATCATGTTCTCAGAGCCAAAGATGATTCTGCCATATGAGTGCCTCTTCATGGGCATGTGTATGATTTTGTATATATAGTACTGGTTAGACTGTTTTTAGTTTGTGAGAAATATCACAAGCCATCTTATGACCTCCTGGATTTTGAAAATCTATACACACTTTGAATTCATAACTTAGGGTATAAACTATGGAATAGATTCATTAAACAGATAAGCAGCAGCAAATGCAATACCATGGCTTGTGATATTTTGCTGAACATTTAACTTGTGCTTTTTCCCTGGAAACAGAAAAATGAACAAATGCAAAACTTTGCTAATTCTACTGATACAAAACCTATATCCTAATTTTACTGGTACTAAAACTGTATCGTAACTCTACTGATATTAAAACTATGCTGGTGTCTATGTTATACATCAGTATGTGAAGACTTTAATGAACCAGAAAGTCTTGATTTTCTCTGAAAGCTATTATAACAATCAACAAAGTTGTCAGGAAAGAATAGGATGTGACATAAGTTTACTTTTGAGTTCTTTATATTGAAGGAAATTGTTCTTATTTCATGTTGATTGTAAACATTCTGGAAAGTGCAATAATTTAATCCTCATTCATTTGAAAGCCATTCACTTACAGTATCAAAATCTGATCCACACTGAATCACATTATGGGATTCACATGATCATGTAAGTTCACCATGTGTGCAGTTGGCAGTCCGGTCACAAATTGTACTCAAAATTGCATTAGTTTCTGTTTATATTTATTTGCATATTTAGATATATTCAAATATTTCATGAAGAAGTGCAATTGGCCAATGTTTTAGAAAGTAATTATTTATTCTTCATAAAAAAAGATACATTTAAGTCACCTGGTGTGGTTTGATTAATCCAGCTTGCTTTATCACAAAAATGGGCATTTGCAATATGATAGCCTTGCCCAGTATCTGTGCGCAACCTAAAGGACATTCTTGGGGCTGGATTGCCATCGGGTTGGGATAGCTTGAAAGCCCTTTAAAAATGGTGGGCGAGTAGGCAGATCTGATTCTGAATTCTGACCCTATTCCTGGGGTTTCCAGTTTTTGGGAGTTTCTTTTAAGGGTTTCCAGATCGTGAGCTAGCATCCTGCACTCGTGACCTGGCTAGCTTCATTGCGGAGATGGGCATGTCCCAGTACCCTGCAATTTTCGTGGAGTTGGGCCAGCTTTTTAAAATGTCATGGTTCATGGCACTTCTTTTTTTACTTTTTTTGGCAGCTGATGCTCAGGCAGCATTTGTTCCTCGTCCCTAATTGTGCTTGAATTTGTGTGGTTTATCCAGCCATTTCTGATGACAGTATGTGGGTTTGGAGTCCATTACGGGAGTTCACAAGAATGGTGAATGTCTTTCCTGATAGGATGGTAGTCCAACCAGCTGGGTTTCATGACAATAAATGACAGTTGTCATGGTCACAAAGACTGAAATTAGCTTTTAATTCCAGATTTTCTTTTAATTTAGTTGTATTAAAATTCCTCAAGCTGCCTAGTGGGGATTCAACCTCTTGGCTCAGAGGATTAGCCTGGGTCTCTGTTGTGCCACCATTTCATTGGGCCAAGAGTTGTCACAAATCATATATGCGGGAATGTTTTGAAAGGGAAGTTCAAAAGATCCTCCTCAGGCCCCCATTCTGAGGTATATTCCCTCAAACACTTCTTAAGGCCCCTCATGCCAAAATAGACCCTGCAAACAACCTAGATATACCCTCATGACATCCATGTAAAATATGACCTACATACTCTTTAGGGCTCCTCATGCCCTCCAAGCACAGGTATGTAAACACAGACAATCCCTCTGCCCCAGGGCTTGAGGATGAAAATCATGCTCCAGGTTGTGAGGATCTGGGCTCATGCCGTATTAAAAATGTATCTGGGAGGAAGGAGTATCGTAATTGTACCAAAGCTAAACTGTGTTAAACAGATAAGAACACTGATTGGAAAGTCGAGTTCTGATGCTGCTCACGGTTGTGAGTGAGGACTTTCCTAAGCTCAAAACTTCACTATACTCTGCTCCAGGCTGGTCTGGTTGCTTCACATGGAAGCCACATTTTCATTCTTTTCTCTCATTCAAGGGCCTGATGAGTAAATTTCAGAAAGATAATTTCTGGCACAACATTAAACATGAATTTCAAAACGTTTAGGTCTGAACAGAAGAAACAACTTGCATACAAAAATAAAGCAATGTCAAAGCAATAAATAGATCTTTAAAAAAAATTAATGAAGATCATTATTAGAGGGCGAGAGGGACAGAATCTGTTTGGCTGACACCCAAGATCTTGATGCTCAGATATTCATGCCTTCACTCACTCTGTGAGTGGGAGTGATTGTGTGTAGATATCTGAGGATGAGAGAGAGTAGTAAGCCTAAGAATGTGAGTGAGACAGACACAGACATGAATACACCCCCACACTCATTATCTTTCTCTGTCTCTGTCCACCACCCCCCCACACTTCTACTGACACACTTTCCCACACCTCTGTGCATTGTGTCCCCTCATCCTTGTCTCTTGTGCCTGTCCCTCAACAGTGCATCCAGCCTCTCCTGGCCTTGCAACCTCTCCCTCCCCCACCCGTCTTAGTAGCCAGCTGCTGTCTCTCACTCTACACCCTACTTATACCTCTTTTTTAGGAGCACACTCATTGTCACCAATGTTGCTGTTCCTTTACTGCAAATGCAGCCAAGGAATGGCCTGTGATTGGAGGAATAGTTTCTTTCAGGATCTTCCAGGCTCTTTGAAGACTGCCTCTGAAGGCTACGTTGAAAGGCTTCGCAGGCCACATCCAACCTCTAGCCATTGAGCAAGGCTGCTCTACTTCATGAGTTCTATCTCCAAAGTATTTGGGATCTCAAAAATTATCATGGTCAAGATGTTTTTGAATGGAATGCTGTGCAAGCTGTAACGATATAGAATATTCTGTGAGGCATATTGTAGAAGCCCTCCCTAATCCATCAAAGAGTGTAAGCATCTTTCTGATATTCCTTTTAATAACATAGAGATATGTATCTCACTGTTGAAATTTTCAGCAGTTGTTGTTGAAGCTTTTAGTAGGTCATTATTTATGGTACTGAAGGATATGTCTTGTCATCAATAAGCCATCAGCCTTGCTGCCATGGGAAAACTGGATGCTTTATGAAAGCAGTTTAACTAAATTAAAAATGTGTTCGGTACAAACTCAATGGGCCGAAGGGCCTCTTTCTGCATTGTAGGGTTCTATGATTCTATGATTCTTTACCCCAACTACCCTCAAGAAATGTCAATGACCTGATGAATGAATGCCTGAAAAAGATGTGAGTTGGATTAAGTGAGTGGTATTAAGAGTAGTCATCTTTCTCAAAGCCACAGGCAGTTAGATGATTGTTATCACATAGTTCTCTATTTTGCTGGGACACTTCTCCTATTGCTACTTTGGTGAAGTGTACACTTCACACATCAATCTTCTCTGTGATATCTTCGTCCAATTTGCATGTAATTTTAGGATATATTAGAAAGTGCGCCCACATTAGTGGGGCCTCCTGGGAGGATGCACTACAAGTTTGCGGCAGACTGAAAAGATTGAGTATGTAGATATTAAGGAAGCGGATGTGTTAGAACTTTTAAATGCTATCAAGATAGACAAGTCTCCGGGACCAGATGGGATGTACCCCAGGTTATTGTGGGAGGTGAGGGATGTCATTGCAGAGCCCCTGGCGATGATCTTTGCGTTGTCGATGGAGACAGGAGAGGTTCCGGAGGATTGGAGGATTGCGGATGTGGTCCCTATTTTCAAGAAAGGGAACAGGGATAGTCCTGGAAATTACCGACTGGTGAGTCTGACCTCAGTGGTTGGTAAGCTGATGGAGAGGCTTCTGAGGGACAAGATTTACGAGCATTTGGAGAAGTTTAGGTTGATTAGAAATAGTCAGCATGGTTTTGTAAAAGGCAGGTCGTGCCTTACGAGCTTAATTGAGTTCTTCGAAAATGTGACTGAACACATTGACGAAGGAAGAGCAGTGGACGTGGTGTACATGGACTTCAGCAAGGCATTTGACAAGGTCCCACATGCAAGACTTCTTGAGAAGGTGAGAGGCCATGGGATCCAAGGGGCTTTGGCCTTGTGGATCCAGAACTGGCTTGCCTGCAGAAGGCAGAGGGTGGTTGTGGATGGCTCTTTTTCTGCATGGAGGTCGGTCACCAGTGGAGTGCCCCAGGGATCTGTTCTAGGACCCTTGCTGTTTGTCATTTTCATAAATGACCTGCATGAGGAAGTGGAGGGATGGGTGAGTAAGTTCGCCGATGACACGAAGGTCGGTGGTGTTGTGGATGGTCTGGAGAGATGTCAGAAGTTGCAGCATGACATTGACAGGATGCAAGACTGGGCGGAGAAGTGGCAGATGGACTTCAACGCGGATAAATGTGTTGTGGTCCATTTTGGCAGATCCAACGGGATGAATGAGTACACTATCAAAGGTAGGAGTCTTAGCTGTGTGGAAGAGCAGAGGGATCTTGGGGTCCGGGTCCATAAGACTCTCAAATCGGCCTCCCAGGTGGAGGATGTGGTTAAGAAAGCTTACGGTGTACTGGCCTTCATTCATCGAGGGATTGAGTTCAGGAGTCAGGAGGTAATGCTGCAGCTTTATAGGACCCTTGTCAGACCACACTTGGAGTACTGTGCGCAGTTCTGGTCGCCTCACTATAGGAAGGACATGGAAGCTATTGAAAGGGTGCAGAGGAGATTTACAAGGATGTTGCCTGGATTGGGAGGCATGCCTTATGAAGACAGGTTGAGGGAGCTGGGACTGTTCTCCCTGGAGAGACGAAGGTTGAGAGGCGACCTGATAGAGGTTTACAAGATGTTGAGAGGAATAGATAGGGTGGACTCTCAGAGACTATTTCCCAGGGCTGAAATGGTCGCGACGAGAGGGCACAGATTTAAGGTGCAGGGAAGCAAGTACAGAGGGGATGCTAGGGGAAAGTTTTTCACTCAGAGGGTGGTGAGTGAATGGAATCGGCTGCCGTCGGTGGTGGTCGAGGCGAACTCGCTGGGGTCTTTTAAAAGACTTCTGGATGAGTATATGGGATCCAATGGGATTGGGGGTTATAGATAGGTCTATGGCTGGGTAGGTTTTGATGTGTTCGGCACAACTTGTGGGCCGAAGGGCCTGTTTGTGCTGTAGTGTTCTATGTTCTATGTTCTTTTAAAGGCCGTCTCTTTTCTCTTTCCTTCAAAGCTCCACCCTCCGTATTAAAATTGCAAAAAAGACAACATACATTATGGATTACATACTTGCTGCTTAAAAAACCTGTCAATTCTGGGAGGTGCCTAAATGCACTGATCTCACAGATCTTTCCACAGTCAGTGGCTAATCCAATTCTATTAAAGTGAAGACCAACCAACTACACCTAAAGGTTCTTCTGCAACACATAGATTTTTCACATGGTTTTGTGATGGGAGGTCATATCTCAGAAACTTGATTGAGTTTTTTGAGGAAGTGACGAAGATGATTGATGAGGGTAGGGAAGTGGATGTTGTCTACAATGGACTTCAGTAAGGCCTTTGACAAGGTCCCTCATGACAGATAGGTACAGAAGGTGAAGTCACATGGGATCAGAAGCGATACAAGATGGCAAGGTGGATACAAAATTGGCTCGGTCAAAGAAGACAGAGTGTAGCAGTGGAAGGATGTGTTTCTGAATGGAGAGCTGTGACAAATGATCATCTTCAGGGATCAGTGCTGGGACTTTTGCTGTTTGTAATATGTATAAATGACTTGGAGGAAAATATAACTGGATTGATTAGTAAGTTTGCGGACGACACAAAAGTTTGCAAATAGCAATGTGGACCATCAGAGGATACAGAACAGTTGGAGACTTGGGCAGAGAGATAACAGATGGAGTTTAATCTGGACAAATGTGAGGTAATGCATTTTGGAAGAACTAATACAGATAAGAAATGTACAGTAAATGGCAGAACCCTTGACAGGCAAAAGGATCGGATGTACAGGTGCAGAGATCACTGAAAATGGCAATGCAGGTGAAGAAGGTAGTCAAGAAGGCATTTGGCATGTTTGCCTTCATTGGCCAGGGTATTGAGTTTAAAAATTGACAAGTCATGTTGCACCTTTGTCGAACCTTAGTTAGGCTGCAATTGGAATATAGTATTCAATTCTGTTTGCCATACTACCAGAAGGATGTGGAGGCTTTGGAGAGATTCAGAAAAGATTTACCAGGATGTTACCTGGTATGGAGGGCATTAGCTATGAGGAGAGGTTGGAGAAACTTGGTTTGTTCTCATTGGAGCGACAAAGCTTGCGGGGAGACTGATAGAAGTCTACAAAATTATGAGAGGCACAGACAGAGTGGATGGTCAGATTTTTCCCATGGTGGAACAGTCAATTACTAGGGAGCATAAGTTTAAAGTGCAAGGGGCAAAGCTTAAAGAAGATGTATAAAGCAGATTTTTAACATAGAGGGTAGTGGGTGCCTGGAACCCACTGCTGAGGAAGTAGTGGAAATGGACTCTGTAGTAACTTTTAAAGAGTGTTTTGACAAGTACATGAATGGGATGGGAAGAGAGGGATATAGTCCCCGGAAGAGTAGGGAATTTTAGTTGAATCAGGCAGCATGGTCTGTGCAGGCATGGAGGGCTGAAAGACCCATTTCTGTGCTGTAATTTTCTTTGTTCTCTGTTCAACTTCAGGATGTTCTCTTGAAAGCCACAGGTCCCAAATTAAGTTCCACCAGTATCAGCTGATGCTGCCATCAGATTTTTCTTTTACTTATTCATTGAACGTGGGCATCATTGGCTGGGCCAACGTTTGTTGCTCACTCCTAATTAACATTGAAATGAGCAGCTTGCTAAGTCATTTCAGAAAGCATTCAGAAAGAGTCACATGTAGGCCAGACCAGTGTGGTTGTCAGATTTCCTTCCCTAGAGGACATTAGTGCATCTCTTTTCTTTCACTCTAAGATGGACTGGGACACAAGTTACAAATTTGGGGGATTTTAGTACGAGTAATCCTTGATTACACACATCTAAGTAGCCCTCTACATTATCAGAGTGCATTGCAAGAAAACTCCCAACCTCTATGGAAAATGAACTGCAGTATTTAAGAGACAGTAGGTCAGCAAGCATTGGTGCTCTCACAATTTGTACAGCTCAAAAAAGATAGATGAGATGTCTATTCAGCCCTGCTAAGGGAATAAGTATCATGACTGTTCAGACAGTTAAATCAACAAAGCTCACATATTACAAGATATTAACTTATACAGCAGCACGTTGGCACAGTGTTAGCACTGCTGCCTCACAGCTCCAGGGACCCAGGTTCAATTCAAGCCTCGGGTGACATTCTCTCCATGTCTGCGTCAATTTCATCAGGTGCTCTGGTTTCCTCCCATAGTCCAAAGATATGTGGGTTAGGTTGATTGGCCATGCTAAATTGCCCCTTTGTGTCAGGGGGATTAACAAGATAAATAAGTGGAGTTATGGTGTGATTGTGGTTGGTGCAGATGCAATGGGCCAAATGGCCTCCTTCTGCACTGCAGGAATTCTATGATAAATTCACTGATTCAGCAGCATTGTATTTAACCTACCAAAGAAAACAAATGTTGACATTTGGAAGCTCATGTTTCAGTGTTCTTTAACTGAATATGTGATAAGCATAAGCCTGGATTTTGTATGGAGGTGGCAGTCCCACTCAGTGGCTGGAAATTTGGGGGTGACCCCATCTCTGCTGGATGGGAGCCACAACTCTGGCAATTCTTTACCTGAAATCATGACTTCTACCTCTTTGAGGCAGGATATCCCAACTACGGCAACTGCTAACCAAATCAGAGCGCTGGCAGCTTTCTGTCACACCAGCACCACAAGGCACTGCAGCCACTGCTACAAATGTAGCACGTTGGACCCAGAAACATCAGGTGAAAAAGAGAATGGGGAGGATTTGCTGGACACAGGCAGGTTTTAGGAATGGGGACATAAAGTTTAGGAGCGTGGGGGCATAGCAGAGTGGTCACAAGGATAGAGGGGGATCTTTCGGTAGGAGTGCTGCTTGCCTCGGGGGGGTGGGGTGAGGCCTTCAAAGGGCGTTGGATGCATGATCAGGAGGGATCTTGACCATCACCTTGTGGCATGGACACCAGCACCCTCCACCCTTCACTCAGCTCCACCTCACCACCACCACCATGGCCACCACCCCTGCCACTTCCCCAACTGCTACTGTTAAGCAGCGACAGGAAGATACTCTAAGAGGCCACTGGTAAAATACCAGCAGAGAAGGTGACAGACACTTCAGATGGTGGCACCCCCACCACCCCACACAATTTAATTTTAAGCTCTCAGGAGAATGGAAGGTGTAATATTGCAACCATATTGGATGCCCTTGTGCATCAGTCACTGAAAGTAATCGTGCAGGTACAGCAGATAGTAAAGAAAGCAAATTGTATCTTAGTCTACATAGTGAGAGAATTTGAGTATAATAATAGGGATATTTTACCGCAATTGGACAAGGTGTTGGTGAGGCCACACCTGAAGTACTGTGAGAAGTTTTGGCGTCCTTATCTGAGGAAGGATATCTTTGCTGTGGAGGGAGTGCAGTGCAGGTTTACCCAGCTGATTCCTGGGATGGCATGTCTGATGAATGAGGAGAGATTAAGCCAATTAGGATTATATTGATTGGAGTTTAGAAAAGTGAGAGGGGATCTCACAGGATTAGAGACGGTAGATGGAAAAAGAACATTCCCAATGGTGGGAGAGTCTAGAACTAGAGGTCATACTTTGAGGATAAGGGGTAAATCTTTTAGGACTGAAGCAAGAAGAAATTTCTACACCTAGAGAGTGGTGATAACACAGAAAGTAGTTGAGGCCAAAATAAGAACAAAGAACAAAGAACAAAACAGCACCGGAAACAGGCCCTTCAGCCCAACGAGCCCGCGCCGCCACCTCGATGTTCCCACTTCTACCCATGATCCCTATCTATGTTTATAGATCTATGCATTGGAACCAAATTTGAGACAATTTAGGGAGAATTTGTTTTGCCAATTAGCCTAAGAGCACATCTTTGGGATGTGGGAGGAAACCGGAGCACCCGGAGAAAACCCACACAAGCACGGGGAGAATGCGCAAACTCCCACAGACACAGGCCCAAATCCATGTATCTGCACAGCATAGTGACAGTCACTGAACTTTCGTGTTGCCCATCAAATGGTCCAGGTCAAGAGTACACTAATGACGTGAAGCACTAGGATACTCTTGAAAAAATCCAAGAGCAACCCTCTCACGACCCATCGCGTATATGCCCCTTGTTAGACAACAAGGTGGACCGAAGTACCTGTAGGATGAGGAAAGATTTCAAAGAGAAATTAGATATAGCTCTTGGGGTTAACGGAATCAAGGGAAATGGGAGAAGGAGGAATCAAGATATAGAGTTTGATGATCAGCCATGATCATAATGAACGGTGGAGCAAATAGCCTATTCCTGTTTCTGTCTGCTATGTTTCCATCACTGAACTCAGAAACAGAGAGAACCAGCTGCAAATATATTTCACCTTTAAAAATAACTCAAACCACTTTAATCTTCATATCAGTGATGCATACTGATGATTTCTATCAACTGATTGGATGGAAAGTGGAAAGTAAGCGTTCACCACCACCTCCCCCACTTCTGTTAAGACCATGCTGTAGATAAAATTTCTGACATTTGTGGGTGGTCTATAATAAGGGCGAGGGATGTGTTCCCTGCCAAATCTTTGGATGATGGGAAGCAAGAGCCTTCCATCCAAAAATTTCAAGCCATAAATAATTGCAAGAGTCAATTTGCACACATCCAGATCTCACAGACAGATTGTAAAATCCCATCCAATGTCTCAATAATCTGTCCAAGTAGATTGTAGATTTAATCTTGACTACAACATCAGGGGGACTATTCATCTCTTTGAATAATGCCATAGGCTCTTTAATATCTACTTGCAAGGATAGAGGTGACCTCACTTTAATGTGTCAGCTCGTTAGCAAGTCAACTCAGTACTGTAATAAATATCAGTCTGGGTTATGTGGTTAAGATGTGAAGATGCTGGCGTTGGACTGGGGTAAACACAGTAAGAAGTCTGACAACACCTGGTGTTGTCAAACTACTTAGTATGTGGTGAAGGCATTGGGTAGAGTAGGATTTGCCTTATGTGAATCATAGAATCATAGAATTCTACAATGCAGAAAGGGGCCATTCAGCCCATCGAGTCTGCACACCGATCACAATTCCAGCCAGGTCCCATTCCTATAATCCCATGCATTTACCCTAGCGAGTCCCCCTGACACTAAAGGGCAATTCAGAATGGCCAATTCTCTTAATCCACAATCTTCAGACTGTGGATTGCACATTCACTCATCAGAGAATTAACTGCAGGTTGCAATAATTGGGATTTTTGATCCAAAAGAGGCCCTGACTATCTTAATTTCAAAACTAAACCAATATCTAGAGTGATGATGCATTGATAGGGCTTTCGAATTGAGACACAGAATTGAGTTCAAGTTCATTTAAGATAGAAAGTGGCATTATATTCCAGAGAGGAAATGATAAAGAACAGAACCAGAGCCAATCCTTGCGCACTTTTATAAGCCTCAGCTCATGGTGAGCAACAGATCTGGTGACTACAAAACAGAACTTGTGACAAAGATAAAATGGCCAGAATTATCCAGTCATTCACATCAGCAGGATCTTCTGATTCTAGAATCTCATCCAATGGCTTTGGTCTTCCCAATACTTGTACGTGATTTTGCAAAATTGCTGCTCATACGATGCCTGGATGTGCACACAAGCAATGCAACAAATCAGTCAGTGAAGGAATTGAGAGATGTGATTGATGTTGAGAGCAATTTCACCAACGTCCATATTGTACTGATCACATCAGAGAATTAAACTGCAGTGTGCAATAATTGGGATATTTGATCCAAAAGAGACCCTAACTATCTTAATTTCAAAACTAAACAAATATCTAGAGTGATGATGGGTCAATAGGACTCAACTTCTGGTGACTCACTTTAACACCCACAGAGTGCTCTGCAGCTAATCAGTTGCATCTAGCACCCAGGAGACAACATCTCATCCTGGATTCATGTTTATAGTCATAAAAATGTCTGTTTGTCCCCATAGCTATGGAATCCCCAGTGACCACAGACTGCCTATGTCTTTTCTCTTTCCTGCTGCACCTCTCTGTACAGCTGAATCAGCCATGGTGCCATGGATTAGACTGTGGCACACCCCACAGGAAACATTATGCTTACCAGGATTCTGGTAGAATACTAGTTAGAGAATGATGGGGCACTTGTAAAACTCAGCAGCAACTGCCTGGCCTTTTCTGACTGCCTGACTGTCCACCAGACACTAGCATAAAATGTGCAATAACCATATCTATAGACATGATCAAAACCAGATGTAGTGAGATAGAGATAGATAGCAACCCTGGGGAGGTTACCAATGAGACCCCATAGGGCCTGGGACTTCCTTTGTTTAATATTTTTACAAATGATCTGATAAGAATCATAAGCACAGTCACTAAATTTGCAGATGATACAAAGTTAGATGTTATATAATCAACATTGAACAGAATAAGCTAAAAGAGAATGTGAATATTCTTTGAGACTTAGACAGATGAAATTCAATATCAACAGACGTGGAAAGGGACTTGTACTTAAAAAGAACTAAAATATAGAATGTGGAAAGTGAAAGGGATTGAGGACCCTGACTGATAACAAATTGGAGATATTATTGGTGATAGTGAGTGAAGCAAATTGAATGTTGAGGTTTATTAATAGGTCAATATTGAAACAAAATGGCATTTCCCCCTTCACTGCCAATTGGCCCCCATCACTGCCCCCTGATACTGACCCCTGGCAGTCTGCCACAAGGTATTGCCTGGGCATGTTCCATTCCCCAGGAATTGTATTTACCTGTGCGCCTCAGCAGGTTTTTTCAAATAATCATCACCGGAAATTCCTATTGTGGGTTGGGGTTGGGGGGAGGGTGGTGGGGGGAGAGTGGTATCCTACAGTGAGGAAGCCCATTAATTATATGGTAATCTATTGCAATGAGGTTCCCAATTTTCTGAGTGGGAACATCATTACATTACCTGTGTCTGTCAGGAAAAATTGGAAAACGAGATCTCGCCGACAGGATTCTCGTTTTCTGATTCTTGCACAATTTTGCGTCCACAACACCATTTGCATGCAAAATGATCGCAGGTACAAAATCACAGTGGATATGATTGATGCCTTTAGGGATTCTAAAGTTATTACCAGAAACTATTACATCTTTTCCAGACCAGTAGAGCCAGAGAGCATAGCAAATTCTTCAGTCAGGTAAAAAAAGTGAATCGGCAGAAACTGAGTGCACTGGGTATGAGCCCAATTTTTTGCCTTTCGCCTAATTTTTACTGGCTTATTGTGCTGATTGCAGGGCAAGGCGGTAAAGATTGCCCTCCAAATCTGTGCAAGTGGATGGATTGAAATGGTTATAATATCATTCATTTTGATTTCCTCAATCTCTCCTCCACTGGAGTTCTTCTCTCACCTTTCTGGATCTATTATCGACTATTACACCGAAATTGATTGTCCTACAATTCCATTAGTATTGCATCATGTGACTGCCAGGGTGGTAGATGATCAATTATATGGGCTTTGACCTCGCAATTTTCATTGCTTTATTGCAGCAAGGAATCATGATAACTGCCGAGGGAAATATATATACAAAAGCAATGCAAAATGTTTTGACTTCCATAACCTGAGAATTAAACAATGCAGAGGATCTATGTCACAAACACAGAAACCCAGCAGCTTAGGGTGTAGTTCAAGCTCCACTGATCACGTCACCGTGTAAAAACTGTTTCCTGGACAGACACCCACAGAAATTATATTTATCTGCTCTTGCTAATATTTTCCAACCAACAAAGGAACACATCCATGTGAACCCTTGATTTACTCTTGTTAACAGCTATGTTCAGGAATTTGAACAGAAGGGTGAAGTTATTCTTGTCTCTTCAGTGGGCATTTGTAAGATGTATAGATTTTATTGTCGTGAATAGACAAGCTTGTGGTTTTTGA
Source organism: Sphyrna mokarran (assembly GCA_024679065.1). Taxonomy (NCBI): domain Eukaryota; kingdom Metazoa; phylum Chordata; class Chondrichthyes; order Carcharhiniformes; family Carcharhinidae; genus Sphyrna; species Sphyrna mokarran. The sequence continues at coordinate 136,320,052 of JAGIQG010000001.1, forward strand.
TGTTTTTTCACCTTCCACCAAGAATAGGAAGTTCAGCATTGACATTTACACTAGCCTGCCCTTCACTACTAATTTAAAAAATGTAATACTCATCAGAACATCTAAGATATCAAAATACAAACCAAGAATTATATTCAAAAACCCATTTTGACTATTTCAAGTTTAAATAGTTATGCATTTTGTTTCTCATCCTCAATTTGTATGTATTTTCTCCTTGATGTTTCCCTGCTGAATATTTTTATTATGATGTGGAGTTGCCTGTGTTGGACTGGGGTAGGCACAGTAAGTAGTCTCACAACACCAGGTTAAAGCCCAACAGGTGGCCTGCTGAAGGGGCAGCACACTGAAAGCTTGTGCCACCAAATAAACCTGTTGGACTTTAACCAAATGTTTTTGTTGGAGGTGAAAGGCAGATTGCTAACTACAGACTTTCATTTTAATCCAGTCTCAACCAGAGCCCTCTTAACTATCGGGGGATTCCGTTCCCTTCTCGCTTTCTTTCTGTGAGAAATGTCCTAGCTTCAATTGATCTCCTCATTATGACGGCAGCATGGGAATCATTCAATCATTTCTCACACTTCTGGTGTGCTACAAATTGGAACACACAAGTTGCCGAACATTTACGCCAACTTAATAATGATATTATCTTTGAGGAGAGACTGAGTAGACTGTGGCTATATTCACTGGAATTTAGAAAAACGAGGGGAAATCTTATAGAAACAAGATATAAGATTATGAAGGGAATAGATAAGATAGAAGCAGGGAAGTTGTTTCCACTGGTAGGTGACACTAGAACTAGGGGTCATGGCCCCAAAGTAAGGGGAAGGAGATTTAGGACTGCGTTGAGGAGAAACTTCTTTGCACAATGGATTGTGAATCTGTGGAATTCCCTGTCCAGTGAAGCAATTGAGGCTACCTCATTGAATGTTTTTAAGGCAAAGATAGATAAATTTTTAAACAATAAAGGAATTAAGAGTTATGGTGAGTGGGGCAGGGAATTGGAGCTGAGTCCACAGAAAGATCAGCCATGATCTTATTGAATGGCTTACTTATGCTCCTAGTTGTTATGTTCTTATACTAACTTCAAATCCATGGGAATATGATTGAATGTTAATTGGCATCATCACCACCTCAAGAAGAATTAAGGATGGGCAATAAATGCAGCGTATTAAAAATAAAAATATAACTGATTCCCACATTTTCTCCTCTCCCCGGTTGAAAGTGCTGTCTGTATTTACTCCTATTAATCTGGTGGATAATCTTCCAACTCCCTTTAATTTAGTGTTGGAATTCTCTCATCCATATAATGAATTCTGGTGCTGTATATTTTATATTTCAGAATCTGGTAGATATAACACATCATCTAATAAGACTGTAACAGGAACTTATTCACAGTAGTTTAAAATCTCTCCTTTTTTTACACTTCTTTCTCTTACACCAATGTCTACAGTTGCTCACTCTTATCTGAGTCCAAAACCCAGACTTAATGAATCAAGCACGGTGAGCATCAGTAATAAATTGACTGACTACCTTATAGGTCAATGAAGATAATTTCTTCAGTCAGATAGTGAATGGATGTTCAACCTACTTAGCAATGCTGTTGTTCCTGTAAGGGACAAAACAAACTCATATCTTCAAATACAGACCAATTGAACACAACAGCAGGCATTTTTCTCCCTCCTCAAAATTATGTTCTTAACTTCTCTTCACTCCAAGCATCGTTCTAAGCTGCTTTTCCTTTTCTTGTCATCAGCCATTGCCAGTTTCCTTTACCTTTCCAATACCATTCACAGCCCTTTGACTCCGTCAGCTCCAGCTTTGCCCAAGTGCTGCCCATCATGGGAGAAATTGGGTGCTAAATACAACAGGCAGAACTTCATGAATGTTCCCACCAACATCTAGGCTCACTTTAAGTAGCAGCACACCAGTAGAAGCAGATTTGAAGGAAAAGAAGTCAGAAAGAAGCTGGACGAGGTTGTAAAGAAGACTCCTCTTTGTTAGAGGTACAGAATATTAAAAGTAAGGATATGATGCTGGAATTGTATAAAAACACTGGTGATGCCACAAATGGAAAATTGTGCACCGTTCTGGTTACAACATTAGAGGAAAGACATAATTCCAGAGAATAGAAAGGAATCCCTACAATGTAGAAGGAGGTTATTCAGCTCATCAAGCCCGCACTGAGTCTGAAAGAGCATCTTATCTATCCCCATAATTTCCCTAACCTACATATCTTGGGTCACAAAGAGGCAATTTAGCGTGGCCAGACCACCTAACCTGCACATCTTTGTACTGTGGAAGGAAACCAGAGCACACCGCAGAAACCCACGTAGAGATGGGAAGAATGCGCAAACTCCAGTCAGTGACCCAAGGCTGGAATTGAACCTGGGTCCCTGACACTGGGGCTGTAGAACTAACCATTGTGCCATTCTGCCGCCACACTCTGAAGAGAGTGCAGAGGAAGCTTACAAGAATGTTGCCAAGGTTATAAAAGTGTAGCTATGAGGAGAAATTGGATATATTGTGGTTATTTTCCTTTGAACAAAGGAAGCTGAGGGTTGGCTTGTTTGAGGTGTACAAAATTATGAGGGGAAGAGATAGAGTGGATAAATAAAATTGTTTCTCTTGGCCATGAATTCTAGATTCAGGGAGCATAGATTCAAGATAATTTGCAGACGGTAAAGAGGGGGCATAATAAATAACATTTTTCCACAGAAAGTAGTGGGTGTTTGGAACACACTGCCTGAGTTGGTGGTGGAGGCAGATCTTAAACTGTTTTAAAAAGTACCGGTATCCAGCTATGGGTTGGATATAGTAAAGTAAGATTAGAAAAGACAGTTGGGTGTCCTTGGGCTGGCATGAATAAGATGAGCCAAATGACCACCTTCTGTGCTGTAATTTTTCTATAGTCTCTACGGTTTCTAAACCGATTTTTAAAAAATTCTTTCATAGCTTTCAGTGTGCTGCCTTGGCCAACATTCATTGCCCATCTTAATTACACTTGAGAAGGTGGTGAAGAGCAGCCTTCTTGAATGCCTGTTGTCTATAGTGGTCAGCACTGCTGCTTCACAGCTCCGGGGACTTGGGTTCCATTCTTGGCTCATTGCACATTCTCCTCATGTTTGCATGGGTTTCCTCCCACAGTCCAAAGATGTGCGGGTTAGGTTGATTGGCTATGCTAAAATTGCCCCTTAGTGTCCTGAGATGTGTAGGTTAGAGGGATTAGCAGGTAAAATTTGTAGGGATTTGGGGGTTGGGTCTGGGTGGAATTATGATCGGTGAAGACCCGATGGGCTGAAGGGCCTCTTTCTGTACTGTAGATTCTATGATTCTGTATGTTGTAGATCCACCCACAGTGCCATTAGGAAGGGATTTTCAGGATTTTGATCCAGTCAGAGTAAGGAATGGTGATATAGGGCCCGATTCTCCCATTTTCTCTGGTGGATCCGGTCAGGAGAATCATGTGTTGGCCTTTTTTCAGGATTTGTGTATGCGCTAGGAACATATGCGCATCTTCCAGAGCCAGAGGACAGTCACAGCTGAGACTGCACTGGAAACTGGCAGGAAGAAAGGTGAATCTTTTTTTAAATGTATTTTAAATTTATTTTGTCATTATTGGGCCCCACATGGAACTTGCCAGGCTCAATAGCATCTCTCACCTCGGCGGTGTTTAGAGAAGCTCGTCACGTCTGAGGAATTAGCAAGTGGCTCTGCCAGAATGAAGAGGGGGGTCAACCCAGGCCTTGCAGGGAATCGGGCAGTGGGGATTGGTGCCCACTGGATGATGCTATCTAGTGTTGTCCAAGGGGCACCAACTACTGGGAATCGAGCAAGGTAGCAGGGCTTATGGGGTGATTAGTGGGGTTGGGGGAATCCCTCTGTTACTCTGCATTGGGATTCATCTGGACTGGAGGGAGGGCAGGGGTTGGACTGGGGGTTGGCCTGCTGTGGATGGGGGCTGGAAGAGTTTGCCTCCCATCTGGAGGGGGAGCTCTGAGGGGTGCGGGGTGTCTGCTGGGATGAGGGGATTGGGGATTGCCACTGCTGGGAGCAGGGGACGAGGAAGGGGCGGGCAGGGCTAGAGATTGGTGTTCTGGGATGGGACAGGGAAGGGAGGGGTCAGGACTAGCCCGGGAATTGTGGAGGGGGGGGGCTGCACTGCGGGGGTCCTGGGTTGGCCAGTGATTGAGCTGGCCAGCAAACAGGGAGACTGACAGATCAGGGCCATTGCGCACGAATAGAGGTACGGAGCTGTCAGACTCTGGTGTGAATAGACCCTGTCCCCCCCCAAGGTTTTTAATGAGATTCCCGATTGTGAACTCTGTAGAGTGGAGAGATTTGAAGCTGCACTAATAAAACAGTGGTGATCTAGAACAGTTTTCCCGCCAATTCAGCACTTTTGAGAGAATCGCTCCATAGATTCAAGTCACAATGATGTGTTCTCATTTACCTGCTGCCTTGTCCTGCTTGGTGGTCGAAATGGTGTGTTGGGAAGCTGCCGTTGGAGTTGGCAAATTGCTACAGGGATCATGTATCTGATACATATTAATACCACTGCCTGTGATGGAAGGAGTGAATGTTTAACAAGGCAAAAGTGATGCTTTGCCTTTGATGTACTGAACTTCTCAAGTTTTATTGGACCCGGAAGTTTGGAGTTGCATCATTTCCTGGGTGTTGTTCTTTCCATCTGATTCACCACAGAGAGATCCTGTATCTACTAGATATGTAGGCTTAGGTGAAATAAAATGGAAGATTAATTGTGGGGAGCATAAACACCCAGCATAGACAGCTGTACAGAATAGCATATTTTAGTGCTGAAATCCACTGTGGTCCTACAACACATCAAAAACACATTATTGGCTGTAAAGCACTTTGTCCAATGTTTGTAAAAAGCACTATATAAATGCAGAGCTTTTTATATAATTATATACAGTTTGATATGATGCACCCACTGATGGTGTTGCCTTCTACTATTGAAGGCCAATAGACTCAATAGGGTTGTGTAGAGTGGAACAAGTTGCCACTTTTCTCTCTCGGTTACCAATGAAGTAACCAATAAAAGGAGACAAGGAAGAAAACAAATTGCTGAAAGAGATCCCAATGCAATGACAAGTCCCTCCAAATGTGATATTCTTTCTCACTTACAGAAGTGACAGCTTTCTATATTTAGTTTAGTGTACCGCCTTTCCTCCCAATAGGTGCTCGATTGAAAGAATGAGGTGAGGCAATATAGTAGAATTTTCCAGGGGGTGCGAGACCACAAAGACCTGCCGGTGCACGTATAGAAAGAATCTTTAAAGATAGCAAGACAAGTTGAATAAACTTGGGGTTCTTGGTTTTATTAAGAGAGATATAGGATACAAAAACATGAAAGATGTTCTACATCTCATAAAACGCTGCACCCCCCCCCCCCCCCCCCCCCCTCAGAGGTGAAGCTGATTGTGCCTGCAGAACAGGGCCAGCAATACCAGAAGAGGCAAGAAATTGGACACGAACCATATTTTTTGCCTCTCACTCATATTTCTCACCCTGCTACATTACTCAACCAGTGCAGCAGTGTAGAAAAATCCCACCCTTCAAACGGAACGGAGAGTATTTCAATGATCTGAGCTTGTAGGGAAGCCTCAGCAACTTCAAATTAAAGCTGTGTAATTACATTGAGGAACCCAGCCCCAGCCTCACTCCCACCAGGTAAAGTCGGCATCACTTCTCTGTCTGCTCATATCTGCAGTTTGTGACATTGAATAAGTAAAATCTCTGCTGCAGAATGAGTATTGCAATGATACCCAATCCTGCCAGATGACTGAAGGAGTGGGGTGGTGGGAAGGAAGGGGTGGGAGCGCTGTATGGAGATTAAAGTGACCCAGTCACTTCAGAATTTGCACAGCTGACAGGCAAGAATGTAGAAGTGGATCTCAAAGCTGTTGGAAACCGTCCTGCCAGGGGTGATCTTTAGATCTGCCAGACAAAGAAGAGGCAATGCAGCCATGACACCTCCATCACAGTGGAGAGTGGTGAGACTGACCTCTTGACCCCAATCTGAACCCATCCAAACTGAGGACTCTTGAAAGACCTTTCCTCTGCAGTCTGGTATCAGCAGATCTACTTTCTCAAACCCCCATAGGGCATCAGGCCAGGGGCAGTGCACTGTTGGCACTGCCAATATGCTTGGCCTCAAAGAAAGCCGAATGGATGGGATCTGAGGGGAAGGGGGGGCTAATTGGGGACTTGAGGGCTGAGTGGACGAAATCAAAGGGGGAAAAGGGACCTGCGTGGGGGATCTGATAGGGAAAGGAGGTCTGAGTGGGGGAATGGGGGTGGGGGTGTTGGTCTGACGGGAAAAGGGAGCCTGAATGGGGATCATAGAATCCCTACAGCGCAGAAGGAGGCCATTTGGCCCATCGAGTCTGTACTGACCACAGTCCCAGCCAGCTCCTATCCCTGTAGCCCCATGTAATTACCCTGCTTATCCCCCTGACACTAAAGGCCAATTTAGCATGGCCAATCAACCTAACCCGCACATCTTTGGACAGTGGGAGGAAATCCATGCAGAAACAAGGAGAATATGCAAACTCCACATAGACAGTGACCCAACCTAGGAGTTGATTCGGGGTCCCTGGTGCTGTGAGGCGGCAGTGCTAATCACCATGCTGGATCTGATTGGGAAAGGAGATCTGACTAGGGAGTAGCTGAGTGTTGAAGGGGTTGTGTTGGGAAATCAGGTCAGGTCACCCTCATGCCTGTATGGTGTTGGATTGTGGGGGCAGGGGAGGATGCTCCTCTTTGTTAAGGGGTTGGTAGTCCTCCTTTAGTCAATGTGGGGATCACCGTTAATATTCTTGTGGGAGGGCGGAGACTGTCTCTCAATGCAAAGTTCAGGGCACCATTCAATAAATGGTTACCTGGTCTCAGAACAGCAGGACCGGCTTGCAGTTTGCCCAATATGAATAAATCAACATTTATCAGCTGGGAGAATCACACTTGATAAACCTTGCTCACAATAGTGCTAATGTGGGCACATGGCCCTGACTCTCCTGAATTGGGACTAATATCTTCCTTTCAATAAAGGGACAAAAACTGTTCACAGTATTCCAGATGTGGTCTCAGCGGTATCTTGTTCAGTTGTAGTAAGACTTCCCTGCTGTTATACTCCAACACCCTTGTAATGAGAGCCAATATTCCATTAGCCTTCATGTTTAGCTGCTGCATCTGTGTGCCAGCTTTCTGTGTTTCATGCACAAGTCCTATTGTGTTGCAGCTTTCTGCAGTTTTTCCCCATTTAAATAATACTTTGTTCTTTTGTTCTCCCTTTCAAATGAACAACTTCATATTTCCCCACATTATCTCCATTTGCCAATCTTTTTGCCTACTTACTTAACCTATACATATTTCTCTGTAAACTTTGCATCTCTCTCACAACTTGCTTTTCTACCGATTTTTGTGTCATCTGCAAATTTGGCTGCAGTACATCTTTTTCCTTCCTCCAAATCATTAATTTATTGTAAACAGTTGTGGTCCCAGGACTGATTTCTGTGGAACCCCACTGGTTCCACACACATGAGGACGGTCTTAACAGGGATCTTGGCTTCATGTCACACTTTCTGTAACCCCCATGACTTGCCTGGGTTAGCAAAAAACCCCACTTACTGTGCTGTCTGGAGACAATACGCATCTCTTTAACCTGTGCTCAGTGTTCCTTCCCCACACATTGTTAGCCACTTTAAGACTTGAATAGCAGGTTAGGTGTAAGGATTCGCATTCTAGTCAGCAATCTGTAAACTGTCTGTGCTGATATGTGTGCTTTTGGAGACCAGAACACTTCATTCGCCTGACAAAGGCACAAACGCCGAAAGCTAGCAGGTTTACTATCAAATAAATCGTTTGGATTTAAAATTGTTGTTGTCAGATCTCTTACTGAGAGAACCCCACTGCTGGCAATTTGCCAGCCTGAAAAAGAACACTTACCCTCACTCACTATACTCATGTAGAGTATAGGACTAATGGTAGGACTCTTAATAGTGTTGATGACCAGAGGGATCTTGGTGTATGTGTGCATAGATCCCTGAAAGTTGGCAATCAAGTCGATAAGGTTGTTAAGAAGGCATACGGAGTCTTAGCTTTTATGGTAGGGGGATTGAATTTCGGAGCCGCAACGTCATGTTGCAACTGTACAAAACTCTAGTGCGGCCGCACTTGGGAGTATTGTGTGCAGTTCTGGTCCCCGCATTATAAGAAAGATGTGGAGGCATTGGAGAGGGTACAGAGGAGGTTTACCAGGATGTTGCCTGGTATGGAAGGCAGGTCTTATGAAGAGAATCTTATGAGAGATTTGAGGTTGTTTTCGTTAGAAAGGAGGCGGCTAAGAGGAGACTTTATTGAAACATATAAGATGATTAGAGGTTTAGATAGGGTGGACAGTGATAGCCTTTTTCCTAGGATGGAGAAAGCTAGCACGAGGGGACATAGCTTAAAATTAAGGGGTGGTGGTTATAGGACGGATGTCAGAGGTAGGTTCTTTACCCAGAGGGTGGTAAGGGTATGGAATGCCCTGCCTGCGGCAGTTGTAGATGCGCCAAGGTTGGTGGCGTTTAAGAGGTTAGTAGATAAGTTTATGGATGAAAGGGGAATGGTTAGGTTAGAGGGTCACTGCTTGTTCCTAATTGGTCGGCGCAACATCGAAGGCCGAAGGGCCTGTTCTGCGCTGTAATGTTCTATGATCTATGTTCTATGTTTACTGTTTCCTGCCCATTAGCCAATTCTCTGTCCTTATCAATATACTATTTCCAACACCATGGACCATTTTTTGGCTTAACCTTTTGTGAGATACCTTGTCAAAAGCCTTCAGGAAATATAACACATCTACTGGTTCTTTGCTACCTACTTTGATTGAAACATCCTTGAAAAATTGTAATAAATTCGTCAGACAGTATCAGCCTTTCATAAAGTCATACTGACTCTGCTTGTTTAGACTATGATTTTCCAAATGTGTTGCTATTACTTCCTTAATAATTGATTCCAACGTTTTCCAGCAATAGATGTTAGGCTGATTGGTCTATCATTAACTGCTTTTTGCTGCCCTCCCTTATTGAATAGAGGTTCACATTGGCAGTTTTCAAAAGTTACAACCAATGCACTCATTATCTCTGCAGCTACTTCTTTTAGAATCCTAGGATGCAAACTATCGGGGGACCAGGGGACTTACCTGCCTTTAACGCCCATTAGTTTGTCTAATATACTTCTCTGGTGAGATGGTACTGAATTCCTCCCCCATATTCTTTAGTATTAATAGGATGTTTGAAGTATCTTCCATCATAGAGACTGATATAAAATATCTGTTTAACTCCTCTGCCTTTTCCTATCTCCCCAGATTCATTTTCTAAGAAGCCTGTGTTCACTCTCACTTCCTTTTTATATATTTAAAGAAGCTCTGAATATCAGTTTTTATATTCCTCACTAGTTTGCCCTTGTAGTTTCTTTTCCTTCTTTTTTTTAGTCCTCCTTTGCTGGATTTTGAATTTATCCCAGTCTTCAGGGCTATCACTGACTTTTGCCTCTTCATATGCTTTTACTTTTAACTTAAAACTCTCCTTAACTTCCTTGGTTACCCGTGGTTGGTTTATCCTTCAGTCAGATTCTTTCCTCCTTAATGGGATATATTTTTGCTGAGAGTCATGAATGACACCCTTAAAAATCTGCCACTGCTTGCTTACTGATTTTCCTGCTAATCTATCTGCCCAGTCCACTTTAGCTAACTCGATCCTCATTTTATTGTAATTCCCTTTATTTAAGTTAAACACATTTGCTTATTCTCACTCTCAAACTGAATAAATTCTATTGTGTAATGATTACAACTTGCTTGGGAATCTATTACTCTGAGGTTATTTATTAAATCGGCCTCATTACCCATTATAAAATCCGAGATAGTTTGTTCCCTGGTTGATTCCATGACATAGTTTTCTAGAGTAATATCTCCATTGCACTCCATGAATTTGTTATCGTAGCTACCCTTTCCAACTTGTTAAATCTGATCAGCATGAAGATTAAGTCACCCCTAATTATTGTTTTATTCTTTTTACATCCTCCTATTATTTGCTAATTTATATCCTTTCCTACAGTGTGGCTATTGTTTGGGGGTCTGTACACTACTCCTACTTTCCCTTGCTGTTTTTTGCTGCCACCCAAATGGACACAACACTGTCCGAGCCAAGATCATCTCTCATAACTGATCATTTCATCTCTTATTAATAGCATACCCTATCATCTTTTCCTTCCTTCCTGTCTTTCCGAAACATCAAATACCCCTGCATATGAAGTTCCCAGTTTTGATTTCCTTTAACTGCATCTCTGCAATACCTATGAGATCATATCCATTTACTTCGATTTGTGCTGTCAGTTTGTCTGTCTTATTCCGAATGCTTCATGCATCAAGATACAAAACCTTAGCTTGCCTTTTTGCCAGTTTTAAATGTCCTAACTTTTCTTCATACTAAGGCTCTAGCTGCCTCTCACGCCTGATTACCCTGTCTACCACTTTCACAATTTACTGTTCTTACTATTATTACTATCCTTGTTTCTCTTTCCCTTATCATCCTGCTCAGGTTCCCATTATATAGCACCCTGCCATTCTGGTTCAAATTTCCCAAACACAATAGCAACGACTCACTCTAGAGATATCAGTTCTGTTTCTAGTCCAGTTTCTACTGGTCTCACCTCCCCCAAAGCTGATTCCAGTGTCCCAGGAATTTGAAATCCTCCCCCTTGCACCATCTTTTGTTGTGATCTTAAATTCAATCCCAAAAAGTGTTGGGGAAGCAGATTCACCATTTAGATAATTGAAGGGATTAAATGTATAGGGCTATGGGTCAGCGTATGAATTAATTGGCTAGGATTGGGCAAAGTATTGGAGAGAATAATTAGGGATAGGATTTATAGTTATTTAGAGAGTAATGAATTGATTGGAGATAGTCAGCATGGTTTTGTGAAGGGTAGGTCGTGCCTTACTAACCTCATTGAGTTTTTGAAAAAGTGACTAAAGAGGTGGATGGGGGTAAGGCGGTTGATGTGGTATATATGGACTTTAGTAAGTCGTTTGATAAGGTGGCCCATGGAAGACTTCTGCAGAAAATGCAGATGTATGGGATAGAGGGTGATTTAGCTAATTGGGTTAGGAATTGGATAGCAGATAGAAGACAGAGGGTGGTGGTTGATGGGAGATATTCATCGTGGAGTTCGGTGACAAGTGGTGTACCTCAGGGGTCTGTTTTGGGGCCCCTGCTGTTTGTAATTTTTATAAATGATATGGATGAGGGTATTGAGGGATGGATTAGTAAATTTGCAGATGACACTAAAGTTGGTGGAGTGGTAGATAGTGAAGAGGGGTGTTATAGTTTGCAGAGGACTTGGACAAGTTGCAGAGCTGGGCCGAGAGGTGGCAAATGGAGTTTAATGTGGAAAAGTGTGAGGTAATGCACTATGGCAGAAATAATAAATGTGTAGAGGATAGGGCAAATGGTAGGATTATTAGTAGTCTAGATGAACAGAGGGATCTTGGTGTGTATGTGCATAGATCCCTGAAAGTAGGCAGTCAAGTCGAGAAGGTTGTTAAGAAGGCATATGGAGCCTTAGCTTTTATTGGTAGGGGGATTGAATTTCGGAGCCGCAACGTCATGTTGCAAACTGTACAAAACTCTAGTGCGGCCGCACTTGGAGTATTGTGTGCAGTTCTGGTCCCCACATTATAAGAAAGATGTGGAGGAATTGGAGAGGGTACAGAGGAGGTTTACCAGGATGTTGCCTGGTATGGAGGGCAGGTCTTATGAGGAGAGGCTGAGGGATTTGAGGTTGTTTTCGTTAGAAAGGAGGAGGCTAAGAGGGGACCTGATCGAAACATATAAGATGAGTAGAGGTTTGGATAGGGTGGACAGTGATAGCCTTTTTCCTAGGATGGAGAAAGCTAGCACGAGGGGACACAACTTTAAATTAAGGGGTATGAGTTATAGGACGGATATCAGAGGTAGGTTCTTTACCAAAGAGTGATTAGGGAGTGGAATGCCCTGCCTGCAGCTGTTGTAGATGCGCCAAGTTTGGTGGCGTTTAAGAGGTTAGTTGATAAGTATATGGAAGAGAAGGGAATGGTTTAGTTTGGAAGGGCATTGCTTTTTATATTGGTCGGCGCAACATCAAAGGCCGAAGGGCCTGTTCTGTGCTGTAATGTTCTATGTTCTATGTTCTATGTTCTATTACCAAAGAGCTAACTCAAGCACAACAGTCTGAATGGCTTCTATCTTTTGTATCATTCTATGATCGTAAGATAATTTGTACAAATGCTTGTGTTCTATGTCATTAGGTTAGAAGTGAAATATAAGCATTTAGTTTGGGGATATCGCATTTCTGTATATGCCTCACTGATATCATGCAATCTACTAGTAGCACACACAGATTTAACATCCTGACGTGATTAGAAATACACTTAGAGAATGAAAATATAAAGACCGAGGTTAATGCTACTCACCTGAGTTCAAGGGACCATCATGCCTCTGGTAAGACTTTCCAATCTCTTGAATTCCTGCCCTGTTCACCATGATTGAATAGAACCTAATGGATTCTGAGGAGAGGTTGTTCTTGCCTATGAAGCCTAGAAGTTAAAGTCTCCCCTGCTTCAAGCTGCTAAGGGAAAGACAATTTATTATTCAGACATCACCCTAATAATTCTGATAAATAATCATCTATTCCTCTCTCTAATCAGTATCCATCAATGTAAGAAGAGAATTATGCTGGCGATAATATTATGATGACAGGAATTACATTGTTTCTTCCTTGGGAAAAATCAGAATATGGAATCCTTGTGTGCAAAGAACAAAGAACAAAGAACAAAACAGCATGGGAGACAGGCCCTTCGGCCCAACGAGCCCGCGCCACCATCCCGATGTTCCCACCTCTACCCGCGATTGCTGTCCATGTTTATAGATCTATGGATTAAAAAAACAAATTCGAGCCAATTTAGGGAGAATTTGTTTTGCCAATTAGCCTAAGAGCACATCTTTGGGATGTGGGAGGAAACCGGAGTGCACGGAGAAAACCTACGCAAGCACGGGGAGAATGCGCAAACTCCCACAGACACAGGCCCAAATCCATGTATCTGCACAGCACAGCGATAGTCACTGAGCTGTCGTGTTGCCCATCAAATGGTCCAGGTCAAGCTTACACTAACGACGTGAAGCACTAGGATACTCTCGAAAAAATCCAAGAGCAGCCCTCTCACGACCCATCGCGTGTATGCCCCTCGTTAGACAACAAGGTGGACCAAAGCACCTGTAGGATAAAAACAGGTACATCAATATCATGCTGTACATGTGTGCTGTACATTTAAGCAAAATAGAGTTGTTATTGCTTGAGAACTTTGAGATTATTGTTAATTTACTTGGTAAATTTTATGTTCACCTTCTTTTGAAGAATGAAAAGGTTTGGACCTAAAAAATTCAGGTAACTTGCTCTTCACCAGCAGATGGCGCCCATAATCTGCTGTAGGCAATATTATATCTGGCTAGGAATGAAATTTAAAAAGAACATTAACCTCAGTCACTGGAAAGGCTGGGGAAAAATTTGCATCTCTCTTCTATATAGTAAGTGAAAGCCAATTGGAAGCAATGTCCTGGCTTGTTTCTTGCAATGAATGCTTGTTGCCAAGTTTCCTACTTAAAATATTGAGTTAAAAACATTTGCTGCAATTAAAATTCTCAAACTGCCATGATGGATTTTGTAATTGCCTTCATCTAATTTATTAGTTCAAATTGCTGAATTACTCTCCCATTATGCTGTCATACCATGAGACATGAGAGTAGTGAATAAATGTCTAGTGCTCTCAAACAATATCCCTCTCTCTGTCACTTTAATACAGGATTTAACTCAGCTATTTAAAATGGACAAAGACCTTTAGTAAAATGGTGACCTTGCAAACAGATTGGTGCTGTGCATTTTCAGCTTGTTCCCTGGGGAAAACTGGCATTAATTTGGCTGCCTATTCGTAGTCCCAACTCTGATTGGATATTTTCCCGGAGGCTTAATGATATGACATCTCATTGTATGATAGTTGATTGGGTGACTTGGGTCCCTGGTGTTGAGAATCTTGTTTATAAACCTGTGTTTCATTTTGCTTCCAGCAACTAGAGAGACCAGCACAATTTAATTTTGTGGATGTACCAGGTGGAGGGAAGCAGGGAGTCCAGAAGAAGGACTTTAAGCAGATTCCCATTTACAAATGGTTAATATCAACTAAACATAACGATAAAAGCATATAAGGAAAAGGAGAATGAGTAGATAACTTGGCCCTAAACCCATTCTATCACTCAGTAAGACCATAAAATTAATATCCCTAATGGGTCTTATAATAAATATATTTACATATAAAAATATTTACCTTGGGAGGGAATAGGAAAGTCAAGTGAAACAGAAACTCAAGTGCAGAGTTTAGAGCCAGACTTATAATTCTGGGGGACATGAACACCAAGGACAACCAGGGCTCCTCCACAATCCGGTACCACAAATACGCAGAAAAATAGACATCAAGGACATTATCATACTACATTAATAATTAAGAAGATAAGCCCAAATAGCAGAGTTCAGAAGGAAGATCCTAAGCACAGTAAGATTTTGAAACTGGATGGAGAAAGCCAGGCTGAGATATTTGTGGAGATAATCTGTAAAAAATAATGTGTTCAAATCATTTCAAAAGTTACTTAGTGAACAGTATATTTGCAAAACAGTGCTAAAGTACCTTGCACAATTTTTGTTTTTTGTAAATCGCTTCCAGTGGGATTTTTTTGTTCTCCATCACTGCGTTCTGTATGGATTCCAACTGATAGAGGTTTATAGGATGTTGAGAGGAATAGATAGGGTGGATTCTCAGAGGCTATTTCCTACGGCTGAAATGGTCACTACAAGAGGACACAGGTTTAAGGTGCTGGGGGGCAAGTAGAGAGGAGATGTTAGAGGTAAGTTTTTCACTCAGAGGGTGATGAGTGAATGGAATCGGTTGCCGTCAGTCGTGGTGGAGGCGAACTCACTGGGGTCTTTTAAGAGACTTCTGGATGAGTACATGGGATTAATGGGATTGGGGTTTTCAGATAGTTCTATGGCCTGGTAGGTACTGACATGATCGGCACAACATGTGGGCTGAAGGGCCTGTTCGTGCTGTAGTGTTCTATGTTCTATGTTGGATGATGATCAGTCCTGAGGAACATTCCACAGGGTAGGTGGGGAATTCTGGAAGAACACCCAGAGGTTCAAATATCTCTATGGCAACAAGTGACTCCACAAATGAAACATGTGAAACATGAACTGTCAATATCGAGATGTCCCAGGTTTTTTACAGTGGCACTGGGGGATTAATCTAATATTCCTAGAAATTGCAGGCCAATTTGGAAGGGTTTCTACTCATTTTTGGAGATGCCCAAGTTTCCTTCCCATTTGAGTCAATGGAAGTCATGTTTTCTATGCAAGCGACCAATCCATGCAGATTTAAACCCAGGTGAGAAGTTGAAAATCTACCCGTTAACTAATATTTATTAGAATTAACTTCTGGGCTTAGGTCTTAAAATAAGCTATTGAAAATACAATGGTACCGTGTAGAAAATAACAACTACAAGAAATAGTGACAAGTCTCTTAGATTTTCATCAAAACATGGCTCTCCATATAACCTTTGGTAATTTGATGCCTTGTTCTTCTAGATACTTTTAACATCTAAAATACAAAAATGGGCTTTGCTGAATATATCCATGCTCATACATTGCCAGAAAATGGATCTAATATTGCCTCTGAAAATGCTTGGTGGGTGTGCTCCACATACAACAATATCTGGTAGATTGCAGTTGCTATCAACTGAAGCAGTGGTGGGAGCCGGTGATATAACTCATTCCTGGGCTTGAAAGAATCAGCCAAGATTCACACGCAGATTTATTATCCAACAACTCTTGATGGGATTTGCTAATAAATGGATGTTAAGTAAGATTTAGTTTTGTTAAGACCAATCCTTTCTTGAAATATCCAGGAAGATAAACTGAACACAAAGGATGTTGCTAACACCATTAGAAAGGAAAAATATAATATGTACATGTACCAGGATCTCAGTTTCTAAGAAAAAAATCACAAAAATAAAAGAAAATTCACCTACGGAATTCATATTGAAGCAGTTACACTCCATGACACATTTCCATGATCCCAGCAATGCTGCAAATATTTTCCTTATCCATCTAACCTTCAATTTCTTTCATGCTACTTCATTGGTCTCATTAGAAAACATGTGTTTCAATTTTTGTTCTTCGTTGTTGCACTGTTTGTTGTACCAGCAGGACATTTAAATTATCCAGTTTATTATTTTGTTAATTTGGCTTCTGTTTGCTGCTATAAATGAAGCTCCTTATTTTCTATCCTAGCTGAATATCCTTGCTGCACCATTGTCCCACTTTCCATATCAGCTACTTTATCTGTTTATCGGTTAAGATTGCTAGTTTAATACCAGTTTGTCCTGAATTGTCCATATTTGGCTGAGTCCTGTGTTCATGGTATTTGATGTATTCTTAATCCCTTTATTTTCCTTTTGTTTCAGGACTTATGTTAACAAATTGGGTCCTGATCTTTATTTTGATTGCAGCTCTCATTAGTGTGTTGGTTTTTTGCCTGCGCAGGAAGAGGCGTGTAAGTACATTTATTATTTACATGAATAATCTTAGTGTATAAAGAGTTTATTTTTAAGTTTATTTATAAGTGTCACAAGTAGGCTTGCATTAACATTGCAATGAAGTTACTGTGAAAATCCCCTTGTCACCACACTTTGGCACTTGCTTGGGTATGCTGAAGGAGAATTTAGCTTGGCCAATGCTAAATAACTTAAACAGCATATCTTTTGGGCTGTGGGAGGAAACCAGAGCTTTGGGAATCCACACAGACATAAGGAGAACATGCAGACTCTCCACAGACAGTGATCTGAGCTGGGAATCGAACCCAGGTCCCTGGCACTGTGAGGCAGCAGTGCTAACTACAGTGCCACCATGCTGCCTCAATAAAGCACAAATCTACAATGATGAGAGGATCTTCTTGAAATCTCCACCCCAAAGACATTCCTTAAGCAATTTTTCACTGAACTACAGGTCAGCAGAGGAGGCAAACTATCTCATCTGAAATAATAATTGAACACTGTGCTGTTGGCATTAATCTGACCTACACACTAGCTGTCTAGCTACCTGAGCCAACTCGTCTCTGTGGGAGCAAAATAAGGCCCAAATAGAAGATCACCTCTGGAATCTTGCCCAAGCCATTGTTTATTTTAAATTCTTTGATAGGATGTGAATGTTGCTGGCTGTGTCAGAATTTATTGCCCATCCCTAATTGCATTTGAGAGGGCATTTAAAAATCAACTAGATTACTGTGGGTCGGGAGTCACAGAGCAGGTAAGGGCAGCAGATTTCCTTCCTTAAAGAACATTGAACCAACCTGTTTCATAACAACTGACAATGGTTTCGTGGTCATCAATAGACTTTTATTCAATTCAAATCTGCCATGGTGGGATTCGAACCTGTGGGACTACCCTGTGTCTCTGGAATACTGGTCAGTGATAATACCACCATGCCACTCTCTTGACTGAGGTGAGATTTGACAGTGAATATTTCCTGACTGGTCAACCACAAGGGGCAGTACAATTGAACCCAATTATAAATTGACCTTCCCCTTCCTTACATGGAGGCCCCTGCTGGGTTGAGATTGGTCAATTCAGTACAGACTGGGAAACCAAGACTATTATAGGCTGTTTGGCCAGTTCATTCTTAGAAATCACAGTAATCATAGAAACTCTTGTAGTGCAGAAAGAGGCCACCTATCCCATTGAGGCTGCACCGACCACAATCCCACCCAGGCCCTATCCCCATATCCCTACATATTTACCCACTAATTCCTCTAATCTACGCATCTCAGGACACTAAGAGACAATTTTTTGGCATGGTCAATCAACCTAACCTGCACATCTTTGGATTGGATATGCTTGGTGGTGGCTTATAGGAATAACTGTATTTCTATAATATTAACACTATGATTACACTGTAATTCTCCCATAATTTTGCTGAAAAATCAGAAGACCACGGTAAGAAAAGACATCAATGGTAGAAATTATACCTAACTGAATTTTTTTTTCTGTAATGGCAAAATAAATTGATGAGCAAAATGGGATCCTTCATATTTCTTAAGTATTTATTTTATGAAAAGTGCCATAGTTTTAAACAATAGTAAGGTGCCGTTCTGTCATGAAAAGTCACTCATGGGATCAAACGAATGACACAACTCGTGTGATGTGAGAAATTTCCGAAATATTTGCCCTTTTAATTTGCAACTCCCATTGTCACAGTGGCAACTATGAGCTTGCCAATCACATATCTGAGGACGTATATCAGGATATCAGGCTTCCATTCGAGGAAAGCAGGAAAATGAATAAACAAATCATCCTAGGCCATGCAACAGCTTTGCCCATATCTCCAATCTGGATCAAGACCAGGGTTGACAAAGGGCCAGAAGCAGCGTATCTGCCCACCTCGCTGCCCTCTGAACATGCAGGTAGCCTGTTCATATCTTCTAAATCCCTAAATCTGTTCATATCCTTGGAGGAAACTGGAGGGAATAAGATGAAGGAGGTAAATGTGTATCTCAAAGATTGGTATGGGAGGTATGGATTTGAATTCATGAGACATTGGCACTAATACTGGGGAAGAGGGAACCTGTTCCAATGGGATGGTTTTCATCCGAATCGTGCTGGGACCAGATTCCTGGCGGATTTTATAACTAGGCTGTAGATAAGCCTTTAAATTGGGGGGAAGGGTTCAGTTGTATGGAGAATTAAAAAATCAAAGTTAAAGGAGAGGATAGAAATGCAGGTTAATGATGAGGACTCTCAACTAGTTAAAGGAGCTGAGGGCTCAGGAGAGTTTCATAATGTTTCCAGACCACGTAAGAGAACAGAGAGTTTAGAAGGTGTCAGGAATCTAACCTCAAGCAGAACGAAAATGGTGACAAGTATGAGAAGGAAGGTGGTCAATACAGGACTGAGGGTGTTGTACCTAAATGTGTGCTGTATACAAAACAAGGTAGACGAGCTTGTTCTGTACATTGAAATTGGCCAGTATGAGATTATGGGCATCATAAAGATGTGGCTGCAAGGGGATCAGGGCTGGAATCTAAATATCCAAGCATATGTGTCCTATTGAAAGTACAGGCAAATGGGCAAAGAGGTGTGGTTGTGTTGTTAGTAAGGAATGAAGTTAAATTGAAAACAAGAAGTGACTTAGGATCAGAAGACATAGAATCTCTATAGGTAGAGTTGAGGAATCACAAGCTAAAAAGACCCTGATGGAAGTTATATATAGGCCTCCTAACTGCAGTCAAGATGTAGGACAGAAAATAAATCAAGAGGTAGAAAAGTCATATAAAAAAAGGCAATATTGCAATAATTATATAGGACTTCAATATGCAGGTGGACTGGGAAAATCAAGTAGGTAGTGGATCCCAAGAAAAGGAATTTATGGAATGTCTAAGAGATGTTTTTTTGGAGTTGCTTGTGATGAGCCTACTAGAGAATAGATAATTCAAGATTTGATGATGTGTAATGAGACAGACTTGATTAGGGAATTTAAGTTGAAGGAACCTTGGGGGAGCAGTGACCACAATATGATAGAATTTATCCTGCAGTTTGAAAGGGAGAAACTAGAATCAGATATAAGTGTTATAATTAAATAAAGGCAACTACAAAGACATGAGGGAGGAGCTGGCCAGAGTTGATAAGAAAGGAAGCCTTGCAGGGAGGTGCGCAATGGCAGGTGTTTTGGGGGGTTATTTGGGAAGCACAATAGAAATTCATCCAAGGAGGAAAAAACATGCTTAGTGGAGGATGAGGCATCCATGGTTGACGAGGGGAATCAAGAACTGTATAAAAGCAAAAGAAAAGGCAAACAAAGTGGCAAGGATTAGTGGGAAGCCAGAGGATTGGGAAGCCCTTAAAAGTGAACAGAGGACAACTAAAAAAGCAATAAAGGAGGAGAAGATCAAACATGAATGTAAACTAGCTAGTAATATAAAGAAGATAGGAAGAGTTTTTTTCAATCTACAAAAGGTAATACAGAGACAGGAGAAT
Organism: Sphyrna mokarran; assembly: GCA_024679065.1. Taxonomy (NCBI): domain Eukaryota; kingdom Metazoa; phylum Chordata; class Chondrichthyes; order Carcharhiniformes; family Carcharhinidae; genus Sphyrna; species Sphyrna mokarran. The sequence continues at coordinate 136,340,220 of JAGIQG010000001.1, forward strand.
TAATTACAGAAAACAAAGCAATGGCAGAGGAACTGAATAGTTATTTTGCATCAATCTTCATGATGGAAAACACCAGAGGGATGCCAGAGCTCCAGGAGAATCAGGGGGTACAGGTGAGTGCAATGGTCATCATTAAGGATGAGGTTCTGGGGAAACTGAAAAGTCTGAAGGTGGGTAAATCATCTGGGCTGGATGGATAGCTGAAGAAATTGTAGAGGCATTGGTGATGATTTTTCAGGATCACTGGAGGCAGGGAGGGTCCCAGAGGACTGGAAAGTAGCTAATGTAACACTGCTGTTTAAGAAGGGAGGGAGGCAGCAGACAGGAAATTATAGGCTGCTTAGCCTGACTTCAATCGCTGGCAAGATTTTAGAGTCTATTATTAAAGATGAGATTGCGGAGTGCTTGGAAGTGCATGATAAGATAGGACTGAGTCAGCATGGCTTTGTCAGGGAAGGTCATGTTTGACAAAACTACTAGAGTTCTTTGAGGAGGTGGCAAGGAAGTTAGATAAAGGAGAACCGGTGGATATCATTTATTTATATTTCTGGAAAGTCTTTGACAAGGTGCTGCATACAAGACTTAAATAACTTAAAAGTCCATGGTATAAAAGGTAAGAACCCGGCATGGATAGAGGATTGACTGACTGGCAGAAGGCAGAGAGTGGAGATAAGGGAGTTTTTTCAAGATGGCAGCTGGTGACTAGTGATGTGCCTCAGGGTTTGTGGTAGGACCAAACCTTTTCACAATATACGTTAACGATTTGGAAGAAGGAACTGAAGGCACTATTGCTAAGTTTGCAGATAGTACAAAGATGTGTAGAGGGGCAGGTAGTATTGAGGAAGTAGGGGGCTGCAGAAGAACTTGGACAGGTTAGGAGAGTGGGCAAAGAAGTGACAGATGGAATACAATGTGGAGAAGTGTGAGGTTAAGCTCTTGGCAAGGAGGAATGGAGGCATAGACTAAATGAGGAAATGTTTAGGAAATCAGAAGCACAAAAGGACTTTGAGAGTCCTTGTTCAACATTCTCCTAAGATTAACATGCAGGCTCAGTCTCAGCAGTTAGGAAGGCAAATAAAATGTTCGCATTCATGTCAATAGGAATGGAAAACAAGAGCAGAGATGTACTTCTGAGACTGTATAAGACTCTGGTCAGATCCCATTTGGAGTATTGTCAGTAGCTTTGGGCCCTGTATCTAAAAAAGGATGTGTTGGCCTTGGAAAGTGTCCAGAGGAGGTTCACAAGAATGATCCCTGGGATGAAGAGCTTGTCGTTTGAGGAATAGTTGAGGACTCTGGGTCAGTATTCAATGAAGTTTAGGAGGATGAGGTGGGGCAGAATCTTCTTGGAACTTACAGCATGTTGTGAGGCTTGGATGAAGTGAATGTGGAGAGGATGTTTCTATTAGTAGGAAAAACTAGAACCAGGGGGCACAACCTTAGGCTAAAGGGACGATCCTTTAAAAAGAGATGAGGAGGAATTTCTTCAGCCAGAGAGTGGTGTATCTGTGGAACTCTTTGCTGCCAAAGTCTATGGACGGCAAGTCATTGAGTGTCTTTAACATAGAGATAGATAGGTTCCTGATTAATAAAAGGATCAGGGATTATGGGGAAAAGGCATAGGGAAGACAAAAATTTCAGCCATGATTGAATGGTGGAGCAAACTTGATGGATCTAATTCTATGTCCTATGGTCTAATGGTCTAAATTAAAACTCCTAGGATAAAAGGGGCGGTAGCAACATTGAAATGGAACTAACTGTGATAGGAAACCGAATGTAGTGCCAACGGTTGATTTTTGGGCTGGAATTCTCGTGTTCAGTGTTAGAACCTTTATTTTTCCTGATAAATATTAATGACAGATTTCAGTGTATAGAGTGCAGTTACAAAATTTGTGTTGACACGAAACTTGGAAATATTGCAAACTGTGAGGAGGATGGTGTTAAGCTTCAGTAGAACAGTAGAATGGGCAGACAAATGACAGATCAATTTTAATGCAGATAATTCATTTTGATAGGAAGAAAATGGAGAGGTAACATTAAAAAAGGGTATGATTCTAAAGCGGGTGCAGGAGCAGAGGGATCTTTTGTATATGTGCTGTTCCTCCATGATCGTATTGAATGGCCGAGTAGGCTTAATTTGCCAAATGACCTTTGCTCCTTTTTTTTATTGACTCATAATTTAAAGAAATTGGCAAAAGAACTAGAGGCAACATGAGAAAAGCAGTTTTAAAATGATGGGTTATTCTGGTCAGAAATGTACTGTATAACATGTTGTGGGAGTGTACTCAATAATAACCTTCAAGAAGAGAATTGGAAAAGGACTTGACAGGGAAACATTTACAAAGGTGTTGGTAAAAAGTAGCCGTATAAGTCTAATTGCTTTAGTCTTTCATTGAACTGTCAGAGACTCCTACAGCCAAACAGCTGCTTTCTCTGCTCTATCACTCTATGGTCAAAATTTTCCACTCCTGGTTGAACAGGTGACACAACTGGAAAATATCACAGGGAAAGTCCTAGATATATTTCCCAACGGTATAAGTGTGGGATGCTCCTGAGTGGTGGGCCATGTTTCTCACCGTGCTACCTGAGGAACATCATACATTTGAAATCATTATTAAGCCCATATACCAGAATTGCATCTCTGACATCAAATTTAACTCCCACTGCAGCAATGATATCATTATGGCGGGATGTACAATTCGACTCAAAGACATGCACTTGGCGAGCAGAACTCTGAGGGCAGCTGGAGGATGAGTTCACTCAAGTTGACACAGCGCTCATAAAGCTGCTCCATGTCTTCAGGGATGAAGTGGGGGGGCAGTGGTCACAGACAAATCTGCACAGCATCTTCTTTGTGGTTGCCTTATGGTGCTGGGGCAAGGGTTCAATGAAGGGCTGAAGGGAGGGAAGTAAGGGAAGGGAATCCTAGGAAAGCATGCTTCCTTGATTTGGCAGCCATGATTTCCCAGCGGCTTCCCCTGACTTGAAGTGCGCTACGTGTGCAGTGGTGACCTTTAAGTATGGTACCAGGATTGATGAAGTGCTGCGGTGATGGCCGCCTCTGCTTCTGCGTTTTTATGCAACGTGCTACACAATACAGCTTAAAAAGCCGCCATTGCTGTCAGTGGGACAAACAGCACTTTGCTGATTTCTGGGACAATTCTGCCCTTTGTTTGTATAAACACAAGCTTCTAACTGTTTATTGTGCCCACATAAATACACCATACACCCAAGCATAATACTGTACATTGCACTGGTACAATGTCATAAATCTGCTGGTTCTCAGTTCTAAACTTCCACAGGGGCTACATGAATAGGAATTGATGACTATTAGTTGTCCTCCAAATGGCCCTAAGTTGATTTATTAGTTATTAGTAAGCTTATATTAACACTGCAATGAAGTTACTGTGAAAATCCCTCAGCCGGCACACTCCGCCGTGTGTTCGAGTACTCGGAGGAAAAACTTAGCATGGCCAATGTATCTAATCAGCACATCCTTCAGAATGTGGGAGGAAACCGGAACATCCAGCGAAACCCATGCAGACACGGGGAGAAGATGCAGATTCCACACAGACAGTGACCCAAGCCCAATTTCCTGGCACTGTGAGTTGGCTGTGCTAACTACTGTACTGCCACAGTAGAAATAAACTTTTGTAACAATACTCTTTTTTTGTGCTTTGACTGGAATATTTTTTGATGGTCTGGAAATTTTACCAATTAGTTATTAACACTAATGTAAGTGTTTATTTAGACTTAATGCTGCATTAACGTCAGTTAAGACTCTCTGGGAAAAGGTATAACTATTTAACAATGGCTTTGTTTGATTTCTGTCTATAGATACAAGCTAATGGAAAGATTATTCATAACAGGAGTGTGTTACTTTGCATTTTACAGAGATATTCATTCGATCTTTTCCACAAAACTGCTGAAGACGCTGACATTCCTTTGAGTAGTCCAGTTTTTCCAGGCACACTTGACGTAATTCCAGGTAAATCTACATATGAATTAAGGATTTGTTCCTGAATGAGACTTCTTGGTCTTTCAAAGAATCCAATACTGTTTCAAATGTATACTGTTACAGTTCAGGTCAGAACTCCAAAGGGTTTTATGGAGCCTGCCTGGATCATAAATTTTGCACCTTGAATTTGGCTAGAATAAGCATGATATGTTTTACTTTGGGTATAATTCAAATAATCTACTAGGGAGCTTTGATTGAACAATGTTCATTTAAGTTATTTAGTTAACATGTATGGAAAGAAAATTAGCAATAACTTCTATCAATTACAAACAAAACAACTATAATAATGTATAACCTTAACAAATATATCTAAGATGTTCCAGTCAAACCAATCCCACAAAAAAATCTTTAAACAAGTTCAACACATCAAATGTTCGCATGATACTGAAATTGAGTCTTTCGTTTGGAGAATTGAAAGTTCTCAGTCTTGTAAATTCTAGACGCCAACTTGACATATCCAGAACAAGATCTTGTATTCTGAAAGCTGAATCTGCTGTTCAGTATTGCGGACTGATATATGAACACATGAAATATTGGCCCCTCTGGCCTATTCTGCCATTCAGTAAGTTCATGGTTAATCAGGTATTGGCCTCAACTCTACTTGCCTGTCTACGCGTTATACCTTTTAACTCCCTTGTGATTCAAAAAAGTATTTAACTTTTTTGCTAAAAGCTAAAAAGTATTAGCCTTAAAAAATTCAGTGATCCTGCCTCTACTGCTCTCTGGTGAGAAAAATGAATTCCTTATCTCCATCATAAATGGAAGACCCCCTTATTTTTAAACTGTGTCCTTTAGTTCTAGTCTCACCCACAATCAGAAACATTGTTACAGCATCCACCCTGTCAAGTCACCGCAGGATCTCAAGTGTTTTAATGAGATTACCTCTCATTCTTCCGAACTCTAACATTCAAACCCAACCTATCCAACAATTCCTCACTGGGTAACCCCCTTATCCCAGGAATCAGTCCAGTGAATCTTCTCTGAACTGCTTCAATGCAATTATTTTATTTTTTATATGGATGTGAGCATCACTAGAGGTGGGAACATTGGAGTGGCGGCGCGGGCTTATTGGGCTGAAGGGCCTGTTTCCCGTGCTGTTTTGTTCTTTGTTCTTTGATCTTACATGCTTCTGGGTCATGCACACTCCTGAACTTAATATGTAAAATCCAGACTGCAGTATTCTGTCATCAAACACATATAAAATCGATTACAGTTTTTAAATTTTGTGTTATCTCAGTATTAAAATGTAAAACTGGTGTATTCCCAGTGTGTTCAGATTTCACTGTGTGGTTCTCCTGGAATTATTTGTTTTACTACCTTGAATGACTCCAGTAGAAATTACAGCAGTTGACTCCTTTTAAAGCTTCATGAAAACCCTAACTTTAACATAAGGCACTAGATCCTAGAGATGATCCATTAGAATAATAGTTGCAATGTAAATGGGAGAGTTCACAAAGCAATTGGGCCTTAGAAACTTCAGTTCCACTTAATAGAATAAATTAGCTTGCACTGAGGAGGTTACGTTATGTGCCTGCATATCATTGTAGTGAAAACATGCTTGGCAGAGCTAGGTTAATGTAGGACTGGAGAATTGTACTGCGCACAATGTACAATGTGTAGAGTGACATGGTAATAAACTTGTTGAACATTCTGGAAGCAGCCTGCACAGAGAGACCGCTATGCATGACAATATCTGGGATCTGTACATTAATGAAAAATCACTTGTACTTAAACATACAAGTTTCCAAGATCTCATAATTGAGACACGAAATAAATTCACCACACAACACAGTGCTCACAAGTGACACCATAATACACAGGCCGTACCAATGTGTCCTTGAATGTGTTAGCCAACCATATCACATGTGCAAAAGACCTTATTATTTATATTTCAGAGTGATACACTAGCTAAGCTGTGCCAGGTGGGATTTCCACTCTGCTGCTGTTATACTAGCAGAGTTGGCCTCAGGATCCTTAAGACTTGTGTCTTCGTGACCTACACCAGGCTTTTACAACCGCACTCCCCCACTCCACTCCCCAGTTAATTCCCGTGATGCTGGAGGTAGCCTGTCACTGTCTGGTGGCAGATTTCTGTCTCATTGTTTGCATCCTCCTCCACCAGGCAATCATGACAAAGGTTTGCCAATGGTGGGATTCTGCTGGCAGGAATGGCTAGAAAGTCCCATCGCTAGATTTTTTGATTCTGCAGCCAATAACTGATCATTCTAACCCTTCATTTGATAGGCAAGAACTGCAGATTGAAATGCATAGAAACAGAAACTCCAAACCTTGATCTTGATTTTTGTTCAAGCTTTTCTATGTTTCCAGACAAAGAAGAAAACAATTATGTTAAGATGAATGAAGACACGGTCAATAACGATAAAAATCCAGTGGTCAACGAGATGCAAAAAAACTCTGAGACTGAGAAAAACCACAGCCCAGGTAAGCACCATGGATTATTATAAGTAGTATTTTGAAGAATAATACTTGATATTTGGCCATTTATGATTTGTTTAATTTTATTTTTGTTGGTAGAATGGAACCATGTTTGAAAATGAAGCATAATTTCTCACCAGTTCTGCATGTGGGAATGATTATTCCCTTCTGAGGTCCAATTGCACCATTTCCTGGGATGATCTGCTGAGCCCACATAAAAATTTTAGCCCAATATCTGTTGGGTGGAAACAATTTACAATTTAAATTTAACGATCTGACTGAAGACACAGCGCTTGTTGACAATGATAGGTGAGGAAGTAAGTTGTGAGAGGACAGAAAGAGATATCTATATGTTCTATGTTCTATGTTCTATATGTTAATTGGATGGGTACTAATTTTGCAGGTTGAGTATAATTTGGGAAAATGTTGGGTTATCCTCTTTGCTGGGAAGAATAGAAAAGCATGAATCACCAAAGCTTAGCATACAGTACAAAAAGTACAAGAATAAAGAACAAAACAGCATGGGAAACAGGCCCTTCGGCCCAACGAGCCCACACCGCCACCCCGATGTTCCCACCCCTCCCCGGGATCCCTGTCCATGTTTATAGATCTATGGATTAAAAACCAAATTTGAGACAATTTAGGGAGAATTTGTTTTGCCAATTAGCCTAAGAGCACATCTTTGGGATGTGGGAGGAAACCGGAGCACCCGGGGAAAACCCACGCAAGCACGGGGAGAATGCGCAAACTCCCACAGACACAGGCCCAAATCCATGTATCTGCACAGCACAGTGATAGTCACTGAGCTGTCGTGTTGCCCATCGAATGGTCCAGGTCAAGCGTACACTAATGACATGAAGCATTAGGATACTCTCGAAAAAGATCCAAGAGCAGCCCTCTCACGACCCATCGCGTGTATGTCCCTTGTTAGACAACAAGGTGGACCAAAGCACCTGTAGGATAAAAACAAGTACATCAATATCATCATCTATTTACATATTTCCCAGCGACTCCCAAGGCTCATGATCCCTATTTTAAATCAGTTTTCTATATCCCTCCATTCCCATTCTGTTCACTGGTGACCAACCTCCATGCAGAAAAAGACACATTTACAACCACTCTTTGCCTTCTGTGGGCAAGCCAGTTCTGGATCCACAAAGCAATGTCCCCTTGGATCCCATGCCCCCTCAATTTCTCAATAAACCTTGCATGGGGGACCTTACCCAATGCCTTGCTGAAGTCCATATAAACCACTCTTCCTTCGGCTAAATTACCCCTTATTGTCCCAAGATGTGCAGGTTAGGTGGATTGGCCATGATAAATTTCCCCTTAGTGTCAGGAGAATTAGCAGGGTAAATATGAGCAGTTACAGGAATAGAGCCTGGGTGGGATTGAACCATCATGTTCCCATGATGAGAACCATCATGTGCCCATCTAAGTATTTCTTAAATAACTCCAGAGTACCTGCCTCCACCACTTTACTTGGCAGCGCATTCCATAACCCCACCACCCTCTGTGTGGAAAAACTCCCTCTAGCATCCAAATTATACCTTACCCCCCTCACCCTAAGCCCGTGACCCCTCGTGCTATTTGAGTCCATCCTAGGAAAAAGCTTAGCCCTGTTTACTCTATCTATCCCCTTCAAAATCTTGTACACCTCTATCAGATCTCCTCTAAGTCTACGTCTTTCTAAGGAAAACAGTCCCAATTTGCCTAATCTCTCCTCGTAACTCAGACCTTCCATACCAGGCAGCATCCTGGTAAACCTCCTCTGCACTCTCTCCAGAGTCTCCACGTCCTTCCGGTAGTAGGGCGACCAGAACTGGATGCAATATTCCAAATGAGGTCTAACCAGCGGTTTATACAACTGCAACATTAAAGGCCAGCTCTTGCACTCTATACCCCTTCCTATAAAGGCTAGCATACTATATGCTTTCTTCACAACCTTCCACTTGTTCTGCCACCTTCAGAGATTTATTTACCTGCACCCCCAGGTCCCTCTGCATTTCTATACTCTTAATAGGTCTACCCTTTATCATATACCTCCCCCCTACATTCTTTCTCCCGAAATGCATCACCTCACATTTATCAGGATTGAATTCCATCTGCCATCTATCTGCCCAAGCTACCAGCCTATCTATGTCCTGCTGCATCGCCTGACAATGCTCCTCACTATCCGCAAGTCCAGCCATCTTTGTATCGTCTGCAAACTTGGTGATCACTTCACTTACTCCCTCTTCCAAGTCATTTATATATATTACAAATAGAAGAGGTCGCAGTACCGAGCTCTGCGGCACACCACTAGTGACCGACCTCCTGCTAGAAAAACACCCTTCCACTATTACTCTCTGTCTCCTATTACCAAGCCAGTTACTTATCCATCTAGCTACCTGTCCTTGTATCCCATTAGCCTTGACCTTCTCAACTAACCTCCCATGAGGGACTTTGTCAAATGCCTTACTAAAATCCATATAGATGACATCAACAGCTTGCCCTTCATCCACCGTTTTAATTAGGAAGGCAAGCAGATTTTGGGATGAGTAGAGGATAGAGTGCAAAAATAGGGAAGTCTCATCAGAATTATACAGGACATTAGTGAGACCACACTGAGAGTATTATATTATGTTTTGGTTTTGCTCTCCCTATTTAAGAGTAAGTATAATTCAGAGAAGGTTCACCACATTGATTCCTGGGCAAAGTGGTTGTGTTATGGAGAAAGCTTGAGCAGCTTGAGCCTATAGTCATCGGAGGTTAGAAGAATGTAGAGTTGATCTCAATGAAACACATAGAATTCTGAGGGGGCTTGACTAGGTAGGTGCTGGAAGGGTCTTTCCTTCATGGGGAGCCTGGAATTAAGGGATGTAATTTCATAATAAGATATCACGCAGCCAAGATTGAGATAAGAAGGAATTACTTATCTTTGTGATCATTAATCTTTGGAATTCTCCACTCCAAAAAGCAGTGGAGGCTGGATTATTGAATGTATTCAAAGGTGATAGATTTTTGATTTACAAGGGAGTTAAAATGAAAGGTAGGGTAGACAGCAAAGTGGAACATTAGGATGAGCCATGATCTTATTGAATAGTGGAGTAAATTCGAGGGGCCGAATAGAAACCAGATGCAATGAGGACTAATTTCTCCATGGTGCAGAATGTCCTTTACACTACTCTGCGTTAATGGTTATCCATTCATTTTAAAACTCCACCCACAATTAAAAGAAGATGGAATAAAATCACGTACAGATATGTGAGAAATGCTCATGGTCATTAAATACATAATTGTAATTTGTTTGGATTTGGCTCAACATGATTATCTCTAGCTACTTAAGTAATGTGTGTGTGTTTGAACCTCTGGTTGTCAATTGTGCCATACTGTTCCAATGATCAAATGTGTTGGTGTAGAGATGCCGACTTTGGACCGGGGTAAGCTCAGTAAGAGGTCTGACAACATCAATTTTAAATCCAACCGATTTATATATATAAATATATTTTTATATATAAATCGGTTGGATTTAAAATTGGTGTTGCCAGACCTCTTACCAAATGTATTGGAACAGACTTTATTCTGGGATCTGTTCTGCTTCTCCATGACTCAATTCATGACCCTGCAGAACAGTGGGAAACGACCATCTGGATTCAGGAAACTTTTGAAAGGTAATATTAAAGGGTCTGCTCAAGTCTCAATTCCCTTCCCATGCCAAACTATGCCTTTCACCATCTCCTCAGATATCCCATACACTCCCCATCCTTTCAGGCATAATGAGCCTTAGCTGAAAGCCCACATTTTCATAAAAGGAGAGTGCAGAGAATTATTATTCGGCATTATTAATGGCTTTGTGATGTTATAAATTATTTTTATTCTATGATCTCTTTTGTCAATGGCTATATGTGCACTTCCACAAGATAAAGAACATTGATGAAAAAAGAGACACATCAAAATTTTTCTTCTTGCACTCATCGGATTATTTTGCAAGAATACTAATATTAGAGGAAAACAACATAAAGTGAAAACAACAATTTATATTGTATGAGAAGTGTTTATTGGTTGGCAGGTAGCTCTGATTGGTAGAGGACATGCCATGGAGAATGCACTAGTCTATTTTTTTAACAATACTCAAACTGTGTACTATCAAACAACTAGAAGACAGAGAGATGCAAGTGTTTATAGTGCCTTTATTGATTTTTTTAAATGTCTGGTTGACTAACAATTTTGAAACGATATAGAAACAGCAGTTTTTTTCAAGAAAATTATGCATGGGTGGTTTTTTTAAGGATGTTTGAACATACCAGCATTACTTTAGAATTAATAGGTCAGAAGGCCACCATAAGACTATTTGTAATTTCTCAGATCCTGAAGGAGTCCGTGTCCAAATGTAGGAATAGCTGGACATATCCAGGCTTGGGCTGTCATGTGGCATGCAGAAATTGGACCACAGAAGTGCCAAGCAACAACCATCTCCAATAATAGATAATTTAACCATTACCTCTTGTCATTCAATTGTTACTATTACTGAACCTCGCACTATCAATGTCTGGAGGTTACCATTGACCAAGAACTGAACTGAGCTATTCACACTGTGACTACAACAGCAATGATGTGATATGCAGGTATTGGACTGGGGTAAACAGCAGGTTAGAATTTGAAAATGCTGCACTGAGTAACTCACCGCCTGATCACCAAAAGCCTGTCATCAATTTACAAGGCACAAGTCAGAAATGTGATGGAATACTCTCCACTTGCCTGGGTGAATGCAGGTCAAGAAGCTCAACACTATTCACGTCAAGCAGCCTGCTTAATTGCTACTCCTTCTACAAAAATATAATCCTTCCATTATTGAAATACATGGCAGCCATGTGGACTATCTATAAGGTGCACTACAGGAACACACCATGGTTGCTTACTTCCAAACCCATGACTGCTACATCTAGAAGGACAAGGGCATCATTTTCATAGGAACATCATCACCTGGAAATTCTCCTCCAAGCCACTCATCACCCCGATGACAAGGAAATCTGTAGTCATTCTTTCACTATCGCTGAATCAAAATCCTGAAACTCCTGCCCTAACAGCACTGTGGGTGTACCTACACCTCAGGGACTGCAGTGGTTCAAGAAAGCAGCTCACCACTATCTTCTCAAGAGTAATTAGGGAAGAAATGCTGGCCTAGATAGCCACATCTTTTGAATAAATAACAAAAACTGATCCTGTACAGAGTATGTAATGGGTGAATGGACATGGAAATGCCATGAGTTGGCATGAAAAATATGAGGGGCTATGCGGGGTGAGTTGTGGGCATGGATTAGCAAGGAGGGTATGAGGGACTAGTGGAGGTGGGTAGAGGCAAGAATTAGCATGGAAATGACATAGGGAGTGTGAGGGTTACAGGTCCTAAAATGGAATTTAATTGTGTGTGAAGGTTAGCTGACCTAAAAAGGAAAAAAAAGTAGCTGTTACGAAGTCAATGTTTCTAGAGAATCAAGGCAGGCCTTTTAACCAGCTAGGTTGGAGCCATTCTCATATTAAACTCCAAATCCTTTCTGCACGATCTCTAGTGCCTTTACAAAATGTGGTGCTCAGAAGTGGATGCAATATTCCAATTGAATCTGAAGCAGTGTTTTATACAGCTTTAACATAACAGAAAGCAGAGAGTTGGGATAAATGGTTATTTTTCTGGTAGGTAAGATGTAACTAGTGGAGTGCCGCAGGTTTTGGTCCTCAAGCCGCAAGTATTTACTATACATATTAATGAATTAAACCAGAGGTAGAAGATACTATAGTCAAATTTGGAGATGACACTAAAATAAGTTAGATAGTAAGTGCAATAGAGAAATAAGCAATTTACAAATGGACATGGATGCTGGGTGAGTGGCCCAAAATTTGGCAAATGGAGCATAATGTGAATAATTGTGAGGTTATTCATTTTTGTTGGAAAAATAGAGAGGCAACTTTTATCTAAATGGAAAGAGACTTTGGAGTGCTTCGATGAAGAGGGACATGGGATCCTCACGCATGAGTTGCAGAAAACTAGTATGCAGGCACAGCAGGTAATAAGGAAGCTAATGGAATTTTGCCACTTATATGCCAAAGGAATAGAGTGTAAAAGCAGTGAAGTGTTGCTGCTACTGTACAAGATATCAGTGAGACCACAGTATTGTGCACAATATTGATTCCCTTATCCGAGGAAGGATATAGTTACATTGGAGACAGACCTCAGAGGAGGTTTGCTAAATTGATTCCAGAGATGAGGGGTTTGTCTTATGAAGAGAAATGGAGCATTTTAGGTCTTTACTCCCCAGAGTTTAGAAGAATGGAGGAGATGTAGCTGAGGTATATAAGGTGTTAAAGGGGGTTGACAGGGTAGATGTAAAGATGATATTTTCTCTCTGATGGGGCAATCCAGAATGAGAGGTCATCACTTTAGGTAAGGTGTAGCAGATTTAAATAGGGATGAGAAGAAATAAGTTCTTGCAAAGGGTCACGAATCAGTGGAATTCTTTGCCTCAGAGGATGGCGGATGCCGGGACATTGAGTAAATTCAGAGAGAGGGGCAGATTTTTGATTAGTAATAGATTGAAGAGTTATGGAGAACGTGAAGGAAAGTGGAATTGAGGCCAAAACAAGATCAGCTATGGTCATACTGAATGTTGGGGCAGGCTCGATGGGCTGAATTGCCTATTCCTACTCTTAGTTCTTTTATAACTTCCTTGCCTTTATACTCTACGCCCATACTAACAAAGCCTAGGATGCCATATATTTTATCAACCATTCTCTCAGTCTGCGCTGCCTCTTCAGTGATTTATGTATGTTTACCGCCAGGTCACTGTGCCCCATACATACATGGATTTGTACCATTTATTTTATATAGTCACTCTGCATCCTTCTGACCAAAATGAATCATTGCACACATTTCTCTACATTGAAGTTCATCTACCAATTATCTACTTGTTCCACCAACTTGTCTATATCCTTGTGCAATTCTACACTCTTCTCATAGTTCCCAATACTCCCTAGTTTTGTATCATTTGCCAATTTTGACGATGTGGTCTATACATCAAGCTATGGGTCATTAATATAAATGAAGAAGAGCAGGGATCATAACACTGATCCTTCTTCTTCCAGTCTGGAAAAGAAACAGTTTCCATCACTCTGTCTTGCCTGTCACTCAGGCAATTTGTCATCCACTTTGCTACTTTCTCTTTTATTCCATGAGTTATACTTCACTCACAAGTCTGTTGTATAATACTTTATCAAATGTCTTTTGTAACTCCAAGTACACCATATCAGCAGCATTACCCTCATCATCCTTTCTGTTACCTCATTAAAAAACTCAAGCAGGTAAGTTAAGCACAACCTGCCCTCAACAACTCCACACTGGCTTTCCTTAATTAATCAGCATTTGCCCAAATTATCATTCATTTTGTCCCAAATTACAATTTCTAGAAGTTTTGCCACTGCTGTGGTTAAATGGCTATGCGAGTAATTGCCGATTTATCTCTACATGCTTTTTGGAACAAGGGTTCAATTCTGCAATTCTGCAGTTTTCTGGCACCATGTCTGAGTATAAAGAATAATACAGCACAGAAACAGGCTCTGTGGCCCACCCAAGCCTGTGCTGACACAGATGCCTCTCTAATATTTTCTTGCCTCTATGTATCCATATCTCTTTACAGCTGGAGTACTGTGTGCAGTTTTGGTCACCGCATTCGAGGAAGGATACATTGGCCTTGGAGGGGGTGCAGAGAAGGTTTACTAGGCTGATACCGGAGATGAGGGCGTTGGATTATGAGGAGAGACTGAATAAGCCATGTTTGTACTCTTTGGAGTTTAGAAAGCTAAGAGGGGATCTTATAGAGAGGTATAAGATAATGAAGGGGATGGATAAGGTAGAGGTTGAGAAACTCTTCCCGCTTAGCAAAGATAGCAGGACTAGAGGGCACAGCCTCAAGATTAGGGGGTGGGAGGGGTTCAGATCAGAGTTGCGGAGGAGTTTCTTCACGCAAAGGGTGGTGAATCTTTGGAATTCTCTGCCTGATGTGGTGGTGGAGGCTTCCTCACTGGATATGTTCAAGTTGAGAATGGATAGGCTTTTGATTGACAAGGGAATTAAGAATTATGGGGAGAAAGGAGGAAAGTGGTACTGAACCACTACAGATCAGCCATGATCTTATTGAATGGCAGGGCAGGCTTGAGGGGCTGGATGGCTTACTCTTGCTCCTATTTCTTATGTTCTTATGTTTTTATTCCCTACCTATTCATATATCTGACAGTTCCGGATCAGGCTAGCTACATGGACTTCTGCTCATTATGGAAAGGTCTGCAAGTCATAACAGGATAAAGATGAAGGCATATAAAATTGCCAACATCAATGCACCCCTCCCTGATGAGCTCAATGCATTCTATGCTCGTTTTGAGCAAGAGGTCAGCGAGAGTATGCCCTCCACCCTGGAAGCTCGGATGAACCTACATCCTAGGTCACCATTGCAGATGTCAGAGCAGTCTTCTCGAAGGTCAACCCACAGAAAGTGACTGGCCCAGATAGAGTAGCTGGGCAAGCACCCAGATCCTGCGCAGGCCAGCTGGCGGGGTTATTTGCAGGCATCTTCAGCCTCTCTTTATAACAATCTGAGGTCCCTATCTGCTTCAAGAAAATGACCATCATCCCAGTACCAAAGAAAAGCCAAGCAGTGTGCTATAATAACTATCATCCAGTGGCTCTGACATGCATCATTATGAAATGCTTTGAAATGTTAGTCATGATATGAATCAATTCCGGCCTCCCAGATTGGCCAAATTCACTAGAGTTCATCTACTGCTGCAACAGGTCCACAGCATCTGCCATCTTCCTGGCCTTGCACTCAACCCTGGAACATCTAGATAACAAACACATCTATGTCAGACTGCTATTTATCAACTGCAGCTCAGCCTTCAACTCCATTATTCCTATGAAATTTATCTCCACACTCTGTGACTTGGGACTCTGCTCCTCCCTCGGCGAATGGATCCTGTACTTCCTGATTCAAGATCACAATCACTAAGAATAGGCAACAACACCTCTTCCACCAGGAAAAATCAAGTAGACACAGGAATTACTCTTGGGAAAAAGCTGATGGTAATAAATTGATGGCAGAGGCAGTCTGGGCTACTGTGATGTATTTCAAACAGTTGGTTAGGGAATAGAATTGACAGAGGCAGAGGCCAAGGTTGTTTGTCTGTCATCTTTGGTGAGAAAGTAAGAGTACCATGGAGATTTAAGAAAGGAGAGGGAGACTAATATAATTAATTGGACAGAACTCATCTTTAAAAATGAAAAGGAGTTTTGGAAACGTAGCATAGAAATCACATATAAATAATGATGAAGAAATGGCTACTTTGCAATTCCCCAAATAAGTGGCTGACTTTATGAATTCAACCATATGGCTCCAGAAAACAATGCCTTTAAAGTCTTACAAAGTTAATGTTTTTAAAGAAAGTTGAATGGAGGTCAAAGTCAAAAGCACAGCCCTGTCATTACTGAAACAAACCTGATATTGGGCCAGACTAATAATGGTGGGGTTAAATTAATCTGTAAGTGATGTGTACGATGAAATGTGAATTGTCTTTAGCTAGAAATCTCCCTTGAATGTCTCTTGCCTGTCTGTGACAAGGCTTTGCTGTAGTCTGAATACAAAAGCACAATGCTTGGAGCAGGTTAAGAAAAATGTGGTTCTTTACTCGAATTGCTGCTCTTCTTCAAATATAAGATTTCTTCAGGGTAATGGACTTTTTACTATCTTTGTAGGACAGATTCGTTGTTAATTTGGACAGGAGATAACAGTGTTTTGGTTTTATCTTCTTTCATCGCTTGACAGTAGAAGACATTCAGGCACCAGTTCCGGGGCAAGAGAAAATGATCAGTCACTGGTCCCTTTGTTTGAGTTTATAACCCCCTAAATCTATAACTAACATGACTGTTATTTGTACTTTGTTGCAATTTTAGAAACAAAAGAGGTCAGACTTTATTTCAGATATTATTCTGGAGAGAATGTAGATTGATTGACCGTGGCATTTTTAGATTTAACATGCTTTGTACGTAAGATTGGTAGAGCGTTGAGTTTGTAGAATCGTCTGCTCTTTCAAGAGATTATAGTAGTACCTGTAAAGTAAATCATTTGTTTTAAATTGCGCCTTGTTGCTAATCTATGTAATTTTGATTTCTATAAGCAAAAGTGTTATAAATGCATTTGATACATTTGATTCAAAGAGCTGAATATAAGGGTAGCAGTGAAGGGCCTGACCACTGGCTGGAAAGCTGGTGACAACCCTGTCACCCCATTCCCTGCTGCCCCAACATGATTAAAATTCAACAGATACCTGCCTTGTCATCATCAAGATTCTTAGTTCCTGCCAATCAATCAGAGGCCAGATGCGTTCTTGAGAATGGGAACGCTGCCAGTACTGAATGAGATCCCAGGATGAAAAACAGCCATGGAGCCTCAGAGCCTAGATAAGTAGAATGGACTTGGAGTGACCAGTTAGATAGAGCCATGATGGAGAAAGGCAACTTAATTTAAAGTTCACGCGGGCAGACAAAGGATTGTATTTAAAATAATCTTCCCATTGGGGTGACCTTTTCAGCCACTAGGTCCTTCGTTAGAAACAGGTTGCCCAGTTAGGAAGGACCTGCCCCTCTTCTGAGTTAAGTTTACCTTGGCAATCCTGAGAGGTTTATCTGATGGCTTCCTACATGGTGTAACCCTACACCCCTAACCATAAGTAGTATACCAGCAAAATTGAGTGAGGCCTTAAGTGGTTCTTAATTGGACCTCTGAAGACCTCAATTGGCCTCCAAGAGAGGACCATCCTTGACTTAACTGGGGGGAGTTGAGAGACAACTTACAATCCCCCCATCTTCAAGCTAGCTCTTTAGAGAGGATCATCACATTGCATTCAATGTGTGTGATAATAAAGAACAAAGAACAAAACAGCACGGGAACAGGCCCTTCGGCCCAACAAGCCCGCGCCACCACCCCGATGTTCCCACCTCTACCCGCGATCCCTGTCCATGTTTATAGATCTATGGATTAAAAACCAAATTTGAGACAATTTAGGGAGAATTGTTTTGCCAATTAGCCTAAGAGCACATCTTTGGGATGTGGGAGGAAACCGGAGCGCCCGGAGAAAACCCACGCAAGCACGGGGAGAATGTGCAAACTCCCACAGACACAGGCCCAATACTGCAATAAGTGCATGATTTGAGTCCTGCTGTTAATGTTAAGTACTGTTTGTACGTGCAGGATCAAAAATCCCCCAGTGAAGAGTTGTGAGGGCATTGTTGATGGAATAGTGTTGTTAAAATATTATACTTTACCCATGGACCTTGTCATGAAGTGGCAATTTTATGGATATAAATAAGACCAGGGTACAGGTAGATATAGCATATTCTATCACCTTTAAGAACTAATGAATAAAGGTATTGAGTCACGTCGCAGGAGACTTTTGAGAAATGTAATAGCTCATGGAATAAAAGGAACAGTAGCAACATGGACACAAAGTTGGCTGAATGAGAAATAAGCAGAGAATAATGATCACTGGATATTTTTTGGGCTGGAGATAGGATTTTAGTGGTGTTTAGTGATAGATTTTGGGATTCTTGCTTTTCCTGATATATTAATGATCTAAATATTGGTTTGAAGGAGACAGTTTCAAAGTTTGTGGAAGACACAAAACTGTGAAGAGGACAGTGTAGAACTTCAAAAGAGTATCAACAAGTTGGTAAAGTGGGCAACTAGGTAGCAGATGAAGATCAATGTGGAGAAGTAAAATATGATGCATTTTGGTAGGAAGAACATGGAGAGACAATATTGGAACAAGGGATAAAGTTTTAAAAGAGATGCAGAAGCAGAGGGACCTGGATGTGTGTGTGTGCAGTGCCAAGGGGTGGAGCCTGAGGGGCAGGGCCTATCGTGTGAACGAGATTGAGTGAGGGCTGATTGGTGGTGGGAGGGACCACTGCACATTCTGCATTTGCGTTCACTGAGGGTAGGGGGAGCATTCCCATTCTGCATTGCAATCAATGGGTGGAGAGAGAGGGAATTGGTTTGGATGGAGAGATCATGGGGGAAAGATTAGTCTGGTTGAGGGGATACCTATTGGGTCAATATGTCTGAAGGAGGTGGGCTGTTAGGGATAGATCTGTATGGGTAGGTCCCCGAAATATCTGCTGACTGCTTTTGGCCATGCAGGCTGGCTGAGAAAGGCAAAGGCTAAGTGATAGGTCTGTCTATTCTCAAGAGTAGAGAGATCTGTGCATGTGCAATGGTGCCCTTTGCTGCTCTCAGCCAGCATTTGGGCGATTTAAGCCCTGTTCCCTCCTCTGCAGGTGTGAAATGGATTTTAATTTTTTTTGTTGTAAGTGTATAAGATTGTAGATTGGACTCATCCAAAAATGGATCAGAAACTCTCCCATTTTCATGCTTGTCCTTGAGTTAAATTATTTTCATAAGCTGTCCCATTGAGTCTGAAATGCACTGCCTGGGACTGTGGTGCAGGCAGGTTTAGTTGAGGCATTCAAGAAAGCATTAGATTATTACTTAAGTTTTTTAAAGTTTAAAGTTTTTTTATTAGTGACACAAGTAGGCTTATATTAACACTGCAATGAAGTTACTGTGAAAATCTCTTAGTATCGGTGTGAACACACAGTATTTGGGTACACCAAGGGAGAATTTAGCATGGTCAACGCACTTACCCAGCGCTTCTTTTGGACTGTTGGAGGAAACTGGAGCACCCAGAGGAAACCCATTCAGATATGGGGAGAATGTGCAGATTCCGTACATACAGTGACCCAAGCTGGGAATCCCTGGTGCTGTGAGGCAGCAGTGCTAACCACTGTGCCACCGTGCCGTCCCTAATAAAATTGAATAGAAACAATATAAAAAGTTATGGAGAAAGTCAGGGAAATAGCACAACGTCATAATGCTTGTTTGAAGAACTAGTGCTGACACAAATGGGCAGATGATCTCCCTCAGTTCTGTGATTCTGTTGATAAAAGCAAGGAACAGAAAGCTACTCAAGTGTTGATACAGTTGCATCAACATACTACTAATCAGATCTGTCCTGACAACATTTACAACATTGATACAAAAATAACAGGAAAGATAAATGCATCATTAAAGTTGTAACTGTGGCACAAACACAGCCTGACAAACAATATGGGGACTTCCAGTTGCCAGAAAAAACTGTTGAGAGTACCTGGCAAGTTTAAAAAGCTCGCTAGTGCTGTGGCACACGTTTTTCTAAAAAAAATGACAAAGTAAATAGAAGGTTACAAAGGTAATTAGTTAGTTAAGAGGATGTGGCATCTCAAGCATGAGACCACTTCCTTAATGTAGAAGCACAGAAGTTCCTGTGACTAACGGTCTTATAACAGAATACTGCACGCACAGCAACCTAGATAAGATTTAGCATGTCCCAAAAACTGGTCCTGATATGTAATAACAGATAGTTCCATGGACTTTGACATGTAAAATGTGGGCACACTCACTATTTCTCTATTTCTTTGCATATGTTGGAAGAAAACAACATACACACTCAGTAAACGAAAGGAGAAATCATTAAGTTGAAAGTAAAAACTTGGTGACCCTTTACTATGTGATTCTGCAAGAAGTTTTGAATTTTACATAAACAGTCTTATGCTCTGAGAAATGTTCCACAAATACACCCTAGCTCTCTCCTGATCCAGTTCACAAATGCACCCTAACCCTTTTTGGACCCAGTGCACCGAAAGACCTGGAGTTTTGCCAGGAGTAATTCTCATATAAATTAGCAGCAAACTATACTCCTGTCTAATTATGGTGACCTAGAAGTGTGAAAATGACTTATGCAGTTTACACCTAGTAGGTCTGAACATTGTGGAGTCCTTTGGAGAGCTACCCTTTTACATATGTTCCCGGGACGTATTTGGGGGAGGACAGGTATCCCTTGGGGAAAGTCAGAAGGATCTCGGGGTCCGGGTCCATAGGACTCTTAAATCAGCCTCGCAGGTGGAGGAAGTGGTCAAGAAGGCGTATGGTGTACTGGCCTTCATTAATCGAGGAATAGAGTTTAGGAGTCAGGAGGTAATGATGCAGCTCTATAAGACTCTTGTCAGACCCCAGTTGGAGTATTGTGCGCAGTTCTGGTCGCCTCATTATAGGAAGGATGTAGACGCTATTGAGAGAGTTCAGAGGAGATTTACAAGGATGCTGCCTGGATTGGGAGGCAGGCCTTATGAAGATAGGTTGAGGGAGCTGAGACTCTTCTCACTGGACAGACGTAGGTTGAGAGGCGACCTGATAGAGGTTTATAAAATGTTGAGATGAATAGATAGGGTGGACTCTCAGAGACTATTTCCCCGAGCTGAAATGGTCACTACGAGAGGACACAGATTTAAGGTGCAGGGAAGCAAATACAGAGGAGATGTTAGGGGTAAGTTTTTCACTCAGAGGGTGGTGAGTGAATGGAATCGGCTGCCGTCGGAGGTTGTTGAGGCAAACTCTCTGGGGTCTTTTAAAAGACTTCTGGATGAGTATATGGAAAAGAATAGGATAGGGTGCTATAGATAGGTCTGTGGATTGGTAGATGTGATCGGCGCAACTCGTGGGCCAAAGGGCCTGTTTGTGATGTACTGTTCTATGTTCTATGTTCTATCTCTTGGGATTGTTAAAATTAGACATGATTGTGTATAAAAAGTGCATAATCGCATTAATTGTCAAGTTCACTGGAGCTGTCAAAAGTGTCAAAATGAATTGTCAAAGGCAACTGTCAAGCTTCACAGGATTTAAAATTGAAGGAAAAATTGACTGGAGTATTCAAAAAAAATCATTGCTTGCTATTTCATTCTGGCTAGAATGTTACAGTCCCTATCCAGCAGGTTCTGAGATGGGGGAACGGGACAAAAATAAAATTGCAAGAAAGTGATTCCCTCTTGGATCCTGCCCCCCCTGATGTGGTCATGATTTTGTACCAAAATGGAACTAAGATTGATCTTGGACAGGAAGTGCCTCCATTAAAAACTCCCTTCTAATGGGGTTGCCCTTCCTTCAGGCCCGGTGATCTCCATAGCTCCTCCCTCTGACCAGTCTCCGAGTCCCCAGTTGCCCTGCTTGCAACTCCCAAGATATTTCCTAGCCCTACCCTAACGCTGATTTCTGCCACTTACCTTTCCTCCAGTTCCAAGTACTTAGTTTTGGATAACTAGTTGCACTGTCACTTCTGGACACTGAAACATTGTTCATAGAATGATTGGAGAACTGCTGGCCAGTCAGATTGGTCAGCAGTTCTCTAAAACAGGGCTTTCTTCTGCCAGTAAGTGTTTGTTAGAGCATGAATAACATTGGGAATTCAGAAAATTCTGGCTTCTGTCTATTGACATAAGCCATGGTGTGGAGATGCTGGCATTGGATTGGGGTAAACACAGTAAGAAGTCTTACAACACCAAGTTAAAGTCCAACAGGTTTCTTTGGTAGCACAGACTCAGTTTGAATTTGTGTCTTTATATACCCTGTTTGTGGACAGAACTCCCACTTACCTGAAGAAGGAGCAGCGCTCTGAAAACTAGTGGCTTTTGCTACCAAATAAGCCTGTTGGACTTTAACCTAGTGCTGTGAAACTTCTTACTGTATTGACATAAGCCTAACACGTAGTTATTGGATTAGTGCTGCATGACTGATTCAACAGCCTGTCATTATCACAGTAGGGTGCCTGCCATTTCATAGTCTATTTGACAAATCCAAGTGATTATAGACCCTGAAATATGGACTATCAATTTTAATGCTTGGTTTTATTGGGATTATGCACTTGAATCGAACATTTCCTCTACTTAAATGATTATGTAGTTGAAATAACATAAATGCACTGGATGGATTTTTAGGAATGAAATCTGCAGTAGACACTTAGAACTTTATATTATTTTATTTCAGTATAGCCTCTGAGGCCATGGTGACAATTGAGTGTAATAAATATCAAGGCAAAGGGCGACAGGTGGGAGGCATGGGTTGACATGGTTGATACTAGGCTGGCAACATCATTCTAAGTGGCAATCTTGTTGGAAAATCCAATCTTGCTTTTGACTTCAGTGGGAGGTGGAGAACAAAGCCCATTGCAGTTAACTATTTTGTTTCACTGAAAGAAATGGTGGAATGTTGTAAATATCTAAGAAACTGTGAAATGATGCAAATTATGTTGAAATGACTTATAGAACCTACATTGATTTTTTTTGCCGTAAGTCGGGCCCTGCGACATTATTGCATTAATGCAGGAAGTCTGGGGTGGAAGTCAGAGCAGATAAAAGTTGTAATTTTTGTGACAATATTGTTCAGCTGACCATTTCCGTTGTGCTAATTGAATTCTTCTACTCTGCCTTTGTAATATTGAAGAATTCAGTTATTAAAAGTTATTTCAGGAAGGGGTAAGATTACATTGTCAAAAGATTGAAGAAGCAGTGCAGGTGAACAGAGATTCCACAATGCATGATGAATACCTTAAAATCATGATTTAATTCTGCAAGTTACATGTAAAGCTGTGTGTGACTCTAGTTGAGAACTATGTTCAGTTTTGTTTACAGTCAGAAGGCAATATTCAATCCCTGAAAATGATACAGCAAGGAGAAATATTTATATTGAACTTAAAAGTTGCAAAGAATGATTGAATAAATTTTGGCTTTTAAGCCTTCAAAGAAACTGGTGAAGATGACCAAATAGAGGTTTATAAGATAGTTAATGACCATGGAAAAGTTGTTTCCAGAACAATATAAACTAAACTTCCAGCTTCTGGCTCTAACCTTTGATGATGCTACCCAATCAACCCTGATTGAATGCTTCCACTGACCTTCCTAGCACATCCCCAGCCAAAATTATCTTCATGGCTCCCAGTATCTCCCATCTGAACATTTTGACCCATTCCTGACCTCTGGGATCCTAACCCTGAAGATCTAACAAATTATCTGTATCCTATCCACAAAAAGCAGAACAATTTTTACCCAGCCAAACACTATACTTATATTCTACTCAAATCCCAGTCCCTCCACCATCAGCACAATGGGTTCATTTTAACTCCAATGAGTGTGTTGAGATTGGTTAGATGTTAAATTCTTAAAAACCTGAAGAACTCTCCTTGAAACTACCCACTTCTGTCTTTAATAGAGAGAGCAAAAGGGGTAAGAACTTAATTGCACAAATCCTTCAGATCTTTTCATTTTATTGTGTTTCTATTTTTAACAACTGTCAATGGGCCATCCTAGATCTTGAGTGAAAAAAAATGAGAGGGGCTGAATCCATCAGGTAAATACCTTTACATCATTGTCATGGGCCAGGAGCAATGCTCTGCCTCCCACCTTGCCCCCTACCTACTGCACCTGCATGATCCCCCAGTGGCTATTCTCTCATTTCTGTTGTCTTCCTGGAACAACACTCCCCTAGCAATCACAGGTGGAAGGATCTTCTTTCTCGTACCCTAGCTGAATCGCTACACAACCAGACTCTTCTAACTGCCCTGGATTTCTCCCAATAACCATAAAAGCTAACTGCCATATAACCATGGACATTGTTGGAGGCACTCAAACCCAACTGGCAAAAAAACCTGTCAATCAGGCTCTTGTTCAGTCTGTGCAGAGAACCTACTTACAAAAGAAACACACAAACTGGGTAGTTTTAACTCAGTGATGTTTGGGGAAACATACAACTGTACCTCCCTCCTTTGAAATTTCCCTCCAATGAATATCATAGCCATTGTGATTACACTAGGTAACATCAATAAGATTCATTGCAACGACCCTCCAATTTGTTTGCAACAGATTTATCCAGCTACAGGAATTCTACTATGGGGACACTATGCCCCAAATCTTGCTACATTTTGAACAGATGCAAGATTCTTTGCATATTGAAATTGGGTCAGTGCTTTTATCGGTGCTGAAGATAAAGGAAAACAGTGAGGACCAACATGACAACAATGATTGAAGCATATTGCAAGTGTTGGATTTTGTATCAGAAATTATTATACATTGTGCCCAAGCAAATGTTGCGCCAAACATTCAGCAGAATGCAAACCCAATTATTGCATGTGTCTCATCAAAAGCAAATTATTTGGTATTTTTCTCTACATTCCAACATAACATCGTATTGATCATAGTGCTGACTTAAAGCTTACCCCAGTTGACAGGACACAGCCTAGTTGTCTCACTGTTTCTACTATATTCCAGACTCCAGAATCAGTTCTATGTTTCACATCAAGATGCCTGTCACGATAGATTACAAACTGTCACTGCTAGTTTATTTTAATCTTTAGATAACTTTTTAGACATTGAGTTCCTATGCCAGGAGGTATAACAGTAATGAAAATATCCTGCCTTATTATAGATAGTACTACAAACATGTCATTTCTTTAGTGTTATAAGTATCAACAATTTATATTTATATTGAGGTAGATTTTGAGAATTAACACACCCAACTTCGGAGCTTTGCACAACAGAGGAGCATATTGGGAACTGATGAACAAAAAATTTCCAATATGTATTCCCATAGTGAAAAGCTCTGGTTTGTAAAGCCATATCCATATGATTTTTAACATCATACCGGAATATTTATTATATGATTAACTATTTAAATTGTCATATGGAACATGTTTTTATGCAGCAAATTGTTAAGAGCATTCCATGAATTAAGCACAAGAATATAATTCTTAGAAAACCTTCCATTTGAATCCAAGGTCTCCTCTGTCTCCTACGCTCCTACTTCCTAAAAGCAGAGCGTTCTTCAGATATCGTGGTTCTCAACCATATTTATCTAATTTTTTTATACGGGAGATCTTGCTGCATGTAAAATTGGCTGCCACATTTGCTACATTACAGCAGCAGCTATAATTTAAAAAATAATTCCAGTGAAAAAGAAGGAATATAAGAAAATTGTGCGCAGTTCTGTTCGCCTCATTATAGGAAGGATGTAGAGGCTATTGAGAGAGTTCAAAGGAGATTTACAAGGATGCTGCCTGGATTGGGAGGCAGGCCTTATGAAGATAGGTTGAGGGAGCTGGGACTCTTCTCACTGGAGAGACGTAGGTTGAGAGGCGACCTGATAGAGGTTTATAAAATGTTGAGAGGGATAGATAGGGTGGACTCTCAGAGACTATTTCCCCGAGCTGAAATGGTCACTACGAGAGGACACAGATTTAAGGTGCAGGGAAGCAAATACAAAGGAGATGTCAGGGGTAGGTTTTTCACTCAGAGGGTGGTGAGTGAATGGAACCGACTGCCGTCGGAGGTTGTTGAGGCAAACTCACTGGAGTCTTTTAAAAGACTTCTGGATGAGTATATGGAAAAGAATAGGATAGGGGGTTATAGATAGGTCTGTGGATTGGTAGATGTGATCAGCGCAACTCATGGGCCGAAGGGCCTGTTTGTGCTGTATTGTTCTATGTTAAAAGGAATAATCAGCTGTGAATAACTAAGGAAATAAAGGAGAGTATTAAATTAAAAATCAATGTGTACAGAGTGGCCAAAATTAGTGGGGAACTAGAAGATTGGAAATCTTTAAAAAACAACAAAGAACGACTAAGAAAACAAAAAAGAAAGAAAAGATACATTATGAAAGTTAACTATCACAAAATATAAAAACTGATTGTAAAAGTTTTTACAAATATATAGAACAGAGAAGAATGGCTAATGTAAGTGTTGGACACTTAGAAGAGGAGAAGGGGGATTTAATAATGGGAAACGGTGAAATGGCCGAGGCCTTAAACAAGTTTTTTGTGTCAGTCTTCACAGTGGAGAACACTAATAGCATACCCATAATTGACAGTCATGGGACTGTAGAAGATGAGACCTTAAAATGATCACTATTACTAAAGAGGTAGTGCTGAGTAGGCTAATGGGACTAAAGGTGGACAAGTCCCAGGGTACTAAAAGATATGGCAGAAATAATAGCAGATGCATTAGTTGTAATTTATCAAAATTCCCTGGACTCTGGAGAGGTGCCAGCTGATTGGAAAACAGCTAATGTAACCCTACTGTTTAAAAAAGGAAGGTAGTCAAAAGGCGGGTAACTATAGATTAGTTAGAACATAGAACATAGAACATAGAACATTACAGCACAGAACAGGCCCTTCGGCCTTCGATGTTGCGCCGACCAATATAAAAAGCAATGCCCCTCCAAACTAAACCATTCCCTTCTCTTCCATATACTTATCAACTAACCTCTTAAACGCCACCAAACTTGGCGCATCTACAACTGCTGCAGGCAGGGCATTCCACTCCCGAACCACCCCTTGGGTAAAGAACCTACCTCTGATATCCGTCCTATAACTATCACCCCTTAATTTAAAGCTGTGTCCCCTCGTGCTAGCTTTTTCCATCCTAGGAAAAAGGCTATCACTGTCCACCCTATCTAAACCTCTAATCATCTTATATGTTTCGATTAGGTCCCCTCTTAGCCGCCTCCTTTCTAACGAAAACAACCTCAAATCCCTCAGCCTCTCTTCATAAGACCTGCCCTCCATACCAGGCAACATCCTGGTAAACCTCCTCTGTACCCTCTCCAATGCCTCCACATCTTTCTTATAATGCGGGGACCAGAACTGCACACAATACTCCAAGTGCGGCCGCACTAGAGTTTTGTACAGTTGCAACATGACGTTGCGGCTCCGAAATTCAATCCCCCTACCAATAAAAGCTAAGACTCCATATGCCTTCTTAACAACCTTCTCGACTTGACTGCCTACTTTCAGGGATCTATGCACATACACACCAAGATCCTTCTGTTCATCAAGACTACTAAGAATCCTACCATTAGCCCTATACTCTACCTAAGAATCCTACCATTAGCCCTTAATATCCGTTAGCTTAGTTAGCTTAATATCCGTAGCTGGGAAACTGCTGGAATCCATCATTAAAGAAGAAATAGCAGGATGCCTGGAAAAGAGTGGTTCAACCAAGCAGACACAGCATGGATTCATGAAGGGGTGGCACGGTAGCACAGTGGTTAGCGCTGCTGCTTCACATTTCAGGAACCTGGGCTTGATTCCTGGCTCGGGTCACTGTCTGTATGGAAATTGCACATTCTCCTCATGTCTTTGTGGATTTCCTCCGGGTTCTCCGGTTTCCTCCCACAGTCCAAAGATGTGTGGGTTAGATTGATTAGCCATGGTAAAAAATTGCCCTTTAGTGTCCTGAGATGGTAAAAAATTTGTCTCTTAGTGTCCTGAGATGTGTAGGTTAAAGGGATTAGTGGGTAAAATATGTAGGGATATGGGGTGTCGAGCCTGCGTGGGATTGTGTTCAGTGCAGACTCGATGGGCACTGTGATTAAGGAAAGTCATGTTTGACAAATTTACTGGCATTTTATGAAGATATAATGAGTGCGGTTGACAGAGGGGAACCGGTGGATGTAATATGTTTAGATGTATAGTTGGTTGTGCTTCAGCAGAACAAGATCCCTCTATAAACCTCCTCACCTCTTTACCTCACTGTAAGATGCTCTTTACTTAATATCTTTGACAAAGTTTTTCGTCAACTGCCCTATTATCTTCTTATGTGGCTCAGTGTCAGTTTTTGTTTTATTACGTTAAAGGTGCTATATAATTCAAACCCTTATTATATGACCACTCTAGGCTCCTCCAGATTTTCTAGTTTTAGATTTTTTTTCTGCCTAGCTGATGAGCAAACTTAGAGACACTGCATTATTATGTTCGGCAACAGAGTCAATCTTTAAAAGTTGGTATGACACAAGTCCTTTTATTGACTCTAATTTGATGCTGAGTTTGATTGAAATGGACTTGATTGTAATTTAGCCACTGGAGGGCAGCAAATACATTCCATAAAACAATTGAAATATAGTAGATTTACAAATGAAAGTAGCACAAACTCAGCATAATCTTTAGTTTTGCTTTTTTAATATGGCCAGACCAGGTATGCCATGCAGACAGCTTTCTCCTCTCGCAGAGAATGCATGATTAGGTAGTTGTGACTATAGATTAGTGTCAGTGTCCTTTTGTTTGAGCTCCATGCAAACGTTTCTGAAAGGCTTGCAAGTTCCTCAGCTGTGTAGATAATTATAACTCGGGAGAGGTTAGAGTGCTTGGGGTTCAGCTAAATTTAATGTAGTAGCCAAAGGATTCTAACAGGATCTATTAAAAAAAAAGCAAGTCAACAGTACTATGACAAAAAACCCTCAAATGCACACTGTAAGAAAGAATATGACACATACTTATAGGTAGTAAATGGCATTGACATTAAGGTGTGACTTAGCAAGAGACACTTCAAAAGCTTTGGGCTGAATGTTAGGGTGGGTGGATGGCATGATCCTCTGCCCACGCCCACACCTGCCACCCCCTCCACCCCACACACACACAGAAACACACACATCAATCCCTTGCTGATGATTTAAATAGCCAGCTGCCTCCATGAAACTTCCAAACCTGCACCGTGCATTTGTGGGTAGGATTTAGGATTTTCGGGCACAATCTGTGTCCATGTTTCCACTATCTGGTTTCCCATGGATAACGGCTGGAATCTCCGACCTCCCCTGTGGATGTGATTCCCCGGTGCAGCTGCAGTGAGTGGCGATTTGGATGAGCTCCAAATTCTCCGTTCTGACAGCAGCGGTGAGGAAAACGAGACCAGAGAATTCCAGCCAAAAGTTCCCTGCAACAGTGAACTACCGTGACTAACAAAATGCTTAATCATCACTTTCTTGCTGTTCTTTATTGCAACTTTAATTAACTCCCAATTAAGCATTTATTTGCCCTTTTTTAAGGAAATATTGACATATGCATCAGCTGTGTATCTATTCCCCATCTACACCGCACTGTGCAGCTAAAATACTCCTTCAAAATGTGATCCTTTTCAACCCTGCATCATCTGATACTCCACTGGAATAAGGTTATTAACCTGCTTATATCTGCCTTCAAAGAGCAAAGAAAATTACAGGGCAAGAATAGGCTTCTCAGCCCTCCAAGCCTGCACCGACCACGCTGCCTGACTTATCTAAAACCCCCGAAGTTTCCAGGGACCTATTCCCTCTATTCCCATCTCATTCATGTACTTGTCAAGACACTCCTTAAAAGTCACTACTGTATCCGCTTTCACTGCTGGCAGCGAGTTCCAGGCACATACCACTCTCTGTGTATAAAAAGCCTGCCTCGTACATCTCTTTTTAAACCTTGCCCCTTGCACCTTAAACCTCTGCACCCTAGTAATTGACTCTTCCACTCTGGGAAAAAGCTTTTGACTATCCACCATGTCTCTCATAATCTTGTAGACTTCTATTAGGTCTCCCCTCAACCTCCATCGCTCCAGTGAGAACAAACCAAGTTTCTCCAACCTCTTCTTATACCTAATACCTCCTGATCAGGCAACATCCTGGTAAATTTTTTCCTCTCCAAAGCTCCCACATACTTCTGGTATTGTGGTGACCAGAACTGAACATTATATTCCAAGTGCAGCCTAACTAAGGTTCTATAAAGCGTCAACATGACTTGCCAATTTTTAAACTCAATAGCTGGCCAATGAAGGCAAGCATGCCACATGCCTTCTTGACTACCTTCTTTACCTGTATTACCACTTTGAGTGATTTGTATACCTGTACACCCAGATCCCTTTGCCTAGCAATACTCCTAAGGATTCTGCCTTTAATTGGATATTTCCTATCTGTATTAGACCTTCCAAAATGCATTACCTCACATTTGTCCGGATGTGACAAATGACAAACTCCACTTGCCATCTCTCTGCCCATCTCTCCAACCGATCTGTATCTTGTTGTATCCTCTGATTGTCCTCATCGCTATCCGCAAATCCACCAATCTTTGTGTCATCCACAAAATTACTAATCAATTCAGTTACATTTTCCTCCAAATCATTTATGTATGTATTACAATCAGCAAAGGTCCCAACACTGATCCCTGAGGAACACCACTTGTCACAGCCCTCCATTCAGAAACTGCTACCCTCTGTCTTCTATGACCGAGCCAGTTCTGTATCCACCTTGCCAGCTCACCTCTGATCCCATGCAACTTCACTTTCTGTACCAGTCTGCCATGTCAAAGTCTTGTCAAAGGCTTTACTGAAGTCTATGTAGACAACATCCACTGCTCTACCCTCATCAATTATCTTCGTCACTTCCTCAAAAAACTTGATCGGGTTCGTGAACATGACTTCTCCTTCACAAAATCTTGTTGCCAAAGCTGTCCATGCTGTCCAAAGAAGGCTCTATAAATTAGATTCAGGATGATAGCATCCTTGCTGTGCTCTTCTTAATTTTCTTAAACAGCAAACATTCAGCTCTGTGACTTTATCCTTAAAAGTTGTAACTTCTGTATCAACCCTCTCCAATGCACCAATACCCTTTTGAAGGTAAGGTTCCTAAATCTGCAGGTATTGCAGCTTCATCAATAATCTGATCAAGTTTACAAAAACTTATTTCAGTTTATGTCAACACAAGATGGTGAGGTATCTAAATGGATACAAAATTGGCTTCTTGACAGAAGCCAGAGAGTGGTTGTATAGAGAGTTGTTTTTCAAACTGCAGACCTGTGACCAGCAGTGTGCTTCAGGGGATCAGTGCTGCGCCTACTATTATTTGTCATTTATATTAATAATTTGGATGAGAATATAGGGGGGAACGGTTAATTAGTTTACAGATGACGCCAAGATTGGTGGCATAGTGACAGTGAAGAAAGTTATCTCCAATTACGACGGGATCTTGATCAATTAGGCCAATGAATGGCAGATGGAGTTTAATTTAGACAAATGTGAGGTGATGCATTTTGGTAGATTTAGAAAGAAACAAAATGATCTAAGAGTACATGTTCATAGTTCCTTGAAAGTGGAGTCACAAGTGGATAGAGTGGTAAAGAAAGCATTCAGCATGCTTGGTTTCATTGGTTAGAACATTGAATACGGGAATTGGAACATCTTGTTGAAGTTGTACAAGACATTGGTAAGGCCACACCTGGAATACTGTGCACAGTTCTGGTCACCCTATTACAGAAAGGATATTATTAAACTAGAAAGAGTGCAGAAAAGAGTTACTAGGATGGTACTGAGGCTTGATGGGTTGAGTTATAAGGAGAGGCTAGGTAGACTGGGACTTTTTTCTCTGGAGCGTAGGAGGCTGAGGGGTGATTTTATAAAGGTCTATAAAATAATAAGGGGCATAGACAAGGTAGATAGTCAATATATTTTCCCAAAGTAGGGGAGTCTAAAACTAAAGGTCATAGGTTTAACCTGAGAGGGGAGAGATACAAGAGTGTCCAGAGGGGCAATTTTTTCACACACAGAAGGTGGTGAGTGTCTGGAACAAGCTGCCAGAGCTAGTAGTAGAGGCGGGTACAATTTTATCTTTTAAGAATCATTTAGATAATTACATGGGTACGATGGGTCTAGAGGAATATCAGCCAAATGTGGGCAATTGGGATGAGTTTAGGGGTTTTAAAAAAATGGCGGCATGGACAAGTTACAGCCCTGCTGTAAACCTCTGTGACTCCATGACCCTAAAATGTATTTCAGTATGTAATTTGTTTTGTTGATAACCATCCATTGAGTAGATTTGAGTTTAATTTTTCTTTAATCAGTTATTTTAAGAGTCTCATGGCATGAAAATATTTAAATTACTTTATTTGTAAGAGACAAAACAGTTTATTCAAAGCAGTAAGCACTAAAATGGGCTCCCACTCTCCAGTGACTTATTTTTCAAGGTTCTTTGGTTTGATTTGTTGAAAGCAGACAGATGCTATTTTACTGACCAGAACAGACAGTATAACCTTTGTCATGGAATTACATTCCTTCCTCTGCTAAGTGGACATTCCTTCATATATCATACAATCAAGTCTTTTTGTTAGCTGTAAAGCTGGAGAGGGTGAGATAGAAAAAGAAGAGAATAATCGATCCTACTTTGAAATCTGAAAATAACAACAGAAATGAAACAAATGAAACAGAGGAAGCTAAAAGGGCTATCATTATGGTGAGGGTTTCTGACAGAGCACCTTTTTGAGGTCGCAGCTTAAGGAGATTGACAAGTGATGCTTTTTTTTGATGCTTACTGTATTTTGATGAAAAGATTGACTAATAGGAACTTGGACAGACCACTTTATGTCTGTGCCATTTGATCTCATTGCATTTGTACCTAATGAATGTCTTGGCTTTCTAAGAATGCTCTCAAGTCAGGTCTAATTTATGTGGGACAAGGATCTATAAAAAATGCAAGAACATTAGACACAAGTTGTTCTTTACATTTTATCATTTATAGATTTAAAGAAAACAATTTGATACCATGAATGCACTTTCTCAAATTTCTTGACGGGCGTCCTATAAAGGGCAACACACAGAATGAATCACATTTAATAAGCTATGTTTTAGGGTAATAAAGCATTTTGTTTTGGAAAAGGTATGCTACATATAAGAAAGTAGATTTGGTCAGAGTGATATCCATAGCAGTGACAAGTATGAGCTTTTTTTATAAAGTTGGTTTCAGTTTATTAGAGAAGAATTCAAATTATTTAAGACTGGATTTTTAGGAGATGTGAATACAAAGGAAGGAAGTTCATATCGCTGATTTTCTGCCTGTGCTGCAAGTGTTTGTTCCATGAACAACACAATATAGAGCTTGAACAACTTACACGAGAAAGATCTTACACTTTAAAGAGGTTTTAATGAATTCTATCTGAATTTCCACTTCTCAAAAATGTAATATTCCTGGAGGAGAAGAGATAACAAACAGATAGATGTATAATCATCATGAAGGAATTCTCACAGAATTATTAAGGCACAGGAGACTATTCGACCATTGTGTCTGCTCTAGTTCTCCGGATAAACAATTTCCTTAATACCATTCTTCCTTTTTTTCACCATAACAGTGCACATTCTTC
Organism: Sphyrna mokarran; assembly: GCA_024679065.1. Classification (NCBI taxonomy): domain Eukaryota; kingdom Metazoa; phylum Chordata; class Chondrichthyes; order Carcharhiniformes; family Carcharhinidae; genus Sphyrna; species Sphyrna mokarran. The sequence goes on from JAGIQG010000001.1 coordinate 136,373,539, forward strand.
CTTTTCAGATAACAGTCTAATTCCCTTTTGAGTGCTTTGGTTGAACCCGCCTCCATCACACCCTCAAGCACTCATTCCAGACCTTAACTACTCATTGCATGATCTTTTTTCTCATATCACTTTTGCTTCTTTCACCAGTTACTTCAAATCTATGCTCTCTCATTCTCAATTCTTTCACTAGTGATTTGATTTGATTTATTATTCTCACATGCATTAGTACACAGTGAAAAATGTTGGTTTTGCATGCTATACAGACAAAACATACCATTCACTGAAGGAAACGAGAGAGTGCAGAATGCTGTGCCTGTCATAGCTAGGGTGTAGAGAAAGGTCAACTTCACGCAAGTTAAGTCCATTCAAAAGTCTGATGGCAGCAGGGAAGAAGTTGCTCTTGAGTAGGATGGATCTTGACCTCAGACTTTTGTATCTTTTTCCTGATGGAAAAGAGAATGTCTTCCGTCAGGAGGACATCCTTCAGGGATGAGTGGATCCTCAATTATTCTGGCTGCTTTGCCGAGGCAGCAGGAAATGTAGAAAGAATCAATGGATGGAAGGCTGGTTTGCGTGATGGATAGGACTACATTCACAACCTTTTGTAGTTTCTTGTGGTTTTGGGCAGAGCAGGAGCCTTACCAAGCTGTAACACAACGAGAAAGAATGCTTTCTATGATGCATCTGTAAAAGTTGGTGAGAGTCGCAGCTGACATGCCAAACTTCCTTAGTCTTCTGAGAAACTGGAGGCATTGGTGAGCTTTCTTAACTATAGTGTCGATATGGGGGGACCAGGACAGTTTGTTGGTGATCTGAACACCTAAAAGCTTGAGGCTCTCGACCACTTCTACTTCATCCCCATTGATGTAGACAGGGGCATGTTCTCCATTACGCTCCCTGATCTCAAGACAATTTCCTTCACTTTGTTGAAATTGAGAGAGGGATTATTGTTGTCGCACCAGATTCTCTAATTCCTGTACTGTTCTGTTCATTGTTGCAGATCCTGCCCACTACAGTGGTAAGAACTCAGTAAGAATTTAGCAACACCAATTTATAATCCAACTGATTTATTTGATAGTAAAAAAGCGAGCTTTCGACTCTTGTGTCTTCTTCAGGCGTGGTGTCATCAGCAAACTTGAAAATCGAGTTGAACAGGAATGTGGTCACAGAGTCATAGATGTATGAGGAGCATAGTAGGGGGCTCAGAATATATTGTGGGGCACTGGTATTGAGGATGATTGTGGAGGTGGTGTTGTTGCCTTTCCTTATTGGATGTGGTCTGTGGGTTAAGAAGTTCAGGATCCAGTCACAGAGGGAAATGCCAAGCTGAATTTGGAGATGAGTTTCGTAGGATTAATGGTGTTGAAGGTTGAGCTGTAGTCAATAAATAGGAGTCTGACATAAGTGTCCTTGTTATCTAGGTGTTTCAGGGTTGAATGCAGGGCCAAGGCATCTATTGTGGACCTATTGTGGCAGTAGGCAAACTGTAATGGATCCAGCCATGAATAACCATTCGAAGCACTTCATAATGACGGATGTTAAAGCCACCAGACGATAGTCATTAAGGCACAGCGCTTGGCCTTTCTTTTCTTTTCTGGAATAATGATCGTCTTCTTGAAGCAAACAGAGACCTCAGATTGTTGTTAAGAGAGGTTGAAGGTGGTTGTGAATATCCCTACTAACGGACCCATGCAGCATCTGAATGCTCATCCTGGTACCCCAAATGGCCAGACTTTGGTTGACATTTGAGAAAGCTGCTCTGACATCTGCAATAGTGTTGGAACAGTTTCTCCCTATCTCCTCTGTCCAGATCTTGATGATTTTGAATTTCTCTATCAATCTCTTCTCAGCTTACTTTTCTCCAAGGAAAACAGTTCTAACTACGCCAATCGAAATTCATAGCTGAAGTTCCTCCCTGGCTCAGTTCTTATGAATCTTTTGTGCACTTAGAATCATAGAATCCCTGCAGTACAGAAGGATGTCATTTGGCCTATTGAGTCTGCACCAGCACAATCCCACCCAGGCCCTTTACCCATAACCCCACATATTTACCCTGCTAATCCCCTGATACTAGGGTCAATTTAATGTGGCAAATCAACCTAACCCGCACATCTTTGGACTGTGGGGAGGTAACCAAGCATCTGGAGGAAATGAGTGCAGACACAGAGAGAATGTGCAAACTCCACACAGATGGTGACCCGAAGCCAGAATTGAACCCAGGTCCCTGGTGTTGTGAGGCAGCAGTGCTAATCATTGTGCCACGTGTGCCACCCCCACTTTCTCCAATATCTTTATATTATTCCTTATGTGCAGCATTCAGAACTGAACACATAGTTCAGCTGAGACCAAAGTAGAGTCTTACATAAATTACAAAGAACAAAGAACAAAATAGCACGCGAAACAGACCCTTCGGCCCAATGAGCCCGTGCCGCCACTCAATATTCCCACTTATAGCCATGATCCCTATCTATGTTATAGATCTATGCATTGGAATGAAATTTGAGACAATTTAGGGAGAATTTGTTCTGCCAATCAGCCTAAGAGCACATCTTTGGGATGTGGGAAGAAACCAAAGCACCAGGAGAAAACCCATGCAAGCACGGGGGGAATGTGCAAACTCCCACAGACACAGGCCCAAATCCATGTATCTGCACAGCACAACAATAGTCACTGAGCTGTCATGTTGCCCGTCAAGTGGTCCAGTGTACACTAACGACGTGAAGCACTAAAATACATAATCTATTGTTAGAATTCATGTATTTCAACCTTTCTTGGAGTTATCTTAACTGATCCCTATTATATATATGGCCATGTTAGGCAAACCACTTTCCTGATGGCCAAGGACAGCTAAATGATAGAAATACTTTAAAAAAATTGTCTTTTCAGTTACATTGCACGTCAAACCACGAGTGATTTTTTTCCCAACTGCATGTGTTTTAAAGTTTAATACAAGGGATATATAAACCTTCAATTTTAATATGTAGGAGCTATCACTATGTTTTCTTTCTTATGGTTAATGATGTAGTTGTCTCCAGATTCATCATCTTCATCCTGCTGCATAATTTGCTTCCTTCCAGTTGATTGAATTCAATTACTGGAAGTTGTTAAGTAATTGGCTTCACACCCTTACATGGGTATCTTTTGGATTTGCAGATATCATGAAGGCACTTAAGCTTTATTATACACCTATCATATTCAATTTCATGAATCACTTGCTAATCACTTGATGAATCATTTGAAACTAAATATCTCTTAGTGATAAGAATTTTTTATCAGTGCGCCTTTTGAAATGCCCAATGACAGAAATGTGTCATAGACAAAGGAATCTATTTTAATCCCAAATTACTTTTTAGACTAGCGGACATTAAGCAAAAATTAAACAGTGTAACTCCTGGGACTCACCTATAGACCTCCAGTTAGTTGCCTGCCCAAACTGGCAGCTTGTTGGTGGGCAGGTGAATGAGTTTGAAAGTCCAGAAGTTGTCAAGTGGTTCTAAGGGCAGGCAGCCAATATTTACCTTGTGTGTTTCAGTGTGTGAGGGTAGGGGTGGTAAGTCTTGTCCTTCCCAGCTCCATAAAATAATGTTTTGTCCTTGAAAGGGCTTTTGTATCTGCACAGCTGCTTCAGCCAAGCAGTAGTAGCTTCTATGTACAAGCCTTGGCCCTGATTTTCTGAAAAAAATCAAAGTGCTGCCTCTAGTGAGAAAAATTGGTACAGTTCCACGGGCAGCACTAATCAGATGGGATTCAATCATTCTTTGGTTGGAGAAAACCCTCCATGTGAAACATGCTGGCAAGCTAGGCACCTGATCAAAGATCAGGTACTCTTTTTAAAGGGTGTCACTTCCAAGCTGGCATGGGACAGAGTCAGGGCACACTCCAACCAAGCACCTGACTACTCAGGGGCTCCAAAGACTTTTAAGCTCACCAGTGTCGTCATAACATCTGTCCAGAGAAATAAGCAGTGGCTGTTGGTCCTCATCTAGGATCCCTTGGAGGATAATCTCTGAGTTCCAGCTTCTTCTTCTATAGCTGGAAATAATCTCCAGTACAGGCATGCTGTTCTGGCATAAGAGGTTGAAAAAGACCCACTACGAAAGAAAGCAGTCTTATGGTGCACCTGGTTTTCTAGGGAGGTCTTCAGACAGGGGCAATCCCAGCATTAAAAAAAAATCAGACTGTGCACCTGGTCTTTCGAGGAAAATCTTCAAAATGAAGAGAAAGACTGTTTTAAAAAACTGTCGTTAAAACTAGCAGATGTTCAAATAAGTAAGCACTTCAGATCAAAAGAAAGCCTGTTAAAAAAAACTGGTTAGAAACCACAGATGCAAATTTATCACCCTGTCACACCTGGCAATCAGCACAGCGAATGAAGAAAATAGCATGCAAAGTTAAAAACCCAATTTGCGCCCAGCTTTGTGATCTTCCTGATCCCTTTCAAATGGTGCAAACTGCTTTGCAACCCTAAAAGCACGCAAGGCCAATTAAAATATTTAAAGTAGCATTTAAAAATGCTTATCCGTTCAAATCCCTGCGCACGGAATCTTCCAGCTTTTGGCTGCTGTACTATAATGGTGAGAATCACTGCTGGTCTCCACTAGTACAGCTCTGACACAACGGTAATGCTGGGGAGCTTGAAGGTCACTGAAATCCCATGGGTGCCCAGCGGCATGGCCGGACAACACCCATTATGCAATTATGCACCCTAGCAGTGCCCACCAGGCACCCCCGAGTGGCCAACAGGCATCCCGGTGGTGTCAATTGGGCAGAGGGCCATTAGACTCATAGATTCTTACAGCATGAAAACAGGCTTTTTGGCCCAACATGTCCACACCGCCCAGTTTTTACCCTTAAGCTAGTCCCAATTGCTTGTATTTGGCCCATATCCCCCTATACTACCTTACCCAAGTAACCGTCCAAATGCTTTTTAAAAGATAAAATTGTACTCACCTTTACTATTACATCTGATAGCTCATTGCAAATACTCACCACTCTCTGGATGAAAAATATTCCTCTGGACCCTTTTGTATCTCTCCCCTCTCACTTTAAATCTATGCTCTTAGATTCCACTACCTGAATAGTCAATCTAGAGGTTATGAATCTTTGGAATTCTCTGCTCATTGAAGCTAGTAAAAGCTACCTTGTTAAATGTGTTTAAATCACAGATAGATTGATTTTTGACCAATAAGGGAATTAAGGGTTATGGGGAGCAGTCGGGTAAGTCGAACTGAACCGCCACAAGATCAGCCATGATCTTATTGAATGGCAGGGCAGGTTCGAGGGGCTAGATGGCCTTCTTCTGCTCCTATTTCTTACGTTCTTACGTTCAGGGAAAGGTGTTGACTGTGAAGTGTACAAGATTATGGGGAGAATAGATAGAGTAAACAGCATTAAGCTTTTTCCTAGGATGAATTCAAATAGCACAAGGGGTCACTGGCTTAGGGTGAGGGGGGTAAGGTATAATTTGGATGCTAGAGGGAGTTTTTTCACACAGAGGGTGGTGGGGGTATAGAACGCGCTGCCAAGTAAAGTGGTGGAGGCAGGTACTCTGGAGTTATTTAAGAGATACTTAGATGGGCATATGAACAGAATGGGAATGGAAGGATATAGAAAACTGATTTAAAATAGGGATCATGAGCCTTGGGAGTTCCCTGGGAAGTGTGTAAATTGTCGATGATATTGATGTATTTGTTTTTATCCTACAGGTGTTTTGGTCCATCTTGTTGTCTAACAAGGGACATACACGCGATGGGTCGTGAGAGGGCTGCTCTTGGATTTTCGAGAGTATCCTAGTGCTTCACATCATTAGTGTACGCCTGACCTGGACCATTTGATAGGCAGCACGACAGCTCAGTGACTATCGCTGTGCTGTGCAGATACATGGATTTGGGCCTGTGTCTGTGGGAGTTTGCACATTCTCCCCATGCTTGCGTGGGTTTTCTCCAGGTGCTCCAGTTTCCTCCCACATCCCTAAGATGTGCTCTTAGGCTAATTGGCAAAACAAATTCTCCCTAAATTGTCTCAAATTTTGTTTCAATGCATAGATCTATAAACATAGAGAGGGATCATGGGTAGAGGTGGGAACATCGGGGTGGTGGCGTGGGCTCATTGGGCCGAAGGGCCTGTTTCCCGTGCTGTTTTGTTCTTTGTTCTTTGTTCTTTGTATCTACCTTATCAATGTCCCTCATTATTTTATAGACCTCTATAAGATCACCCCTAAGTCTTTCCTTATAACTCAAACCATCAAATCCTGGTAAAAAAATTTCTGCACTCTTTCTAGTTTGATAATATCCTTTCTGTAATTGGGTGCCAGAAATGTATTCACCTCACCAATGTCTTGTACAACTTCAATGAGATGACCTAACACCTGCATTCAATATTCTGACCAATGAAACCAAGCATGCCAAATGCTTTCTTCACTACCCTGTCCACCTGTGACTCCACTTCAAAGAGCTATGAACTTTTCCCCTAGATCTCTTTATTCTATAATGCTCCCCAATGCCCGATCATTAACTGAGTAAGTCCTGCCCTGGTTTGATCTCAGAAAATGCATCAGCTCACATTTATCTAAATTAAACTCCATCTGCCATTCATCAGCCCCCTGGCCAAATTGATCAAGATCCCGTTGCAATTCTAGATCACCTTCTTCACTTTTCACTATGCCACCAATCTTGATGTCATCTGCAAATTCGCTAAACACACCTCCTAAATTTTCCTCCAAATCATTAATATAAATGACAAATGACAGTGGACACAGCACTGATCCCTGAGGAACACTATTGGGCCCAGGCCTCCAGTTTGAAAAACAATCTTCTACAACCATCCTCTTTATCAAACCAATTTTGTATACAATTGGTTACCTCACCCTGGATCCTGTGAGATATAACCTTATGCAACAACCTACCATAGAAAGCTAGCACGAGGGGACACAGCTTTAAATTAAGGGGTGGTGGTTATAGGACGGATGTCAGAGGTAGGTTCTTTACCCAGAGGGTGGTAAGGGTATGAAATGCCCTGCCTGCGTCAGTTGTAGATGCACCAAGTTTGGTGGCGTTTAAGAGGTCAGTAGATAAGTTTATGGACGAAAAGGGAATGGTTTAGGTTAGAGGGTCATTGCTTTTTCCTAATTGGTTGGCGCAACATCGAAGGCCGAAGGGCCTGTTCTGCGCTGTAATGTTCTATGTTCTATGTTCTGTACGGTAGCTTGCCAAGGGTCTTCCTAAAATTTATGTAGACAGTATCAACTGCACTGCCTTCATCTAGCTTTTTGGTTACCCCTTCAAAAAAATCAAAATTGTGAGACATGATATTCCACTCACAAAGCCATGCTGCCCCTAATCAGTCCTTGCATCTCTAAATGCCTGTAGCTCCTGTCTCTCAGAATATCTTCAAACAACTTACCAATTACAGACATTAGGCTCACCAGCCTGTAGGCTTTTCCCTGCAGCCCTTCTTAAACAATGGCATAACATTTGCCACCTTTCAATCTTCAGGCACCTCAGCTATGGCTATCGATGATTCAAATATCTCTGTTTTGAGGACCAGGCATTTTCCTCCCAGCCTTCCACAAAGCCCTGGGATAAAATTCATCAGATTCTAGGGGTTTTATTTGCTTTGAGGCACTTTAAGACTTCCAGCACCTCCTTTTCTCTAATATATCCATTCCTCAAGACATCACTATTTATTTCCCCAAGTTCCCTAACATCCATGCCTTTCTCAACAGTAAATACGAATAAAAAATATTCATTTAGGATTTCAACCATCTCTTGTGGATCTGTACATTGTTAATCCTTAAGAGGTCCTATTCTCCCCCAGTTACTTTCTTGCCCTTAATGTATTTGTAGAAGCTCTTTGGATTCTCCTTTATGTTATTTGCCAAAGCAATCTTGTGTCCCCTTTTTGCCCACCTGATTTCTCTCTCAATTCTACTCCGGCACTCTCTATACTCTTCAGGGGATCCCAGATGCCTACACATGTCATGTGCCTCCTTTTTTTCTTGACCAAGGCATCAATATCCCAAGTCATCCAGGATCCCATACTCTACATCATGATCGGCACAGGCTTGGAGGGCTGAAGGGCCTGTTCCTGTGCTATACTTTTCTTTGTTCTTTGACAACCATGGCCTATCTAATGAACCTTATCCTCTCGCAACCATTTCTTTGATAACTAAATTACAAAAAAATTGAATTTAGTTTTATAAGAGTTTTTTAAAATTCAGTCAAGTTCATATCCAGGTTGATCAGCAGCTGCTTTCTGAGAGAATCCACAGACTGTTTAAGAATGTCATCCTGTCATCACCTCACCTGGTTGTCTTGTTTTGGAAAGCTCTATTCAGTGCTTACAAGCCTTCAGCTTGGAAAGCAGACCCAGTGTGCTCTTTGTGATAACGAACTAAAGAGAAGCATTTGAACACAGGAATAGTTAGAAAAGAGGAAAGACTCTTCAGTTTGTCAATCATCATCCCTCTTATACATTAATCCTCCTATCATAGCAACTAGTTATATTTTGAATCAGCACAATTTTTTTCTCTCTATGACCTTGTTTGATGGATTATTCCAAATATTTCCCACTCTTTCTTAATGTTTTTCACAATATTTATTTTATATTTACTTTTCATTATTTCCTCTGGTTCTATTTTCTAATCTTCTTAGGAGCGTCAATGTTTAGGTTTTGCTGTACCTTTTAATATTTGATTTATTTTGAAATGTCTCTTTATAACTTTCTTTCCAGATGCTAAATCTTAATCCTTGATAATCGTTCCTCATAGCTCATGCCTTTTCCATTTGGAATCAATCTTATTTTTACTTGACTGTGCTATTTCTAATGAAATTATACTTTTTGTATTGTGATAAAACTGAACCCTGTATTCTAAGTGAACTTTTATTAATTCCTCTGTCAAGTTGTCTGAGCAACATTTTTTTTTAGGCTTTTGCAAAGTTTTATGGAGTTTTGATGAATTAAATAAAGATAAAATAATTCCACTATCAGTGGAATCAGTATCAGTAACTAAAGGAAACAGATATAAGGGAATAATTATTATGAAGACGGGGAGAATTTTGTTTATACCCTATTTTGATCCCATATTATTTTCAGCCAGGATTAACTCCATTCGATTCAGGGTTGTAAGCATTTGTAGCACTTCACAAGTGCACCTTTGAAAGGGCTACTGTGGTGGTTGCAACACTTAAAGGAGTAAGGTACCACTTATTGCAACCACTGCACACAGTGTTTAAGGGAACACCCAAATGTTTACAGAACTAAAGTCTTCCCTGGTTTTGATTCTCCAAGTGACTGCTTAATGAGAGCCTCGATTAGTGAGAAGTTATTCCCATGAGGTTAGAAAAAATAAAGGAAGTCCACAAAGGCTAATGTCCCACTTATTTAAAATATTTTACAAATTTTATATATGATGCAAAGCTGGATGCGAGGGTGAACTGTGAGGAGGATGCAGAGATGCTTCAGTGTGATTTTGACAGGCTGAGTGAGTGCGCAAATGAATGGCAGATGCATTATGATGTGAATAAGTCTGAGTTATCCGTTTTGGTATCAAAAGCAGGACAACAGATTATTGTCTGAATGCCTATAAAAGAAGAGAGGGAAATGTGCAACAAACTTGCTGTCCTCTTACACCAGTCGCTGAAGGATAAGCGTGCAGATGCAGCAGATGGTAATGAAGACAAATGGTATGTTGGTTTTCATAGTGGGGAGATTCAAGTACAGAAGCGGGGATGTCTTGTTGCAATTTGGTGAGGCTGCATATGAAATAATGTGTGCAGTTTTTGTCTTCTTATTTGAGGAAGGATATTTTTGCGACAGAGGGAGTGCAGAGAAGGATAACCAGAGTGATTCCTGAGACAGTGGTACTGATGCATGAGAAGAAATTGATTTAGTTAGGTTTATATTCGCTAGAGTTTAGAAGAATGAGAGGAACCACATAGAAACGTTTAAAATTCTAAGAGGACGAGGCAGGAGAAATGCAGGAAAATGTTCCCAATGGTAAGGAAGCCTAGAAACAGAGGCCATAGTCTGAGGATATATCTAACCTGTACACCTTTGGAAGATGGGAAGAAACCCATGCAGAAACGGGGAGAATGTGTAAACTCCACACAGACAATCATCTAAGGCCAAAATCAAATCTGGCTCCCTAGTGCTGTGAGGCAGCAGAGTTAAGCACTGTACCATTGTGCTGTCCCCAAGAGCAAAACACAATTCTGGAGGTGCCCATTAAGTAAGCAAAATCATTTTAAAACTCTGAATTCCAAATTTTCTGCAATTTACAATTATTCTTAAATTAAACTGAATTGAGAGTAATTCAAGACAAACAATTTCTGTCATGCTTCAGTGATCTACTGTGAAATTATTCTGATCAATAAAACTGTTTAAAACTCTTCAATTTTAATAAAACAAAATTAGATGAAGGGTTAGATAAACAGGGTAGAAAGAGGCTTGTGTGAAACATAAACACAGACATAGACCAGTTGAACCACAAATTCTGTTTCTACATTGTAAATTCTGTGTTATTCTATATAATTTACTATTCTATCTGATTGAACAACAGTATAATATCCATGTGAAAGCCAAAAGCATTTTTGCTGTCAGTCAGTTTGAATTTTGTCTCTAAATTTGATACTAACATTCCTGGGGACCCAGAAACACTGCTTCATGTGAGTCTCTATACAATTTATAGCCACATTCTTATTAGATTTAACCTTCTCCCTATTTAGAATGACCAGAAACAGCCATTGCACAATTCCTCAAAACAGCTGCACGAGTTTTCTGACCTCTGCAATGATGTTTTGTTGAAAGTGTTTGTTCCAGTTTGTGAAATGCAGCCTTAAAACATTAAAGGCTGTGGAAATTGTCTGTACCTACTTTAGTCTTGTTACACAGGGATCCAACTACCAAGATAAATTTATGGTCAAAAGTTGACCATGGAAGAGAGAGTTAAAAGAATTTCTTCAACTAATCTTGTGATTAGTTGTGGAGGGGCACAGTGGTTGCTCTGCTGTCTCACAGCACTAAGGGCCTGGGTTCAACTCCAGCTTTGGGTGACTGCTTCTGTGGAATTTGCACATTCTCCCCATATCTGTGTGAGTTTCTTCCGGGCGCTCCAGCTTCCTCCCACAATCCAAAGATATGCGAGATTGGTGGATTTGTCAGGGGGACTAGCAGGGTAAAGACATGGAGATAGGGGGATAGGGCCTGGGTGGATTGTGGTCAGTACAGAGTCGATGAGCCGAATAGTCTCCTTCATTGTAGGGCTTTGATGACTCTATGGCCTAACCTTTAAGCTAATCTATGCTTATCCCATTGTGCTGTATTTTAACAATTAATCTGGTGTGAAAAAGGACTGATTGCTTCATTAGTGCTAATGTCAGATAGACAGTAAGGGGTTTTCAGTTACAAATCAAAAATGATTGAGTGAGCATAATTGAGGGTTAAACCAGACACTGACAGATGATCTAAAATCACCAGCTGGACACAAATACATTTGACCTGACTTCAGAAACATGTCTCTAACATGAAGAGTTCCTTATCCATTACCTCCCAGGTTTCAATAACCAGATACTATTGTTTCCTATAAAGTACATTTGCCCCGGTGCTAACAAATATACTATAGGTTGCACAGTCAGTTTATAACTTTAAAGCAAATTTTTTGATTATCAATGAATCAAATATCTCTTCAAAAGAAAGCAATATCATGTACAGATGTTTAAAATAAACTAAAATAACATGGATGCCGGAAATCAGAAATAAAAATAAAAATGTTGGAAATGCTCGGCAAGTCCGGCAGTAGCTGTGAAAAAAGAAACAGAGTTCAGATTTCAATAAACTTCCATCAAAATCGCACTTCTTTGATCTGATGGTCTTTCATCTCAATAACGTAATTGACCCTGAAGCGCTAGATCTATTCCCCTCTCCACAGATGCTGCTTGAGCTGCTGTATTCCAGAATTTTCTGTTTTTAGAAATATTCATAGCTTATCGAGCATTGTTTTAAATGTTCCTGGATGCCAGAGACAAGGATATCTTGGAGTGGCTCAAGGGGGAGCGTGAGCAGCCAGAACTCACTGCGCACGTTGTCACAAATGACGTTAGTAGAAATAAGGATGAGGTCCTGCGAAGTGATCATACAGAGCTAGGAAAAAGATTAAGATGCAGGACCTCGAGGGTGGCAATCTCTGAATTACTTCCAGTGCTAGTGAAGGCAAAAAAGGAGAATATGACAGATAGATGGATAGCTAAAGAATTGGAGCAGGGAGCAGGGATTTGGATTCTTAGATCATTGGGATCCTTTCTGGGGCAAAAATGACCTGTTTATGAGGGATGGGTTGCATCTGAACTAGAAGGGGACCAGTTTCTTGTCGGGCAGATTTGCTAATGCTCCAAGAGACGGTTTAAACTAGATTGGCAGGGGGTGGGATCCTCAGCAGCAGGGAAGCAAATGAGTGGCTGAAAGGAAATGCAGTACTCAGCAATGACAAGCTGAATAGACATTATAGGCAGAAGGAGGACAGAGAGCGGGGAAAACCTTTGGGTTATATTTCATCTATTTCAATGCAAGAAGGTTGAACATTACAGCGCAGTACAGACCCTTCGGCCCTCAATGTTGCGCTGACCGATGGAACCAATCTAATTACCTCTAATCTAACCTATTCCAATGCTATCCATAATAGAACATAAAAGCTGATGAACTCAGGGTGTGGATAGATATGGGGACCAGGATATTATAATTGAAACATAGCTAAGAGAGGGACAGGACTGGTAGCTCAATGTTCCAGGATACAGGTGCTTTAGGCAGGAAGCGATGGAGGAAATAGAGGAGTGAGAGTTGCATTCTTGATTAAAGGGAGCATCATGGCAGTAATCAGAGATGAAATAACTGGGGGATCATCAGACAAGGCTTTGTGAGTGGAACGAAGAATTAAGGAGGGAATGGTGACCTTATTGGAGTTGTGTTGATGATGGGAGGCCAGGGGCCAAGGGTGGGGATCTTCAGTAGTGGTGGAAGGGAATTCTGCAGAAGGAGTGGGAGGGAGGAAACTCTGCCTGAGGAGGCAATGAGGAGGGAGGGAGCGAATGGAACACTGCTGGGAGGGCAATTGGGGTGCGAAGGAGGGAACTTTGTCAGGCGCGCGAGTGTGGGGGGAAGGGTACAAGTGGTGTCCGTAGGTCAGGTGGGGGTTACAACAGCAGGAAATCTCCCTATCACTAGGATACCGGGTGCCTGTACAATGGCACTCCTAGAACTCAGCAGCTGGCTTTCCCAGTGAACTTTTGCTCCACCCCCTTTGCTGGCAAAAATTGCATTCTGGGTACTTTCTTTGCAGCCAGTGGCCAAAAACCCCTGACCTTGCCTTTGTCTGTGATCCTCTGGTCCTGCTGCAGTGCATTGGAGATTTGGCTGAGTACCAAATTCTCCATTCTCGCTGGCAGCAGTGGCAGGGTATATGAGACCAGAGAATCTTGGTCAATACCTCCATTAGATCAATGCACCCTCAGCATAGTCAATCAAGATATGCTCCACAGTGAGGTTTGAAACCCATAGTCTTCAGACTTAATGGTGAGAGTACTAGCAACTGAGCCATAGCTATTACAGACATGATTAGCTTACAAACTCAAGTTGCAAATGCAAAAATGAGACCTTGGTTCTATTAACGTTCACCTTACTTATTGATAAGACTTTGACAGAAGTTTAAAATTTCTTGTTCAAGATGTTAAAAATGTCTACTGAGAAAAAAGATTGGTTTTACATGTTTAGGATTGTTCAGCTAGTGTTTACTGACAGACTTGTTGAATGACGCTTCTGGATTGTAGAAGCCACATTTATATGCTCATAAAATACCACTTTATTATGTGTTGATGTCTTAACCTCTTTCTGCATGTACCTTGCTGAGTCACTTTGTCTTTGGTTATAACAAATGAGAACAATTCAAATGACTATGAAACCACTTAGAAAGGAAAACAGAACTGGAGGGCACAGCCTCAAAATAAGGGGGGGGGGGGGGGGGGGGGGGGGGGGTTGTTCAGTTTACATCGAAGTTGAGGAGGAACTTCTTCACTCAAAGGGTGGTGAATCTCTGGAATTCTCTGCCCATTGAAGTGATGGAGGCTACCTCACTGAATATATTTAAGACAAGGGTAGATAGATTTCTGATAGACAAGGGAATTAAGGCTTATAGGGAGAATGCGGGAAAGTGGAACTGATCCACTGCATATCAGCAATGATCTTGTTGAATGGCGGGGCAGGCTAGATGACCTACTCCTGCTCCTATTTCTTATGTTTTTATGTTCATTGTTGATTGTTGTAAAACCCATCTGGTTCACTAATGTTCTTTGGGGAAGAAAATCTATATTCCTTATCTGGCATGGCCTACATGTGATCCCAGAACCACAACAATGTGGTTTACTCTTAAATGCCCACTGAAATAGCCTAGCAAGCCACTCAATTGTATGCAATTGCCACAAATTCAACAAAAGAGAATGAAACTGGACAGATTACCCGGCATTGACCCGAAACAATGACAAATCCTGCTCCATCAACCCTGTTAAATCCTCCTTACTAACATCAGGGGACTTGTGCCAAAATTCGGAGAGTTGTCTCACAGATTAGTCAAGTAATAGCTTGCCATACTCATACACACAAAAATCATACCTTACAGATAAAGTCCCAGACACCACCATCACCCTTCCTGGATATGTTCTGTCCCACCAGCAGGGTAGACTCAGCAGAGGTGGTATAGTGGCACACAGTTGAGAGATGTTGCCTTGGGAGAACAAAGAACAAAGAACAAAACAGCACGGGAAGCAGGCCCTTCGGCCCAACAAGCCCGCGTCGCCACCTCGATGTTCCCACTTCTACCTCTGATCCCTGTCTGTGTTTATGAATCTATGCATTGAAACCAAATTTGAGACAATTTAGGGAGAACTTGTTCTGCCAATCAGCCTAAGAGCACATCCTTGGGATGTGGGAGGAAACCGGAGTACCCGGAGAAAACCCACGCAAGCACGGGGACAATGCTCAAACTCCCACAGACATAGGCCCAAATCCATGTATCTGCATAGCACAGCGATAGTCATTGAGCTGTCGTGTTGCCCATCAAAAGGTCCAGGTCAAACGTACACTAACAACGTGAAGCACTAGGATACTCTCGAAAAATCCAAGAGCAACCCTCCCACGACCCGTCACGTGTATGCCCCTTGTTAGACAACAAGGCAGACCAAAGCACCTGTAGGATAAAAACAAATACATCAATATCAATGATTATTTACACACTTCCCAGAGAACTCCCAAGGTTCATGATCCCTATTTTAAATCAGTTTTCTATACCCCTCCATTCCTATTCTGTTCATGTGCCCATCTAAGTATTTCTTAAATAACTCCAGAGTGCCTGCCTCCACCACTTTACGTGGCAGCGCATTCCATACCCCCACCACCCTCCATGTGAAAAAACTCCCTCGAGCATCCAAATTATACCTTACCCCCCTCACTCTAAGCCCGTGACCCCTCGTGCTATTTGAGTCTATCCTAGGAAAAAGCTTAACCCTGTTTACTCTATCTATACCCCTCATTATCTTGTACACCTCTATTAGATCTCCTCTAAGTCTACGGGAGTCCTGAACATCAACTGTGGACACCATGAAGTCTCATGGCACCAGGTCAAACAAGGACAAGGGAACCCTTTGTTGATTACAACATACTATTCCCCTCTTAGCTGATGATCCACATTGGACACCACGTGATTTGACTTGTTTTGACCTCATCCTCACCAACCTATCTGCTGCAGATGCATCTGTCCATGACATTATCAGTAGGAGTGACCACTGCACAGTCCTGGTGGAGATGAAGTCACATCTTCACATTAAGGATACCTCCATCGTGTTGTGTGACACTTCCACCATGCTAAATGGGACAGACTTTAAACAGATGTAGCAGCTCAAAATTGGACAGCCATGAGGCGCCGTGGGCCACATGCAACAACAGAATTGCGCTCAACCACAATCTTTAATCTTATGACTTGTCATATTCCCCATATTACCATTATTACTACGCCAGTGCAGCAACCCTGCTTCAGTGAAGAATGCAGGAAGGCATACCAGGAGTAATCCTGACATGCCTAAAAATTAGGTGTCAACCTGGTGAAGCTACAAAACAGGACTACTTATATTCAAACTGCATAAACAGCAAGTAATAGACAAAGCTAAGCTGTTGTTATTAGCTCCACATCAAAGTTAAAAGTAAAACAAAATCTTTCTGTTTACAATCTCTTGCTAGACCACAACCACAACAGCTATATTTGAGCAGAGCAGAAGAATCCTAAAATAGGTGGTAATGTTCTTAACATATGGAAGAGACCTGCCACATATTTTTGGTATGTGGTGTTGGATTTTCTCAGGCTCCATTGGCCAAAGGTCCTTTCTTTTCAAACTTGGTCATTTTTGCCCTATTACTCATGCAATGGCTATTGATTTCTATTTCTTGGCCTCCTCCTGAGGTTTCACTTTGAGTAATTGGCTTGTGGTCCAAGAATTTTATCAATACGAGTAGTTGGGTTACTATGCAACCAAGAAATAAAGCAACCAAATAGGAACAAAATGATTCTCAACTTTAGATAAGGGGTAGGATTTTCCAGTCTCCCCACAGTGTGTTTTCTGATGACAGGGACAGCTTGCCATTGGCTGCCAATGGCATCTTCCAATCCCACTGAATGGCAAATAAATGACATTTTGTGTAGCCTATCCCACTGCTGGGGAACTCACTATGGGGAGGTTATCTTCAGCAGGACAAGAAGATTCAGCCAGAAGAAAGAGCTGGAAACTCCTGCCCAAAGCTATTACAGAAGAAAATCAATCATGCTGTTACATGTCACAGCACACAGATCAGGAAGTTGCCACTAGTCTTCATTCAGGGAGAATAGAGGAGTAGATTAACATTGTACAGTAAGGTAATTGTGGTTCAGAAATTGGGATCCACAAATCCATGGGAATACCCCCATGTGGGGGACCACACAGGGTTTTCTGGTCAAGAATAAACAAGTGAGAGATAGTGTTTACCTTCTCTTTCGCTATTTCACTATTGGACTGTAAGTGCACTTAGTTCCCTAGGCTCAGGTTTTGCAGATTCTGACTCTCTCTATGCTCCTACTTTCTCTGTACTTTTACCCTCCATGTGCTCCTGTTTTGTTTGTCCTCTGGTCTCCGCATGCTTCTGTTCTCATCTTGATGCGCTTCCCTTCCTGATCCCCCTTTGTTTCCGTTGTGTCTTATCCTCTTTTCTTTCTGCGATCCTGTTATCTCTGGATTCGTGCTCTATCTGGGCTATGGATCTCAGTACCCTTGTGAAGGATAGATCACTGCAGTGAGAAGCAGGCACACCCATCATATCTGTCAATATTTGTTTTCAGAACAAAATTATTAAATCACATTTTACATGTAGCGTGCTCATATCATGAGTATTATATAATTTTTAATGTAGATGGGGATCTATTTGAGAAGGGATCAATCAACCAAAAGATTTTGAGAATCATGGGGTTAAACAGCACCTACTCAAGATCTCCCTTTCAAAAGCAGAAGGTGACTATGATACCTGAAGAATTGTGTTTTAAAATGTTTTAGAAAGTCTGATAATTTGGTCAAAATAAAACTACAGGACATAGAATACTACAGCACAAACAGGTCCTTTGGCCCACAAGTTGCGCCGATCATATCCATACTTAATAGGCCATAGACCTATCTGTAACTCCCAATCCCATTAAATTCCATGTACTCATCCAGAAGTCTCTTAAAAGACCCCAGCGAGTTCGCCTCTACCACCACTGACGGCAGCTGATTCCATTCACTCACCAGCCTCTGAGTGAAAAACTTACCTCTAACATCTCCTCTGTACTTGCCCCCCAGCACCTTAAACCTGTGTCCTCTCGTAGCGACCATTTCAGCCCTGTGAAATAGCCTCTGAGAATCCACCCTATCTATTCCTCTCAACATTTTATAAACCTCTATCAGGTCGCCTCTCAACCTTCGTCTCTCCAGGGAGAAGGGACCTAGCTCTCTCAACCTATCTTCATAAGACATGCCTCTCAATCCAGGCAACATCCTTGTAAATCTCCTCTGCACCCTCCCAATAGCTTCCACATCCTTCCTATAGTGAGGCAACCAGAACTACGCACAATCCTTTAGTGAGGCAACCAGAACTGCACACTATACTGTCAATTCATTCTGAAGAAAGAGACTGTGTATTTCCAGACACTTAAGGGGTCTGTTGAAATAAGGGCCATGTGGCAATTGTACCACTTATAAAATATCACAATAATGTTTTCGTATATAATAATAATAATGTAATAATTTATTGTAAATGAAGTGCTTTGGAACAGTCCTGAAAGCTACAATAAAGTGTTATTTTAAATATGAGCATTTCTTGTCATCAGCAAAATAAATACAGAAAATGCTTCTCAGGAGATCCATATGTAAAAAAAAATCATTGGACTTCTATAATGTGCTGTTAATGTTGCATTTTGTTTCTTTAAAGAGGTAATGTGTGAAATGTAGATTGATCCTGCTCGGAGGAGTAGACATTCATCTGGGGTCAGGAACCTGACACCCACATCATTTCCAGGTTCCAACCCTGTCATCGTAGCATAGCTATTTTAATATGTAAAGGCTCTAAGTGGGCCAGAGCTGAACTTGGTGTCCTATTAGCAATGCCAGCCACTGCCTCCAGAATGCAAAACCAAAAGGCAGACAGCAGCCATGACTGAGCTTGCTGTTGTTTTACAGATTGAAGCAGGCAGGAGAGCAGAAGGCCTGCAGCCTCATAGTGCATACAGCTAGACAAACGTTAATCAGCAGGTATTTGATCCACTCTGCTCAAGCAATGATCCTTTTCTTTGAACATTTTAGTTCAGCAGCAGTATGAATTTTGATCAAGAAGATATAAGGGGCAGGCAGTAAAAGGAGCTAATATTGGGCTGAATGGCCTATTCTTGCTCCTTTTTCTGAAGATCTTACTCCCTGCAATACTCCAGAAAGATATACACTCACATGTATTAGACCATTCACTCTTCCCATTCATTGCTTAGAAAATCTCCAGGCATTATCAAGACCTTCAATGAGCTTAATGGTCAGTTAATTGGAAGTGGGTGAGCTGTCAGCTCCCAGACCCTTCTCTTGTTATGAAAGTTGCAACACATTTCAGAAGACTGACAAGACATTCAGGAGTGTGATTTGCAAAACCTACTCTTGCCCCTATGGTGGCTTGAAAATCTGATCAAAAATGTGAAGTGGGGAATGTGCAAAGTTGACTAAAGAACAGCCAGGGAAACTGCTGATGCTCATTGGACTGAGTTGCAAATGCAAAAAAGCCACTTGGTTGAAGCATCAAAACACAAAAAGCATCATGAATTAGCACATCTATCATAATTCACTGAGAGGCAGAAGGGTGATTTAAATTATAAAGGAAACATAGCTTGCAATTATTTGGACTCAGAAATGTGTCACCATTCCTTCATCACTGTTACACCCAAATTCTTAAATTCTCGCTCGAGCAGGACGTGGTTATATCTTCAGCACTCAGGCTGCAGCTGTTCAGGAAGGTAGTTCAAAACCACTTTCTCAAAGACAATTTGGTATGGACAATAAATGCTGGCCTTGCCAGAAATGTGCCCATCCCATGTCTGATTAAAATATTAAACCAATTCATGTACATTGATCAGTTCTGCAATATTTGTTGAATATAATCACATCAAAGTTATTGATATTCACATTTTACATTAAACTAATAGGAAATAAAAAAAACATACTTTTTAAAAATGAACAAAGAACAAAGAACAAAGAGCAACACAGCACAGGAAACAGGCCCTTCGGCCCAACGAGCCCGCGCCGCCGGCCTAACGTCTTAATGACATATCCATGACTTTAGGCTATGCTTATTGTGGAAGATTCCCATATAGGGACCAATATAGGGACAATTTGTTAACCAATCAGCCTAAGAGCACATTTTTGGGATGTGGGAGGAAACCGGAGCACCCGGAGAAAACCCACGCAACCATGGGGAGAACGCGCAAACTCCCGCAGACACAGGCCCAAATCCATGTGTCTGCACAGCAACAGCGATAGTCCCTGAGCTGTCATGTTGCCCATCTGATGGTCCAGTTTAAGCATACACTAACGACTTGAAGCACTAGGCCACTCCTGAAGCAACATCCAAGAGCAGCCCTCGCACGACCTGCCGAACGCATGCGCCTTGTTGGTCAACAAGGTGGACCGAATTGCCTGTGGAAACAAATAAGATATTTAGACAGTCCTGCAATATCCCTCTATCTGCAGACCGCTCATGTGGCTGTCCAAGAGACCCTTAAACAACCCTAGCGTGCCTGCTCCCACCTCCTTACTCGGTAGTGCATTCCACACCCCCACTACCCTTTGTGTGAAAAACTGCCCTCTAATATTCATCTTATACATAGCCCCCCTCACCCTAAGGCCATGACCCTTCGTTCTATCCGAATCTAATGGTGAAAAAAGCTTACAACCATTTACTCTATCTATACCCCTTATAATCTTATATATCTCTAATAGATCCCCTCTCAGCCGACGTCTTTCATCATGAACTTCATGACAGGAATTATATTTTGAAATTGTATTGTTAGAATTCAGATAATCACAATTTTGTCATGTTGGACATGAATGCTCCCATCAGATTAGAATCTTGCAGCTATTCCTCACACTTCTTTTATTATCATCATTTTGTATTGGTGAGTTTTATTTCTACACAGTACAACATTTGGAGCAGGACCAAATTTATGAGCACACTTCAGCGACAAAGTTTCATTTTGCAGCCAATTGCACCATATAATGGTATGTCAGTACAATTTATATGCACAGATAAAATAATATGCTTAATCTGGTTCCTTTAAAACAAAAGCCAGAGATAGAATTCTAAGATTGTAGAACATAAGCCAAAGGTCACCAATGTAAGGGTAGAATGATACCAGACTGGCATAATACTGACCTCTTGAACCAAATGTTAACGTTGTTTAGCTGAAATCTACTGACAGTTGTTCCATGTTGAAATCCCAATTATAAACTTTCATTTTGATTTAGTGACAAGCATTGCATGTCTCAGTAAAGAATATCATATGAGAGACTCCTTTACAGATGTGGTGTTTGCGTATTCTGGATGAAATTGCATTGCATTCTCTTGGCTTGCTGAAAGATACTCAATTTGTTTTGTCTGAGACTAGCACAGGTATTTCAGGCATGTAGCACTCCTGGTCTGAGAATTTAAAGGTATCATTTTGTAATATGTGTCCCTTAGCTGTAGAGAACCGCAGTGAACTTTACAATTGGTTTCCACTTCAGGCACTTTTACAGAGATATACTCCTCAAGGTAGTCTTCAGAGATCTTAAAATATTTTGACAAAAATATTTATCACATTTTTTAAAAATTACAACTAAAAGAAAATTTAAATTTTCAGTAGTTTGACACCTAACATCCCTTAGATACAGGGAAGTAAATTTCAACTTTAGTGGGGAGTGAAGATGGGGTAAAAGCATCAGGTAACAGATCAACTACTCATACCTGTGTGTGGCACAGTGGTTAGCACTGCTGCCTCACAGCTCCAGGAATCTGGTTTGATTTCAGCACTGGGTGGCTTTGTAGAGTTTGCATGTTAAGAACAAAGAACAAGAACAAAGAGCAACACAGCACGGGAAACAGGCCCTTCGGCCTAATGAGCCCGTGCCGCCGTCCAAATGTCTTAATGACATATCCTCGACTTTAGGCTATGCCTATTGTTGAAGATTCCCATATAGGGACCAATATAGGGACAATTTGTTACCCAATCAGCCGAAGAGCACATTTTTGGGATGTGGGAGGAAACCAGAGCACCCGGAGGAAACCCACGCAACCACGGGGAGAATGCGCAAACTCCCGCAGACACAGGCCCAAATCCATGTGTCAGCACAGCAACAGCGATAGTTTCTGAGCTGTCATGTTGCCCATCAGATGGTCCAGTTTAAGCATACACTGACGATGTGAAGCACTAGGCATGTTCTCCCCATGTTTACATGGGTTTCTTCTGGGTGTTCTGATTTCCTCCCGTAGTTGAAAGGTACGCAGGTTAGGTGGATTGGCTGAGCTAAGTTGCCCTTTAGTGTCCCAAGATGTATGAGTTGGATGGATTAGCCATGGAAAATGTGTGAGATTTCGGGGCTAGATTGGAGATGACGGCCTAAGTAATATAGTCTATCAAGAAGTATTTCAAATAACCTCTCCTGCACTGTGGAGATTATTTGATTTACCTGTTTGATTTCTCTTCTCATTACAGTCTATTAGTGTCAGTTTTGTGCCCATGCTAAAGTTGAATTTCAAGTTTTCCAACTGTGGCTTGTGGAATTCACGATCTCATGATCTGACTTTCAAATGAAGGCAACTCACATCTATTTTGTTTTGTTTTTCTTACTTATTGATATTTTCTGTTAGAAATTCATGGCTCTGAAGGCTTGCACAGGGCTTTTTGATGTATCATTCTGGATAGATCTGAATTTAATTTAGATGAGTTGGCTTTGTGCATAGGGACATGAGTTGGCATGAATGTTATTTGCCAATGTTGTAACTCTAAGTATTGCTAAGTTATTTTACTCTTTTAAGATGGCTGAAAACTAACTCATAATGTTAAACCCTCATTTGAGCAAAATTTAAGCAAATCGTGCTTTGAACATAATTTAATCAGAGAGAAGTTTGTTTTCAGCAACTAAGTCCTTCAAATAAATGTTAGGAAGAATGAAGTGATCACTTTTAGTCCTCCAGTCCTCTACTTTTCTCCCTGGAAAATCTCTGAGACTAAACAAGTCTGTTTGGAACCTTTTCATAATATTTGACTCAGAGATGCATTTTTGACCTCATACTCCATCACTAGTTATCGTTTCTCAGCCTTTTGGCTAAGATCAAATGTAGTATCGACATGCTGTGCTTAGTTGAAGTCATTAGGTTACATTTTAGCTTCTTTTGAAGCAATTTTTAAAAGTGACATCTTGGCCTTTTGGCTAAGATGCAAACGGGATCAAGCCTTGGAGGAGGAGCTGTGCCTACTCCAATCAGCTTAGATCATGCGGATCAAGCCCAAGGCAGATGAGAGCCCTGTTTTGTCAACTTGGATTGGGAATGTCTCAACTTGTTGAGACTCTGAATTGGACTTGATTGGATTGAATTGGAATAAAAACAAAAAAAAGGAGCACCTATTTCCACCTTCCCAACTTTGTTCAACTTCTCCCCTGTGTAAATGTATCTGCTGCAACATTTCATTCACTATTTTATTACCTTCACTAATCCACTGCATTCCTGGCTGGTCTCCCACACTGGTCATAAATTGAGATCATCCAAAGTTCTGCTGCCTGCATCTTAACTCTCACCAAAATCCATTCAGCTATCCATTATCTTCCCACTGACTTATATTGACTCCGGTCAAGGAATATTTTGGTTTTAAAATTCTCATTCTTGTTTCATATCTCTCTCTGTTTTCGCCCTTCACTATCTCTGTAATCTCTTCCAGTTCCAGAATCTTTCAGGATATTTGTGCTACTCTAATATTAGTCCCCCGAACATCCCTGGCTTTAACATCTGCACCATTGATAATAGTATTTTCAGCTACCTGGGTCCCAAGCTCTGGAATAGTCTCACTTTATGCTTCCGCCCATTTGCTTTAATTTCTTCCTTTGAGACAGTCCTGAGAACCTACTTCTTTGACCAGGCTTTTGGTTATGTGATCTAATATCCCCTATGTGACTTGGTGTCATTTATTTATAATGCGTCTGTAAAGAAGCTTGGGGCATTTTAATAATAAAAGCGCTATGCAAATATAAGTAATTGCAATTGTATCCAGGTGTGGAATTTGACAGTATATTTAAAAACCCAAACAAAAGTTCAAATAAAGAGGAAAATAAAAGAAATAAAGAGGTAAATATTTATAAATAAGTATTATTCATTTACTTAAGTACATGTTTGTATATGGAGCACAAAACTGAGTATTATGCAAATGAAGACAAGAGACTTTATGGTGAGAATATGGTCAAAGATCAAGCTGAATCTTGTTCATGTCCTTGGATCAGTAAGTTGTCTTTGGGTGTGAGAACTGGCACCTAAAGTTCAACTTCTTGTTCTCCTTATTTATAAATTCATCTATGGGATGTGGACATCTCTGTCTGGGTCTGCCCATCCCTAACTGTCCTCCATTTCAGAGGGTATTTAAGAATTAACCACATTGCTGTTGACCTGGAGTCACATGTAGGCCAGACCAGATAAAGATGGCAGATTTTTTTCCCTAAAAGACATTAGTGAACCAGATGGGTTTTTAATGACAATCAACAATTATACTTTTGGTGTTGGAGGGGAGGAGGGAGGGATTCACCACCCCTGTTCGCTGCTGGCAGAAATCCCAATTCCCCACTGAATCAGACATTGGGGCTAAAAGTCAGGATTAAGTATGAGAGCTATTGTGATTCACCTCACCTACCTGGCTAAGCCTAATCAAATTTCTACCTGGAGTGGGCAATGGCTTGTTCAATATACATACTGGCTAATTGTGATACATTGGGAAGCAGGTTCGATTTCCAGCTTGGGTCACTGTATGTGTGAAATCTGTATGTCGCCCCCATTCTGCGTAGGCTCCCTCCGGGTGCTCCAGTTTCCTCCCACAGTCCAAAAGAAGTACTGGTTAGGTGCATTGGCCATGCTAAATTCTCCTTCAATGTACCCGAACAGGCGCTGGAGTATGGTGACTAGAGGATTTTCACAGTAATTTCATTGCATTGTTAATGTAAGCCTATTTATGACAATAATAAATAAACTTTTAAAACTTTTTAAAAACATTTAGTGGATTTCATGGCTCACTGGCTCTCCATCATGCAGTCAACCCCCCAGCAGGAATTGTACCGGCTGGGAATTGGTGTTGGTCATTATCAAGTGGACCTGGTGTGCTGGATCCCAGGGTCCAGGGGAGCACCACCAACCCCTCAGCAAAGAGGAATATCCTCCCACCAAAAATGACATAAGGGGTCAACCCCCACACTAAGCAGGCATGAGGGTGACCCAAGCTGACCCCTACCCATCAGATCTCCTCTCCCCTCAGAACTCCAATTCAAGCCTCCTTCCCCCCTCCCCCTCAGGCTCCTACTCCATTCCCCCTCTCCCACATACCCCAAATTCAGACCATACAGTCGGCAATGCCATTGGTGCACTGCCTCCTGGCATTGACATCTGCCCATGGTGCCTTGGGCACAGAGAAATGTCAAGGAAGCCCGTCTTTTAAATTAACTGGTTTAACTTCCTCTTTTGCAAATTCACTTATTCCCTTTGAAGAAACCAAAGCTATCAATCAGTCTTCGAGTTTATGTAAACATTATGGTTAGGAACAATGGTGGTACTTGAGATGCATTCAAGTGCGAAGGGATATATAAATAACACAACTAACTGGAGCATACATTGAAATCTATTAAGCTATCAATGGAACCCTCTTTCAAAGCACTGCAATTTGAAACTGACAGAGATCAAAGATTTCTAATGGAGTAGAGAGGGTTCAAAGGTTGCTAAGAAGACTTAGAGACTTCAAATCAAAGAGGACATTAGGGCTGAGTGCACAGCCGTGTAGAATGGGACCCATTCCAGGCAAAATTGACATCTTTTTTTCTGTCAGAGGACTTCAGAAATGTCTGCTCACACTTGCAGCTTCTGACAGGGAGAAAGGAAAATCTCTGCTGCAGAATGGAGTGCTGCAGTGATATTAAAGATTGCCAGGTGACCAAGTGACCTTGGTCACTTTCACAGTTGGCAAGCAGGAATGAAGATGTTGATCACAGGGCTGCCTGAAATCACCATGCCTGGTGTGATCTTCAGGTCTGTCAAGGCTAGAAGAGGCAGACCAACCATCTCAGGTAGTGAGGACAACCCCTTGCTCCCAGCCCCCACAACTCCAAGGATGCTTGAGGGACACTTCTTCTGCAGCCTGCAGTAGTAGAAGGGCAAATGGCCACCGGCCATTCCTTGATTCCTTTGAGACCCAAGGCACCAGGCAGGAATGCATATGCCAGAGGACAATGCACCATTGGCACTGCCAAGGCATCTGGCCTGAAGGTAGGCCTAAGTCAGGGTTTGAGCAGGAGAGAGGTGTCTAACTGGTGTCCGAGGGGGATGGGGGGCCATCACAATTTCATTTCCTGACGGCAGGGGAGCCTGTCTCCATTGGTGCACTGATTTCACACCAGGCTGGCTGTCAGGTTTCATAAAATGGATTAATTTGAATTGGAATTCCATCTGACAGACATTGCCAGCACCCATGGGAAAATGGGAATGACACTTAGCCTGAAAATAGGAAGAATCTACCCTTAAATCCCAGATGTGTGTTGAATTCAAATTTCACCATCTCCTGTGGTGGGATTTGAACCTGAGTTCACGGATCTCGCCTTGGATCTTTGGATTACTAATCCTGTGACAATACAGCTACGCTACAGCCTTCACTCATCCTCTGGCGCTTATTTGCCAAGTGAAAATGTAGGATGTAATTTCAAATTTATGTGGGACCATTGACAAGTAGTAAATGGGGCAGGCTTACTGCCTGTCCATTGTTGCTACCTGAGGCCTCATCATTGTCAGATGCGGAACTCATTTACAAATCTCAGGTGGCTTGGACACTAAATGGGAAATCTCCTGCGACAAAACAGTGGTGAAAAATGAGAAAATGATCAGCTCCATGAGTTCTCTTGGTGTTGGAGCTTAGGATGGGAATCCATTGAGATGCAGGGGTCCGGCAGCCTGGCAGCAGATTATGATTTTGTTAGTGAGGTTCATTCATAGATCAGATGGAGCTGGTATAACATAGTTGCTAAAAGGTAGATTCCTCATTTTATGTTCTTAGTGAGAAGTCTCATCCAGCAGTCACACGGGTTGGATAACTGAGTGCAACCCCAGCAGGTGAAGCTACCTACCATGAGCACAGTGCCGTGTCTTTAATGTAATGCATCTTGAAAAAGAGTTTTCCCTCATGCTTAGGCATTAAATAGTCACCTGAAAGTACCATACTGATGAAGGCAGGACAGTTTTGATTGCTCGTTCATATATTGGATCCTGTCTAATTATGCATCCTTTTACATAAATATGAAAACAACATGCTCTCGTGTATTGTTGCTAAAGGCTTCTATCATAATGTTATCTCACATTGTCAACTGGCTAGTCAAAGCGATAGTTTGTAATTGGACATTCATTTTCATGTACTTTATTTTCATGCATCTTTTTTTGCAGCAAACCCTGGCCAAGAGAGCACAGACAACCTTGATGACTGGAAGCCTCCAGCCTCTACTTTCACTGATATTGACCTGATGGACTGTGTCACTGTTCAATGATTCACATGTCCCTGCTCAGAATACTCTTGGAGATGGGTGAGCTCTTGTTCCTCTCTTCCAGGGACTGATAATAATCCTTTTCATCCCCTGTTGGTTTGCCTTTAGTTTAATGCTGTAGGCGTGTATTTATGTTTTGGCATGAAAATTGATACGTAATATAATCATCGTCTCAAAACACAATACATATAAAACTAATCACACAAAGAATATTTCACTATGCTTTAGAAGAGTGAACATGTAAAAGTTCTTGGATGCGAATTTCTTTAAGGAAATTAAGAATTCTTGAGGGAAAAATTTGCTCTGATTCCCAAGTGACAAAGGAGGACCAGGTCCTATTCTTTGGCAGATTGAATCACCTGAGTACAAATATTAGGGGAACACTGATTGTGCAGGGCTGCATACTCATGGTGGAGCTTGGTCAGGTATATTAATTTAAAGATTACTCTCAGATTGATTTTTCAACCTATTATTTTAACCAGTAACTATTATCCTCACCTTTTTTTTTCAAAGTTAATTTAAGCACAAAAAGCACTAAAAGGAAAAGTAGATTTAAAAAATCTTTACACAATCTGGTCATAATGTAGGATTTCTTGCAATCGAAGGCAAAGTTCATAAATATATTTAAAAGATTAGCTGCTGAGCAAAAGAGGAATATGGGGGGAATAAACAGCAGGAGAGTGGCTCATAATATTAAAATATCACAACATAGATCCTAGTGCAGAAGGAGGCCTATCGAGTTTTCATGATTCTCCGAAGAACATCCCGCTCATGATTCACCCCTCCTACCTCCTGCCGTAACCTTGCACATTTATCCTTTACCATAGCTGATCCAGCTAACCTACACATCTGGGACAATTTAGCATGGCCAATCCAGCATGGCCAATCCACCTAACCTGCACATTTTTATACTTTGTTTGATTTTATAAAGTTCTGTGCTGTGGCACACTTCACTTAATTCCCTCCAAGGCCCAGCAATGAATAAATGAATATTAAGTTGTGGTTTATTTCTTGCTAAGTTGTTGATTTCTGCCATGAATCATGTGCCTGTTCACTGAAAAAAAATGTGAATCCTTGTAGATAGATAAACCAATAGTCTCTGAGCATGACTTCAATCTGGCATCAACATCAAACAACTCTTAAAATGAGTGACAAAAGTAAGCATTTAGAAAAACTGTTCTTCAGCCATCCACATTTCCTTTTCAAAGATAAATTGAGACTTTGGTCTTGGGTATTCTCAGGAGAAAGCTACCGCCTGCATTCTACACAATGCCCCCTTTGTTTAATGTACATGATCAGTTCAATAAGATATAATTTGGGCGTGGCTTCATCTAGCTGGCATGAGCAACAAGGCAGTAGCGAGAAAATACGTGTTGTAATACTGATCTGGAGAAAGTCACTTAGTAATTGAAGTGGCTCGTATTATTTCTACAATATGATTTGATGTAGAATGAGGAGAAAAAAGTATATACAGATTACTTTCTCTATGGGACTCAGAGAAGACAATTTACAATAACAATCATCTTCCTGCAGTGCACTGAATCATATTCAGCATTGCTGTTAATATTTCTAGATACATTCATGTATTAGTTAATATTTTGATGTAGTATTGTGCCATTTCATAAAATTATTTCTCATAAAAGAGTCCTGTTAACTAACCAAGCTATTCTAAACAATAGTCTTAAAACTCCTAGACTGGAGGAAACACTGGGGGTGTTTCTTTTTGGCAAGGAAACTTGAACAGTTCCTTTTTGTGAATTGTTAACATGGAGGTGGAAGCATCAGTGCAGTAAGAAATAAGCAAAGAATTTAGGATGATGTCTGATTCAATTCTGACATTTCCACTCCGAACTCTATCATTCTGAGAAGCACCTGTATAAGGCAGTCAGAGCTGTATTGACCTGATGATAGAAGAATGAATGAAGTCTTAGAGGTAGAGAGAGCGAGACAGAGCATAGCAGCTTTGTGTTCAAAAAGGATTTTGTGTGTAGCTTTGCCTGACCTACATCTTTCTGTAAGATTATTTTTGCCTTTTTTTATTAGCTTTAAGTGTGGTCCTCTTGGAAAGGATTAGCAGCCAGCAACACTTGGAATATATACTCTGAAAGTTATCGAAATGTGATATCTCAGGGAAATCCTATGTTTTCTTTAATACAAAAAAGTAGGAAAGGGAGCAGCAGATTGTTGCATGGGAAGCTCATTAGCAACAGCAGCAAAAATTCAGACCCTCTCAGAGAAACCCCTACTTACTGA
Source organism: Sphyrna mokarran (assembly GCA_024679065.1). NCBI lineage: Eukaryota > Metazoa > Chordata > Chondrichthyes > Carcharhiniformes > Carcharhinidae > Sphyrna > Sphyrna mokarran. Next base: position 136,403,166 of record JAGIQG010000001.1, read on the forward strand.
GCTTTCAAATCTAAGTAGTTCTTCTTAAACCTTGTTCTAGAGTTATGTCACCAGGAGGCTATGCTTCAGACCTCTGCCTGACATGAACAAAACTCACCATTACAGCCAGAACTGCAGTTTGGGCTCACAATCAGGACTGCACTTACTGAGAAGTTAACTCATTCCAAAATGTGATTGGTGATTTCTGCCATTAGCATGAGTTTTTATGTATTCAGAATTAGATAAGATACTTTGTTTTGCCAGGATTTCAATGCTTCCTCTCTTTTAAATGAGATACAAAACAAAGGCTCTGCCACTCTCTCAGGAGAACATAAATGATGCCTAAGTAATATTTTGCAGAAGAACAAAGGAATTATTTCCAGTGATCTGACTGCTATCTATCCCTTATTTAGCATCATAGAAACAGATTATTTGCTCATTGTAATGAATACACACTCACGGACTTTATCAGCAACACAAAAAATCTTTGTTAACAAAGAAAAATCGTACAGAAGCTGGGGGCCCCCTAGATTCCCTTCTACATATCTTCAGACTGTCTTCTGTCCAAGAGAGGACTCCACTTCCTGGGGTGATTACCTACTCTCAGTCACAATTGGTTCCTCAAGCCAGGTGACCCTCTTCTGCTATGCTGTCCTTAAAGTGACAATCACCACAGTCATTATCCCATTTCTGTTGGTGGAAACTATCCCGACTGCACCATATTTGCAAAGATCTTCCCTTGGGGTGGTGGGATGCGGGGTGGGGATGGTCAAGAGCACATTTGATTCAGGTAACGGCTTCAGTATTGTATGCAAATTAGGGTCATATAACATACCATAAAATTCCAGTATAATTTTGAGTATAGTGTGCAGCAATACTGGGGAGAGAAAAATATCCAAAAACTATTAGATGAGGCTAAGGGAGGTGGGAATCTTGCTTCATTTCCACAACAATAACATGGATCACTGCCAAAATCCAACAGCACAGCGATTGGACACTCACCCAGATTTCATTTCCTGCTAGCTGGGTCTCTCTCTGAACCACCAATTATCATGCCAACCCAAAGCCCGCAAGTTGCAGTGTGGTTTTAATAAATTAGAATTTTACATAGATGAGGGGTTACAGTTATGAAAAGACATTTGAGAAGAAGTAGCTGTTCAACTAGATCTGGAAAGCTTCAAGACTGGAAATTGGTATGATAAGATAAATAGTGTTGGATTGATTCTACAAAGATGGTAAAGAAGAATTTAGGGATGTCTATTAGAATAGGACATCCTCAACCCTTTTTGTAACCAGTGCCAAATCCAATGCACTAAACAGTTGCTGTAATAGAATCAATAAGTTCTTTTTACCATGAATTTGTTGCTTAAAAAAAGCACAAGTATTAAAGGTGTAGAGAATAAACAGGAGAATGGGAAAAAAACTGTTACAGACTGCATGGGACAAATTATTTTTTGAATATTTTTCAATGGTATCAAAGTAATAAACATTTAAATGGGTTTATTATTATGATATTTATTTAAGATTGGAATTATTTGAGCTAGAAATATTTTTTAAAAATTGGCTAGTCCGTGGGGACCTGCTGATAATTCAGGTGTTAATTCAGTGCCAATAAACTAATGGGCAGAGTTTTCCATCAGCCCAGTGTGCTTGGCAGCAGCAGACGCTGCCCTCCATTGGCTGATGGCAGGATCTTCTGGGCCCACTGTTGTCAGCGAGGTTTCCCGTTGAATGCACCCCTTGTCATTAGGCAGGACTGGAATGTCTGCTGGTGCGAAGGCTAGAAAGTTCTGGCCAAGGTGTACATGAATTTTTGTTTCAACTCAATAAAAGACAATATACTATAGGCATCACGTTAACAGTAACATTTTGCCCTTGAAGAAGATACAAAGTCATGATCCTTTTTTACCCTTGTACAATATGTAATGAAATCTTTAAATAAGATCTTCATTCATGCCTTTATGATTTTGCCGCAAATCGTGACCAAAATAAATTTCCCCTTGATCTATGTGCAATGCAGTTTAAGAGAAATAGTATTAAGAAGAATGCTGTGCGTGAATAGTCAACCTGTGTAAAAGACTGGGCAGCTCAGTTAGAAGTTGTAGATATAACAATCAGTGTCCATCCCTCCTGCAAAAGATCTGAAATCAAAAAAAATAAAATTGTCTTGGAAAGTCAGCGTTTTCCCTGAATAAGTACATAATCATGAGAGCAAAGGGTTTTTAAATAAATTATACAGGAAGTTGCTGTTTAATGTTGACTCATCTAACATTAACATTATTAATAAAGTAGGTTCAATGTACCTATTTAATGTTGTGAGTTTTACTTGAACGTCATTTGCCACAGATTTCCTGTTCTAAGGCCCAGCTGCGCTCATGACCTTTTCCTTCGTGCTTCTGCCCTTGCTCTCAGTCCTGAAGTCCCTTTTTCCTTCCAGTTCCCATTGCCACCCCCCATTTTTAATCTTCAAATCACAGGCGTCCATTGTCACTGTTAGGAGTTTCCTTTGCCAGTCCACTTCTCTGTGCTTCCCTCCCTTGATCCCACTCTTGCCTCCATCCTAGTTGTTGCCCTTGCCCTTGGCATAGTTCCCAGCCTGACCCCCAGCCTTGCCCCTGCCCTGCTCTCTCTGTTGGTTCCTCTTCTCCTTGGCTCCCATTCCCACCCTTTGTCCTTTCCTGATGTCCATTGTCTTCTTTCCCTGCTGTTCCTCTGCAACATGGCTCAGGTTCTGAAGTCCTGAGCTCTACCTAGCGATAGAATTAGTCAGTACAGATAGTCCTGGAGCTTCAATTATTACCTCCACCGACCAATTTGTATCACCAGATGGTGCCTGATCAACCTGAAACTAGTGAGTGTAATTTTTTTCACATATTCTGCATTTACTATATTTTGTCATATATTTAAATTCACTTTCTTTGAAAGTTTATTTCATTTATTATGAATATATACATCCAGGAATGAATAGTATTTCAACTTGCAATGTTTCAATTATTTCCTGCTAAGAATTATCCTAAATTACCTAACAATACGATACTTTAATGATTTATTTTGTTTTGCACGGTATTTCAGATATACATATGTATAGTGTAATATTTGAATCGGCATATTGGTTTTGCCTGTCAAGCAATTCCAGGAAAACCTAACTCTGGTTTTAATGTTGATTCGTTTGGGAATCAATGATTCAGTTAAAGTTGTTTCACAATGCACCCTCAACTGTAATTGAGGAATTACTCCATATTGACAGGTTGTGTTAAAGGAATTTTTTTTAATTCATCCAAATTTAATATACTAAAGGATATGTTCATGAGGCATTTCTCAGTACCTGGAGTTTTCACAGATATGTCTGGAGTTATTTTTTTTGCCAGAATTAGTGATTCACAATGATTCACAATGTATCCTAAATTGATTCATTTAAAAGGATTTTTACTGTTGTTTTCAGTTGCTCATTGTGAAACATGGACATATATTCATTGGTGAACCCTCCGTTTGTTAATTTTTTTTCAATTATGCTTGTCTTCTATATTTTGAAATAAAGTATTTATTTTTCTTATGTGTCAGCTATGACACGCAAAGCAAGCTCCACAGTAATAGGGGCACGTTTTTATAGAGCACTCTGATCAACATTAGTATAAAATATCTGCACCCCTACATACCCTGCCCACGATGTAGAGATGCCAGCGTTGGACTGGGGTAAACACAGTAAGAGGTCTGACAACACCAATTTTAAATCCAACCGATTTATTTGATAGTAAACTTGCAAGCTTTTGGCTTTTGTAGCCTTCCTCAGGCGAATGAGGTCTGGTTCTGGCAGACCAGAACACCTCATTCGCCTGAGGAAGGCTACAAAAGCCAAAAGCTTGCAAGTTTACTATCATTCCTCAGGCGAATGAGGTGTTCTGGTCTGCCAGAACCAGACCTCATTCGCCTGAGGAAGGCTACAAAAGCCAAAAGCTTGCAAGTTTACTATCAAATAAATCGGTTGGATTTAAAATTGGTGTTGTCAGACCTCTTACTGTGTTTACCCCCCCCACCCCAAGGAGGAATTGGGTGCTTACTCCCTCTGGTAGAATCTTCAGGGGCACACCCCCCCACTCCTTGTAGAACCATCGAGGACCCTTTCCCTCCCCAATACCGCAGAGGTATCGCTAGCAATCCCTCCCATCCCACTGCACCCCCTCCCCCTCAGTGTGTGCAAATGACCCTCTTAATACCCCCTACATAGAACTGGAAACAGCGCCCCCCCCACCCCACCCTCCCCCTCCCCCCTCCCCCTCCCCCTCCCCCCAAGACTGCAACAAAGGACTGCCTGTGGCACATGTTGACACATTATGGCAGTTCCAATCCAGTAGTCCCAACCTATGTGAAGAGGCAGTGCGAGGGGACAGTGTTGCCTGGGCACGTCCCTCTCTCCCTAGAAGGTACATTTGCAAAAAGGAGATTGGACAAGCGTAAAAACATAGAAAATATGGAGTAGACCATTCAGCCTTTTGGGCCTACTCCACCATTAATATGATCATATCTTATCATCCAATTCAATTGCCTGATCCTGCATATCCCTCCCCTCCTCCCCCCACATCCTTTTGATCCTTTTCATCCCAAGAATTATAACTCCTTGTTGAAATGGCTTTTTGTAGTAATGAATTCAACAGGCTCATCACTCTCTGAGGTGAAGAAATATTTCCTCATCTCATTCCTGAAAGGTTTACTCCTTCTGTTTAGACTCTGACCCTTAGTACTGGAATCTCCATCATTGGGACTATTCCTCATGCATCTATCCTTTCTCTATCATTTTCTTAATATTTTTCCATACTCTGTCACTAGTATTGGTAAAGCTACACTTGGAATACTGCATACATTCTGGTTACCCTATTATAGGAAGGATATTATTAAAGTAGAAAGAGTGCAGAAAAGATTTACTAGGATCTCTCATGACTTGATAGTTTGAGCTACAGGAGAGGCTGGATAGACTGGAAACTTTTTCCCCTACATCGAGGGGAGGCTCAGGGCTGATCTTATAGAAGTCTAAGAAATAATGAGGGGTATAAATCAGCTAGATAGTCAACAACTTTTCCCAAAGATAGGGTAGTCTAAAACTAAGATGAGAGGGGAGAGATACAAAAGTGTCCAGAGGGGCAATTTTTTCACACAAAAGGATAGTGGGTGCCTGGAACAAGCTGCCAGAGGTAGTAGTAGAGGCGGGTACAACTTTGCCTTTTAAAAAGCATTTAGACAGTTACATGAATAAGATGGCTATTGAGGAATATGGGCCAAATGCAGGCAATTGGGACTAGCTTAGTGTTCTAAAAAAAAGAGTAGCATGAACAAGTTGGGCCAAAGGGCCTATTTCCATGCTGTAAACCTCTGACTCTAAGTCTCTCACTAGAGACTTACACTGCCACTATTCCTGCATACGTGGCTGTTATCTCTTTACTCTTTTTCTTCCTGAATCTCTCACTGGAGCACCCAAACTATTCACCACCCTCTTGTACAATTTAATTCCTCGTGCCTGCTCTGGTGTGCGGCTTTTATTACTCTGTTCTGTCAGCTGATCCAATACTCCGTCCCTGGCCCCTTATGTTAATTGCAGCTTAACTTCTACCACACAGCCTTGTTTGCTCTGCCAGCAAGGTGCCCCAAAACTCCATCCCTGGTTCTCTGCATTGAGCATGGTTTCTTTACATAGTCATACTGTATTTGCACCCCTTCACCAGTTCGGATCACTAACACATGGCTTCTGGCTGCTAGATATGTAATCTCCTATCTACTGAGTGGTAACTAAAAATATGCTCACCCACTTCTGGGAAACACACCTTGCCTCCGGATTCCAGTAACTGATCCTGCTGATTACACAAGCTGTATGGCGATTTTCTGGGGAGATTGATATTGTATTGAACTCAGCTAATACAAAGATTTGTGAAAGACAGTATACAGTTAAAGACGTTCTTTATTGACCAACACACATTGGGGGAGACACAGCCAGGACATTCCAACTTATGACATTATATAGAACATAGAACATAGAACATTACAGCACAGAACAGGCCCTTCGGCCTTCGATGTTGTGCCGACCAAAATAAAAAGCAATGCCCCTCCAAACTAAACCATTCCCTTCTCTTCCATATACTTATCAATTAACCTCTTAAACGCCACCAAACTTGGCGCATCTACAACAGCTGCAGGCAGGGCATTCCACTCCCTAATCACTCTTTGAGTAAAGAACCTACCTCTGATATCCGTCCTATAACTCATACCCCTTAATTTAAAGCTGTGTCCCCTCGTGCTAGCTTTCTCCATCCTAGGAAAAAGGCTATCACTGTCCACCCTATCTAAACCTCTAATCATCTTATATGCTTCAATAAGATCCCCTCTTGCCGCCTCCTTTCTAACGAAAACAACCTCAAATCCTTCAACCTCTCTTCATAGGACCTGCCCTCCATACCAGGCAACATCCTGGTAAACCTCCTCTGTACCCTCTCCAATGCCTCCACATCTTTCTTATAATGTGGGGACCAGAACTGCACACAATACTCCAAGTGCGGCCGCACTAGAGTTTTGTACAGTTGCAACATGATGCTGCGGCTCCTAAATTCAATCCCCCTACCAATAAAAGCTAAGACTCCATATGCCTTCTTAACAACTTTATCCACTTGACTGCCTACTTTCAGGGATCTATTGACACATACACCAAGATCCTTCTGTTCCTCAACACTATTAAGAGCCCTACCATTAGCCCTATACTCTACACATTTATTGTTCCTGCCAAAGTGCATTACCTCACACTTTTCCACATTAAACTCCATTTGCCACCTCTCGGCCCAGCTCTGCAACTTGTCCAAGTAAATGGACAAGTTATAGTACATGTGTAAAACAAATATACTTTCTCAAAGGCTTGTTTCTCCCGCCCAACCTGTTATCTAAACTGGATGATCCAATGACATTAATACACATTATTTACCATGGCCAATGGCATTCTATCTTTGAGCAGAATTGGGAATTCAATTGGTCAACTGGCCCAAAAGTCTTCCCCCTCCCCCACAATTGCCTAGCAACGTTACCTAAGCAAATCTGGTAGGTTGAAGGATAGCACTCACCACTTGCAATCTATGGGATTAGAGAGAGAGTCATTTCTCTCTGCCTGCTAACTATCCTTTATTAGCAGAAGCTGAATACATCTATTCTCTGCAACTAGAAGCTAGTTACATCCATTCATTTTAAACCTTGGTAACTTGTAGTTGCATGATCTGCTACTGATAATAGAGAATATATTCTAAACATTATTGTTTCCAAAGAATGTGGCCTCTCTAGTTCTGTTCATTTCCATTATGCATTGGGGCAGGCTGCACTTTGGCCAAAGCTTACAAGACATTTGAAAATGCATTTTAAATCTACAATACTTATTCAAAATTCTCTTCCAATGATTAAATATGTGTCTATGCAAACATTACCATCACATGATACATATTTTAGGCACTTTGTGATTCCTTATGGTTTACATAGGGCATGCATCCTTATTCTAAGGTAGCTTATTTTGTTTTAATTGTCTTTAAAATCCCAGGGGTTTCTGCAATCCCTTTTACAGTTATGATAACAAATCATAAGAACAACTAAATAACAAAGAATTGAGCAATCTGAAGAATAACTGGGAATGGTGAAATCAGCCAATTAGGACTTGTGTGCCCCACGATAAATTGCAGAACTTTGGGCAGAATAGCAATCTACACCTGTGTTTGGTATTTCATACTTTTACATGCTGCAGGAATATCAATATCTGTAAATAGAAGGGAAAACTATCATGATTTGAATTAAATCAATGTTACTTTGTCTGGAATCTTATTTCAAAGTGTAATATAACCTGAATACCAGACTTTGCAAAAAACAGACTCAGTGAGCATTATTGTAGTTGACAAGACAAATGTTTGCTGGGATATTTGGTGGCAGCTCAATATATATTTGACAGAAATGGTTTGCAGACCTTCTCATTTGACCTCCCCTAAAATAGAATGCAAATATACCCTGGTTTCCCCACCCTATTATTTCTGGTCTTGCTACTATCAGCTTGTAATGACACATGACATACACCAGAGTTATACTTCCCCAAATGCTTGAACTAGTGAAGTTCAGAGTCCAACATGGTCATGGTCATAGGGACAAACAAGGAAGCACATTATTCCATATTTTGGCATTTTCCCCTTTGACTCAAGAACTGTAATCTATTTTTTGTTTAAAATTGTAAACTACTGAGAATAATGCAAAGAAAACTGAAGGGAAGTTCTGGGAAATGTTTGTCATTCCAGAATGACTGCTAGATCAAGTTACAGGTCTCAACTTCCATGCATCATGTTGTTCTGCAATCTGTCCAATTCTGCAAATGCACAAAACCATAAAAGTATGGAGATAATGATTAGAAGATAAGTTGGAATGATATCCTATTTAGCAGTTTTGCACTTTGTCCATGCATCAACAACTTTTTCAGATCTTTTCTTGTCTTACACATGTCAATAAATTAGAAAAATTCCAGTTGTGTAAGACCAGCAGCATGATAATCACAGGGATTTGAGTCTAATTTTGCTATTAGTGCACTTTAAGCAAAGTTTTGTAATTTTTTTTGTTTTTAGCAATGCATATAATATGAAAAAGCCAATTTTTCTGTGAATGCAAAGATCAAAATGATAAGAAAAGCCAGTAGAAGCACAATCAAAATTGTTTGTTCAACTACTTCAAGCACTAAGAAGTAGGGCTGTGTCTATATAGATGTTATAGACTATAGACTATATAGATGTTATAGACTATATAGAACATAGAACATTACAGCACAGTACAGGCCCTTCGGCCCTCGATGTTGCGCCGGCCAGTGGACCCTCTAATCTAAACTATTCCAATATCATCCATATGCCTATCCACCGAACATTTGAATGCCCCCAAAGTAGGCGAGTCCACAACTGCTGCAGGCAGGGCATTCCACGCTCTCACCACCCTCTGTGTGAAGAACCTGCCTCTGACATCTGTCCTATAACTACCACCTCTTAATTTAAAGTTATGTCCCCTCGTGTTGGTCATCACCATCCGAGGAAAAAGGCTCTCACTATCCACCCTATCCAATCCCTTGATCATCTTATACGCCTCAATTAGGTCACTGCGTAACCTTCTTCTCTCTAATGAAAATAACCTCAGGTCCCTCAGCCTTTCCTCATAAGGCCTTCCCACCATACCAGGCAACATCCTGGTAAACCTCCTCTGCACCCTTTCCAATGCTTCCACATCTTTCTTATAATGCGGCGACCAGAACTGTACGCAATACTCCAAGTGCGGCCGCACCAGAGTTTTGTACAGTTGTAACATAACCTCACGGCTCCTAAATTCAATCCCTCTACCAATAAAAGCTAACACACCGTACGCCTTCTTAACAATTTTATCAACCTGGGTGCCAACTTTCAAAGAGCTATGTACTTGTACCCCAAGATCCCTCTGCTCGACAACACTATTAAGGGTCCTTCCATTAGCCCTATATTTCATATGCCTGTTATTCCTACCAAAGTGAATCACCTCACACTTATCCGTATTGAATTCCATTTGCCACCTCACGGCCCAGCTCTGCAACCTATCTATGTCCCTCTGCAAACTGTAACATCCATCCTCGCTGTCTACAACTTCCCCCACTTTGGTATCGTCAGCAAATTTACTAATCCAACCCTCTACACCCTCATCTAGGTCATTTATAAAAATGGCAAACAGCAGTGGCCCTAAAACAGATCCTTGAGGTACACCACTTGTAACTGCACTCCAGGTTGAATATTTCCCATCAACCACCACCCTCTGTCTTCTATCAGATATGATGTCCCTGTCTGTGCTGATGTGTGCTATTGCAGACCAGAACACTGCATTTGCCTGAAGAAGACACAGGAGTCGAAAGCTCACTTTTTTACTATCAAATAAATCGGTTGGATTATAAATTGGTGTTGCTAAATTCTTACTGAACATTGTGAAAAACAGATTATCTGGTTATTACCACATTACTGTTTATGTGAGCTAGCTATGTGCAAATTGACTGCTGTATTTTCTATTAGCCAATTCCTAATCCAAACTGCTAAATCACCTTCAATCCCATGCATCTGCACTTTCTGTAGTAGCCTACAATGGGGAACCTTATCAAACGCTTTGCTAAAATCCATATACACTAGTGTATATAGTGTAGTGTATATAACGGCCTTATAGTGTATGTAGTGTAGTGTATATAAGGGCCTTACCCTTATCTACCTCTTTGGTCACCTCCTCAAAAAACTCAATAAGGTTTGTGAGGCATGACCTACCCTTCACAAAACCATGCTGACTATCCCTAATCAATTTATTTCTCTCTAGGTGCTTATAAATCCTATCCCTTATAATTCTTTCCAAGACCTTGCCCACAACAGAAGTCAGGCTCACCGGTCTGTAATTTCCAGGATGGTCCTTACTCCCCTTTTTGAACAAAGGGACAACATTTGCCATCCTCCAGTCTTCCGACACTATACCTGTAGCTAACGACGACATGAAGATCAAAGCCAAAGGCTCTGCAATCTCCTCTCTAGCCTCCCAGAGAATCCTGGGGTAAATCCCATCTGGCCCAGGGGACTTATCAATTTTCATACTCTCAAGATTCGCTAACACCTCCTCCTTATGAACCTCAATCCTGCCCAGTCTACAATCTGGTATCGCAGTATTCTCCCCGACAACATTATCTTTCTCCTGCGTGAATACTGACGGAAAATACTCATTCAGTGTCTCTCCTATCTCCTCAGGCTCCACGCACAACTTCCCACTGCTATCTCTGACTGGCCCTAATCTTGCCCTAACCAATCTTTTATTATTTATATACCTGTAAAAAGCTTTAGCATTCTCCTTAATCCTATCCGCCAAAGTCTTCTCGTGTCCTCTTCTAGCTCTTCTCAACTCCCTCTTTAGCTCCTTCCTGGCTGATTTATAGCTCTCCATTGCCCTAACTGAGCCTTCACATCTCATCATTATATAAGCCTTCTTCTTCCTCTTCACCAGAGATTCAACTTCCCTAGTACACCATGGTTCCCTCACTCGACCACTTCTTCCCTGCCTGGCAGGTACATATTCATTAAGGACATGCAGAAGCTGTTCCTTAAATATGCTCCACATTTCAGATGTCCCCAGCCCCTGCAATTTCCTGCTCCACCCTATGCATCCTAAATCTCTCCTAATAGCCTCATAATTACCTTTCCCCCAGCTATAACTACTGTTATTCGGTATGTACCCATCCCTTTCCATCACTAAGGTAAACGTAACCGAATTGTGGTCACTATCACCAAAGTGCTCACCCACCTCCAAGTCTAACACCTGGTCTGGTTCATTACCCAATACCAAATCCAATATAGCCTCACCTCTTGTTGGCCTATCTACATACTGAGTCATGAAACCTTCCTGCACACATTGAACAAAAACTGACCCCTCTAACGTACTTGAACTATAGCTTTTCCAATCGATATTAGAAAAGTTAAAGTCCCCCATTACAACTACCCTGTTACTTTCACACCTATCCAGGATCAACTTTGCAATCCCTTCCTCTACTTCTCTGGAACTTTTTGGAGGCCTATAAAAAACTCCCAACAGTGTGATCTCTCCTTTCTTGTTTCTAATCTCAGCCCAGAGTGGATGGCATAGTAACACGATAGTTAGCACTGCTGCTTCACAGCTCCAGGGTCCTGGGTTTGATTCCCGGCCTGGATCACTGTCTGTGTGGAGTTTGTACATTCTCCTCGTGTCTGCGTGGGTTTCCTCCCACAGTCCAAAGATGGCCTCTTTCTGCACTGTAGGCTTCTATGATTCTATGATGTTCTGAATAAGAACCGCAATAAGCTGCTTTTCTTTCCCACTTGGATAGACAAAATATTTGTAAGTGTTGATTAGCTCAATAACGTTGCTACCCTATTTGCAAACAAGTTATTTTTAGATTTTGTTTCTTCCAAAATAGGTATTTAATTAATTTTTCTTCCCATTAGTCCAGTGATCATATCGTGAATTCAACATCATTATAATGTAAAATTCTTTATAACTCCCTTCACAAAAAAGTAGACACCTAATGAGTGAAATTGTGTTCTTTTAAAGAATGCTCTTAAACCTGGTATAGTTTTTCTGTAGTGTCCACCAGCGTAGTTCAGATAACCTCTGCTGCATGTTTGCGAGCTCAAGGATATTTACAATTTTCGTATTTTTCAGGTGAATAACTAGTGTTCCATCACTCTTTTTGTTTAAAATGTATATAAATGCAAATTGTTTTTTCTTCAACTCAGATTTAAGGACACAGCAATTGTGGTCAACTTCTGGCAGTAATGCTGCTAATTCCAATTTCATTGTCCTGGCTTCAGATCCATAGGAACAATGATCCTACAGCTATGAGAGGTTCAAGATAATCATTGGAATTGATGTTTTTCTTAAGGCTTGGAGCAGATTTTGAAAAAGAATTACTGTGGAACATTAACGATGGGGATTAATTCATCTGAGTTTGATGAATAATTTTTAAAATCTTTCAAAAGAACTATTAACTTAATGTTGCTATGTTCATGCTTTGAACATTTTTTTTAAATTAAACGGCAGCTTTGGGAGCCAGCATTTAAAAATATCTACAAGAGCACATCCATATAAATGGCACCAAGTCTGAATAAAATTGGCATTTGTATGTTCTGATCATAAAGGGAAGTGGGGTGTAATAACACATAAATCAAAGTGAGAGTTATATCATTTAAACAGGAAAGGAAGTTATTTCTCAACCATGCTCCTTACAAATACGGGCTCCACTGAAGTTGCAACATTTAGTATTTCAAAGCAGTATCTTTCTGCTAACTGCAACTACTTTGCAATAGAAAATATAAATGTCCTAGTAAGAATTTTGGTAATTAGTAATTAATGACTGTTTCCTTTCCCTTTATAATAAAAGATTGTGGAAATGTTTCACTAATTTATTGCTGTTCATTGAGAAGGGAACAAACAATGTGGATTAAGTTGAACCTTTAGTTGTGTTGTACCTAGATTGCCAGAAGGCATTATGCAATGTGTCACGTCAAAGGTGTTAATGGAGCAGAGAAAGGCATGGAGGGGTTGCATATTAGTAAACATTGAGGATATTAGCTAACAGGAAATAGAGAGTTGGCGTATCAATTTCACTTTTGCATTGGCAAGATATTACCTGTGGAATGCTACAGGGATCAGTACTGGGGCCTCAACTATATATAATTTATATCAATCATCTGGATGAATAAAACAAATGCATGCTTGCTAAATTTGCTAATGACATAAAGATGTGTAGGAAAGTAAGTTTAAAGAGAATATAAGCAATCTGAAAGGGATAGAGATAGGTTAAGTAAATGGGCAAATATTTGGCAGATGGAATATAATGTGAAAAAGTGTGAACTTGTTCATATTGACAAGAAGAACAGAAAATTGGCACATTATCTAAATGGATAAAAAATGTAGGTATCTGAGGTGCAGAGCGATTGGAGTGTCCTGGTCAGTGAATCTCAAAAGTTATTATGCAGGTGGAGCAAGTGATTAGAAGGCAAATGGAATGTTATTTATTGCAAGCAAATGGAATACAAAAGTAGGCATATTTTGATACAGTTGTGATGTGGAGATGCTGGCGTTGGACTGGGGTAAACACAGTAAGGAACCTCACAACACTAGATTAAAGTCCAACACGTTTATTTGATAGTAAACCCAGAAGCTTTCAAGAAACAGCCCCTCCCCTCAAAAGGGCTATGCTCCTACAATAATGTTTTCTCTCAGATGGTCATGAGTCTTCGAAACTCTCTTCCCCAGAATACGATAATATTTTTTAAGGTAGATTCTTGACTCTCAATGGAGTCAATTTTGAGGGTTGTTGAGAATGTGGAGTCAAAGCTATAAGCAGATCAGCAAGTTATTTTAGGGGTTCCTTCAAACTGTGAACTGAATAACTTGCACTAATTTGCAAAGAAGCCAGTTTTGCATAACAGGTAAATTTTGCTGTGAAATGGATTTGAATCAATGGTAGGTTTGTATTTCATTAGAGAAGTCAATTAACTCAATTCCTTTCTGGTGATGGCTCTACCATACTTAAACTCACTTGTTTTATAGTGTATATCAGTGTCCTATAAGTTAATTGACTTTATTTTGTTCTACTGCTTTGGTCTATGTATTGAGAAGATCCTTGATTTAACATTGGCAATGATGGGATGCGTAGATTAGAGAGATTAGTGGGTATAATGTAGGGATATAATGTGTAGAGGTGTGGGGGTACGGCCTGGGTGGGATTGTGTTCAGTGCAGACTTAATGGGCCAAAGGGCCTCTTTCTGCACTATAGGGTTCTATGAAAATCTATCCACTCAGTCCCAGAGAATGTGCCAGTCATCCACTAACTCAGAGAATGTGCCAGCCATTCACTAACTCAGAGAATGTGCCAGCCATTCACTAACTCAGAGAATGTGCCAGCCATTCACTGACTCTCAGAGATTGTGCCAGCCAGTAGATCTCTTCTCAGCTCAAGAGAATGTGCCGGCTATCCGCTGATTAATGTGCTATCCACTCATTCCATTTTAATCAACATGAATAAACCTTTTCTTTTACTGGGAAAACATACACCTGGAATTCACACTGCAATTTCTTTGTCTGCTTCTTAATGGAGGATTAACTAATTTAAGACAAACAGATTAATATCCCTGTTAAAATATCACTCCAAGGAATTTATTAAAAAAGGTATGCCTGTCTGGTAAAATTGCACAGTTGAATGCCGGTCTATAATTTTCAACCTATTTATTCCTTTAATAATAGGTTTTTTTGTTTTGAAAGGACCATCACAACAGTTCATATAACTATAGAGCATCATAGCAGTTCATTCAGAGAACATAGAGCAGTCCATCCTCTTTTTTGCATATTATTGCTGGAATCTCTGGATGTTGCCAGTCAGTTTTTGGATTTTGTTTTTTCCGTGATTGAATGTACATTCATTTAAATTTTAAGCAATGTAGGTGAGTTCTGTCTCAGCTATTTTCCTGTAAAACTTGTGATAGGAATTTTTACTGGGATTTCTTTTTACACCAACTTTTTGAATCTTAACTTCACCACACACTTCAACATAGTACTGCCTAGACATCTCAACATTTAGATGACCTTTAACTAAAGAAATAAATTAATTGATGATTTCACAAATTCTGCACTCCCAACAAGCAATTACACTAAATGGAAATTTTCTAAATAAAGTTGCAATATAATAACAGTTAGAACATAGAACATAGAACATAGAACAATACAGCACAGAACAGGCCCTTCGGCCCTCGATGTTGTGCCGACCAAAATAAAAAGCAATGCCCCTCCTAACTAAACCATTCCCTTCTCTCCATTACTTATCAACTAACCTCTTAAACGCCACCAAACTTGGCGCATCACACAGCTGCAGGCAGGCATTCCACTCCCTAATCACTCTTGAGTAAAGAACTACCTCTGATATCCGTCCTATAACTCATACCCCTTAATTTAAAGTTGTGTCCCCTCGTGCTAGCTTTTTCCATCCTAGGAAAAGGCTATCACTGTCCACCCTATCCAAACCTCTAATTATCTTATATGTTTCATAAGATCCCCCTTAGCCGCCTCCTTCTAACGAAAACACCTCAAATCCTTCAACCTCTTCATAGGACCTGCCCTCCATACCAGGCAACATCCTGTAAACCTCCTCTGTACCCTCTCCAATGCCTCCACATCTTTCTTATATGTGGCGACCAGACTGCACACAATACTCCAAGTGCGGCCGCACTAGAGTTTTGTACAGTGCAACATGATGCTGCGGCTCCTAAATTCAATCCCCTACCAATAAAAGCTAAGACTCCATAGCCTTCTTAACAACTTTATCCACTTGACTGCTACTTTCAGGATCTATACAATACACCAAGATCCTTCTGTCCTCAACACTATTAAGCCCTACCATTAGCCCTACTCTACCATTATGTTCCTGCCAAAGTGCATTACCTCCACTTTTCACTTAACTCCATTGCACCTCTCAGCTCTGCTTGTCAAGTACTCTGTAACTAAACCTCTTCACTATCTACCCCCACTTTATTCATCTGCAATTACTGATCCATCCTCAATACCCTCATCAATTTTTTTGGGGGGTGGGTGTGTGTTTCACCACCCTCTGTCTTCTATCTGCCAGCCAATTTCTAATCCATTAGCTAAATCCCCTCTATTCACACATCTGCATTTTCTGTAGAAGTCTTCCATGGGCCACCTTATCAAAAGCCTTACTAAAGTCCATATATACTACATCAACCGCCTTACCCCCATCCACCTCTCTGGTCACTTTCTCAAAAAACTCAATGAGTTCAATACAGTAACCGCTGCCCTCTGACCTGCTGTTGCCCCATAAACACTTCTTGTCAGTAGAAGCACAAAAAGTGTATTTGCACTTCTTGTATCAAGTTTTTTTGTAGTGTCCACCAGCGTAGTTCAGATAACCTCTGCTGCATGTTTGCGAGCTCAAGGATATTTACAATTTTCGTATTTTTCAGGTGAATAACTAGTGTTCCATCACTCTTTTTGTTTAAAATGTATATAAATGCAAATTGTTTTTTCTTCAACTCAGATTTAAGGACACAGCAATTGTGGTCAACTTCTGGCAGTAATGCTGCTAATTCCAATTTCATTGTCCTGGCTTCAGATCCATAGGAACAATGATCCTACAACTATGAGAGGTTCAAGATAATCATTGGAATTGATGTTTTTCCCTCCACATGAAATAACAGTACATCAGTGCAAGATATATAGGCAACAGAAAGAATTTCATAAAAGTTAAATATTTAAAATAGCATATAGCAAAATTTACAAACTCTTTAAACTGGACAGTGAGGATAGAATACACCAAGCAAATACTCAAAGCTCGAACCAGGGTTAAAAATTAGAGAAAATATTTTTCTTGAGTTATTTGAACTTGGATTTATGCAGAGTGCAGAACCAGAGCATTCCAAGCTAGCTTCAAAAATGCTTACTTGTTCCATGAGATCTTCGGGACTTTATTGCAGTCTTTCTCAATGATTTGGAAAAGCAAAAGCTCCTTCTAAAGGCTGTTTTTGAAGGAGAGTATTTTTATAAAGGTAGATGTGCACACGATCCATTTTTTCATGCCAAAATGCAGTTCAAAGCCAGGGCATCATCTTTCCAGCTTTTCGTTTCACTCACAGCTACTGATCTCCAAACACTATGGTCAACAAAAGATGCAAGGTGGGATGTGGAGAAATATAAGAAACAGCAAAGATTTTGCAAAAAGAGAACGAAAAAGCAATTTCTACTGAATATCATCACAATTGGGCTCTACTTCTGCTACTTTGGTCGAAAATGACTTCTGGGTCACTCGTGTGTACCGTCATGGCATAGCGTTGGTTGAAAAAGTCTAGCTAACTACATTTAATTAATTAATTAACTAACAACTTCACACAGCTGAATGAGTTAATGACTGTACTGCTGCCTGTATAGAAGGCATTGGTTGCAACTGCGCTCTTGCATTGATCGCTGTGGCTATCTACTCTCATTCCCTTTTAAATCCTTGATTGGATGGTTTCCTGACTTCCCAATGGGAAGTGGACTTCAACTCCTTTTTAGACCTGGACCTTATTCCGACCTGGGCTGATAAGAGACCTGGACTTTATTCCGACCTGGGCTGATAAGAGACCTGGACTTTATTCCGGCCTGGGCTGATAAGTGACAAATATTTGCACCACACAAGCACCATGTAATGATAATCTGTAACAACTGAGAATCTATTAATTCCCCTTGACATTCAGCTGCACGAGCTACACATCAAACTCACTTGGAACCATAGCAATTCACCATCACCTGCTGAAGAACAATTAGGGATTGGCAATAAATACTGGCCTAGTCAGCGATGCACATATCTCATGAATGAAAAGAAACATAATTTCGATCTAGGAACAAACAAAGTGCAAGACTGATGAGTTATCTCAACCCATGTCACCTTTTTCTTGCAAACAATAATTTCAGTGATTGATAATTGAGGTGATGAGGTCAATCGACACATGAACTCCTTTCATCCCCTTGTTGTAAATCCTGGAGAGATGCTCAGGGACACAGCTTGAGGCTTGGTTGAAGATCTGGAAGTGACAGCTGTAGGGAAAGTATTGCACTTTTAAAATGAGCAGAGTTAAAAAATATGTCCATGTCACTCTCTGTGCTTACTCTGAATACTGGTCTGTTGATAATGTGCTCTACAGTTTTTCAGACTAAAACCTATGAATTAAGTGCCAGATTTGAGGAATTGTCAGTCTTGAGCAATCAAATTACAGCCTTGTTTGTGTCAAATTTGCAGCATTTAAGTGTTTTATTTTTAAATCCCAGTGCTTTGAAAAATAGTCAAAACTCTTCAAATTTGTGATTATTCTGAATATGGGAAATAGGGTTCGCTTGGATATTTATGATTTTTCTTTGGTAGGTTATGGTCAGCCATTTCAGCAGGAGTGTGATTAGTCATTTTAATAAACATTTTGGCAGCAAAATTTGGCTCTCTAGTGCCAATAATTTCAGCACTACACGTGCTATTTTAGTGCCAAAATAGAGTCTGCGCTTCTAGCAGTCTGGGAAGTTGACACTGGTGCAACTTTGACTGCCTGGCCTGGCAGCAGCCCATTTATAGCTGGTGATTCACCTGATCCTGCCTCTACTCTCTAAAACAGCGTCAGTATCTGAGTTGGTGCCTGTGAGTGTCAGACATATCTTCTTCATTAGTCTCTCCTTCTTTTAGGACTTTGGATTTGTGCATCACTGCTTGGTCAGGTGGCAGTCCTTGGAAATCTGGAAGCACAAAGGCACCAGAGCTAAGTTGGAGCAAGAGAAAAGATGCATGGAACCTTAAGGAATACTTTCTGACCAGTTATTCTGATTGTTGATGTTCATTAGAGCTTGAAATGGTATTCGTCCTGTGGGATTTGGCTAAACCTCTGCCATCATGAAAATTCATATATATATCAATGATTTGGAAGAAAATGTAGCTGGTTTGATTAGTAAGTTTGCTGATACCACAAAATTTTGTGGATTTGCGGGTAATGATGAGGACCATCAGAGGATACAGCAGAATACAGATCAATTGGAGGCTTGCACAGAGAGATAGCAGATGGAGTTTAATCCAGACAAATTTTGGAAGGTCTAATACAGTTAGGAAATGTACAGTGAATAGCAGAATCCTTAAGAGTTATGATAGACAGAGGGATCTGGTGTAGGTAATGAAAGTGGCAAAACAGTTGAGAAGGTAGTCAAGAAGATTTATGGCATGCTTATTTTCATCAGCCGGGACACTGAGTTTAAAAACTGGCAAGTCATATTGCAGCTTTATGGAATCTTAATTAGGCCGTACTTGGAATATAGTGTTCATTCATGTCGCCACACTACCAGAAAGATGTGGAGGCTTTGGTGAGGGTACAGAAAAGATTTACCAGGATGTTGCCTGATATGAAGGGTATTAGCTATGAGGGGAGGTTGGAGAAACTTGGTTTGCTCTCACTGGAATGACAGAGGTTGAGAGGTGACCTGATAGAAGTCTACAAGATTAGGAGGGGCATAGGCAGAGTGGATAGTCAGAAGCTTTCTCCCAATGTGGAAGAGTCAATTACCAGGGGGCATAGATTTAAGGTACAAAGGGCAAGTTAAAGGAAATATACAAGGCAAATTTTTATACAGAAGGTGATGGGTGCCTGAAACTCGCTGTTGGAGGAAATAGTGGAAGCAGATACAATAGTGAATTTTAAAGGGCGTCTGGACAAATGCATGAATAGGATGGGAATAGAGGGATATGATCTGGAAGAGTAGGGGGTTTTAATTCAATCAGGTAGCATGGTCAGTGCAGGCTTGGATGTTCGAAGGACCTGTTCCTATTTTCTTTGTTGTTTGTTCAGACCTGGAAGTTAGCTCCATTTGTGGGGATTTCAAAAAGGCCATGAATGCAAAACAGTTGATAATAAATCCTTAGAGGAATTCAGGAGAAACTTTTTTACTCAAAGACAGTGAGAATGTGGAACCAGTTCCAATATGTAGTGGTTTAGGCAATTAACATAGATGCATTTAAGGAGGAGCTAGATGAATAAATGAGGGAAAAAGGAATGTAGAAAGATAAACTAATAAATTTAGATAAAATGAAGTGGCAGGAAGCTGGTAGAACATAGAACATAGAACATTACAGCACAGAACAGGCCCTTCGGCCTTCGATGTTGCGCCGACCAATATAAAAAGCAATGCCCCTCCAAACTAAACCATTCCCTTCTCTTCCATATACTTATCAACTAACCTCTTAAACGCCACCAAACTTGGCGCATCTACAACTGCTGCAGGCAGGGCATTCCACTCCCGAACCACCCTTTGGGTAAAGAACCTACCTCTGATATCCGTCCTATAACTATCACCCCTTAATTTAAAGCTGTGTCCCCTCGTGCTAGCTTTCTCCATCCTAGGAAAAAGGCTATCACTGTCCACCCTATCTAAACCTCTAATCATCTTATATGTTTCGATCAGGTCCCCTCTTAGCCGCCTCCTTTCTAACGAAAACAACCTCAAATCCCTCAGCCTCTCCTCATAAGACCTGCCCTCCATACCAGGCAACATCCTGGTAAACCTCCTCTGTACCCTCTCCAATGCCTCCACATCTTTCTTATAATGTGGGGACCAGAACTGCACACAATACTCCAAGTGCGGCCGCACTAGAGTTTTGTACAGTTGCAACATGACGTTGCGGCTCCGAAATTCAATCCCCCTACCAATAAAAGCCAAGACTCCATATGCCTTCTTAACAACCTTCTCGACTTGACTGCCTACTTTCAGGGATCTATGCACCTACACACCAAGATCCCTCTGTTCATCTAGACTACTAAGAATCCTACCATTTGCCCTATACTCTACACATTTATTATTTCTGCCATAGTGCATTACCTCACACTTTTCCACATTAAACTCCATTTGCCACCTCTCGGCCCAGCTCTGCAACTTGTCCAAGTCCCTCTGCAAACTATAACACCCCTCTTCACTATCTACCACTCCACCGACTTTAGTGTCATCTGCAAATTTACTAATCCATCCTTCAATACCCTCATCCAGATCATTTATAAAAATTACAAACAGCAGGGGCCCCAAAACAGATCCCTGAGGTACACCACTTGTCACCGAACTCCACGATGAATATCTCCCATCAACCACCACCCTCTGTCTTCTATCTGCTAGCCAATTCCTAACCCAATTAGCTAAATCACCCTCTATCCCATACATCTGCATTTTCTGCAGAAGTCTTCCATGGGCCACCTTATCAAACGCCTTACTAAAGTCCATATATACCACATCAACCGCCTTACCCCATCCACCTCTTTAGTCACTTTTTCAAAAAAACTCAATGAGGTTAGTAAGGCACGACCTACCCTTCACAAAACCATGCTGACTATCTCCAATCAATTCATTTCTCTCTAAATAACTATAAATCCTATCCCTAATTATTCTCTCCAATACTTTGCCCCTTGTAGAGATCATATATATTGGCATAGACTATTTGAGATAAATGGCTTGTTTTCGTGTTGTAAAGTGTGTTGTAATTTTAATTGCCATTTTAATAGTCACTTTTTGTGGCTTAATAAGTAAATTTGCCAATTCTAATGCCAGATGAAAGGAACTAAAATGGATTTGAGTTACTGAGTGCCCTTATCCATTAAAAATAATATTTTTCCCACCCTCATTCTATGTGTCTGCATTTTCTCTGCTTTAGGTACAGGTCTGGCTAACATTTATCATTCTTTGCACCTTACCTTCCTGATGGCTACCGACACCACATGACCAAAAATGCAACTCTCTTCTCTGTGATTTTCCTGGGTTTATAGGGAAACTTTAAACCTAATCTTAAAATTGCACCCTCTATTCCTTTCCCCATAGCAATGGGGACACTTTGTAAGCAAATAGAAATTCTAATCAGCCGTCGCTGATCACAACAGCCTTAATTTTCAAAACAAAGGGACAGGTTCTTGCAGAAGTATTTATAACCACATATCAATATCATCTTTTTGGGTTTACTCATTGTTGGACTTCAAAACCACTGACATTATTCCCAGGAGTAATCATTCTGGACCTCCATCTCAATAGAACAATCAAGTCTTCTTCTGATCTTCAGCAATTAAATTCCCAGGTTTACTGTCAGACTCAAGTATATCTCACATGACTCATTTATCTGAAAGTTAGAGTTACAATGCTAGACTATAATACTCTTAAAATTAAAAGATGATGTATTACAATATTATAAACCTCACACGTAATAAAATGTTTTTCTCTGTAACTGCTGGAAATAACAGCATCGCAAGGGCAATGTGGGAATAGCTGGGGTTATGGGTAGTGAGGGCATAGCTGGCATTATGGACAATGAGGATGCAGCGAGGGCTATAGGCAATGAGAACATAGCTGGGACTATAAGCACGAAGCATTTTTTTGTGAAGCAAATAGCTGAGTGGCATAAGTGAATCAGCAAATTCTGAAGATTTGCAGCTCAACATATATTTCTTAAGTCATTGAATATACCAGCCAGTTTGTGCACTAATAATATTGCTAATACACTTACCGACAGCAAAAATTTGTTGCAAAACAGTAAGCTTGCATCTGAAGTTCTTTATTCCTTTATCACTTGCTTTTACTGTAAAATTTTAAGATTTAAAATAGTAAGATTTTCATAATAAAATTATAATGTTGGCGGAATATGAGTATTAGAGTGTGATGCTGACATGACCATAACTGAAATAGAAACATAAATGCTCATTGATATTGCAAATCAAGAGCGGACTTCAACATAAATCAGCAACTCGTACAAATTTTACAAGTTGCTTCATAGAAGTGCTCTCAGAAAAAATTTGATGAAGGGTTGATAAAAGGATTTTAGGAGACATTAAGGAAAAGGAAGTCTGAGTAATAGGTGGAGAAAAAGATATGTTTAAGGAGAAGATTTCAGAGCTTGGGGCCCATAGGCAGTTGAAGGCACAGCACAATTTGAGGAGCTATGAAATTTGTGATGGATAAAAGACCTGAATAGGAGGAACACAGCATTCTTGGAGGCTAGTAGGGTTGGAGGAGGTGATAGTGATATAGAGAGGTGAGACCATATGGAGTGATCTGAAAATAAGAGTGAGATTTTTAAATTGTGTGTTTCTCATAACAAAGGATTATCTTTCAATTTATCTGTTAACAAGAAATTCAGAAACAGAGAAATTAAAACCGATTGCAACAGATAAACTCCTTTGAGTGTCCGAAATAGTCAGCATAATTAACATAATTTAGACAATGTATTTGTAATTAACATCAATGCCATTTACTAAATGGTCAACATTATATGTTCAAAAAAAGCGTTTGGCAGGAAAACTAGAATGTGTAACTGGCAAGGACCGTGGATGGGATTTCCAGCTGCACTTGTCCCAAGTTGGAAATTTCCATCCAGAGGTCAATGGACGTTTGCATGGTTCGCCAAATTTTCTGTCCCGCCCACTCTGATTCCCATGGTGGGCAGGATGGCAAAATTCCACCCCGTGGCACAATTCTAGGTGTTAACTATTTGCATTTCCTTGTTATTCTATCTGTATAAATTCTAACGTGTATTTAATGTTGGTACTCTTAACTGTGTAAGAATTTAACAACACCAATTTTAAATCCAACCGATTTATTTGATAGTAAATTTGCGAGCTTTCGACGCTATGTGTCTTTGTCAGGCAAATGCAGTGTTCTGGTCTGCAATAGCACACATCAGCACAGACAGTCACAGATTGCTGATTAGAATGCGAATCCTTACATCTAACCTGCTAATCAAGTGTTAAAGTGGCTAACAATGTGTGTGAAGGGAATCCTAAGCATTGGTTAGAGAATTGTGTATTTTCTCCAGACAGCACAGTAAGTGAGGTTTTTTGCTAACCCAGGCAAGTTACGGGGGTTACAGATAGTGTGTCATGAAGCCAAGATCCCTATTAAGACCTATTAATCCCTATTAATAGGGATCTTGGCTTCATGACACACTATCTGTAACCTCCGTAACTTGCCTGGGTTAGCAAAAAACCTCACTTACTGTGCTGGAGAAAATACACAATTCTCTAACCAATGCTCAGGATTCCCTTCACACACATTGTTAGCCACTTTGAATAGCAGGTTAGATGTAAGGATTCGCATTCTAATCAGCAATCTGTGACTGTCTGTGCTGATGTGTGCTATTGCAGACCAGAACACTGCATTTGCCTGACGAAGACACAGAGTGTCAAAAGCTCGCAAATTTACTATCAAATAAATCGGTTGGATTTAAAATTGGTGTTGCTAAATTCTTACTGAGTTCTTACTACCCCAGTCCAACGCCGGCATCCCTACATCATGACTCTTAACTGTGACAGGATAGATCATATGAAGCTGCAGTTTTAGGAGATGAGTGGAAAAAAGAAATAGCTCCAATGTTTAGCAATATTTTTTTCCTGCTTTAATCTTTTTGTTTTTTGTTCAGAATTTAGATCGCCACCCTCTCCTGGGGGCAGCAAGGTGCATTTCAGTTCATTTGAATATCAATAGTTTGCTACTGCATTATTGAGTGGGATCATTCATCATGTGTGGGAACATAGATAGTATCAGTAGGTTCTCCAAACCAGCAGCACACCCTTGCACAAAGTGGAAAAATTAATGAGATGTTTTGCCAGCGATCAATATGCTGTTAAACAGAACAAAAACAGAAAATGCTGGAAAATCGCAGCAGGTCTGACAGTATCTGTGGGGGGAGAAAAGAGCTAATGTTTCACGTCTTGATGATCCTTTATCAGAGCCCTGTGCTGTTAGATCTCCAGTATTGGTTGTTAGGGAATCCCTAAACTCCTAGCTTCCTTGTGATATCACAATTAATTCCAGGGTAACTTTTCCGATCTTAGCAGAGATCAAGATTACATTTTTAAGTTCCTCTCCTTGATGTGGGGTAAAATGAGGCCAGACACTTTCCCCCTCTGATCCTTTAGCTTTCCCACTCTGTTCCAACCTTCACCTGCTCTTTTAATCAGATGTGCTGGAGGAAGGAAGAGGAGATGTTCTTTAACATCTTAGACCTGGATATGTTAATGGGACCCAACCCTTAAATTTATTTATTAGTCATAAGTAGGCTTACATTAACACTGCAATGAAGTTACTGTGAAAATCCCCTAATTGCCATTTTTTAGCATCTGTGCAATGAAGGAGAATTCAGCATGGCCAATATATTTAACCAGCATGTCTTTCGGACTGTGGGAGAAAACCCATGCAGAATAGGAAGAATGTACAGACAGTTAACCAAGCTGGGAATTGAACTTGGTTCCCTGGCTCTGTGAGGCAGCAGTACTAACCATTATGCCACCGTGTTGCTCAGAAAGTATGGAATACTTCACAAATTTACTCAGAGATTTGAGTGGGGAACAGTAATGGAGGCCCCTCAGGCCAGATTTTGCTAGGAGATGGATCCTAGTCCCGAAGAAGACAGGAAAGCATTTTCAAAATTATATTTTAATTTGAAGTTCTTTATGGACAAAGAAGGACATGAGTGCTCCTCTGGGCCTCACAAGGCTTTCCTTGTATTAGAAAGCTAATCCTCACCACTTGTGTCTGATGACCTTTGAAAATCTCCTGTGACCAAACATGCACTCACACCTTCCAGCTAGCAAGCGGAGCTGGTTGGGTTCAATAGGAGTCAGATGGAATGAGGCATTGCCATTTAAAATTCATTGGATCCTCCATCACCATCACCGCATCCTCCCCTCCGCTCCCCATCCCAGATTTCATGGCTGTGTTGACCCCTTATGGATTTTATGAACGCTGTACCTGCCCCCTCTCTTAAAATTGGGGGCTAAATAACTGAGCACATTCAAGCTTCAGTCTTCAAAATGACTTGCATAATTTCATTACCACAAAATATTATTCTAAACAACCTTATGTTCATTAAATTAGAAATTATATTTACTAGCATCTCTCAAGCATTTTTCATGATGGGTGAACATCATTGAGCTGCTTTTTAGATTCTGTTTGCCAATCTCCTCACTTTACAAGATAATATGAGCCAAACTACAAGGAGACAAGGGATTTGAAGTATTTAACCAAGATATATTATTTTACAATCATCAATCCTCATATGGTGAAATGCTGTTGCAAACATGTCATTTACTGAAATAAAAACAGATTTTTATCTGCCAATTGACTTCCATTTCTCTTGTCAACTGAGCATTCAAGAAGACTCTTTATGTAAACTATAATTTTTCAACAGTATTTTTCTTCTACTGGCTTTTAGACTTACCTTGTCCCAGAAGAAAAATGAATGTTTCTTTCATGCACTTTACACCATTTTACTATTTTTAAAGTGTTAACTTTCTTCAAATATTCTCTTTTTACTAATATCCACTAGAACCTACATCAAATGAGAGCCCAAGCTTTTGGTATCACTTGAAGAAGTGCAGTCAGCACGTCAACCCTTTTACTTTGAAATGCTTCTCCCCTCTGACTCCTTTTTGGATTTAGTTACATTTCCAAAAGGCATATCACTTGAAGACAATCCTTTACCATGTATGCTGTAACCAGGTCATTTCAGTGTTTAAGTGGTAAAGATTGAGAGCAGTGAGTCTCTGAATAGCTGACATCTGATTTCAGGTCAGGAACAGTAAGATGTGTGCTGTGAAGTGAAATATGCAATGCATCTGATATCTCTCACATTGTCAAAATTAATATGAACTGGCTTTGTCTGAAACATTAATTTTTCATATGCAAGTGCAAGTCTTGCAGATTTTTTGCAAGGTTTTCAGAGCAGTGATTCAGAATGATTTATATCTAACTGGTGTTGGTGTCTGCTTTCATCTAGCAAACTACTGAGCAGTGAGGGATATTGTCTTCCACCAAAGCCATTAGAGTAATCCTTCTATTGACAGATCACTTTGAGCATGCAACTCACAAGTGCATATTGGCATTTAGTTTTCCTTGAGCAATTTGTTCTGTTTATCCCCAATCATGTAGTCAGTAGTTAGAGGTGCACATAACAATGTCTGGAATTCCAGTGTAATTAACTGAAACTTTTGTTTGACATTCCTTGCTGCATCTTGAATTTCATCCTAAATCATTTTGCACTTCTATTTACGTGATGTCTCAACTTGCATTTTTTTTCATTTCCTCCCATTTTTGGGCCTTTTACTCTATATATTATTCTGCAGCCACGACACATGGGCTAGATGTCGGAGTGTGTAGAATTAAGTCCTTGCTTGATTGCTGTAATAACAGATATTTTCAAGGAGTAGAAGACTAGAGTTCCCAAGAAAACACACCCCCTAAATGCTGCCATTCTGGATTATGCATCTTAACTGCTCAGGAAGTTGGGGGACAATGAATTCACTTCCTGAGTTAGTGTTTGTGGCAGTGAAGATTAAATTAGATAGGCGGAATAGCAGAAAAGCAATAGAAAGATGGATAAGTAGGATTAGGATTTTGTACAGGGAAAATACTGACTGGGTGCTTTTTTTCTTAATTGGTCGGCGCAACATAGAAGGCCGAAGGGCCTGTTCTGCGCTGTAATGTTCTATGTTCTATGAACTGATTGGGCCAAACAACCTGCCATTGTAACTTCCATATACATTTTTTGCACCTTCCTTGAACAACAGCCAACAGAGATCTGATACGGTTTTCTGCAACGAGAAAGAGCTGGTTAGAATCTTCATGCACAGCAATTTATATCTAAAAACTGCAAATGGATTCCAACCATCCATATAGGCTCCTAGCCCGAGACAGACAACTTGGCTAATATCCCTAATAATTACATTTTTTGTCTTTAAATTTCTTAGATTCTCCAAAATCTGATGAGATAATTCTGGGAACATATGTCGAGAACAACAATTTGAGCAAGTGGCCAACCATTTTTTAGTGACAAATGATTTGTGCCAGGTTCTCTATGTGGATGGGAGCGTTAGTGATGTCTGAGGGTTTAAAGCTCCAGGAGTAGCCACCAGGTCACCCAGGGAGGTTGGGTTGTCAAGTGAGGAGGAAGCATTGGAATGCCTTGGTTTTTGTTGAGTAGTGGGGTGCATATCAACTCCTCCCTTAGAGGAGGAGGAGGAGGGTACTCCCTCTTGATGACTGTGAAGGTCACAGCTACCTTGAACTTTTGTGCATTTTATGCATTTAGATTGTTCTGGGGACCTGAATGGCATTTTTCAAACCTCCATGTACAAGTGCATCAGTGCATTGGTGAAGTGACAGATGCCCTGCATGCCCAGGCATGTGATTATATTACCTTCCACCTGGACCAAGCCTACCAGGATGTGCAGGCTGAAGGATTCTTAGCCATTGCTGGGGTACCTCAGATCTAAGGAGCAATAGATGAGCTTTGTCTCGGGTGATCTTTGTCTACAGAAAAGGATTCCACTCCGTGAGCATCCAGCTGGTATGCGACCACCTCAAGAATGTTACGCGTGTCTGTGCCTGTTATCCTGGGAATGTGCATGCTTCCTGTATCCTGGGACAGTCAGAGATACCTGACATATTCAAGGGTCACTCTCGGCCAAGGGGAAGGCTAGTGGGGTCAAGAGCTACCTGCTAAGGTCGTGAATTATGACATCTGTGGACTACAGGGTTTGTGTGTGGTTGTGGGGGGGGATGGTTTGGGATCAAATGGAGCTTCTGTGTGACAATGTTAAAATATGGAATGGGATGCAATGGGATAGAAGAGGTTTAAGATGAGAAGGCAGAGGTTAGGGACATGTGTGATATCAGGGGCTGGGAAGTGGGCACTCATCCTTGCAGACCAGAGCAGTTTATTCATCTTCTGGCATTGCGTGCCCACCCTCTTGGTGAAATTCCTTGTGCGGACTCCCTCTATATTGCTTCTGATGCCTCCGCTATATCTTCTGATGCAGCCTACTGCCAACTCTTGGGAAGAGTGTGGCTCTCTTTTCCTCCACAGCTTCGAGCAACCTTTCCACTTCTGTCTCGAGGGATCTGGATACTGATCTTGGCCATATTGCTGGCTGAAATGAGAGTGCTGCTGAAGGGGGCGCTCAAATTCTGCTTCGGTTCCTGACTGCAGAGTATCAGGCACTAAACATTGGAAAATCTGAATTATGAGTGTAGATCACTGATAGCGTCAGTGGGAAACTTTCCAGCATTTCTGCTGATAGAGTCATAATGATCTATAGCATGGAAACAGGCCCTTTGGCCCAATTTATCCATGCTGTCCTTGTTTTTGGAATTCCTAAACTAATCTCAATTGCCCATTTTGGCCCATATCTCTCTCGACCCAACGTATCCATGGAACTATCTAAATGCTTTTTAAAAGATAAAATTGCACCGGCCTCTACTGCTACCTCTGGCAGCTTGTTCTAGACACTCACCACCTTCAGTGTGAAAAAATTGCCCCTCTGGACACTTTTGTATCTCTCCCTTCGCACCTTAAACCTAAGCCCTCTAGTTTTAGACTCCCCTCCCTTTGGGAAAAGATATTGACAATCTACCTTGTCTATGCCCCTCATTATTTTATAGACCCTTATAAGATCACCCCTCAGTCTTCTACGCACCAAAGAACAAAGTCCCAGTTTATTCAGCCTTTCCTTATAACTCAATCCATCAAGTCTCGGTAGCATCCTAGTAAATATTTTCTAGTTTAATAATATCCTTTCTATAACAGGGTGGCCAGAACTGCACTCCAAGTGTGGCCTTAAAATGTCTTGTACAACTTCAACAAGATGTCCCAACTCCTTTACTTAATGTTCTGACCGATGAAACCAAGCATGCCGAATGCCAACTTCACCACTTTGACTCTACCTTCAAAGAGCTATGAACATGTACCCCTAGATCTTTTTTGTTCATTAACTCTCCCCAACGCCTTATCAGGGGCAGCACAGTAGCACAGTGGTTAGCACTGCTGCTTCACAGCCCCAGGGTCCTGGGTCTGATCCCCGGCTCGGGTCACTGTCTGTGGAGTTTGCAAATTCTCCTCGTGTCTGCAGGTACTCCGGTTTGCTCCCACAATCCAATGTAAGTTAGATTGATTGGCCATGCTAAGAAATTGCCCTTTAGTGTCCAGGGATGTGTAAATTAGAGGGATTAGTGGGTATAATATGTAGGGATGTGGGGGTGAGACCTGGGTGGGATTGTGTTCAGTGCAGACTCGATGGGCCGAAGGGCCTCTTTCTGCAATCTATGATTCTATGATTAACTGAGTAATTCCTGCCCTGATCCAATCTATCCAAATGCATTTGTCTAAATTAAACTCTATCTGCCATTCATCAGCCCACTGGCCCAATTGATCAGGATCCTGCTGCAATTGGAGATAACCTTCCTCACTGTCCACCATGCCACCAATCTTGGTATCATCTGCAAACTTACTAACCATACCCTCTATATTCTCACCCAAATCATTAATATAAATGACAAATAACAGTGGACCTAGCACCGATTCCTGACGCACATCACTGGTTCACAGGCCTCCAGTTTGAAAAACAACTCTCTACAACCACCTCTGATTTTTGTCAAGAAGCCAATTTTGTATTCATTTAGATACCGCACTTTGGATTCCATGAGATTTAACTTCATGCAACAACCCACCATACAGTCTGTCATGCCACGCTGAGTGTCCCTAATAGTCCTGATGTGGACACTTAGTCTCAATTAGGGAGAATCGTTGTCTCAAACTTTTATCACAGAACCCCTACAGAAGGGGGCCATTTGGTCCATCAAATCGATACCAATTAGAATCTCACACACACCTATCTTTGTAACCCTATATATTTACCCTGTTAATCTCTCTAATCTATGCATTCCGAGACACTAAAGTGCAATTTAGCAAGGCCAATCATGCAACCTTGCAATTGTCCAAATTGTATTTAAAGGAGAGCAAAACATCAAAAAACGGGTTCTTTTAGACCATTAACACATTATAGTGTTCAGAGTTAAGTATTTTATGGAAAATCATTTCACAGAAGACATTTCACAGATTTCCAAAAAGCCCAAGCATTATAATTAAGGTTAATGACCAGAAGTTTTCATTAACATTGGCTTTGTTTGACTTGTCAAATCCTTGGCATTGCTTCTTTGTGGTCGGTGTTTTGGATTCCTTGAGTTAGGCTGAGTATATATTGTTTTGGAAATCCTGCACATTGTGTCCGGCCTTCCTGTGCTGTCAGCAGTCCGTGATTGTAATTAACTGGTCAGGTGTTAAATGAAGAGATTGAAATAATGGTGGTCAGTTAAAGAAAACCGTAACTTCTAAGTTTTGTATATTTTAATGCTGCTATCAGGAGAATGTCAAAATGTATTAAAGAAAATTATGTTCATCTTGCTTTTCAACTGATGCAATCTCTTGGGCACTGTTTTATGATCAGAGGTAACCCTCCCTAAACTTACTCCTTTCCAAGCTCACTAATTGTTGAGTTGTTTCAAGAGGCTCGGTGTGCATTCAACCAGTTTTTTTTGCTATAATAAAAATAGAAAATCTGAAAATACTCAATAGGCCAGGCAGCATCTGTGGAGAAAGAAACATGTTCATGACCTTTTAGAGGGACTAGAGAAAAAATGTAATAAGTTTTAAGAAAGTGGAAAAACGATAGTTGGAATAAAAGATCGAAGGAAAGGTCTGTGATGAAGTAGCAGACAGGAAAGATTAAATGACAAAAGAGTTGGTGATGCAAGGAAGATTCTCCATTCTCTGAATCTGAACAATCTGTCCTTATCAAAGATCTCAATAAAATTTGAGTTTAGCACAACACTGAGCTGCTTTTATACACCACCTTTACTTCCGCACTGAATTCTTTGCCCAAGAGTACTCCCCATGTATAGTGGACCCTTTTACCCCTCTCCAGTATTATCTTTCCACCTTGAACCCTCCCCCTATCCTCTTATGTTTTCACTGAGATTTTCCAAGTGTGACATCAGCCATTTCTCTGCTCCTGTCACTCATTCCTCCTGAATTTTCTTCAGTCCCATTCTTTTAGGTCCAACCCTAATATTGTCATCACACTGGCTGACAAGAGTGATGCTGTTGTTGTCTGGTGAACTGACAAGATTTAATGCAAATTCTTTGACACTTCCCCTGTCCTTTCTCTAAATCATGATCTCACAACAAACATACTGTCACCAGGTCTTTCATCTCCTCTGAAAATCTTCCCTCCATAGCATCTGACCTCATAGCCCAACAATCCTGAACAGCACACTTCCATCTCCATCCTAAGATTTACATCATTGCTTATTACTATCTCAACTCTGTTTTTCTTTCCATTGTCCCATCCCTTGCTACGTACATCTAAGTATCTTCCAATACTTTCTGTCACTCAAACAGTTTCCAAATTATGACCAGGCCATAACACTTTCCTTTGCACCATGAATGTCCAATCTTTCTACACCTCCATTTTCCAGTTGTATAGTCTGAGGTCTCTCTGGCTCTTCCTTGAATAGATGCTCGACCAGTCTTCATCCATCACTATCCTCTCATTGAACAACTTCTGCTTTAACTCCATGCACTTCCTCCAAGTAAAACGTTTCTATGGCTACCTGGATGAATCTTAGCTTTGACTGCCTTTTTGTGATGTATGTGGAAGATTCCCTTTTCTAGTCCAACTTGGATCCTCTCCGTCACCTCTTCTCAGTGCTGTTTTTTCCACACCTTAAGACCCATTGGGGCAAATTTTCCTATTCCGCCCACCACAGGAATTGTAGCAGGTGAGGGGCAGACCATGGAAAGATCTGTTGACCTTGGACAGGATTTTCCAGTTTTGGGTGAGTGCATCTGGAAAATCCCATCCATTTTATTTTTAACTTCCCCGGTTCTGATGAATGGCCATCAACTTGAAATGTTAATTCTGTTTCTCAACACTTACAGATGCTGCCTGAGTTATTGAGCATTTTCTGTTTTGTTTTTAGATTTCCAGTATCTGTAGTATTTTGCTTTTGTCTTTATTTTATTGCTAATTTTATTAATATGTACCATAATAAATAGACAAGGAGCTACATATTTAGTTAAAATTAACAAGAAGAGTTATATCCATGAAAAAAGAGAATTGTAAAACTGTCGGAAGGTAGCCCAGCTTTTTGTTTCATACCTCTCAGGGTGGAACTCAGTGCCAGGGTAAACCTTTTAATCAACAGCCCAGTAAATAAATAATAAAATAATAATGTGAGTTTAACTGGTCTGTGTTTAGCAGCGAAATGCTCGATATCCTTCAGTCTGAAACTCAAAACGGGTTACTCAAAGCCCTTCCAGTGGCTGTACTATTGAAAGGTGAAGTAAACAGTGCTGAAGCACTTTTCTACATTAAGTGGGGAATGGGAATTGATACCTGAGTTCCCCAGCAACTCATCCACTGTCAGTGGAGTGTTGTAGAAGCTTGAGAGGCCTAAGAACTGTCTGCTACTTGCACTTTCACCTAGGATTAGAAAAACTAAAAGTAGTTGCAAATATCTTTCAATTATTATCCACCTCTGATGCAGAGTTTACCCCCGAATACTCAAGGATTCCAGTTTTACTCATGTGCAGCACCCAGGTCCCACATAGGCAGCTTGCTTATAAATGTTGCCATATAAAATGTCATTGAGCAGACCACTGTTCCACTGACTGGACCCCACTGCTGGATCCCTTCAATGCACGTAGCTTAATTCTTCATGCACTGTCGCATCCCCCACAACTTCATTTTTTTTTGAGGGCACAGTCTTTGCTACTGATGTACAACAAACAGCTGAGAAAGATGAAGAGGATAAAAAGATCCATTTTAATAAAAAGCTTAACTGAGGGTCAGATCTCCTCGCAGTTTGGAAGTAGACAAAAGAAAGGACAAAGTTGAAAGTAACATCAGAGAATCCTGGTGAAAGATTCTGAGCCCTGCCATTAATTTTAACCCACCTCCAAATGCTGCAAGGTCAAAGTCTATAACAATACATTTCCTGTGTTTCCTGTTGTCTTTAAGTAAAGCTTAAAGCAATTAATTTGGCAACCAAGAATGCTGCACTTAACCTTTATCAAAAGAATTACTAGTTTCTAATTAATGTCCAGAGCAAAATCCTGACCTATAGTCATAATCAGTCAATGCTGCTAGCATTAGTTTGATCAAATGTCACTGTTCTTTAATACAAGATTAATTAACTCCCTCCTGCTGAAGAGGATTAGAACCAATGTACATAAAAACTAGACAAAGTGCTTCACTCTTCAATCCATTCAAAGCATGTTGAAGGAGGAAGGTAGTTAGAAATTTAAATTTTCTTTCCTGGTAAATGTTTAAACAAAACATTCTACAGTGTGTCACAGTTTAGTTGGTAACACCCATGTCTCTGAATTATAATGCTCTGAATTCAGGTCCCATGGGCTTGAGCACAAAAATCAGGGCTGACACTTCAGTGCAGTTCTGAGGATACATGACACTTCCAAGTGTCATCTTTTGGATGAGATTTTAAAATAAGGGTCCTATCTTGCTGCTTTGATGGATGGTTAAGATCCTATTTTGAAAGAGAGCTGTGGGGTCATCTTAGTGTCTTGGCCAATATTTATCCCTTAATCAAATCATAAAAAGTCAAATTATTGTATTACAGTTTATGGGAGCTATCAAGTGCAAATTAATGATCACATTTTATACACTACAACAATTACTTTACTTCAAAATGTTGTATGTTGACTGTAAAGCAACCAGCTGTTTGGTGATTGTGAAAAGCACTGTTTAGGTATATACATTTCTTTCTTCTGATTTCCCATAGTGAAAAATTAACTGTACTTGCCTGTTGAGTGTGTGATGATAAATTTTCCTGAGTTTTTATAATTGCTGGAGCTACATCTTGCCTGTAATTTGCACAGGCATACTTTCTAGAGCTCGGATCTGGAAAGTTGATTTTTTTTTAATTGACATGCTAACATGAAACTCTGTCTGTTCTCTCAGTTGGATAAAAGATCTCACAGTATTAATTTGATAAACAGCAGAATAATTTCTCCCCCTTTGGCCTGGCCAATATTCACCCCTCAATCAACAGTATTAATCACATTGATTTTGTGCAGATTAGCTGCCATGATCCTTGCATTATAACAGTGACTATATTTTCAAAAGTAATTCATTAGTGCTCTAAAGTTCTTTACGACATCCTCCACTTGTGAAAGGAACTGGATGGGATTTTCCAGCAGTTCATGCCGATGGGATTGTCCAGTTCCACCAAAGGCAACCCCCCTGTCATGGGTTCCCCAGCAATAGAGGGTGCAAACAACAGGAAATCCTGTTGACAGTGGTGGGACCAAGAGATCCACCAGCCAATGGCAGGTTGTTCCACTGCTGCAACACATGGAAAATCCCGCCCATTTATAATTGCTATAAAAAGTTTATCTTTTCATATAATAAATATTAATTCAAACATTGTTAAATATCAAAAACGTCAATTGAATTCTGTGTACATTTACACATGGAGCTATTTGTGACCTTTTATGGGAGTTAGTCATTATGTATTATGTTCCAGGGTACTTCATGTACTGGAGGCGGGGCGGGGGGGATGGTGGTTACTAGCTGAGTAAAAATGGCAAGCCCCATGAAATACTGTTTTAATTTTTTTCTAGTACTTTATTTTAATAAAGCCCTGTTCTCCAGATTATTAAACAGTCATTATAATCATGATGATTAATCATAACTAATTTAAAATGTGTAGGAAAGCTGCATTCAATTTATCTTCGGGCATCAGTGTCACTGACCTTTAACACATCTAGGTAATCAAAGCAAGCACAGAATGTTAGGAAACCAATGTGTTTGGCTTCAAATAACCAGAGCGTTATCCCCAAATTAACTTTATAAAAAACTGAATAAAAATAACTGGTGTCATCACCAGCCAGCACACATTAGCTGCCTTCATTGAGGTAAAGCTCGGAACCACTCACAAAGATTAACAAAAACTCTATCAACCAACAGTACCCTGCAGAAGCAACTTTAACTACTTTCCCACATCCCCTTCCCCTTTTGACTTCCATTCAACAATCAAGTTGATATTAATGCAATCATTTTCCTTGTCTCTATTCAATAGCACAGCTTGACTTGTGGTATGGTTCCTAAGAACAAATGGTTTAGGAGCAACCACTCAGCCCCTCGCGCCTGCCCCACCAATCAATATGAGCTTGACTAATCTGATTGTAACATCAATTCCCAACTTTCTACATAACCTCTCATCTTATGCTAATAACTAATTTATCTACCTCTGTCTAAAAAATATTCAAAGGCTTTGCTTCCACTGCCTTTTTAGGAAGAGAAGTTCAAAGACTCACCACTGTTTGAGAGAAAAAAAATCTCATCTTTGTCCTAAATTATTTTTTCTAGTGCCCAATCGAGGGACCTAACATCAGGAATCAGAGGAGAGGTGTGCGGAAAGTTTCCCCCTTCTCTTGCTATCAACATCTTCTCCTCTCCCAAGTCAACTCCCCTCCCCAGCTATGGCTGACATTCCCCTCCACGGAACCTCCATTCGTCTACACTCATTCTATCTGGGGATCCATTGGTGAACCGTTGTGTCAATTACCACTTCTCCTTTCAGGGATCTTAATTCACTGGGAGATCATGACTCCACCCAAGTAATTAACAGATTACCTTTGACAAATCTGAGTCTTCTCATTTGGGTCATTAGAAAACTTAAATTTTCCCTTTCTTGGAGTGTAAACTGAATAATTTCATTTATAAGGAAATTATCTCCCTAAAATAATGTTGGAGCTCATATTCACCAAACTATACATCTACTAAAATTGTTTATGTGTTCAGTATTCTACGCTATAAAAACAAACACCAGCACCACAGCATGAAAAACACACTGCTCTTAAAATTATTCTGTGTATCAATATTTACTGAAGCCTATTACTATTTTTCAATATGAATTTCCAAATTTAATTTTTTCATATGTATTGTGAGATTAGTTTTCTTCAACCAAATATAAATCATGGAATCTTAAAATTGCTTTGTTAAAGGCCATTACAATTTCCCAAGCATTCAGCTTCCATGCTTTAGCAGAGCACAAAAAAGATTGGTGTTCGATAACATGGACATGTCTGAGACACAATGTCACCAAACGGAGTCCAGCTTTGTGTTACGTTGTTTTAGCAATTAGGGATGTCACATTCCAATTCTCCTAATAACAATTATCACCAAACATCTCTTGACTTACTGACAGTGCTGATGTTGCAGGATGCAATAAATCCTTGCATTTTACTTCGAAATGTATCACCCCCATTTAGATAAAAGACCTGTGGACACTGAAGTATCTTTCTTTTGCTCATTTGTCTCTACAATAGGTCCTTCAAACCTCCTGTTACTTTTTTCATCAGATGAGCATTTCTTTTGCTGGTATTAGCACTAAATTTGCAACCAGTCCACTTTAACCATTCTGTCCAAGTACAGATAGGTCCAAATAATTAATGACTTGCAAGCTGAGTTCATAACTTTTGAGGTGTCAGCAACTAAATACTTTGAGAGGTTGGAGAATGAATATTTTATGCGCACTGTCACAAGGGTTGCTGGAGCTCTGATATGTTGCGTTATAGGGCACAGAGGTTTTATGGTGCGGTGGATCTTACCTTTGAGCTAGTAGCTCTGGGTTCAAGTTCCAGTTCAGGAGTTGACGGCCAAATAGATTGAATACCAATTTGCAAATCTGAAAAAAAGGAACATGCTGTTGAAGTTTTCATCTTGGAGCCATCAAGACAGATTCACAAGAATAACAAATGTATATGTCTTAATGGGAGTCAAACATTGACCCTGATAAATTTTACCAGTATCCTCCCAAGGAGTTCTCTTCATTTTTTTTATTGAAGCAACATGATGTCACTGCACACAAATAAATGTCACATTATATTTCTTCATAATTGCTTATCAGTATTGAACTCTGTGGTAATTTGGTCACGAAAAAGTAGTCAAACACGTCGTAATATTCAATTTTCTTTACATATACAGATGAGCATAGACTTGGCATTGCAAACAAACAGTTACACAGGTTCATTGTGGTAAGATTAAATCCATGAAAGCCCACACTACAGATGGCATCACTGGCATATGCTCGATCCTGCTAAAGACCTCAGTAAACACATTTACATAGGAAGATTCTTACTATCAGACTCTATAAGTAACTCAAACAGATGATTCTGTCATCTCGTCCTCCAGTGATTTTCATTTCATTGATTCTAGTTAGTAGAAAATCACAAGCTGAGGATCTGATTTCCTGAAATGTTTTCACTGTGAGAGTCATTCCCACTGAGAGTGCTGGATTGTAAAATCAACCATTAACTTCAAATACTAATCTTAAACAGGATGAATCAGGGCTCTCCTTCGTCAGACCTCCAATAGAAGATTAAGTTGATGGAAGTTATGTCACTAACAGCTTTAAAATCTACAGCAAAAATATTAAATGGCACAATCATTGCCATTAACAACCTTCCTATTATATTATTTTCATATACTTCACTGGTGCTCATCTGCCTTTCATTTCATGCCATTACTCTATTTTTGCTTGTTTATCCAAACACAAGCCTATGTGATACTATGCTTTATCTACTAAGAAAAATAAGAAAAAATATTAAGTTCTCTCAGTGTGGGTGTGATGTGCTTCAGAACATTCATCATTCCCTGCTCATACTTTTTAAAATGTTCACAGCTTCTTCATTTCACTCTATTGTTTCACGAGGGGCTTTGACCCATGGAAGAGTAACTTGATATTGATTAATGTGCCACTGGGCTATATTTCATAACCTAATGGTTTAATGTGACTAACTCCCTTTTAACATATGTTGAGTAGAGAGCTGTGTTACTGTTCCTTAGTTAGAAGCATGTGTTAAATGTTCACCCAGGTCATTCAATCTACATCTTTTCTGCTAAGTAAAAACATATTCACTGTCACTCTTCAAGTCAACATCTGATACCTGTCTGTGTTTTTTTCAGTGTAATGTCAGACAAACCAACTCTCTGCCAACATCTGAAGCATGCTAGCAGTATAAACAGTTGTTCTTTGCAATCTGCCTTCATCCAGATATTTTTGAACACTAATCAGCAACACTTCCATATACATTTTGGAAGTTAAGCATTACGATTGTAGTCCAGATTTAAACTGACCTGTTGACCTGTTGTTTTTGCCAACCTCACAATACCTTGGTAAATATGATTTCCTTTACTTATGCATATACATATATATCATATAAATTCCTGCTATTACTAAAATGGCCCTTGGTGTTTCTCTTACTGGTCCCTCAGCTGGATGCTGGGCATTATCCCTGGTGTCTGTCCTTCAATTAACATTGTTAAAATAGGTTATTACGTCTTTATTTCATTGCTAGCTCTGGGAATCTACTCTGTACAAATTGGCTAAAGCATTTCCTACTTGCAGCAGTGTTTGCACTTCAGAAATACATCATGGGGCTGTAGAATGCCTTAGAACATAGTGAAAAACATTATAGGAATGCAGTTTTTCTTTTACATACAAAAATGTACAATGCAGACAGAAGGCATGATAGAGTAAGTATACCCAGACTAATGTGAGGTAAATGGAACAGAGAAAACTTGCATGGCCATTAAAATCAACACAGACTGGTTAGACAAGTGGCCTGAACAGTGCTGTATGTTCCATGTCAATCTATTTAAAGTATGGAAGAGTTCTATTATTCAGTATACATTGGAGGGTAAATTGTTGTGTTCAAGGGAGAGAAATT
Organism: Sphyrna mokarran; assembly: GCA_024679065.1. Taxonomy (NCBI): domain Eukaryota; kingdom Metazoa; phylum Chordata; class Chondrichthyes; order Carcharhiniformes; family Carcharhinidae; genus Sphyrna; species Sphyrna mokarran. The sequence continues at coordinate 136,442,840 of JAGIQG010000001.1, forward strand.
CTTATACTGAACAAAATTGCTAGAAAAAGAGGCAGAGAGGGAGGAGGTAAGTCCATGGTAATACAGAATGTTTCTAAAGGTGAAAGAGAAATTAACAGGAACAAATAGAAGAGTAACATCAAAACAGAAGAAAGTAGAAGAGGCAATGCTTATTATAAGCAAATTAAAATTAAATCAAATAAATTGACACAAAGAGAAAGCTTTAGATAACAATGGGGAGAGGTGTATTGGCACTCCTTCAAGCCTCATTACAAGCTTGGAACTAGTCCAGCTTGTTGTTCAAACTGAATTCTAAACATTAAATTAGTGCTGCTTGTGGAGACCACCGCAATCATAACAGCCTTTGAAACGGAACTGTGGAAATTAAGATAATATATTGTACTACAACCCAAGGGAATTTCTACTCTAACAATAACTGCTTGATGTGAAGGTTTCTTCTGTTTCTCAAACATATCTGTTAACCTTCTTGTGGTCAGTTGCCCTCTGCTGCAAATTACAATTTGACCCAACTGCCAACACCAAACACTGATGCTCAAGTTTCAGGGTCTGATTTGTAATGTGATTTGCTACAGTAATATTATAGTGTCATCTTCTTTTACCATCTTATCGAATGCACAAGTCATGTGCACTTCAGCACGTTGGAGATTCCTTTGTTTATTTTTATATGTTTCTTCACATTGCTTCTTGACTGTGGGTTATTTAATTCCACTGTTAAAAGAGAAACTGTAATAACCAGCCAGTGATTTGCTGAATGCTCCACACAGAATGAATCCAGTGTTAAGCATCATTTTTCCTGTTGTCTCTTTAGAAATATCATACTAAATTTACTTCAGTTATATGGGATATTGTGCATAATTCCAAAAATTTAAACTTTGGCAGCAGGCAGATAATTATATGGAATTATATGGGACATTGTGCATAATTCCAAAAATTTAAACTTCTGCCCCAGCCAGGTAAGATCACTGCATGCCCCCAACAGTGTCCAGCTCATTTGTGTGCTTGGACCCTGAAGCTTTAAATGTAATTCCCTAATCCTTAAAGGAACACCTGCTTTTTACAGAGTTGTCTTTTGAAAAGGTCTTGAACAGTAGTTTACACTTTGCCCTTCTTTATGGATTATTGCCCAGGATTCTTTCACGCAGGCTTTGGTATTCTGCCCTGTGGGTCATTTTGACTTGAGGACTTGGTTTTAACAACAAAAATGTATTTTTTTCTCTCTATTTCTTCAATGCTTTATAAAAATGCAGACCTGACAAGTTTGGCCTATAAATTATACAATGCTCGGCTAGAATTTTTTTTTGATATTTAACACACATTAACCCATATGCTGCTGCTCTTATTATATTAACAAAAAATTTTTGTACAAATATATGAACTCTTTTTATGTTAATATAAGACAATATAATTTTCAGAGTATTATAGTTACACCTTTATCTCACCATTTGATCTGATTTATGATTGACACGTGTATTAACATACAGTGAAAAGTATTGTTTCATGCACCCTATACAGACAAAACATATAGTTCATAGAGAGGGAAACGAGAGAGTGCAGAATGCAGTGTTGCAGTCATAGCTATGATGTAGAGAAAGATCAACTTAATGCAAGGTAAGTCCATTCTAAAGCCTGACAGCAGCAGGGAAGAAGCAGTTCTTGAGTTGGTTGGTACGTGATCTCAGACTTTTGTATTTTTTCCCAAAGGAAGAAGGTGGCAGAGAGAATGTCTGAGTGCGTGGGGTCCTTAGTTATGCTGGCTGCTTTGCTGAGGCAGCGGGAAGTGTAGACAGAGTCAATGGATGGAAACCGGTTTGCGTGATGGATTGGGCTGCACTCACAATCTTTTGTAGTTCCTTGCAGTCTTGAGCAGAGCAGGAACCATACCAATCCGTGATACAACCAGAAAGAATGCTTTCTATGGTGTATCTGTAAAAGGTAGTGAGAATTGTAGCTGACATATAAATTTCCTTTGTCTTCTGAAAAAGTAGAGGCGTTGGTGGGCTTTCTTAGCTATAGTGTCAGCAATTGAGGGAGGCAGGGTCCAGTACAAGTTGTCGGTGACCTGAACATCCAAAAACTTGAAGCCCTTTACTCTTTCTACTTTGTCCTCATTGATGTAGACTGGAGCATGTTCTTCCATAACCCTGGATACTAATTCATTAAATTAGCTCTGTTGCGATGATATTAAGTGTGCCAGACAGCTGCTGTTTGCAGTGGTTTATGGTGGCATAATTTGTGTTGAAAGCTTCCCAAGAAACTCTTTTAAAGCTTTTGGTTAACATTTAACAGAAATGTACTTTTTGCAATAACATTATGGGGATATAGAGCTATGATTGTCAGAGTACAACTTGAAAAGTCACAAGAAAAGAGTGTTCTATTCTGTTATTTATTACACAACTGTGTGAAAGACAATAGCAAATTAAAATACAAAACATTTTGATTCCTTTGTGAGGTAGAAGTTAAGAGACTGGGAATACTGTGCATATGATTACAACTAATTGTTTCATTTTCTTACTAACTTCTCTTTGCTTTTCATCACTGATTTTCAAAATTAAACAGATACTATTTTCTTCTTGGTCACCTCATTTTTTAAGATCATAATATTTAAGATCAAAATATTTATGTATGCAATTCTAACACGCATATATATTTAGATATATTATTTCTTGTATTGATTAGTTTGTCCACTGACAAGTTCTGTTAGAACCATTAAATTGTAGAATCCTATAGTGCAAAAAGAAGCCATTTGGCCTATTGATTCTGCACTAATTCTCTGAATCAACATCCTATCTAGGGTCTCCACTTTATCCCTATAAACCTGCACATTTATCTTGGCTAATCCATCAAACCTGTGGGGTAATTTAGCATGGTCAATTCACCTAACCCAACATATTTGGACTGTGGGAGGAAACCGGAGCACCTGGAGAAAACCCACACAAACACAGAAAGAATGTGCAAATCCACACACAAAGCCACCCAAGACCAGAATTGAACACTGGTCCTTAATACTGTGAGGCAGCAGTGCTAATTACTGTGTCACTGTGCATCCCAATAGCAGTTAAAATGTAGCGCACGCAACCTTGCTCCATTACTGAGTCAGGGTGGGGAGGGTGGGGGTGCCACTCGTCCCTGGCATGAATCGCTTTGGCCCGAAGAATTGAACATTAGTCAAAAACTGCAGAAGTTTTTTTTGTGAGAAGAAGGGAACTAAGGGGGGGGGGGTGGGATTCTCTTCACCACAGCTGATGACTCAGTCTCATTCTCTTAACCTTGTATTTTTTTTCCCGAGTCTCTGGGCCTTACTGGAAAGCTCAAAACTTTCTATAACCTTGAAATTAAATGAAAACAAAGGTTTGCAAAGGTTATCAAAGATTTCAAAGGATTTCAAATGTTTTCAAAGAATTCAGGCAGATTTCAAGTTTTTTGAGGTGTACAGGAATGTTGAAAGACTTGAAAAATATGTGATGTTTAAAGAATGGGGCTGAAGGAGCAGCTGTGGAGAGGGGAATCTAAGAAAGAGGATGAAGATGAAGAGAAGGATGAGCAGTACGTAAACTTTGTGCCAGTAGCCATTCTTCTGACTGTCAGAGAAATCTCAGACAGCCTAACATTTTCCCAGTGAAACTACTGTGTCACTAAAATTTGGGCATGTGTTGGGTCTGACCTGCTCATGATTCTTTAGGGGCCCTTGCACTCACCAACCACAGGCAAGTTTTTGTTGTGATTTTTTTTCACAAGAACTTTGTTGTGAAACCAGGAAGAGTCAGTGAGTTGCATTCTTGCATTCCTCACCTCCCACTCAAGAAATTGCTCTTGGGATTTACCCGGCATTAAAGAAGATTATACCAGAATGGGTAAAACATGGATTTGAATAGATGAGCCCATTTCTGACTCTTTGTCAAATCTTTATGACGAGCTGCTGAAAGGAGGAAAAGGAAAATTGAAAATAAAAACACACACAGACTGTTTTTTCATACCTGCTAGTAGATAGCTTCAGATTGGCATCGGCAAAAGGAAAGGCCACATTTCCTGCATGGTCAACCTACCTAACTTGTATACCTTTGGACTGAGAGAGGAAACTGGAGCACCTGGAGAAAACCATGCAGACACAGGGAAAATGTGTGAATTCCACACAATTTCCCAAGACTGGAATTGAACTAGGTCCCTGGCACAGTGAGGCAGCAGTGCTAACCACTGTGCCACGTATGATCCTGCATTGAAAGCAATTAAAATCTGGATGCACCTGATTATGGCATTACACGGATAAACAAATAACTCTTGGTTACTGCTAACGGTTCAGTATGTTTCGAGTTATCTGAAGGGGATTATCCGTATACTGCACTGTAAGCACCACTGTTTCTGAATTTTCAAAGTTTACATACATCTATTAGAAACCATCTCGCCATTCAATTGAGTCAATGCATCAATTGGAATTTGAGATGAATAAGTTTATTATTGCAAATTGAAAATTGTATTTAGCTGACAGACAAAGAATTTTCAGGTGGTAGGCCAGGCGACCAAACTCATAGGTGGTGGTACCTTGCCTCTTTTTTACTGAAGCATAATGTACATAATCAGCAAGATCATATTCAGTTGTTAATGTGGACCTCTTCCTGTATTACATAGAACATAGAACATTACAGCGCAGTACAGGCCCTTCGGCCCTCGATGTTGCGCTGACCAGTGGAACCAATCTAATCATGTATTAACTGCATGAAGAAGTTGGAATATTGAAGTGTTGTGAACACTTTGATGATTTTATGTAAGTGCATTGGTCTGGTCTTGACAATAAACATAAGACAAACAAAGGAAAATCATGGGCTGGAATTTTTCAGCATTCCTGCTGACATGGTCTTCTGATCCCAATAGTGGCAAATCCCTGCCATGGTTTCCCGGCAGACGGAAATAGAATAGGAAACCATGTTAACAGTGGTGGGTGCCATTGGCTATTGGTGGGCTGTCTCCATTGCCACAAAACATGCCCCAGGGGCACACGGAAAATCCACCCCACGATTTTTGAAGAAGACAGGGAAGTTGAGGACAGAAACAGTTGTAATGACAGATATTGAGTAAGTGATTGATAGTTACAAAAATGTCAGTAAACCATGTTTTTTTTATTTTACAGTTTGCACAATTGCTGTGCACAACTTGATTTTTTCATTAGCAGTAAAGGATTTAATAATATGTCATTCAATGCGTATTTGCCACTTTTGATTATAATGAGTGGGCGAATGCCCACTTTTCAGATATTTTCTCTGTTTTATTTTGAACCATTATTGTACAAATCATATATTGTCAAATAAATGTACCTAGCATTAACACATGGTCAGCATTTTACTTGATCTGATTAATCCTGGCTTGAGATTGGGTGGCTGTAGATATTATCGTCTTTCTGTTTGATAGTTGAGCTATCTTGTTAAAATAAATGAACACAACGTAGAAGGTTGGAGTTTGTAAAATGTGTTCAGGAAAATTTTCTAAATCAATATATAGAGTACCAACTAGAGAGGATGCAATATTAGATCTCCTATTAGAAAATGAGTTAGGACAAGTTAGGAAGTGTGTGTAGGGGAACACTTTGGTTCCAGTGATCATAACACCATTAGTTTCAAGTTGATCATGTATAAAGACTATCAAGCAGAAAGACGATAATATCTACAGCCACCCAATCTCAAGCCAGGATTAATCAGATCAAGTAGAATGCTGACCATATGTTAATGCTAGATAGATTTATTTGACAATATACAATTTGTACAATAATGGTTCAAAATAAGACAGATCTGGTCCTCGGGTTAAGTTTCCACACTGGAAAAAAAGCCAAATTTGAAGAAATGAGAAAGGATCTAAAAGTGTGGATTGGGATGGGCTGTTCTCTGGCAAGGATGTGATTGGTAAGTGGGAAACCTTCAAAGAAAAAATTTTCAGAGTGCAGAGTTTGTTTGTTCCTGTCAGGATTAAAGGCAAATTGACTAAGAATAAGGAACCTTGGTTCTTGAGAGATATTGGAACTCTGATAAAGAAGAGAGAGAGATATGACATGTATAAGCAACAGAGAGCAAATAAGATGCTTGAGGAGTATAAAAAGTGCAAGAAACTACTTAAGAAAGAAATCAGGAGGGCTAAAAGAAGATACGAGGTTACTTTGGCAATCAAGGTGAAGGATAATCCTAAGAGCTTTTACAGCTATATTAAGAACAAAAGAATAGTAAGGGATAAAATTGGTCCTCTTGAAAATCAGACTGGTTGGCTATGTATGGAACCAAAAGAAATGGGGGAGATATTAAATGGGTTTTTTACATCCATATTTATGAAGGAAACTGGCGTGGAATCTATGGAAATAAGGCAAACAAGTAGGGAGATCATGGAACGTATGGAGATGCTTGCTGCCTTGCTGTCTTGAGGCAAATCAGAGTAATTAAATCCCCAGGACCGGACAGGGTATTCCCTCAAGCCTTGAAGGAGACTAGTGTTGAAATTGCAGGGGCCCTGGCAGATGTATTTAAAATGTCAGTATCTATGGGTGAGGTGCCGGATGATTGGAGGATAGCTCTTGCTGTTCTGTTGTTTAAAATAGGCTCAAAAAGTAATCTGGGAAATTGTAGACCAGTAAGTTTGATATCCAAATAAATTATTGCAAGGAGTACTAAGAGATAGGATCTAAAAATACTTGGATAGACAGGGACTTATTAGAACATAGAACATTACAGCGCAGTACAGGCCCTTCGGCCCTCGATGTTGCGCCGGCCAGTGGACCCTCTAACCTAAACTATTCAAATATCATCCATATGCCTATCCACCGAACATTTGAATGCCCCCAAAGTAGGCGAGTCCACAACTGCTGCAGGCAGGGCCTTCCACGCCCTCACCACCCTCTGTGTGAAGAACCTGCCTCTGACATCCGTCCTATAACTACCACCTCTTAATTTAAAGTTATGTCCCCTTGTGTTGGTCATCACCATCCGAGGAAAAAGGCTCTCACTATCAGGAGTTGACGGCCAAAAACATACTGAGTTTTTTGACTCAGTATGTGGATAGGCCAACTAGAGGTGAGGCTACATTGGATTTGGTGCTGGGCAATGAGCCAGACCAGGTGTTAGGCTTGGAAGTTAGTGAACATTTTGGTGATAGTGACCACAATTCGGTTACGTTCACCTCAGTGATAGATAGGGATAGGCATGAAGCTGGGGGTAGTAGTTATAGCTGGGGGAACGGTAATTATGAGGCCATCGGGAGAGAATTAGGGTGCATAGATTGGACTAGGAAACTACAGGACTGGGAACATGTGGAACGTGGAGCTTATTCAAGGAGCAGCTGCTGCGAGTCCTTGATAAGTATGTCCCTGTCAGGCAAGGAGGAAATGGTCAAGTAAGAGAACCTTGGTGTACGATAAAAGTTGATTTGCTGGTTAAAAGGAAAAAGGAGGCTTATGTCAGGATGAGGCTTGAAGGCTCGGTTAGTGCAAGGGATAGCTATAGATTAGCCAGGAGGGAGCTAAAGAGTGAATTGAGGAGAGCTAAGAGAGGACACGAGAAGACTTTGGCTGATAGGATTAAGGAGAATCCTAAAGCTTTCTTTAGATATGTTAAGAATAGAAGATTGGTTAGGGCAAGATTAGGGCCAGTCATAGACAGCAGTGGGAAGTGGTGCGTGGAGCCTGAAGAGATTGGTGAGGCACTGAATAAATATTTCTCTTCGGTATTCACGCAGAGTGCTGGAAATGTAGCTGTGGAGAGCACTGAGGTACAGGGTTGCAAATTGGGGAGTATTGTAGTAGATAGGGAGGATGTGTTAGAAATTCTCGAGGGTTTGACGTTGGATAAGTCCCCTGGGCCGGACGGGATTTACCCTAGGATTCTCTGGGAGGCAAGAGAGGAGATTGCAGAGCCTCTGGCTCTGATCTTCAGGTCCTCGTTGGTTACGGGTGTGGTTCCGGAGGACGGGAGGATGGCGAATGTGGTCCCAGTGTTTAAGAAGGGGAAGAGAGACCTTCCTGGGAATTATAGGCCAGTGAGTCTTACTTCTGTGGTGGGCAAGGTATTGGAGAGAATTATTAGGGATAGGATTTCTAGTTATTTAGAGAGAAATGAATTGATTGGGGATAGTCAGCATGGTTTTGTGAAGGGTAGGTCGTGCCTTACTAACCTCATTGAGTTTTTTGAAAAAGTGACTAAAGAGGTTGATGGGGGTAAGGCAGTTGATGTGGTATATATGGACTTTAGTAAGGCGTTTGATAAGGTGGCCCATGGAAGACTTCTGCAGAAAATGCAGATGTATGGGATAGAGGGTGATTTAGCTAATTGGGTTAGGAATTGGCTAGCAGATAGACGACAGAGGGTGGTGGTTGATGGGAGATATTCATCGTGGAGTTCGGTGACAAGTGGTGTACCTCAGGGGTCTGTTTTGGGGCCCCTGCTGTTTGTAATTTTTATAAATGATCTGGATGAGGGTATTGAAGGATGGATTAGTAAATTTGCAGATGACACAAGTCGGTGGAGTGGTAGATAGTGAAGAGGGGTGTTATAGTTTGCAGAGAGACTTGGACAAGTTGCAGAGCTGGGCCGATAGGTGGCAAATGGAGTTTAATGTGGAAAAGTGTGAGGTAATGCACTATGGCAGAAATAATAAATGTGTAGAGTATAGGGCTAATGATAGGATTCTTAGTAGTCTTAATGAACAGAGGGATCTTGGTGTGTATGTGCATAGATCCCTGAAAGTAGGCAGTCAAGTCGAGAAGGTTGTTAAGAAGGCATATGGAGTCTTAGCTTTTATTGGTAGGGGGATTGAATTTCGGAGCCACAATGTCATGTTGCAACTGTACAAAACTCTAGTGCGGCCGCACTTGGAGTATTGTGTGCAGTTCTGGTCCCACATTATAAGAAAGATGTGGAGGCATTGGAGAGGGTACAGAGGAGGTTTACCAGGATGTTGCCTGGTATGGAGGGCAGGACTTGTGAAGAGAGGCTGAGGGATTTGAGGTTGTTTTCGTTAGAAAGGAGGCGGCTAAGAGGGAACCTAATCGAAACATATAAGATGATTAGAGGTTTAGATAGGGTGGACAGTGATAGCCTTTTTCCTAGGATGGAGAAAGCTAGCACGAGGGGACACAGCTTTAAATTAAGGGGTGATAGTTATAGGACGGATATCAGAGGTAGGTTCTTTACCCAAAGGGTGGTTCGGAGTGGAATGCCCTGCCTGCAGCAGTTGTAGATGCGCCAGGTTTGGTGGCGTTTAAGAGGTTAGTTGATAAGTATATGGAAGAGAAGGGAATGGTTTAGTTTGGAGGGGCATTCCTTTTTATATTGGTCGGCGCAACGTCGAAGGCCGAAGGGCCTGTTCTGTGCTGTAATGTTCTCTGTTCTGTGCTGTAATGTTCTCTGTTCTATGTTCTATCCACCCTATCCAATCCCTTGATCATCTTACACGTCTCAATTAGGTCACCGCGTAACCTTCTTCTCTCTAATGAAAATAACCTCAGGTCCGTCAGCCTTTCCTCATAAGGCCTTCCCACCATACCAGGCAACATCCTGGTAAACCTCCTCTGCACCCTTTCCAATGCTTCCACGTCTTTCTTATAATGCGGCGACCAGAACTGTATGCAATGCTCCAAGTGCGGCCGCAGCAGAGTTTTGTACAGTTGTAACATAACCTCATGGCTCCTAAATTCAATCCCTCTACCAATAAAAGCTAACACACCGTACGCCTTCTTAACAACTTTATCAACCTGGGTGCCAACTTTCAAAGAGCTATGTACTTGTACCCAAGATCCCTCTGCTCGACAAACTATTAAGGGTCCTTCCATTAGCCCTATATTTCATATGCCTGTTATTCCTATCAAAGTGAATCACCTCACACTTATCCGTATTGAATTCCATTTGCCATCTCACGGCCCAGCTCTGCAGCCTATCTATGTCCCTCTGCAAACTGTAACATCCATCCTCGCTGTCTACAACTCCCCCCACTTTGGTATGGTCAGCAAATTTACTAATCCAACCCTCTACACCCTCATCTAGGTCATTTATAAAAATGACAAACAGCAGTGGCCCCAAAACAGATCCTTGAGGTACACCCCTTGTAACTGCACTCCAGGTTGAATATTTCCCATCAACCACCACCCTCTGTCTTCTATCAGCTAGCCAATTCCTAATCCAAACTGCTAAATCACCTTCAATCCCATGCATCTGCACTTTTTGCAGTAGCCTACCATGGGGAACCTTATCAAATGCTTTGCTAAAATCCATATACACTATATCAACTGCCTTACCCTTATCTACCTCTTTGGTCACCTCCTCAAAAAACTCAATAAGTTGTGAGGCACGACCTACCCTTCACAAAACCGTGCTGACTATCCCTAATCAATTTATTTCTCTCTAGATGCTTATAAATCCTATCCCTTATAATTCTTTCCAAGACTTTGCCCACAACAGAAGTCAGGCTCACGGTCTATAATTTCCAGGATGGTCCCTACTCCCCTTTTTGAACAAAGGGACAACATTTGCCATCCTCCAGTCTTCCGGCACTATGCCTGTAGCTAACGACGACATGAAGATCAAAGCCAAAGGCTCTGCAATCTCCTCTCTAGCCTCCCAGAGAATCTTGGGGTAAATCCCATCTGGCCCAGGGGACTTATCAATTCTCATACCCTCAAGATTCGCTAACACCTCCTCCTTATGAACCTCAATCCTGCCCAGTCTACAACCTAGTATCGCAGTATTCTCCCCGACAACACTGTCTTTCGCCTGCGTGAATACTGACGAAAAATACTCATTCAGTGTCTCTCCTATCTCCTCAGGCTCCACGCACAACTTCCCACTGCTATCTCTGACTGGCCCTAATCTTGCCCTAACCAATCTTTTATTATTTATATACCTGTAAAAAACTTTAGGATTCTCCTTAATCCTATCTGCCAAAGTCTTCTCGTGTCCTCTTCTAGCTCTTCTCAACTCCCTCTTTAGCTCCTTCCTGGCTGATTTATAGCTCTCCATTGCCTAACTGAGCCTTCACGTCTCATCATTATATAAGCCTCCTTCTTCCTCTTCACCAGAGATTCAACTTCCCTAGTACACCATGGTTCCCTCACTCGACCACTTCCTCCCTGCCTGGAAGGTACATATTCATTAAGGACATGCAGAAGCTGTTCCTTAAATATGATCCACATTTCAGATGTCCCCAGCCCCTGCAATTTCCTGCTCCACCCTATGCATCCTAAATCTCTCTAATAGCCTCATAATTACCTTTCCCCCAGCTATAACTACTGTTATTCGATACGTGCCCATCCCTTTCCATCACTAAGGTAAACGTGACCGAATTGTGGTCACTATCACCAAAGTGCTCACCCACCTCCAAGTCTAACACCTGGTCTGGTTCATTACCCAGTACCAAATCCAATATAGCCTCGCCTCTTGTTGGCCTATCTACATACTGAGTCACGAAACCTTCCTGCACACATTGAACAAAAACTGACCCCTCTAACGTACTTGAACTATAGCTTTTCCAATCGATATGAGAAAAGTTAAAGTCCTCCATTACAACTACCCTGTTACTTTCACACCTATCTAGGATCAACTTTGCAATCCCTTCCTCTACTTCTCTGGAACTTTTTGGAGGCCTCTAAAAAACTCCCAAAAGTGTGACCTCTCCTTTCTTGTTTCTAATCTCAGCCCACACTACCTCAGCAGACAAGTCCACATCAAATGTCTTTCCTGCCACTGTAATGCTGTCCTTAACTAACAATGCCACTCCTCCCCCTCTTCTACCACCACCTCTGCTCTGACTGAAACATCTGAACCCAGAACCTGCAACAACCATTCCTGCCCCTGCTCTATCCACGTCTCTGAAATGGCCACAACATCGAAGTCCCAAGCACCAATCCAGGCTGCAAGTTCATCCGCCTTATTGCGTATGCTCCTCGCATTAAAGTATACACACTTCAAACCACCCTCCCGTTTGCCACTATACTGCTGCGATCTAGAAACCTTTTCCGTGACCTCCCTATTCACATCCTCCTGTATACTGGTAGAACAATTCAGGTTCCCATCCCCCCCCGAATCAGTTTAAAACCCCCGAATAGCACTGGTAAATTTACCTCCCAAGATATTGGTACCTCTCTGGTTCAGGTGCAGACCATCCCTCTTGTAGAGGTCCTACCTTCCCCAGAATGAGCCCCAATTGTCCAAATACCTGAACCCTTCCCTCCTGCACCATCCCTTGAGCCACGAGTTCAAATGTTCTCTCTCCCTATTCTTTTCTATGCCATCCCGCGGCACAGGTAACAAACCAGAGATAACCACTCCGTTAGTTTTAGCCCTAAGTTTCCATCCTAACTCTCTGAATTTCTGCTTTATATCCCCGTCCCTTTTCCTACCTACGTCATGGGTACCTACATGCACCACAACTTGGGGCTGGTTCCCCTCCCCTGTAAGGATCCCGAACACTCGGTTAGAGATTTCACTGACCCCAGCACCCGGGAGGCAACATACCAGCCGCGAGTCCTGCTCCTTCCCACAGACCCTCCTATTTATCCCCTTAACTAGTGAGTCCCCAATCACTAATCCAGATCTTTTCTTCCCCCTTCCCACCTGAGCATCAAGGACAGGCTCAACTCCCGAGACCTGTACTCCATGGCTTACCCCGAATGTATCTACATCCCCAACAGCATCCAAAGCAGAGTACTTATTGCATAAAGGAACAGCCTCAGGGGAACTCTGCACTGACTGCTTCTTACCCCTTCTAACAGTCACCCATCTATCACATTTAAGAGTAACTATCTCCCTGTAGCTTTTATCAACAGCCATCTCTGCTTCCCTAATAATTCTTAGTTCCTCCAGTTCCAGCTCCAGGTCCCTAACACGGTCCTCAAGGAGGTGGAACTGGATGCACCTCTGGCAGGTGTACTCAGCTGGGACACTACCAGTGTCCCTCACCTCAAACATCCCACAGGAGGTACATCGCACTGCCTGCACTGCCATCACTATTACTTCCTTTACCCAGAAACAAATATAAACTTAAACTTACCTACTCACACTCCTCGTCTCCTTTTTTTTATTAGGTTAGAGGAGGGGGGAGGGTTGGGATACTCTACACAGGTGGAGTATCGGGATTCTTCACCTTCCCAATTTATGGAAGTCCAGGTGAATGAAAAAAAAACTCCTGCACAGGCCTCCCTGTGACTACTTCCTGTTTCCAGTTTTAAGAGTTAAAAAAAACCAGACACGATTTTGGAAAAATAAAACACAGAAATTTACTCACAGCTCTCCTCACACCAGCCGCTCCCAAGGAACAATAAACAATATTAGGGAGAGTCAACATGGATTTATGCATGGTAGGTCATGTTTAACCAATCTATTACAGTTTTTCAAGGTGGTTACCAGGAAAGTGGATGAAGGAAAGACAGTGGGTGTTGTCCACATGGATTTCAGTAAGGCCTCTGACAAGGTCCCGCTTAGGATGTTAGTTAGGAAGATTCAGTCTCTGGGTATACATAGAGATAGTAAATTGGATTAAATATTGACTCAGTAGAAGAAGCCAGAAAATGGTACTGGAGGATTGCTTCTCTGAGTGGAAGCTGTGACTAATGGAGTGCCACAGGGATCAGTGACGGGTCCATTGTTGTTTGTCATCTATGTCAATAATCTGGATGACAATGTGGTAAATTTGTTCAGCAAATTTGCTGATGATACAAAGATTGGAGGTGCAGTGGATGGTGAGGAAAGTTTTCAAAGCTTGCAGAGGGGTTTGGACCAGCTTGAGAAATGGGCTGAAAAATGGCAGATGGAGATTAATGCAGACAAGGGTCAGGTATTGCACTTTGGAAGGGCAAACCAAGATAGAACGTACAAAGTAAATGGTAGGACACTGAAAAGTGCAGTAGAACAGAGATATCTGGAAATATAGATACATAATTCCCTAAAAGTGACATCACAGGTAGATAGGGTTGTAAAGAATGCTTTTGGTACATTGGCCTTTATAAATCAAAGTATTGAGTATAAGAGTTGGAATGTTATGGTGAAGTTGTATAAGACATTGGTGAGGCTAAATTCAGAGTATTGTGTGCAGTTTTGATCATCTAATTACATGAAAGGATATTAATAAGGTTGAAAAATGCAGAGAAGGTTTACAAGGATTTTGCCAGGACTTGAGAAACTGAGTTACAAAAAAAGGTTGAATAGGTTAAGACTTTATTCCCTGGAGCGTAGAAGAATGAGGGGAGATTTGACAGAGGTGTATAAAATTATGATAGGTATAGATAGAGTGAACATAAGCAGGCTTTTTTCCACTGAGGCTGGGGAGAAAAAAAACTAGAGGAAATGGGTTAAGGGTGAAGGGGGAAAAGTTTAAAATTTTAATATTTTAGGGGGGGCTTCTTCACACAGATAGTGATGGGAGTGTGGAATGAGCTGCCAGATGAAATGGTGAAAGAGGTTCATTTTTAACATTTAAGAAAAACTTGGACAGGTACATGGATGAGAGGGGTGTGAAGAGATATGGTCCAGGTGCAGGTCAGTGGGACTAGGCAGAAAAATGGTTCGGCACAGCCAAGGAAGGCCAAAAGGCCTGTTTCTGTGCTGTAATGTTCTATGGTTCTATGGTAAGATAATGTGAATGCATCATCAAATAAAGGAGTTGATAGAATGAAAGAGGAATAATTGAAAATCAAAATGAAACTCTAGAAAAAAAAATCTCAAAAAGAGCCCTTGAAATATAAAAGAAATCCCTCCCAAGAGTAATATACGTGAAAATATTCCCAGGTTAATTTATAAATATGTAGAAAGAAATATATATAAATATATAGAAAGAAAATTAGCCATTGTTTTGTGCAGATGTTAGATTCATTGTGTAACTTGATCTTTGCTGCAGATTAACAGACAACAGGTTACATTGTCACAAGTGTACTGCACACTAGAGTTGGATGTTAAAGGGTGTGGGGGCAAATAGATCAGATTCCAATTATAATATCTGAAATATGGCTGTTGAAGAATGACTTTTGCAGATGGCACAAACTACAGGCCGCTTGCATCCTGAGAAAAACATACCTTCTCAAGCTATGGGGCAAATGATGAAGAAAATAGTTGATCAGTTGGGGGCACCTAGTCTCTAAGACTATATTTATAATGCAAGTAAAGGTCTTAGAGTGGCTTGCAACCAAATTCGGAATATATCTTGCACTGAGAACAGTGCAAATTCACCCCAATAAGTTACCTCTCAGAATGATGATAAGTGTCCAAAATTTATCACATTGTCAAGTTGCAGATCAGAGTCATTTTATAGTAGTGAAACCATCAAGTTAACAGATAGGAATCAGAGAGTCAAAATAAACAAGTCATTGGCAAACTGTTGATAGTGGACTGCCTTAGGGATCAGTGCTGGGTCCTCAACATTTTAAATCTATATTAATGATTAAGGTGACAGGACTAAGTTTACAGTTCTTGAAAGGTCAATCAGTGAAGAGGGTGTCAGAGCTCCTCTTAAAAGATACATTTCTCTTTTTCCAAAAATTTTTGAGAGGCCAAAGAAAGCCATCATTTTCTTCTTTGTCCTACAAAAGTGTACCAGCCCATTCCATGATGAACATCAAAACTAGGAGCAGGAGTAGGCCATCTGACCCTTCGAGGAGATTCACTGTATTGATTCTGGAGTTGAGAGGGTTGGCTTATGAGGAGAGACTGAGTAAACTGGGGCTATACTCACTGGAATTCAGAAGAATGAGGAGACATCTTATAGAAACATATAAGATTATGAAGGAAATAGATAAGGTAGAAACAGGGAAGTTGTTTCCACTGAGATGTGAAACTAGAACTAGGAGGCATAGCCTCAAAATAAGGAGGAGCAGATTTAGGACTGATTTGAAGAGGAATCTCTTCATACACAGAGTTGAAAATCTGTGGAATTCCTTGCCCAATGAAGCAATTAAGGCTACTTCATTGAATGTTTTTAAGGCAAGGATAGATAAATTTTTGAACATTAAAGGAATTAAGGATTATGGTGAGCGGGCAGGTACGCAGAGCTGAATCTATGAAAAGATCAGCCATGAACTTATTGAATGGCATACAGGCTTGAGGGGCCAGATGGCTTATTCCTGCTCCTAGTTCTTATGTCCTAATTTAATCACCAACACAACCTGCAAATTAACCTGAAGAGAGTCCTGAACAATGTGCAAATTATATTTACAACAATAACATCTTTTGCCTTGTGTTTCACTGATGTGAAGCGATAAAGGTATTTTTTCCCGAGAGGCATTTTATTTTTCCTATAATACTGGATCACTAAAAAAAAATTAAATTTGCTGCAGAGTTTTTTGAAAATTATTTATTTATTATCACAAGTGAGGCTTACATTAACACTGCAATGAAGTTACTGTGAAATTCCCCTAGTCACCACAAGTCCAGCGCCTGTTCGGGTCAATGCACCTCACCGGCATGTCTTTTAGAATGCAGGAGGAAACTGGAGCACTCAGAGGAAACCAACATAGACATGGAGAGAACATGCAAACTCCACATAGACAGTGATCCAAGCTGGGAGTCAGGCCCAGATCTCTGGCACTATGAGGCAACAGTGCTAACTGTGCCACCTGCAGTTTTAAGAAGTCAGATTTGAGCTTACATAGCAAATGCCATCCACTATCTTGATAATCATTTCTAAGCAAAGGAAAGGGAAGCAGGGATAGTTTTGAAACTTTGGGCCCATGATTTTGGCCTCTCCAGCAGGAATAGGCCCCGCCCATGATTTTCAGCATGATTATGATATGGCTGTCTGTGATATACCAAGTGTGGGACATACATTTTGAGAGTTCTGCTAAAAAAAAGCAGGATTTATTCCAGTTTTTACACAAATTCGACATTCAGAATTTTTTGGAAGAATTCCACTCCTTGGCGAAATGATTATTTGAAAATTGTTCATGTGTTCATAAATTGTAAAACAATTTTATTGTTAATATTTTTCAGTCTCTACCATCTTACTATCTCCATATCATTTATTGATTGATTGAATTTGCATTCATCTAATGCTTTTTCGAATGCTCCAAAGAGCATTATAGTCAATAAATTACTTTGGAAATGTAGTTGCCATTGCTCTGTAGACTAACTTTTCACAGTAACTTCAATGCAGTGTTAAGCCTATTTGTGAAACTAATAAATTGACTTTAAACTAACCCACCAGCAAATGTCTCCCCTTTCACCTCCTCAACCAATCATCACGGATTCCTACTACTCCCCACGACTGCTTCCCCCACCACCGCAAATAAATGAGTCTCTGCACATACAACCAGTTCCTAGCACTATCTCCAGGACAGGTTGGCACTCCCTGGGGGGGCATCACCAGGACACTGCCTGGCCATGTCCCTCTCCTTAGGGGCTACACTCAACTTTGTGACCCCCCCACAGAGGATTCTTGCGATATGTTATATCTTGTGGAATCTGTTGCAAACCTCCCCAACTTGACAACACTTTGACAAGGTACGAAAATTTAGTGAAGAGGGAATAAATGGCAAGAGCGGGGGAGTGCTGTATAATTATATTAGAATTTACTTAAATGTATTAAAATCAGTTTCACGCTAGTCACTGGTAATGGGTGGCAGAAAACAGCGACTTCAATCTTGCCATCAAGATTCATGATCTGCAGGTTTGGCCGGATCATGAGACCCTGTCTTCAGTCCCGCAGATGGAGAGTGTGGGATTCCGATTGTCCCCAGTATTTATGTGCCCTAGATTAGAGAAGCAGCTTTAAACCACAACCTTGGCTTAGAGAAACCATCTACTGAAACGAGGCTGAGGCAGGTCGATTTTGATTTTGCGAGATAGAATAAAACAAATTAGCAGCACAATTGGCATATTTTTCCATCTTTTACCTGAAACTAATCAAAAAAAAAATCAGGTAAAATCGTTTGATCTGCTGCCGTCTGCTTTACACTAATTTTTGTCAAGTGAGATCTTACAAGCTGTTCAAATCACATTTCATGGAAACATAAAAGCATGACGTGATTGTCCCCCTCTCTGTGACAAACGGTGGGGGGGAGGGGAGTTGGGGGTGGGGTGGGTGGATTATTATGATACATTTACATCACATCATCGGGTCTCTACACCTGAATCATTCTCCCCCCACCCTCTCAGACGAAATTACATTCACGTCAAGGGTAGACATGAATTACAACTAGTCTCCCAAGTTGTGCACCTGGAAAGCAGAGCTCCGAGAGGAGCTCAGGTGAATGCATTCACTTGGGTAGGTGAGGGACATGCCCGAGCAGTGCTGGGACAATGCCAGAGGACACCACGCAGTGCAGTTGTTGCATGAGGAAGAGGGGTGGAGCTTCATTTGAACTTTTGTGCAATGTAGTGCCCTTTAAAATAGTGTCCTGATCTTTAAAAAATTAAGTTGCTGGTAGAACAGGCTCAATCAGAATCAGCCCCGCCTCCAGACAACTTTTTTTCAATCTTCCAAATGATTCAAGTGTAAGAAGTGCTACTGGTGCTGGCGGGATAAATATCGCTTTTCCCACCTGCTGTTGCACTCTGCCACATATAAGGAAAATTCAGCATAATCAATCTAAAGTCCCCTTTGTAAGTAGCAGTGACTCACTTTTAAAAATGATGATACAATTGAATATAGTTATTTCAGAGCAGCAATTAAAGTTAATGTGGAGATTTTATGCCCAAGCCAATCTCATTCCCTTTGCTGAATAGAGAGCAGAAAGAAAATCAGATGTTTAACATAAAATCCAACCTAAATGGTTTATGTTAGTCATGACAAGTTTAAAGGGTGGTTTAACCGAACTTTCCTGGTGGAGACTGGGCAGGCAGTTAGGATTGACCAGGAGATTTACACCAACGTCCAGCACTGTTTAAGCTGTCTTTTATTTTAACTTGTTCTTCTCAGCAGCTGAGAATGAATAACCTCCTTTACATGCTCAAAAATGGCTGTAGCTCCATATTGCTTAACATATCTGCAGGAAGACATCCCTGAATAACATCAGTACCACAAGGTGCTCATTCCTGACAAAGGAACTGAAGTCTTTAATTAAAATTTCATTTGGATTTGTCTCCCTACATGTAAACAATTTTTGCTTATTCAGGAAGTTTACCAAAATTCTGTGTCCTGCAATATCAGTATTAAATATAGTGATAAATGTACATTATTGTTATTAGTGAATCTGACTTAAGTGTGGAATTTTACAACCTCATTCGAGCAAGACCAGAAAATCCCACCCCAGATCAACTGACATTTCCGACTCCATGGCAGGTGGGCAGTAGAATTCCAGCGTTGGTGTGAAATTCTGGTCTCATTCTGCTCAATAGCTTGCAGCAACCTGACTTAATTTTAAGCACTTAGAAGTCATTATCTTACATCCCCCAAACATTATGAGCATACTTTTGACTGACAAGTGTACACAAGTCTGCAGTTTTATTTACCAAAACAGCTCATGGGAACTTCTCAAGGGCAATGTGAAGCTGACAAGACAGGCAGCTTTGAGATTTCATCCAGGATTGTAGGTGAGGTGTTGTTCATATTGAGCTCAGGCAAATGCTTTGATTAGCAGTGCAGTGAACCCTTGACACCAGGCTGAAAAAGAAAGCGTGAGCAGAAACAATTATTAAAGATCATGACTGGAATTCTCTAACCATTCTTGCTGATGGGATTCTCGGGTCCTATATTTGATGGCTTCAAGGGGAATATCCATCGACAGCAGAAGATCCTACTCCCAGCAAACAGTACATTGCCTTCTGCCCAAGAAAAACACTGAGGGGAGACCAGAGAATCCTGTGCTTGATTCAGATTTATTGCAATGTAAAATTGCTCTACTTCTAAGAAACTGAAAATATGGACAGATGTGTGTGTGTATTTGGTGTGTTTATGTTTAAAAAACACTTGCAGTTAAAGTCTCAATGCAACACTTAATAATAAATTGAACGATGGTTCAGTTGTGTAGTGGCTATGATACTTGACTAGCAATCCAGAGAATGTCATGACTAGGGATAATTTTGAGCCTGCGCTTTCTGTCTGCAGGAAGGATGGCTCAAAATCTGGAGACACTTGGAAAGCGTGGTTCATGCTGACAAGTTTCTGAGTTCTGACCTTCCAGCCCTCATGCAGGCAGAGTAGCATGAAATACACCATAGGATCCCAAAGAATTTATTTTAATACAGTAGCATGTCATTAGTGAGCACTCTCTCAGGGATATCCCCCCTCACTGATATTCAGTGAGCACCCGGCACTATTTACAATTGGTTCACCTAGATGTGAACCTGTCATGGTAGTTTCCTTGCGGGAAAAAAGCTGTGTGTAGTCCTCAGGGGAGAGGGAAATGGCTAGTCAGTGCCCTGGCAATGCCCACCCCTGCCAGATTGGCACAGGTTAGCACTTCCAGGCTGGCATATTGTCAAAGGACAGGCCCTAGTGGGAGCCTGATAGTTGCAGTGATGATGGTAGTGGAGGGATAGGGTTTGTCAGCGATTGCAGTTTTGGGAGAGGGTACCTGGCTCTAACTGTGGTGGAGGAGGTTGCTGGGGAGAGGAGCTGATGATTCAGGGGAAGGGGCGCTATCCCTATAACCCTTGAAATCTTCCTGCCCGAAGGAGCAATTTAGCCTGGTCAATCAACCTAACCCGCACATCTTTGGAGTGTGAAAAAAAACTGGAGCACTGGAGGAAAACCATGCAGACACAGAGAGAATTTGACAGTCACCCTAAGCCGGAATTGAGCCTGGATCCTTGGCAATTTGAGACACTAGTACTAATATCTGTGCCACCTTGCTGCTCGTGAATGGTAGAACAAACATTCTCCATTCATCAATCTTCTTTTATCAATCTTCTGCTGATTAGCTCAGAATTTTCTACAATGTGTAACCAGCAATTTACCCCACGATTTCCTGAAAATTACAATTCCGTATGTTGTAATGTTATCGCAATATGAATAATCCACAAAGTATGAAACTAAGATTACAGCTTGTATTTTCAGAACGACAGCGTGGAAGGGTTAGTGAGGGAATACATGCCCACCACCCCAATTGCAATTTTATGTTCTAATGTGTTGATTGGCATAAGGTAGGATTTCCATCCCTCACTCAAGAGGAAGTCCTGCCTTGGGGAGCTCTCCAGTTCCTCCTGGCATTGCACTGTAGCCAGAAGAGGCTCTGCAAGGGGACTGCTTGGAACTAAGCCCTGGGAACTGGTAACTGGCAGGAGTCCCAACAGCCATGAGCTAATTGGCACAGGGCCAATAAGAATAAGGAGGTAAATGCATGGCTTAAAGACTGGTGTGGGAGGAATTAGCAGAGTAAATATGTAGGGTTACAGAAGTAGGGCTGGTGAGATTGTGCAGACTCAATGGGCTGAATGACCTCAGTGTAGGAATTCTACATGACATGCAAAGAACACAGAAAGTTAACATAGAACATAGAACATTATAGCACAGAACAGGCTCTTCAGCCTTCGATGTTGCGCCGATCAATTAAGAAAAAGCAATGACCCTCTAACCTAAACCATTCCCTTTTCATCCATAAACTTATCTACTAACCTCTTAAATGCCCCCAAACTTGGCGCATCTACAACTGCAGCAGGCAAGGCATTCCATACCCTTACTACCCTCTGGGTAAAGAACTACCTCTGACATCCGTCCTATAACTACCACCCCTTAATTTAAAGCTATGTCCCCTCGTGCTGGCTTTCTCCATCCTAGGTAAAAGGCTATCACTGTCCACCCTATCTAAACCTCTAATCATCTTATATATTAATGTTCATTACTGAAGGGAATTGGAGTAAAGAAAGCCTACCACAATTGTCCATTGTTTTGGTGAGAGCACATCTTGGGTGGCATGGACAAGTTGGGCTGAAGGGACTGTTTCCATGCTGCCAATCTCTACGATTCTAAGTGGAATATTGTGTGCAGTGTGCGGCCTCCACATGTAAGAAAGAATATATTTGCATTGGGTGAGGTACAGCAAACGTTCACTAATTTTATGCCTGGGCTGAGGAGGTTGATAAGAGGCTGAGTGAATTGGGCCTATAATCTGTGGCATTTAAAAGCTCACTGAAAAATTCAAGATTCAGAGGAGACTTGATAGGGTTGTGCTGAGGGATTGTTTCCACTAGTTGTAGAAGCTAAAGCACGAGATCTCAATCTCCGGGTAAGGGGCCAATGACTTAAGATTGAAATGAAGAGAAATTACTTCATTCAAAGAATTGTGAACCTTTGGAATTCTCTATTCCAGAGGATTGTGGATGTTCCAATGTTGGATACATTTAATACTTGGACAGAAAGATGTTTGGTTTCTCAGTAATCGAGGGATATAGGGAGCGTGCAGGAAAGTGGAGTTAAAGTCCCAGATCAGCCATGATTGTATTGAATGGCAGAATAGGCTTAAAGGGCCACATGGTCTGCTTTAGCTTCTATTTCTTGCGTTCTTGTGACGAGGGTGAAATCAGTGATGTTACGGAGCTAACATCTCTCTCAGTGTACCTGAACAGGTGCCAGAATGTGGCAACTAGGGGACTTTCACAGTAACGTAATTGCAGTGTTAATGTAAGCCTACTTGTGACACTAATAAATAAGCTTTAAACTTACTGACAAAGATCTCCTGGAGCTCATTGCTCCTTACGTGTCGGGGTAGGGGATGAGAGTGGAGGAGATGGGGAGAAAAATTTGAGGAGAAATTATGCAGTAGATAAAATAATTATGGATTACATTTATATTCCAGAATAATCCTGAACAGTGAACAATTTTCACAAATGAGAGTAAGACCCAATGATCCATTATGCGATCCAGCCAGAATGTTTAAACCAGTTAAATGTCATATCTGTTTAAGTCTGATTCTCGTTGCATTAATGGAGCAAGGATTATTAATAATATGTTAATTGTATTATTAAAGTTATGCATGTACATCTGGAGGGCATTGATTAAGTTCCTTGAGTTCATAAAAAGAGAGATATGGCCTTCCACACAACCTTGCCCTGCACCTCATCACTCATACTGAACCCCTGAATACCTCATTTGATCCTCTGACTATCCCAGCCTCCTACCAAACCCAATGATCTGACTCACCTCTCTCTACCAGACCATCCACTCATCCATTTTCATCTATTTGCCCATTCAAACTTACCTTATTGGCAGCTAATCTGTAAAAAGAGTGCATGGCTAGTCTTCCTCCTGATACTATTTTGCTTGATGGAGAAATGCAGAATGTTCACTCTGCATTTCTAGAGAAACTGAGCTCAGAAACATCAGACCAAAAACGTGAAACAGTGTCAGGGCAGAGACAAGTATGTTTGAAGTGGCAATCTGATGGCAATTGCTACTTTGCAGAAGATCCAGGTTAAATTGTTTGTATAACATTCCTCTGCCTCTCATTCTAAATGAAGCTTTGACCTACTTATCTTAAAGTGGTTAACTTCTCTAGAAAAGTGGCAGATTGCAAAATGGTGTATGTACATATTAGCATTTTAATGTAATTTTTTTAGGGAAAGGTTCAACACCTTGTATCTGTGCCCCCTTCTATTAGTATCACAACAAAACATTTTTGAATTTGTTTGCTGATCTCAAAAGCACAGGGAGAATTTCCAAAAAGAAAATTCTCTGTAATTTCTCCTGACTCACTTCAAAAGTAACAGTGAGGACTAATTACCGGATGTCAAATGAACATTGCAACCTGCATCATTCAACACTCATCAATTGTGTTCCAAAGATGACAGTCCCATGATCCCAGTGGAATTGGAGTGAAATTGTTCCACAGAGAACCTGATGATCAATGACTATGGCTATTCTTAAGCACTTAACTCCTTTCATAGCCAAACATTCTTCCCGTCCCCCTTAAAATGTTAATCAACATAGCATTAGCATCAGTTTCTTTTGATGTGAGTCAATTCCTCATATCTATTTCACTGCATGAAAAACATGTTTATTTTAATCTCCAATTTCACTTGACACTTGTTAATTTTGTTCTTCAGACTTATAATCTTGCAATCACATTTTAATTTAAAGCTACAAATCAAAGACATAACACATGCCCTGGGCCTAATCATTCAGAGTTGTTTTAGCATTTTGAGATCCCCAGCTATATTGGTCATAGGGTCATCTTCTCAGCCTCTCCCTTTTCACTCTGCTGCTTAGCTTTATATTATTCCATTCAACACCCATCCATACTCAGCATTTTAAAACACACTTGTTTTCTGTTACTTTTATAAGTAATGGAATTAAGATATTCTCACAAGGATTCTTGACAGCAACAAATTTCTGACTTAGTTCGTTTATTTTGTTTTGTCCTTTGCAAAACATCATTTGTGCTAAAACATTTTGGGAAGTTCTGAAGTCATGAAAGAACCCATATAAATCCAAGTCCGTTTCTTTAATCCCAGACACCCTTTTCAGGAGGACCATACAAATGCACCAGGCTCTGGGATTTAGGATGGAGTCAGGGGTGCTTTCATGAGCAGACAAGCCTTCTGCCTATCACTATACCTGTTCCTTCTTTGTCCATCAGCCTCCATCACTCCATACACACACCCTACACATAACTGGCAGAAAAACATATTGGGATGTTCTGGTCTTAAGTTTACCGTTACATCTGATACATAATATTGATAATTAATTATTTAATTACACCTTTTAATAAGATAATATATTAATAAATAAAAACTAAACTAATGAGTAACACTTACTGTCACAAAATATTTTACATTTTGTCACGTGCATTTATATTCTGACTGCCGAGCTGATCTGTCAGTGTTATCTTTCCTTTTTGGCTAAGTACCTGTGCTTTCCTTTTTTAAAATCAATTGTTCTATTTTTGTTGCTTACCAGAAATATTGCATAAAACCTTTTTCCAATTTTCATTCCAATTACTTTTCACTAAAAGATCAACAAAGCCATCACATATAATCTCTTCAAGAAATAGATATCTCAGCCTGTAGGCACTCCCAGGTGAATGCCACCAATACAATTTATATTATCATCTAATTGTTTTCTTGTTAGTTTTTATTATCAAGAAAATCGATAAAGATTAAAGAGAAGAGAGCAAAATTTTAACTCATTCTAACTCCATTCACCTTCAGAGTTGAAATCAAGACCTATACTGTTAATGATATGCTACAACATTACATTCAGGTATACATTGAGTAGCTTCGGAGATCATCACAATAATCTGACAAGATTGGCAGTGATTACCAAGCTTTACAAAATTGTACACTTAACTTTAATTCAGCCATAATAGTCAGGTCTTTTACTACAGAGGAGATCTGCTGGTCTATCTAGCCTAGAGTATCATGTTGGAAAACAACACTGCCTATTATCAGTATACCACTGGCCTGGTATTTGTGGAAAGAACAAGGAAAGGGATCAATGCTAGTCATGTATATGGAAAAACATGGAAAAGAGGATTGCATAAAATTTACTGATTGGTTAAAGCTTCCCTATCCAGCAACCCTCTTTTTAAAATATCATGGGTACCTAAAGCCTGTTTAATGTCGTCCTAGATTCCAGGCAGAAGCCAAATAAGGAGTGGCTTAAGGGTTTTAGGATAAAATCATGCAGCTGCAGGTCTTTCCTACTATATCCTCCAACTCTTATCAAGAAGTTTATCATTAGAAAGTGATTGATTTAGAATATTACCTCTGTTGTAAATTTTAATGAATTGCTGCATAAGCATTATTTTGAATTTCTTTCTATAAACTTGGGAGCAAATTTCCTATTTCTATAAATTCAAAGACTTGAACCATAAAACCATAGAACACTACGGCACAGAAACAGGCCTTTTGGCCCTTATTGGCTGTGCCGAACCAGTTTACTGCCTAGTTCCACTGATCTGAACTGGATCATACCCCTTCCATTACCCCTCTCATGCATATACCTGTCCAAGTTTCTCTTAAGTGTTAAAAGTGAGCCCGCTTTCACCACTTCACTTCAATGGCTGCTCATTCCACACTCCCACCACTCTCTGTGAGAAGAACTCCAGCCTGCCCCCAATATTCCCTTTAAACTTTTCCGCCTTCACCCTTAATCTATATCCTCTTGTTTCTTTTCTCCCCTAGCCTCAGCGGAAAAAGCCTGCTTGCATTCACTCTATCTATACCCATCATAATTAACGCTCCAGGGAATAAAATCCTAATTTATTCAATATAACCTATTCTCTACAACTCAGTTTCTCAAGTCCTGGCAATATCCTTGTAAACCTTCTCTGCACTCTTTCAACTTTATTGATATCCTTCCTGTAATTAGATGACCAAAACTACACACAGTGCTCTAAATTTGGCCTCACCAAAGTCTTACACAACCTCACCATAACATTTCAACTCATACTCAATTCTTTGATTTATAAAGGCCATTGTTCCAAAAGCACTCTTTATGATCTAAAGCTTCATTGGACTGATTGGAACATGGTTCTCCTCACTTCAATAACTTATGAAAGGGGTCATATGAGTACAGCAAGACAAATAGGACATATAGTGATAATTGCACTTTCAAAACCAATTATGGTCCTTTTCATAATTAACAAAAGACACAAATATCCATCTTTTCTAAATGATCAAAAGACAAATTTACATGCACTATCATGTGTAACTATGAGTTACCCAAGTTATCACTATGCCATAATTATTCATTTGCATTAACACATTCTTGATTACCTCAGTCAGTCCCTGCACATGCATTGCATACATTGTCTTTAAATCGTGTTTCTTAATGGAATGTCTGTGATTGTCATTGGCTGTTCATGGATGATGTTTCCTCTCTGGGGATTGTTAATCCTATGGCAGTTGCTACCACGTTAACTGCCCCTTATTACCACTGATAAATATATTGAGGAACTTGTTCATTAGAATATTAAAATAAGAAAATTGTGTCACCCTGCTGCATGGATAGGTCTATGATTTTACAAATGATTGAAGTGAGAACATGAAGCCTAACAAGCCCAATTTCAAATCCATTTTGGATGCAATTCCCAAACTGCACCAAGGTAAAATTCTGGCCTGTGCAATGTTTTATATGCAGTTTTGGGGAGCTAACAAGATATATATGATTTTAGTTTGTTGTGTCTCTTACTTTGGGGCAAGCCAGTGGAAACCTCCAGATAAGGTTGTTTTCGTTAGAAAGGAGGCGGCTAAGGGGGGATCTTATTGAAACATATAAGATGATTAGAGGTTTGGATAGGGTGGACAGTGATAGCCTTTTTCCTAGGATGGAAAAAGCTAGCACGAGGGGACACAACTTTAAATTAAGGGGTATGAGTTATAGGACGGATATCAGAGGTAGGTTCTTTACTCAAAGAGTGATTAGGGAGTGGAATGCCCTGCCTGCAGCTGTTGTAGATGCGCCAAGTTTGGTGGCGTTTAAGAGGTTAGTTGATAAGTATATGGATGAGAAGGGAATGGTTTAGTTAGGAGGGGCATTGCTTTTTATTTTGGTCGGCACAACATCGAAGGCCGAAGGGCCTGTTCTGTGCTGTATTGTTCTATGTTCTATGTTCTATGTTCTAAGTCTTTTCGCTTTCTCTCTTCTGTGATAAAATATCCCAAGAAGTTCTGATAAGGAGCAGTATATAAAAGTGAGTTATTACTGTTATTGAATCATGGACAATTACTGAATCTCTGGAAACATTTGTACTTTGATGGATACTAGTAGACAATTCCCTATCCGGATTATTTTCTAATAGTCTTCATGACTGGTACCTGATGCCAAATCTGCAGCACTTCTTTTTGGCATCAATGTTTTGATGTCAACTATTTCTTGTAATAATGAATTCCAGAGGCTCACCACTTTTTGGGTGAAGAAATGTCTTCTCACCTCCTTCCTAAATGGTCTACCCTGAATCCTCTGACTGTTACTCCTGGTTCTGGACTTGCCCACCATCAGGAATATCCTCTCTGCATCTACCCTGTCTAGTCTGTTAAAATTTTATAAGTCTTTATGAGACCGCCCCCCCCCCCACCCCCCTTTCCCCTCATTCATCTGAACTTCAGCAAAAACTGTCCTAACTAGTCAATCTCTCCTCATACATCAGTGCTGCCATCCCTGGAATCAGCCCAGCAAACTTTCATTGCACTCACTCGAGAACAACATCCTTCCTCAGAAAAAGAGACAAAAAGTACACCCAATACTCTAGGTGTGGCCTCACCAAGGCTCTATATAATTGCAACAACACATCCCTGCTCCTGTCCTCGAAACATCTCGCAATGAAGGCCAATATGCCATTTACCTTCATTATTGCCTGGTGCACAATGACACCCAGGTCCTCTCCCACTATCATCTCTTTAATTCCTGTCATTCCCAACCTATCAAGACCAATTCACACCTCATATCCTCATAGTGTCCTTTATTAAGATTTAGCACCCTGCTCTCTAATCACCTATACATTAGAGCTGCTGATGTACAATGCTTCTTACTGAATTACAATTTGGGATTGCAGCCTTAGTCCATTGATTGATCCTATGTTCCCTCAATGGGAAAAATTCCTGCATAACCTTGGCTTGGGGAGCATTTTACAGCATTGCAGCACACCATCTTAATGTGGATTGAAGAGAAGGAATGAATAATGGATAGAACAATACTGTTGCCAAAGTAGCTCCATCTCTTGTCATGGAGCACAACAACTGTGCAGAAGCCTTTAGTCCAGATTTGTACCAACTAAAGAACTGAGTGTCAATATGGGAAAGAAATTCAAAAGTGCAAGTTAAAAGGCATTGAGGCAAACTAAACTGCTTCTCCAACACTAGTCTCTTACAATCACAATAACTATATTATAAGAAAGAGAGGGAGGAAGGAATTAGATTTATTTAATGTTTCAAATCTTAGGATATTTCAAAGCTTTTTATAACCAATGAAGTACGAATATTGAAATGTAGTCATTGTTGTAATGCTGAAAACATGGCAACTAATGTGTGCACAGCAAGATCCCACAAACCACAATGTCAGAATGACCAGTTTATTTGCTTTTGAATGCCAGTTCTAGATATGATTTGATCTGATCAAGTTGTAGCTTCAATAAGACTTGCAATTTTTATTTTTAGATCCAATTTGTAATTTAAGTTAATATAGTTAAATACAGTGAAATGACTTTGAAATCAGCAACACATCAAACTGACAGACAAATGAAGACACAGCTGCATATTGAGGCAGGTGTCCATTTCTTTGCTGTAAATTCGACTGTGCAGAATAGCTCTGAATCAGGCCATCAGAGGTCAATGACTGGGAAAGGCCCATTTAAGAAAAAGGATATTTAATGTGGGATAGATCTGGAAGGTCACAGCATTTTAAAGTTCCCTCTTTGATGACTGCTCGTAAATACATCTGTTGCTGACACAAAAGAAGCGATTGCAATAACATGATTCACTAATGTCATAGGTCCCAGTCCAGGCTGTCAAATCTGGGGTGACATTAAGGTTGGATGGGAATGCATAGTTTGCAGTAGGCAGGACACAGCTAGTTAATTGGCAAGCACTTTGAGTTGTACTTGAAAAGAAGGTGGACCACTGAACGTTATTACCACACACTAAGCAGCAAATCATTTAATCTAAACTGTAACCTATTTCAGTGGTAAAAATAGTAATGTCTAATAATTCAGCTTTCATAAGCTGCCCTTACAGATTGCTCAGTCTATGCACCTCTAAATTCCATTCTTCCCTCTTTGTGTCTTCTTTCCTTTATTTTTGAATATATACTGGAGCCACTCTACACATACTAAACATTAATATCTGCACTTTAATTCATTCATGCCACCAATATAAATGTCAGCCAATCTGTGAGAAATGTTACGCAGTATATTATGACTTTATTCTTCATTTTGATGTGCAGAACTTTATATTTCATCGCAAGATGTGTATAATTTATTGAAATGTTATGGGTGATGATGACATGTTTATTTCTTAAAATCCTGAAGCATAGTTGTCACAGTGTGTCAGGTTTCATTTCCTGCCATTTGTTTTTGCATGCTGCTACATCTTATGCGCATCGTGCTTCCTGTGTTTTTGTCTAGAAGTGGTTAGGATTTCTAATTAAGCCAAGACGTCTAAGTGTCTATGACCTTGTGATGGAGTTGCCACCTTGTTTTGTTTTCTTTTTTAATAAAGAACAGCTTTGTTTAAAAAAAAAGCTTCCTCAGTTATGAGGTGCTGTGTAAGCCTTGGAAAAATTGTTTAAGCCACACTAACATTAAAAAAGAGGTAATTAATCCAACGCAATGTAAATAATATGGTTTTAATGAAAATTGAACATTGGGAGGTCCAGGCAGACAAAGATACTAGAGTTTAGACATGTATGAAATGCACACTTCCCATCGTTCAGGGGTTGGAAATTTAATTTTATTGTTGTTTATTGACATTTCTGTCTGTTTAAAATTATTTCGATTAAAATGATCTTGCTTCCCTCCCATTGTCTTTCAGCATAATTTTAATCAGTCGTCAAGCTTCCCCACTCAGGAGCAGGTAAAATCCAGCTCACATTTTGTCCTCAAGACGGGGTACCATTGGTGGATAGAGAGTGAGGAGGTGATCCTGCTTTAATGATCTACGATCTACTTGTCACCAGCAGAAAACTTCCATCTGTTTGACTTGTAAAAATTTGAATTGAGCAAACAGTTGAGTTAGTCGACAGTGATTCAAACATAGAGTCGTGCAGGATATTGAAGAGACACTTAGTCAAGCGGCTACACCATTCTTAGGGAGATCACCATTTCACTGATCAACATAATATTTCATTACCAGGCAAAGCATTTCTTTGTGCAGCCCAGTTGAAAGCCATATCTGTCTGCTGTTCTCTAAAGCCTCAGAGCTTACGGCTCAAATGCACTTGGTGCTAATCGGATTATTTTTGTCATTGTGTTATCATTGATTCTTTTTTTCCTTTAATTCTCAGGAAACCATGCATCGATTGAGAGCTGAAGAAGATTGTCTTCAAATCTACTAATGTTATGCAAAGTCGGATCCCACTCTTATTTGGACACATAAGAAAACTACTTAATCGTGCTTGAGCCTGATTCCTGTGCCCTGCTGAAAAGCTAGGATTAGTTGAATCTCTTTTGATAGATTTTGTCACAAAATAAAAGATTGACTTTGCACTCACTGAGACTGGTGTAGAATAACAAGGGTTCCTGTCCATGTGTAAAGATCTGTTTAGGAGATTTGGAATTTTTTATGCTTCCTACTTCAAAAACGGAAAGCCAAATGAAAAATCAATTAGGGCAAAGCTTGGGAATATTTTGTATCTTGTTCTAGGGGTAATTGTAATGACATTTGTTGTATTGCTTCAGCTCAAAGTAATATTCGTAGTTGTATACATAAGGCTTTGCTTCAACAACATAAACATTGACAAAGGAAATATTTTCACAGTGTTTTTTGTTTATTTGAAAGATGACAGTAATGATGCTTGATGTAATATATGTACTTCCATTATTTTTATGCCTTGAGATGCAATATATGATTCTTTTCCTTTTGTATATGGAATGTTTTAAAATGCTTTAAAAACTGATTCACAATAAAAACATAATTGATTTCTGTTAATAATTAAGCTGTGCTGGTATTTAATTTGTTTTTGGGATGATGAAAGCAGAATTCAATTACCTAACAGATTTGAAATAAAAGTTCACAATTTCCATATCACGGTATGCCCCATTAGTTTGAGTTGTTCCCTCACTCTTCATCTCAGATCATGTTTTTTGACCAGCAAGTTGCTGAAATTCACAATTCATGGGATATATCTTGCTTGCCACAAGTTGCTGGGCAATTTTCATATTAATAATGGTGAGCATATTTGAATTGCTGTTATTATTCACAAAATCTTGGCCAATATTTTACTGTCTTGCATTGAGGCTGCAGAACTGACCAGTACTTTTTGGGCTTTATACATGTCTAAACTGGGAATCAGTGGTCCTTTTTGGGCCAACACAGATTCAGACATATATGTGTCGAATATTAACTCACTCAAAACCCATTCACATTCAGAAAATTAAAATTGGGCCCTTGGATTGGGCCAGTTGCCAGGGGTTCATTCAACCAGGGAGAGGTTTCTGGTTAAAGGGGAAGTGACTAATTCAAGTGAAGTGACTTTTGTAGCAAGTAGAAAATTTTTAATGGACAAGACAATCATCTGACTTGAAAGTCCTTTCGGGAAAGAATCCGAATTGTGCCGAGTAACAATGTATATCCAGTGCAGCAGCCATTTGGAAAGTAGAAAGAAACACATTCAATGAAGCTTTAGCATTTTGAGTCAAAAGTGTGATTGTTTTTGACTTTAATGGGAACCAAATCATGATGTGAGTGAAAAACCCAAATATTTTCGACAAATTTATTGCTGAATTAAGTGGTTCTTTAATGGTCCAGTAAGTGAGTCCTTTCATACCTCATTTCAGAATATACAAAGAACAAAGAACAAAACAGCACAGGAAACAGGCCCTTCAGCCCAATGAGCCCATGCCGCCACCTTGATGTTGCCACTTCTACCCGTGATCCCTGTCCATGTTTATAGATCTATGCATTGGAACCAAATTTGAGACAATTTAGGGAAAATTTGTTCTACCAATCAGCCTAAGAGCACATCTTTGGGATATGGGAGGAAACCGGAGCACCCGGAGAAAACCCACGCAAGCACGGGGAGAATGCGCGAACTCCCACAGACACAGGCCCAAATCCATGTATCTGCACAGCACAGCAATAGTCAATATAGCAATCCTACCAAGAGTTGTTGCGTACCAGCTGTCGAATTCACACAAGAGGATTGTCAACAAAATCACAAGAAAACAAGTCTGTCAAACTACCACAGAAAGAAATTAGGCAGCAGGGCCAATCAGAGGAGGGGCCAGGAGCCTCAGCTCAAAGGGGCCTCAAATAAACCTGTTAAGCTTTTGCATTTGATAAGTGAAGAGGGGTGTTTTAGTTTACAGAGTGACTTGGACAAGTTGCAGAGCTGGGCCGAGAGGTGGCAAATGGAGTTTAATGTGGAAAAGTGTGAGGTAATGCACTTTGGCAGGAACAATAAATGTGTAGAGTATAGGGCTAATGGTAGGGCTCTTAATAGTGTTGAGGAACAGAAGGATCTTGGTGTATGTGTCAATAGATCCCTGAAAGTAGGCAGTCAAGTGGATAAAGTTGTTAAGAAGGCATATGGAGTCTTAGCTTTTATTGGTAGGGGGATTGAATTTAGGAGCCGCAGCATCATGTTGCAACTGTACAAAACTCTAGTGCGGCCGCACTTGGAGTATTGTGTGCAGTTCTGGTCGCCACATTATAAGAAAGATGTGGAGGCATTGGAGAGGGTACAGAGGAGGTTTACCAGGATGTTGCCTGGTATGGAGGGCAGGTCCTATGAAGAGAGGTTGAAGGATTTGAGGTTGTTTTCGTTAGAAAGGAGGCGGCTAAGAGGGGATCTTATTGAAGCATATAAGATGATTAGAGGTTTAGATAGGGTGGACAGTGATAGCCTTTTTCCTAGGATGGAGAAAGCTAGCACGAGGGGACACAGCTTTAAATTAAGGGGTATGAGTTATAGGACGGATATCAGAGGTAGGTTCTTTACTCAAAGAGTGATTAGGGAGTGGAATGCCCTGCCTGCAGCTGTTGTAGATGCGCCAAGTTTGGTGGCGTTTAAGAGGTTAGTTGATAAGTATATGGATGAGAAGGGAATGGTTTAGTTAGGAGGGGCATTGCTTTTTATTTTGGTCGGCACAACATCGAAGGCCGAAGGGCCTGTTCTGTGCTGTATTGTTCTATGTTCTATGTTCTATGTTCTAAGTTTTTATGATCTGTTTTTATGTGCATAAGGAAATTGTAGGAAAAAAACAGGTTTTGCTATTCCGTTTTGCACAACAAGCAGTGTCTGCATAGCCTATCCAAATGGCATGTGAAAGAGGGTATATATGTTATATGTTAACACAGCAGAACTAGCACACAGTTGAAGTTATCATACTATTCATTCACAGTAATTCCTAATTATGGGGAATTTATCTTCTCTGGGTTGCAAATCAAAAGAATTGCTTTAAGAAATAATCGAACTTAGACTCTTTGGGTTGTTTCCCAATATCACAATTGCATTGTGTATTTTTGTTTATTTGAACTCATTAATGGGTTCAGGAGAATGTACTTTTAACTGTTAAACCAGGTAAAGAACTATCACCATTTAACTAAGGGGCAAGAGCATTTGAATGGTCTCACCATGCTTGTGTCAACTGTGTCATTGCATGAAAGCTAGATTTTTCCTCAATTATTTGTGCACTTGCACAGAAAAAGGCTAGAAAAGTATTTATTAAATTTTAAAAAATCAAACTATGTTTCATTCTTTCACTGTCCTATTTTTCATGTATCTTCATTTTGCTAGAGGCTCCAAAAACTGGAAATGGCCCAGGCCTCCCTGGATCTCATTGAAAGGACTGGTTTGTCACTCACCAAGTAGTTGCTTGTAGGAAAGGACTGGAAGCAGTGATGGTAAGTGAGAAAACCAATGTTATTCACATCTAAAGCTCTAAAATCAGTTGAGAAAAGATATGCCAACATAGGTTTAGCAGTTGTGTGTATTTGTGTACATGCGCATCTCTATGAGAGAAAGGTCATAGTAGAGAGGATCATCATCTACTGAAGTGAATCATAGAATCCCTACCGTGCAGTAGGAGGCCAATTTGAATCATCACATCTGCTCTGACTCTGACAGAGCATCCTGCTCAGATCTAATTCTCATAACCTCTTGTATTTGCCTTGCTAATCCCTCTAGCCCACACATTTTGGGAGACTAAGACGCAACTTAGCAGGGCCAATCCACCTGACCTGCTCATCTTTGGACTGTGGGAAGAAACCAGAGCACCTAGAGGAAACCCACACAGACACGGATAAACATGCAAATGCCAAACAGGCAATCAAGGCCGGAATCAAACCCCGGTCTCTGGCACTGTGAAACAGTGGTGCTAACTACTGTGCCACTGTGCTGCCTGTGCTCACAGTAAGAAGTCTGACAACACCACGTCTAAATCCAATCGATTTATTTGATAGTAAACTCACAAGCTTTCGACTATGGCCTTCACCTAATGAAAGCCATAGAGTCAAAAGCTTGTGAGTTTACTATCAAATAAATCGGTTGGATTTAAACGAGGTGTTGTCAAACTTCTTACTGTGTTTACCCCAGTCCAACGCCAGCATCTCCACATCATGACTGCCTGTAATCCAGAGGAAAGATCTGTGTAGAACACCAGCAAGATTACAGCAATTACCCTTCAGACTTCAGGTTCCGATTTAGAACACAGAACATAGAACATTACAGCGCAGAACAGGCCCTTCGGCCTTCGATGTTGCGCCGACCAATTAAGAAAAAGCAATGACCCTCTAACCTAAACCATTCCCTTTTCATCCATAAACTTATCTACTAACCTCTTAAACGCCACCAAACTTGGCGCATCTACAACTGCAGCAGGCAGGGCATTCCATACCCTTACCACCCTCTGGGTAAAGAATCTACCTCTGACATCCGTCCTATAACTACCACCCCTTAATTTAAAGCTATGTCCCCTCGTGCTAGCTTTCTCCATCCTAGGAAAAAGGCTATCACTGTCCACCCTATCTAAACCTCTAATCATCTTATATGTTTCGATCAGGTCCCCTCTTAGCCGCCTCCTTTCTAACGAAAACAACCTCAAATCCCTCAGCCTCTCTTCATAAGACCTGCCCTCCATACCAGGCAACATCCTGGTAAACCTCCTCTGTACCCTCTCCAATGCCTCCACATCTTTCTTATAATGCGGGGACCAGAACTGCACACAATACTCCAAGTGCGGCCGCACTAGAGTTTTGTACAGTTGCAACATGACGTTGCGGCTCCGAAATTCAATCCCCCTACCAATAAAAGCTAAGACTCCATATGCCTTCTTAACAACCTTATCGACTTGATTGCCAACTTTCAGGGATCTATGCACATATACACCAAGATCCCTCTGTTCATCAACACTATTAAGAGTCCTACCATTAGCCCTATACTCTACACATTTGTTATTCCTGCCAAAGTGAATTACCTCACACTTTTCCACATTAAACTCCATTTGCCACCTCTCGGCCCAGCTCTGCAACTTGTCCAAGTCTCTCTGCAAACTATAACACCCCTCTTCACTATCTACCACTCCACCGACTTTAGTGTCATCTGCAAATTTACTAATCCATCCTTCAATACCCTCATCCAGATCATTTATAAAAATTACAAACAGCAGGGGCCCAAAACAGATCCCTGAGGTACACCACTTGTAACCGAACTCCATGATGAATAATTTCCATCAACCACCACCCTCTGTCTTCTATCAGCTAGCCAATTCCTAACCCAATTAGCTAAATCACCCTCAATCCCATACATCTGCATTTTCTGCAGAAGCCTTCCATGGGGCACCTTATCGAACGCCTTACTAAAGTCCATATATACCACATCAACCGCCTTACCCCCATCCACCTCTTTGGTCACTTTTTCAAAAAACTCAATAAGGTTAGTAAGGCACGACCTACCCTTCACAAAACCATGCTGACTATCCCCAATCAATTCATTTCTCTCTAAATAACTATAAATCCTATCCCTAATAATTCTTTCCAATACTTTGCCCACAACAGAAGTAAGACTCACCAGTCTATAATTCTCAGGAAAGTCTCTATTCCCCTTCTTGAACAATGGGACAACATTTGCTATCCTCCAGTCTTCCAGCACTATACCCATAACCAACGATGACCTGAAGATCAGAGCCAGAGGCTCTGCAATCACCTCTCTTGCCTCCCAGAGAATCCTAGGGTAAATCCCGTCCGGCCCAGGGTACTTATCTATTTTCAAACCCTCAAGAATATCTAACACCTCCTCCTTATCTACTTCAATACTTACCAGTTTACAACCCTGTATCTCAGTGTTCTCCACAACTACATTTACATCTCCCTGCATGAATACCGAAGAGAAATATTTGTTCAGTGCCTCTCCAATCTCTTCAGGCTCCACGCATAACTCCCCACTGCTGTATCTGACTGACCCTAATCTTGCCCTAACCAATCTTCTATTCTTAACATATCTAAAGGAAGCTTTAGGATTCTCCTTGATCCTCTCAGCCAAAGACTTCTCGCGTCCTCTTTTAGCTCCTCTTAACTCACTCTTTAGCTCCCTCCTGGCTAATCTATAGCTATCCATTGCACTAACTGAGCCTTCAAGCCTCATCCTGACATAAGCCTCCTTTTTCCTTTTAACCAGCGAATTAACTTTTTTAGTACACCACGGTTCCCTTACTCGACCATTTCCTCCTTGCCTGACAGGGACATACTTATCAAGGACTCGCAGTAGCTGTTCCTTGAATAAGCTCCACATTTCTGATGTTCCCAGCCCCTGTAGTTTCCTAGTCCAATCTATGCACCCTAATTCTCTCCTAATAGCTTAGCACTGACTTCAGTGGTTGGTAAGCTGATGGAGAGGCTTCTGAGGGATAAGATACATGAACATTTGGAGAAGTTTGGACTGATTAGAAATAGTCAGCATGGTTTTGTCAAGGGCAGGTCATGCCTTACAAGCCTAGTTGAATTCTTCGAAAATGTGACTGAACACATTGACGAAGGAAGGGTGGTGGACGTAGTGTACATGGACTTTAGTAAGGCATTTGATAATGTCCCACATGCAAGGCTTCTGGAGAAGGTGACAGGACATGGGATCCAAGGGGCTTTGACCTCGTGGATCCAGAACTGGCTTGCCGGCAGAAGGCAGAGTGTGGTTGTGGATGAGTGTTGTTCTGCATGGAGGTCGGTAACTAGTGGAGTGCCCCAGGGATCTGTTCTGGGACCCCTGCTGTTTGTCATTTTCATAAATGACCTGGATGAGGAAGTGGAGGGATGGGTTAGCAAGTTCGCCGATGATACAAAGATCGGTGGTGTTGTGGATGGTTGGAGGGATGCCAAAAGTTGCAGCGGGACATAGACAGGATGCAAGACTGGGCGGAGAAGTGGCAGATGGACTTCAATGCAGATAAATGTGCAGTGGTCCATTTTGGCAGGAATAATGGGATGAAGGAGTACAATATAAAGGGTAGGAGTCTTAGCTGTGTTGTAGAGCAGAAGGATCTCGGGGTCCGGGTCCATAGGACTCTTAAATCGGCCTCGCAGGTGGAGGAAGCGGTCAAGAAGGCGTACGGTGTACTGGCCTTCATTAATCGAGGAATAGAGTTCAGGAGTCAGGAGGTAATGATGCAGCGCTATAAGACTCTTGTCAGACCCCAGTTGGAGTATTGTGCGCAGTTCTGGTCGCCTCATTATGGGAAGGATGTAGAGGCTATTGAGAGGGTTCAGAGGAGATTTACAAGGATGCTGCCTGGATTGTGAGGCAGACCTTATGAAGATAGATTGAGCGAGCTGGGACTCTTCTCACTGGAGAGACGTAGGTTGAGAGGCGACCTGATAGAGGTTTATAAAATGTTGAGAGGAATAGATAGGGTGGACTCTCAGAGACTATTTCCCGAGCTGAAATGGTCACTACGAGAGGACACAGATTTAAGGTGCAGGGAAGCAAATACCAAGGAGATGTCAGGGGTAGGTTTTTCACTCAGAGGGTGGTGAGTGAATGGAACCGACTGCCGTCGGAGGTTGTTGAGGCAAACTCATTGGGGTCTTTTAAGACACTTCTGGATGAGTATATGGAAAAGAATAGAATAGGGGGTTATAGATAGGTCTGTGGATTGGTAGATGTGATCGGTGCAACACATGGGCCAAAGGGCCTGTTTGTGCTGTATTGTTCTATGTTCTATGTTAATAGCCTCATAATTACCATTCCCCCAGCTATAACTACTGCCCCCAGGTTCATGCCTATCCCTTATCCTCACTAAGGTGAATGTAACCGAATTGTGGTCACTATCACCAAAATACTCACCTACTTCCAAGTCTAACACCTGGTCTGGCTCATTGCCCAGCACCAAGTCCAATGTAGCCTCACCTCTAGTTGGCCTATCTACATACTGAGTCAAAAAACCTTCCTGCACACTTTGTATAAAAACTGACCTCTCTAACGAGCTAGAGCTATAGCTATTCCAATCAATATTAGTAAAGTTAAAGTTTCCCATAACAATTACCCTATTACTTTCACTCCTGTCCAGGATCGTCTTTGCAATCCTTTCCTCTACCTCTCTAGAACTTTTAGGAGGTCTATAAAAGACTCCCAACAGGGTGACCTCTCCTCTCCTATTTCATTCTGAAATACAAGCCAGGATGAGAAATGGTGCTGGGAGATATCTTAGCTCAGTTATCATCACAGGAGAAACATGAGATGGAAGATTTAGAGAGGAAGATTCAATGACTAGGGAATATAATACTGTCAAAACTGAGTCAGATTAGAGATGAGGCCAGCAAAGGCACAGACCCCCTCAGCCTCTGATCTGGGGGTGACCTGATAAGATACAGCAAACAGTAAAATGTGTTCTTGCTCATCGTATCAGGGCACTATTCCCGCTTAAGATCAGCGTGAAACTATTTTGCATCCTGCTAATGGATGCAGATGAAAGCCTGAGCAGAAATTCCTCTTCCCCCCAACCATTTGACCTTCAATGGCATTTCACATGCTGGAGACCAGACAGTTTGGACCAACATGGGTTTGCACACAGGCTTAAGGATCTGATTAAAATGCAAGTGAACTATGTTTACAAAAGTGTTATTACATTAACAACCATAGTGTACCTGTGCAAATACATGTGAAATCAAAAGCTTCTTAATCTTTCACTCCTTACCATTTCTAATACCATTGCAACTGTACAAAACTCTGGTGCGGCCACACTTGAGTATTGTGTACAGTTCTGGTCCCCACATTATAAGAAAGATGTGGAGGCATTGGAGAGGGTGCAGAGGAGGTTTACCAGGATGTTGCCTGGTATGGAGGGCAGGTCTTATGAGGAGAGGCTGAGGAATTTGAGGTTATTTTCGTGAGAAAGAATGTGGCTAAGAGGAGACCTTATTGAAACATATAAGATGATTAGAGGTTTAGATAGGGTGGACAGTGATAGCCTTTTTCCTCGGATGGAGAAAGCTAGCACAAGGGGACATAGCTTTAAATTAAGGGGTGGTAGTTATAGGACGGAGTCAGAGGTAGGTTCTTTACCCAGAGAGTGGTAAGGATATGGAATGCCCTGCCTGCTGCAGTTGTAGATGTGCCAAGTTTGGTGGTGTTTAAGAGGTCCGTAGATAGGTTTATGGATAAAAAGGGAATGGTTTAGGTTAGAGGGTCATTGCTTTTTTTTAATTGGTCGGCGCAACATTGAGGGCCAAAGGGCCTGTTCTGCGCTGTAATGTTCTATGTAATACGTGTTCCTCCAACATTCGCAGTAGGGAGCTGATCAATTTGCCCAGTTATCTTGGGTAATCTTGATGGGCATCCTGTAGTAATCAGAGATATGGAGAGCCCAGGTTTCTTTATCTGTCCAGCTGTGGGCTAGCTCTCCCTATGTGGTCAGAGAGGATGAAACTGATAGAATCAAAGGAAAGAAGGATTCCAAAGGGCTGGACACCCTCACCGACAACTAAGTAGAAGAACCAGAGGAGTCTAACAGCCACTTCCATCCTATTGGGTGCTTGAGCGCACTTGTCTGATTCCTTGAGGGAAGAGGCATCTGGAGGGAGGCTGGGGTGCCCCATCCCCCTCTCATACAGTCTCAGCAAAACCTCACCCCTGATGGAATGCAGGTTTGCATGAGGTGAGTGTGAGTAGTTGAGGGTTCACTTTCCCTGGTGGACTGAATGAGGTCTGTCATTAGGGTAATACTCTGGCAGAGGCCCTGGGCATGATCTCCCTGACACCTTTCTCCCATGCTG
This sequence comes from Sphyrna mokarran, assembly GCA_024679065.1. NCBI lineage: Eukaryota > Metazoa > Chordata > Chondrichthyes > Carcharhiniformes > Carcharhinidae > Sphyrna > Sphyrna mokarran. The sequence continues at coordinate 136,483,576 of JAGIQG010000001.1, forward strand.
GTGAAAGCAAATTATTGTGGTTGCTGAAATTTGAAATAAAACATAAAATGCTGGAAAACCTCAGCAGGTCTGACTGCATCTGTGGAAAGAAAATAGAGCCATCATTTCGAGTCTGGATGATCCTTCATCAGAACCTTGTCAGTTAGAAAGAAACTGAATGTAGGTATCACAGAACCTGACAATTAAGCAGAAGAAATCAGGATGTTTGATCAAGAAAAATCAATTAATATAACAGTCCTATTTGATATCCTGTTGCATGCTAATAAGATTTATTCAAATCAATGATTGGAGTAATAAAGCAACTCAGTAGGATAGAGAATCTACTGCTAATTTGACTGATTTCTATTTTTCAGATTTTCTAATTTATTGTACTTTCCCTTTTTGTATATTACATTTTGAAAATAACTAAAAGATTGTGGTGATCACAATCAGGTACATTCAACACTCGATAAATATAGAGATTTAGGAGGTCATATTTCAAATTCGCAGTGCTGTTTCTAAATTGCACGGGAGTTCCACTCTCTATGATCCTGTGACAACCCATATTGACCTTCAGTAAGTGCCACAGCCATGAACCTAGAAGATCTGCCCTTCAAGAAGAACTCAGCAGGGAATTAACTCCAATTCTAATACTCCCAGAGTTTCAATTCCTCTCCAGAATATTTACAATGTAATCTGAATAGGCTTCAAATCAGTGACAGTAGCCAAAAGGGTTTATTTTTTCACCTGTTGCCACATACTCATCCAGAATATACGAGCTCATTAATCATCTGATTTCACAGCTCACTTCCAAGAGGTTTCCTAAAATCTAATTTATTCCCCAGCATTTGCTAAAAAGACAATGTACAGTAATTTATTTCTTAATTGAAATATAACTGTTAGAATTAATGGAGAGAGTTTACTAACTAATTACTAATAATTAGTTAGTAAACAATATTGATAAGATTTGGGAAAGGTGCCATTATTTCAACATGCTGAGTGACTGGGTATTTTTTTATGGGAGTTGTTTGAACAGAATATGCAAAAAATAAATTCACACTCCTCTCCTGATAAAAAGCTTTTTCTAATTACATGTCCTATCACTTTTCATGGATCATTTCAGCTGAGACAATGATGAGAAAAAGACTGGGCAATAGAAGTTTATCTTCTACAGATTACTGTTGTCACACAGGAACACTGAAAGGGCAGCATGTTTTTAGTTTCCTCATTTTTCTTTAATTAAATAATAATATATCTTCATCTAGGGTTGCCATGTGTGATTAATTATACCCTTGGAGGTTTTAATTGCATGTCTTTCCCCCGTGCTCCAACAATTAGTCAGCCAACGCATCCATTTTGTGATGCACTGCCTTCCCACACCAATTGGAAAGCAAAAAGACACAGTGCAGACTCAATGGGCTGAATGGCCTCCTTTGGTACCATAGAGATTCTATGATTACTCAATGGATAATGCTTGATTGTCAGTCAAACAGCCTTCTTTTTCCCTCCATTTTCAATACCTTTGGAGGTTTACCATCTGGAAGTTTCCCTCCAAGCCACTCACCATCTTGACTTGGAAATAAATCGCAGTTCCTTCACTGTCACTGGGTCAAGTTCCTAGAATTCCATCCCTGACAACATGGTGAATATACCTACATCTCATGGACTGTAGTAGTTCAAGAAGGCAGCTCATCACCACCTTCTGAAGAGCAATTAGGGATGAACAATAAATGCTGGCTTAGCCAGTAATGCCCACATCCTGTTAATTAATAATAAAACATTTTGTATCTGTTAAAGGAAAATATTTAAAGAAAATGACAAAAAAAGCTCTTGTCCCAAAGATTTTTCTCCAGCATTGCACAGTGTCCTGGAGAATTGATCTTCAATTCCTGAAGACTCCAGGCCAATTCTGGAGGATTGCCAATGCTGTCGTCTTCCCTTCGAGAATTTTGATAGAATCATTGCGGGATTGACGGCAGTTGGTATAGTGTGTTTCAGATTAGCAGCAGTGTGCTATGGACAGAGCAGCAAGCACCATAAAGGGCTGAACATCTTCATGTAAGGAGTAAACAATTCAGGACTGAGATAAGAAAGAACTTCTTCACTCAGAGAATTGTGAATCTGTGGAATTCTCTACCAAAGAAAGCTTTTGGGCCAGTTTGTTAGATGTGTTCAAGAGGGAGCTGGACGTGGCTCTTGTGGCTAAATGGATCAAAGGGTATGGGGAGAAAATGTAAGTGAGATATTGAAAGTGTATGATCAACCATGATCATACTGAACAATGGTGCAGGCTCAAAGGACTGAATGGTTGACTCCTGAACCTAATTTCCATGTTTCTATCATGTACCTAGGTTTTGTTGGAAGTTTGCTGTGTGGGGCAAGTGCCATAGCCTTTCCTGTTTTCAGTGACAGGTTGCACAAGGTTTGCCTGACAGCTATGTGGGCTGCATGTAGACCGAGTAACTTGTCTGTGTGTGGGCTCAGTCAGGTTGTAACATGCTGAGTGGAAGATGTTTGTGACAAATACACTTTGGTCACTTTATGTTGGCAAATCTGAATCACCCTACCTTGGCAAATGTCAAACCTTCCCACTTCTCTTCACAAGTTCTGTGAAGGTTAGAACATAGAACATTACAGCGCAGTACAGGCCCTTCGGCCCTCGATGTTGCACCGGCCAATGGACCCTCTAACCTAAACTATTCCAATATCATCCATATGCCTATCCACCGAACATTTGACTGCCCCCAAAGTAGGCGAGTCCACAACTGCTGCAGGCAGGGCATTCCACGCTCTCACCACCCTCTGTGTGAAGAACCTGTCTCTGACATCCGTCCTATAACTACCACCTCTTAATTTAAAGTTGGGGAATGAGTTCACCTTTTTGGCCATCTCCTCACACACTCTCCTATGAGAAAGTGGCCCTCTGTCTCAAAACAGCACTTGTTGCCAAAGGATCTGTTGCCCTACACCTGATGATGAGCAGTTCTTATCCATTCTTCTTCTGTGCTGGAGAATAATAACATCTACCCACCCTTTCAAAGAAGCAGCAGTTTTCATCTTATTAATCAATTTTTATCACTTTATATTATTATATATTTTAAATTTAATTTCTTCCATCATTTGGTTTATCCATTTCCAAATCTCACTTTCCTTCATGTTCCTCCCATGCCCACCTCACCCGGGCACTTGCCACATTCCTCAGGGTGTCCTTCTCCATAGAGAACAAAAAGTGTGTGCTATTGTTTATATTACCTCGAGCCCCAATGCCTCACAGAATTACACTTGCAATAGCGATCTAATGGGATTTTCCACCACCAAACTCAATGAATTGAATTTTATGTCCCCATTGGCAAATTTGGAGATAAGACTTCCCAGATTGCAGCATTTGAACTTGCACAACCTGCAACTATCTTATTGACGGAAGTGAAGCTGCCCAAATCCGGTCTTCAGCCTAATAAGTGTGATACAGGCAAAATGGATGACTTGAGGGCAATGATTGACACGTGAAAATATGATACATTAGCCATTACAGAGACATGGTTGAAGGAAAGACACAATTGGCAACTCAACATTTCAGCATGTAGGATCTTCAGGTGAGACGGAGGGGAGGTAAAAGGGGAGGAGGCATTGCATTATTAGTTGACGAGTCAGTTAATGCAGTAAGGAGAGATAATATCTTGGAGAGGGCATCAAATTAAGCTTTGAAAGTAGAGCTTCGTAATGAAAATAGGGGCAGCCACATTGTTAGGCATTTATTATAGGCTCCCAGATGATCAGAGGGATATTGAGGAGCAAATATGTGCTGAGTTTGTTAAAAACAATAATAATAAGGTTATTATATTAAGTGATTTCAACTTTCACAATATTACTGTTAAGGGCTTGCATGGAGTAAATTTCTTGGAATGTGTACATAGAACATAGAACATTACAGCGCAGTACAGGCCCTTTGGCCCTCGATGTTGCACCGGCCAGTGGACCCTCTAACCTAAACTATTCCAATATCAACCATATGCCTATCCACCGAACATTTGAATGCCCCCAAAGTAGGCAAGTCCACAACTGCTGCAGGCAGGGCATTCCACGCTCTCACCACCCTCTGTGTAAAGAATCTGCCTCTGACATCCATCCTATAACTACCACCTCTTAATTTAAAGTTATGCCCCTCGTGTTAGAACATAGAACATAGAACATTACAGCACAGAACAGGCCCTTCCGCCTTCGATGTTGTGCTGACCAATATAAAAAGCAATGCCCCTCTAAACTAAACCATTCCCTTCTCTTCCATATACTTATCAACTAACCTCTTAAACGCCACCAAACGTGGCGCATCTACAACTGCCGCAGGCAGGGCATTCCACTCCCTAACCACCCTTTGGGTAAAGAACCTACCTCTGATATCCGTCCTATAACTATCACCCCTTAATTTAAAGCTGTGTCCCCTCGTGCTAGCTTTCTCCATCCTAGGAAAAAGGCTATCACTGTCCACCCTATCTAAACCTCTAATCATCTTATATGTTTCGATCAGGTCCCCTCTTAGCCGCCTCCTTTCTAACGAAAACAACCTCAAATCCCTCAGCCTCTCTTCATAAGACCTGCCCTCCATACCAGGCAACATCCTGGTAAACCTCCTCTGTACCCTCTCCAATGCCTCCACATCTTTCTTATAATGTGGGGACCAGAACTGCACACAATACTCCAAGTGCGGCCGCACTAGGGTTTTGTACAGTGCAACATGACGTTGTGGCTCCAAAATTCAATCCCCCTACCAATAAAAGCTAAGACTCCATATGCCTTCTTAACAACCTTCTCGACTTGACTGCCTACTTTCAGGGATGGTCATCACCATCCAAGGAAAAAGGCTCTCACTATCCACCCTATCCAATCCCTTGATCATCTTATACGCCTCAATTAGGTCACGTAACCTTCTTCTCTCCAATGAAAATAACCTCAGGTCCCTCAGCCTTTCCTCATAAGGCCTTCCCACCATACCAGGCATCATTCTGGTAAACCTCCTCTGCACCCTTTCCAATGCTTCCACATCTTTCTTACAATGCGGCGAACTGTACACAATACTCCAAGTGCGGCCGCACCAGAGTTTTGTACAGTTGTAACATAACCTCATGGCTCCTAAATTAAATCCCTCTACCAATAAAAGCTAACACACCGTACGCCTTCTTAACAACTTTATCAACCTGGGTGCCAACTTTCAAAGAGCTATGTACTTGTACCCCAAGATCCCTCTGCTCGACAACGCTATTAAGGGTCCTTCCATTAGCCCTATATTTCATATGCCTGTTATTCCTACCAAAGTGAATCACCTCACACTTATCCGTATTGAATTCCATTTGCCACCTCACAGCCCAGCTCTGCAACCTATCTATGTCCCTCTGCAAACTGTAACATCCATCCTCGCTATCTACAACTCCCCCCACTTTGGTATCGTCAGCAAATTTACTAATCCAACCCTCTACACCCTCATCTAGGTCATTTATAAAAATGACAAACAGCAGTGGCCCTAAAACAGATCCTTGAGGTACACCACTTGTAACTGCACTCCAGGTTGAATATTTCCCATCAACCACCACCCTCTGTCTTCTATCAGCTAGCCAATTCCTAATCCAAACTGCTAAATCACCTTCAATCCCATGCATCTGCACTTTCTGCAGTAGCCTACCATGGGGAACCTTATCAAACGCTTTGCTAAAATCCATATACACTACATCAACTGCCTTACCCTTATCTACCTCTTTGGTCACCTCCTCAAAAAACTCAATAAGGTTTGTGAGGCACGACCTACCCTTCACAAAACCGTGCTGACTATCCCTAATCAATTTATTCCTCTCTAGATGCTTATAAATCCTATCCCTTATAATTCTTTCCAAGACCTTGCCCACAACAGAAGTCAGGCTCACCGGTCTATAATTTCCAGGATGGTCCCTACTCCCCTTTTTGAACAAAGGGACAACATTTGCCATCCTCCAGTCTTCCGGCACTATACCTGTAGCTAACGACGACATGAAGATCAAAGCCAAAGGCTCTGCAATCTCCTCTCTAGCCTCCCAGAGAATCCTAGGGTAAATCCCATCTGGCCCAGGGGACTTATCAATTTTCATACCCTCAAGATTCGCTAACACCTCCTCCTTATGAACCTCAATCTTACCCAGTCTACAACCTGGTATTGCAGTATTCTCCCCGACAACACTGTCTTTCTCCTACGTGAATACTGACGAAAAATACTCATTCAATGTCTCTCCTATCTCCTCAGGCTCCACGCGCAACTTCCCACTGCTATCTCTGACTGGCCCTAATCTTGCCCTAACCAATCTTTTATTATTTATATACCTGTAAAAAGCTTCAGCATTCTCCTTAATCCTATCCGCCAAAGTCTTCTCGTGTCCTCTTCTCGCTCTTCTCAACTCTCTCTTTAGCTCCTTCCTGGCTGATTTATAGGTCTCTATTGCCCTAACTGAGCCTTCATGTCTCATCATTATATAAGCCTCCTTCTTCCTCTTCACCAGAGATTCAACTTCTCTAGTACACCATGGTTCCCTCACTCGACCACTTCCTCCCTACCTGGCAGGTACATATTCATTAAGGACATGCAGAAGCTGTTCCTTAAATATGCTCCACATTTCAGATGTCCCCAGCCCCTGCAATTTCCTGCTCCACCCTATGCATCCTAAATCTCTCCTAATAGCCTCATAATTACCTTTCCCCCAGCTATAACTACTGTTATTTGGTACGTGCCCATCCCTTTCCATCACTAAGGTAAACGTAACCGAATTGTGGTCACTATCACCAAAGTGCTCACCCACCTCCAAGTCTAACACCTGGTCTGGTTCATTACCCAGTACCAAATCCAATATAGCCTCACCTCTTGTTGGCCTATCTACATACTGAGTCATGAAACCTTCCTGCACACATTGAATAAAAACTACCCCTCTAACGTACTTGAACTATAGCTTTTCCAATCGATATTAGAAAAGTTAAAGTCCTCCATTACAACTACCCTATTACTTTCACACCTATCCAGGATCAACTTTGCAATCCCTTCCTCTACTTCTCTGGAACTTTTTGGAGGCCTATAAAAAACTCCCAAAAGTGTGACCTCTTCTTTCTTGTTTCTAATCTCAGCCCACACTACCTCAGCAGACAAGTCCACATCAAACGTCTTTTCTGCCACCATAATGCTGTCCTTAACTAACAATGTCACTCCTCCCCCTCTTCTACCACCACCTCTGCTCTGACTGAAACATCTGAACCCCGGAACTTGCAACAACCATTCCTGCCCCTGCTCTATCCACGTCTCTGAAATGGCCACAGCATCGAAGTCCCAAGCACCAATCCAGGCTGCAAGTTCATCCACCTTATTGCGTATGCTCCTCACATTAAAGTATACACATTTCAAACCACCCTCCCGTTTGCCACTATACTGCTGCGACCTAGAAACCTTATCCGTGACCTCCCTATTCACATCCTCCTGTATACTGGCACAACAATTCAGGTTCCCATCCCCCCCCCAATCAGTTTAAACCCCCCCGAATAGCACTGGTAAATTTACCCCCCAAGATATTGGTACCTCTCTGGTTCAGGTGCAGACCATCCCTCTTGTAGAGGTCCCACCTTCCCCAGAATGAGCCCCAATTATCCAAATACCTGAACCCTTCCCTCCTGCACCATCCCTTGAGCCACGAGTTCAAATGTTCTCTCTCCCTATTCTTTTCTATGCCATCCCGTGGCACAGGTAACATACCAGAGATAACCACTCTGTTAGTTTTAGCCCTAAGTTTCCACCCTAACTCTCTGAATTCCTGCTTTATATCCCCATCCCTTTTCCTACCTACGTCATGGGTACCTACATGCACCACAACTTGGGGCTGGTTCCCCTCCCCCTTAAGGATCTGGAACACTCGGTCAGAGATATCACTGACCCCAGCGCCCGGGAGTCAACATACCAGCCGCAAGTCCCGCTCCTTCCCACAGACCCTCCTATCTATCCCCTAAACTACGGAGTCCCCAATCACTAATCCAGATCTTTTCTTCCCCCTTCCCACCTGAGCATCAAGGACAGGCTCAACCCCCGAGACCTGTACTCCATGGCTTACCCCAGTTGTATCTACATCCCCGACAGCATCCAAAACAGAGTACTTATTGCATAAAGGAACAGCCTCAGGGGAACTCTGCACTGACTGCTTCTTACCCCTTCTAACAGTCACCCATCTATCACATTTAAGAGTAACTATCTCCCTGTAGCTTTTATCAACAGCCATCTCTGCTTCCCTAATAATTCTTAATTCCTCCAGTTCCAGCTCCAGGTCCCTAACACGGTCCTCAAGGAGGTGGAACTGGATGCACCTCTGGCAGGTATAATCAGCTGGAACACTACCAGTGTCCCTCACCTCAAACATCCCACAGGAGGTACATCGCACTGCCTGCACTGCCATCACTATTACTTCCTTTACCCAGAAACAAATATAAACTTAAACTTACCTACTCACACGCCTCGTCTCCTTTTTTTTTATTAGGTTAGAGGAGGGGGGAGGGTTGGGATACTCTACACAGGTGGAGTATCGGGATTCTTCACCTTCCCAATTTATGGAAGTCCAGGTGAATGAAAAAAAAACTCCTGCACAGGCCTCCCTGTGACTACTTCCTGTTTCCTGTTTTAAGAGTTAAAAAAAACAGACACGATTTTGGAAAAAAAAGACACAGAAATTTACTCACAGCTCTCCTCACACCAGCCGCTCCCAAGGAACAATAAGGAGTACAGGCGAGTTTTTTAAATCAATATGTGTAAGATCAAACAAGCTGCGCTGGATCTAATTCTGGGGGATAAGATGATAAGGCCATAAGATTTAGGGGCAGAATTAGAACACTCGGTCCTTCAAGTGAAGAGAGGCTGAGGGATTTGAGGTTGTTTTCGTTAGAAAGAAGGTGGCTAAGGGGAGACCTTATTGAAACATATAAGATGATTACAGGTTTAGATAGGGTGGACAGTGATAGCCTTTTTCCTAGGATGGAGAAAGCTAGCACGAGGGGACATAGTGGGAAGTTGTGCGTGGAGCCTGAGGAGATTGGAGAGGTACTGAATAAATATTTCTCTTCGGTATTCACGCAGGGTGATGTAAATGTAGTTATGGAGAACACTGAGGTACAGGGTAGCAAACTGGAAGGTATCGAAGTAGATAGGGAGGATGTGCTAGATATTCTCGAGGGTTTGAAGTTGGATAAGTCCCCTGGGCCGGACGGGATTTACCCTAGGATTCTCTGGGAGGCAAGAGAGGAGATTGCAGAGCCTCTGGCTCTGATCTTCAGGTCGTCGTTGGTTACGGGTGTGGTTCCGGAGGACTGGAGGATAGCGAATGTGGTCCCGTTGTTCAAGAAGGGGAAGAGAGACCTTCCAGGGAATTATAGGCCAGTGAGTCTTACTTCTGTGGTGGGCAAAGTATTGGAGAGAATAATTAGGGATAGGATTTATAGTTATTTAGAGAGTAATGAATTGATTGGGGATAGTCAGCATGGTTTTGTGAAGGGTAGGTCGTGCCTTACTAACCTCATTGAGTTTTTTGAAAAAGTGACTAAAGAGGTGGATGGGGGTAAGGCGGTTGATGTGGTATATATGGACTTTAGTAAGGCGTTTGATAAGGTGGCCCATGGAAGACTTCTGCAGAAAATGCAGATGTACGGGATAGAGGGTGATTTAGCTAATTGGATTAGGAATTGGCTAGCAGATAGAAGACAGAGGGTGGTGGTTGATGGGAGATATTCATCGTGGAGTTCGGTGACAAGTGGTGTACCTCAGGGGTCTGTTTTGGGGCCCCTGCTGTTTGTAATTTTTATAAATGATCTGGATGAGGGTATTGAAGGATGGATTAGTAAATTTGCAGATGACACTAAAGTCGGTGGAGTGGTAGATAGTGAAGAGGGGTGTTATAGTTTGCAGAGGGACTTGGACAAGTTGCAGAGCTGGGCCGAGAGGTGGCAAATGGAGTTTAATGTGGAAAAGTGTGAGGTAATGCACTATGGCAGAAATAATAAATGTGTAGAGTATAGGGCAAATGGTAGGATTCTTAGTAGTCTAGATGAACAGAGGGATCTTGGTGTGTATGTGCATAGATCCCTGAAAGTAGGCAGTCAGGTCGAGAAGGTTGTTAGGAAGGCATATGGAGTCTTGGCTTTTATTGGTAGAGGGATTGAATTTCGGAGCCGCAACGTCATGTTGCAACTGTACAAAACTCTAGTGCGGCCGCACTTGGAGTATTGTGTGCAGTTCTGGTCCCCACATTATAAGAAAGATGTGGAGGCATTGGAGAGGGTACAGAGGAGGTTTACCAGGATGTTGCCTGGTATGGAGGGCAGGTCTTATGAGGAGAGGCTGAGGGATTTGAGGTTGTTTTCGTTAGAAAGGAGGAGGCTAAGAGGGGACCTGATCGAAACATATAAGATGATTAGAGGTTTAGATAGGGTGGACAGTGATAGCCTTTTTCCTAGGATGGAAAAAGCTAGCACGAGGGGACACAGCTTTAAATTAAGGGGTGATAGTTATAGGACGGATATCAGAGGTAGGTTCTTTACCCAAAGGGTGGTTCGGGAGTGGAATGCCCTGCCTGCAGCAGTTGTAGATGCGCCAAGTTTGGTGGCGTTTAAGAGGTTAGTTGATAAGTATATGGAAGAGAAGGGAATGGTTTAGTTTGGAGGGGCATTGCTTTTTATATTGGTCGGTGCAACATCGAAGGCCGAAGGGCCTGTTCTGTGCTGTAATGTTCTATGTTCTATGTTCTATAGCTTTAAATTAAGGGGTGGTAGTTATAGGATGGATGTCAGAGGTAGTTTTTTTACCCAGAGGGTGGTAAGGGTATGGAATGCCCTGTCTGCTGCAGTTGTAGATGTGCCAAGTTTGGTGGCGTTTAAGAGGTTAGTAGATAAGTTTATGGATGAAAAGGGAATGGTTTAAGTTAGAGGGTCATTGCTTTTTCTTAATTGGTCGGCGCAACATCAAAAGCCAAAGGGCCTGTTCTGCGCTGTAATGTTCTGTGTTCTATGTTCTATGTCTTCTCCACCATTCAATCATTGTTGATATTTTTCTCATCCACATTGTCCTGCATTTTGCCCATAAGTCTGATCCTCTTATTAATCAAGAACCTATCTATCTCTGTCTTAAAGACAACCAATGACCAGGCCTCCACAGCCTTCTGCAGCAAAGAGTTCCACAGATTCACTATCTTCTGGCTAAAGGAATTCCCCCTCATCTCTGTTTTAAGGATTGGTCCCTTTAGCCTGAGTTTGTGCCCTCTGGTTCTAGTTTTTCCTACTAGCTGATACTGCCTGACTGTATCGTGTAAGTTTCAATAAGATCCCCACTCATCCTTTCAAACTCCAATGAGTACAGACCCAGAGTCCTCAACAGTTCCTCATATGACAAGCTCCTCACTCCAAGAATCATTCTTGTAAACCTCCTCTGAACCCCTTCCAAGGCCAGCACATCCTTCCTTAGATACGGGCCCAAAACTGCTCACAATATTCCACATGGGATCTTACAGAGCCTTATACAGTCTCAGAAGTACATCCTGCTTTTATATTCTAGCCCTCTTGACATGAATGTTAACATTGCATTTGCCTTCCCTAATTGCCAACTGAATCTGCATGTTAACCTAAAGAGAATCTTGAACGAGGACTCCCAAGTCCCTTTGTGCTTCTGATTTCCTAAGCATTTCCTCATTTAAGAAATAGTCTGTCTCCACTCCTCCTTCCAAATACATAACCTCACACCTTTTTCACATTGTATTCCATCTGCCACTTCTTTGCCCACTCTCCCAGTCTGTCCAAAACCTTCTGCAGCCCCCTCGCTTCCTCAATACTATCTGTCCCTCTACATATCTTTGTATCATCTGCAAACTTAGAACAATGCCTTCAGTTTCTTCTTCCAAATTGTTAACGCATATTGTGAAAAGTTGTGACCCCAGCACTACTAGTCAACAGCTGCCACCCTGAAAAAGACCCCTTTATCCCTATTCTCTGCCTTCTGCCAGTCAACCAATCCTCTATCCATGCCAGGATCTTACCCTTAACAACATGGGTTCTTAAATTATTTAACAGTCTGATATTTGGCACTTTGTCAAAGGCCATCAAATCTAAATAAACCATGTCCACTTCTTCTCATTTATCTAACTTTCTTGTTACCTCCTCAAAGAACTTTGACAGATTTATCAGACATGGCCTCTCCTTGAACAAGCGATGCTAACTAAGTCCTATTTTATCATGCACTTCCAAATATTCTGCAATCTCATCTTTAATAATGGTCTCTAAAATCTTACCAATGACCAAAGTCAGGCTAACTGGCTTATAATTTTCTGTCTGCTGCCTCCCTCTCTTTTTTAAATAGAGATGTTACATTAGCTACTTGCCAGTCCTCTGGCACCCTCCCTGCCTCCAATAATCCCTGAAAGATCATCACCAATGCTTCACAATTTCCTCAGCGATCTCCTTTAGAACCCTGGTTCTTCACCTTTAGCCCATCTGCTCCAGGTGATTTATCCATCTTCAGACCTCTACTGTGGCTATATTCGTGACCAGGTGTCCCTGGAGAGGGAGCATGCAGTGTCCATGGGCGCATTTGATGACTTCGGCGCCGGCTGGACACCGCAGGGGTTGGAGTGCATTAAATGACATTTTGATTTAATGTTTTAAGTTTCCTTTGTGATTGATTTTTGGTTTATGTCGTTTATGAGGAGCTGCTCCTTTAATTTGTCCCTAAGTTAATTTGAATTTGTTTATTTGGTTGGTATACAAAAGAGATACCTGATGAGTCCTTCCTGATCAATGGGTGCCTGATGTGGAAGGGGGCAGGTCAGGAGGAGAACTTCCTTGTAAACCTGCTCCTGGGCCTAGCGAGGCAAGCCATCAATAGGTCCAGGCAGCAGGCGATCGATGGGGTCATCCACCCTGACCTGTCAGGGTGGATATTCTGCCCCTCTACTAACACAGAATATAGAACAGTACAGCACAGTACAGGCCTTTCAGCCCTCAATGTTGTGCCAAGCTATGTCCGAAACCTAGATCAAGCTATCCCATTCCCTATCATTCTGTTGTGCTCCATGTGCCTATCCAATAACCGCTTGAAAGTTCCGAAAATGTCCAACTCCACTATCTAGGCAGGCAGTGCATTCCACACCCCAACCACTCTCTGAGTAAAGAACTACCTTGGTTAACCCTCCTATATCTCCCACCATAAACCTTATAGTTATGCCCCCTCGTAACAGCTCTATCCACCCGAGGAAATAATCTCTGAATGTCTACTCTACCTATCCCCCTCGCCATCTTATAAACTTCTATTAAGTTGCCCCTCATCCTTCCCCATTCTAAAGAGAAAAGCCCCAGCTCTTTCAACCTTTCCTCATAAGACCTACCCTCCAAACCAGGCAGCAGCCTGGTAAATCTCCTCTGCACTCTCGCCAATGCTTCCATATCGTTCTTACAGTGAGGTGGCCAGAACTGAACACAATATTCCAAATGTGGTCACACCAACTTCCAGTAGAGTTGCAGCATAACCCCACGGCTCTTAAACACAAACCCCCTGTTAATAAACGCTAACATACTGTAAGCCTTCTTCACAGCTCTATTCACTTGAGTGGCAACCTCCAGAGATCTGTGGATATGAACTCCAAGATCTCTCTGTTCCTCCACATTCCTCAGGATTCTGCCGTTGACCCTGTAATCCGCATTCAAGTTTGCCCCATCACAATGAATTACCTCGCACTTATCAGGGTTAAACTTCATCTGCCACTTTTCGGCCCACCTGTGCATCCCATCAATGTCACTTTTCAGCCATCTTCACCAATTTACCAATTTACTATCCCACCCTTCAGCCAAGTCATTGATAAAAATCACAAATATCGTGCTATATTCGCAGCCAGGTGTCCCTGCAGAGACAGAATGCAGTGTCCAAGGATCCAGTTGATGCCTTCTGTGTCCACTGGGCACCACAGGGACTGAAGCGCATTATTGACCCCAATAATCACATTTTAATTTGATGTTTTAATTCCCTTTTTGCTTTTTTTTGTTCCTTTTAGGGAGCTGTCCTTTTTGAGTTGTCCCTGAGTTAATTTGATTTTGTTTATTTGGTTGGTACTCAAAAAGAAGTACCTGGTGACTCTTAACTGATTAAATCAGGGAGGCTCATGCTCCCTATTTAAAGCAGGTATGTCAGATTCCCAGCCTGCATTTCAGCAGGAAGAAACTGAAGTGCTGGCTGTGTCCAGATGTATGGTGTAACTAAAATAACTTGATGACTTTTTCACTTCTATGGAGTTATTCCACCTTTGTCAAAGTTAAGAGCAAAGAAAATCTTATCCAGGGTTATCCAGATTCAAAACTTTGGCTCTTTTCTCTCCCTACAGATGCTGTCAGATCTACTGAGATTTTCCAGCATTTTTTTTTTGAGACTCTGTGTATGTTAGGTGAATGTGAAATGGATCCAATTGACCTTTCAATGTATTGTGATGGCCCCTCATCCAAACACAAACTCTCAAGATGTGAGAGCCATGCTGCCTTATTTGGAAAAGGACTTTCAACTTGAAACAAGATCACCTGGATGAAACAGGCATATTTTGTTGCCTGTTTTTTAAACAGAAAGAAGCTTCATATTAGGCAGAGAGAGACCATGAGAAAAGTCATTGGATCAGCTGCAAGTCAATTTCACAGTCTTGGAAGCGAGAAGGACTGTCATCAATCTGTTCCAACTTCATGTTCCTCTCAGAACCAACCTCCTGATAGTTCAATCTCGCTGGAGCCTTGGGAAATCTCTGCTTAAAAGACCATCACTTCAACTGAAAGCACTAACTAACTGAAAAGAAACCCTGGCCTGCCAGAAAGAAGAGACTGGAGACAATTATACCTTATCATTATAATTGTTTTCTTCATCTGTGTCTAATCTTGGCATGAGTGATAATGCGTGTGAGTCAAGTAAATGGGACAGTATTTTTAAACCTCCAGAGCAATTATGGTATATTTGCCCCCAACTAATTCACACTTCACCTGAATTTAATTCCTGTTGTTTCATTGTGGGATCTTTCTGCTCTTTTACTCAGTCCTACCCTGTGCATGGTCTGGAATTTACTACCTAAATTGACGATTGAGGCTGAAACACTCACTTCATTTGAAAGGTACCTGAATTTGCATAACGTTCAAAGCTGTGAAGTAAGTTTTGGAAAATGGGAGTCAAATGGATGTCTAGTTCCTATTTTTGGTTGATGCAGACACAATGGGCTGAATGTCATTTATCTGCACCATAATTTTTCTAAGAAGATTTTGATGGATAGTGCCTTTTGTGAACAGTAATCAATTCATACTTTTAATCCCAACTTCACCATCATCTTTTTCATCTGGGACTCCCTGTGTACCTAACCAATTTTGGGCCATTCAAGGCATCAGACCATCTGCTGATGCTGTCCTCTTTATTTAGCCAACTCAACTTGTATCTAGACTACTGCCCACTCCTAATTTTCTTTGTCCTCAATTTGTTCCTGTGCTCCTTTTGCCTGTTTTTGAACTCCTGAACATGTTCACATTCAGCTATCTAACCTATCAAAACATTCTTGTTTGCTATTCCCTCCAAATTCTCCCTTCCTATTTCCTATTCCCATTTCATTCATCTCCCATCTCTCCTCCTTCTTAACTTAAGCCCTCCTTTTCCCTCTCTTTTTACTTCTTAGCCTTCTCTTTCCTTTTCCCTCCCTTATTATGTCCCCCTGCCCATTCCTTCTCCAATTTCCATCTCTCCCACCCATTCTCACTTACCTTGATTTGCCTGAACTACTCTTATAAGTAAATATTGTGTTGTGATAAAAGTTTTTGGTATTAATTTTCGATAATGTTCATAACATTACAATCCCTTACATCCTAATGCCTCAACTGAGGAACAAACTTATAGGAATTTTATGGAACAGTCAGGAATCTTTATTCCATTTCAAAATAAATTGAGCTCTCTTGAAACTTGAGTTTCATTGTTTGAAAAGGTAAAGCAGTGCAATAGAAATCAAGACCTATTAAAAGTAAAGTTTCCAGACCCATGTAGTTTTGTACAATATTTGAATTACTCCAATGTTATAAGTAGCCATATTTCTTTTCCAAATCCCATCCCATCCTATGAAATCCCTTTCTACCTCCCTGTTGAAATAACTTCTCCCACCCTCTTTCTCCTGTCCGTAACTCCTCCTCTTTTTCCCAGTTTCCTCACTATGGCCTGGATTTTTATAGAACATAGAACATAGAACATTACAGCACAGAACAGGCCCTTCGGCCTTCGATGTTGCACCGACCAATATAAAAAGTAATGCCCCTCCAAACTAAACCATTCCCTTCTCTTCCATATACTTATCAACTAACCTCTTAAACGCCACCAAACTTGGCGCATCTACAACTGCTGCAGGCAGGGCATTCCACTCCCGAACCACCCTTTGGGTAAAGAACCTACCTCTGATATCCGTCCTATAACTATCACCCCTTAATTTAAAGCTGTGTCCCCTTGTGCTAGCTTTCTCCATCCTAGGAAAAAGGCTGGGAGGGATTGTGCCTACACCGGAGTTGTGCCTACACCGGAGTGGCAGGCAGGACCTGAATTTGGGATTCCTGCCTCATCCATTCCCAGGATTGGCAATTTTTACCGGTGCAGGATAGGTGTGTGGGAAATGTGCCTACATCCTGCACTCCCAACCTCATAGAATCAATTATAGAATCATAGAACTCTACAGTGCAGAAAGAGACCCTTTGGCCCATTGAGTCTGCACCAAATACAATCCCTCCCAGGCCTTAGCCCCATATCCCTACATATTATACCCACTAATCCCTCTGACTTACGCACCCCTGGATACTAAGGGGCAATTTCTTAGCATAGCCAATCAATCTAACCCACACATCTGAAGCAGGAAACCGGAGTACCCAAAGGAAATACACACGGACACGAGGAGAATGTGTAAACTCCACACAGACAGTGACCCGAGCTGAGAATCGAACCCAGAACCCTGGCGCTGTAAAGCAGCAGTGCTAACCACTGTGTTTCACCTGACTGATTCCATTGTGTGGTTAGGTATCTCATTTCCACCTCTGCAATTTTCTTGGGAATCTGGCCAGCTTCTCACAGACTTGTGTTTCATGGACCCTCAGAGGAGTTGTAAACTATAGTCTATATTCAGGAACCTTTTGAAGTATAAAAGCTCATATCCATGCCCCTCATATTCCCCATGCCACCATGTTATCTCCCACTTATGTTCCCTACATCCTCCATGTATTCACCTTACATGCACCATATAAAGGACCAATGAGCTACATAATAACAATAGAAAGTCTTGAGATGTTTTTGAAAAGAAACACCTGTTTGTTCATCTGACTACAAGAATCTTCCAGTAGCAAATAAACAAAAAAAAGTAAATAAGTTAATAAAGATTGTTAATTACCAGACCTTTTGTGTGGTGTAATGAATCGGGCAATTTATATTTAAATCCAGAAAGTGGGCCACTGAGGGTGAGGTGAAGTAAGTGGTGAGTAGCATAAATGAATCGGCAAATTCTGGAATTTGGTCACAAGTGCTTCCCCCAATCCCCATCTGCTTCCTATAGCAACAAGGTCAGCTGATATCACAGCATCTTGCCATTGGTTGCACTGTAACACCATTCAGAAATTCGCTTTGAAAAAAATTGCTGCCCTTACAATCTTATAAAAGTGACATTTAGCCACTGTCATTCATAATTTCAATAACAGAAACTTTACCCCACTTCACATTGCTTAATCTTGTCCAAATAAACATTCAGAGTAAATCCAATCCAATGTTTATCAGGAATAACGATAACAATATTGAAAAATGTTTCTTTATGACATTTGCTCAGCTAGTGATATCACCCAGTTTCTAGCAGGTAACTTGGTTTAAATGGATAATGGGAATGACAACCAAAAGTATCTTTCCTCGGCTCCAAACTAAATGATTGTTATGAGGGCCTCTGACAGGGTAGAAAGGAAAGACTTATTTCCCCCTAGCTAAGGGGTCAATTACCAGGGACATGAGTTTAAGGTGATTGGGAGAAGGGTTAGAGAGGTCATGAGGAAAAATGTTTTCACCCAGAGGGTGATCGATGTCTGGAATTTACGACCTAAATTGACAATTGAGGCTGAAACACTCACTGCATCTGAAAGGTACCTGAATTTGCATAACGTTCAAAGCTATGAAGCAAGTTTTGGAAAATGGAAGTTAAATGGATGGCAAGTTCCTTTTTCAGTTGATGCAGCCACAATGGGCTGAAGGTTCTGTTTCTGCACATTAATTTTTCTATGAAGATTTTCATGAATGGTGCCTTTTGTGAACTGTAATCAATTTATATTTTTAATCCTCTGTTGCCTGTAAATAACCTTTGTTAACATTGGCATTTTACACTGTATTTTAAATAAAATCGTTTTGTCCATATAGGTTATGTTATATTGTGGGCTATCGTTTTTAACAAAAGAGAGAACTGTGGAAAATATATTCTAGTATGTGATTAAGCATAATGTAGCAGAGATAATTGGTACTCCATTGATGTAGACTAATGGATTAGATTCAGTTGTATAATATCCCTGGAAATCCTTTTTATATGCTATCTATTGTCTTTGATTCTCTAATTGCTTTGTACCTAGATACAAAAAAGATAATGGGCCGAATCTGTTGTAGAAATAATCAAGTGTCAGCAATCTGAGAATTCAAGATTAAGAGATAAACCATGAATTGTGAATTTCTTGAATTTGCCAATTCATTTATGCTACTCACCACTTACTTCACCTCAACCTCAGTGGCCCAGTAATTTGAAGCACTTTCTGGATTTAAATATTAATTGCCCGATTCATCACACTACACAAAAGGTCTGGTAATTAACAGTATAAGCACCTTTAAAATAATGTGGTAATGCAACGTCAAGCAACTACTTGACTGAGAAAGCGAACACTTTAAACATTTCTTCAGGTTATAAATTATTCTTCAGGATTTAAAAAATATTAAATGTTTATTATGCCTCTCTTTTCCATCTGATTTCTTTTTACCTCTTGCAACAATCATTGTTTCCTTCTTTTTATTTCACTTTCTATACTTGTTTTGACAAGGAAGTTCTACATATGTAGCATTCCTGTTTCTGGAGCAGAAGTGCTGGGTTCAAGTCCCATGGCAAACCTGATGGTCCAGGAAAATATGTTCACAAAATGGACTAACAGGTTGTATATTAACTAGCAAATCCTTCCAATTCATGCCAAAGGAGGGAGGTAAGCAGAGCTCTTTCCTTATCTCCTTCGGGATAATGCCAAAGGAGGGAGGTAAGAGGAGCAGAGATTCCAGATCAGCCATGGGATGGAAAGCACTTTTTAAGCATTATTATGTTGCAGAAGGAGGCAATTTAGCCCTCTGTGTCTACAATGGCCCTTCAAATAAGTATTATGACTTACTGTCATTCCCCTGCCTTTTCCCTATATCCTTACGCATTGTTTTTATTCCAGTAATCATCTAATGCACACTCAAAAGTTTCAATTGAACCTGCAATAATGTGAGTTATGTATTTGAAGATAAGACTGAAGGTGGAATAGTCCCAAAATTTGTCAGTGTCAAATTCTGACTGAAAACCAACTTGCAGGTCTTCAGCTATAAGCTGAGTTTTCACTTCAACATGACTTCCCTGCTTTTGTAATCTATGCCTCGAATGATAAAGGCAAGTGTTGCATATAACTCTTTCACCACCCTTCTAATATGCCCTTCCACCTACCGAGATCTATGGACAAACGAGTTCCCTTTGATCTACAGAGCTGCCTCGTATCATGCCATTCATTGATTACTGCTTGTCAAGTTACTCCTTCCAAAGTGTATCACCTCATACTTTTCAGAGTAAAATTCCACTTATCTGTCCATTTGACAATCCCATCTATATCTTTAGGCACTAAGTTGATGCTGATGCGATATCAGTTCCAGAGAGAGTAGAGAGATCTATTGCAAGCTTCATCTATGGACTTTCTAGGATGGCCAGAGTCATGACTGACTCTTTAGCTACCTTAGCTCAATGTCATTACAAACATTGGACTGATTGATATGGTTTTGATTTTATTGTTCATGTTTGGCTACTAGAGCACTTTTTTTGCCTCCCTCAGATTACACTCAATTCCTTTATGGCTTGCACATCGGCATTTTGACATCTCTTTCCTCATCTCCTAGGCTTTTATTCTTTTGTAGAAGATGGCTTTAATTCTTTTGTAGAAGATGTAATCTTGGGCAGTCACCTCATCTCTGCATGCCCAATGCTCTCTTAAAGCTATAGGGATGTCCTTGGTTTCAGGTCATCCTGTCATCATTACTTCATTTAGCACTTGGAGATTTGCATCTCATTGCATAGTCTGATTGACCTGAGCAGGAGACTTGTCTGTCAGATTTAAGGGGCGTAATTCTCCAGCATCCCTCCCTGTTGTGGGTTTTCCCATGGCAGAGTATATTCCCTATCAGTCACTGACAGGATCGTCTGGCCTCACCAAAATTGGCAGGGATTCCTCACCCATACCATCATCAGAGAATCCACATTGGATTAACTTTGGTGGGACTGGAAGATCCCACTGACAAGAAGAGCTGGAGAATTCCTCCAAATCCCTCTGCTGGGTTAATGACTTCCAGGGCATGTATGCTGTTACTTTCAATTTAACCTAGAGGATTTCATACTTTTTACTTGCATCAACAACTTCCTTCAAAGAGAGTGCAATCTTTGATGGCATGTTAGCAATGCACATCTACTTCTCTTGCTTCTAAGTTATTTCTCTGTAAATGAAGGAACATCCTTTGCAGATGCTTTGAAGCAGAAAGAAATGGATTGAGAAAGAAGCTTGTCATCTGATTCTAAATCACACTTTCTCTCTCAAACAGGTACTGGTTAAAAGCAAAGATTATAGCCAGTCAGTCTACTCAATTTGTGTATAGCTATAGTTTGCGTTAATGATCTGGATGCAGATGTACCTGGTTGTTGCTGCATGGGGCTTATCTGAAGTCCTGTCTCACTGGCTCACATTGCAGGACGACTTCATTATTGACATTGCAATACCACAACATTGACATGGTCAACATGAGTTGTTTGATAAAAGTGAAAGTTGTTTTTTGTTTTGTTTCCCAATATCATTAAACTTCCTTTACAGTGAGCTTATGTGGAGATTCACACACCACTGACAAATTGGGCAGGAACTTTGTTAGATAGTTCATGAAGCAAACAAACTATCATGTTGCTTTTGCATCTGCATCTCTGTTACAACTCTCCCATCAGAATAACCTTTCTTGCTGTCAGTACATCACCGTTGTATTTGACTTCTGCACTGTTATTATTTCTTCTTATTCAGCTTCTGGTTCAACTCATGAAGTCCCTCGAGCAGTTTCACCAGATTCTGATCTCTGCAATGTTTTCTTCATGAGCAAATCATTCCCAATCACTGCAAGATCATGCTGTGTGTGTTAATATTCTTTCATAGCAGTAACAATGCCAAACAGTATCCACGACCATCTGTATCTCCCAGAATGTGGTCAGAAAACTGCTGCTTTATTCAAATTCACTTACCAGTCTCCATCTTTCACATCTAGGTAGCAAAGATCTTTGCTGTGACAAGTTGAGGCAAACATTTCTTCAATGGTTGTCACATAGCAGTGAGATTTCTTCAAAGCTTTATTGAAGTCCTTTGGATGTGTGCACACTCTGAGCTTCGCAGTTTCACTGGTTCACTGTTACCATGCTGTTAACCCAGTCCGTTGAAGTTGTTACTTGCTTGATTACTCCCACTTTTCAAGCTCCTTGATCTTGTCTTTCAGGCTAGACTTGTGAACAGTTGAAACTCTCCTCAACAGATGCTGAGTTAGACTCACATTCTGACCTATTTTAGTCACCAGGTGGATTTCTGAGAGCTGTGAAAAATCCTTTGTCACCTTTAACATTTGTTCAGCAGTCAGTGGCTTTATAAGTGCAAAACACTGGAAACTTTTTCTGGAACATGGAAGGTCACAGGTGCAAGTTTTTGCTTTGTTTCAGCTGAGATGAATTGGTTTAGCTGAGTGTCCGCTGTTTGGAACTGCGAATCCTGGGAGTGATTTTCAGCCCACATTCTCAGTCTGTGGAAATGGTGGCTCATGCTCAAAATCCGCAAAGTGCGATTTGTGCTGGCGAGTTTCCAATTTTCAATCTCCCAACGCCGTGTGCTGGTGGAGTGGTGTGAAACATGCTGCAGGATCACAGAAAGCTTATATTAATACATTATGAGCTCTCTCTCCAAGATTTCACCAGAGATTCAGCGGGCACCGGCATGCTGTCACACCACAACAATTTATAACTCAGACAGGAACCTGTCTTGGAATTCCGTGGTGAGCTGTGGGCCTGTTTACTCAGGATCTAGTAAAGGTGTCATTTAAAGCTGGCACCCTGATCTTAGCCCAGCCAAGTTTTCCAGAGTGGGAAACACACCGCCTTGATTTTTTTTTTAGCCAGAACTTTTTTTTAGCCAATAACATCTGGAGAGTAATCTAATTGATTTCTCTGGAGAGAAACACATTGGTTTTCTCACTGGAAACAACACTCTGCCATTTTTTAGTAAGAATTTATCCTCTTTCTTCCTATTGCATTGGATTTTCCGCTTACTATGTCCTCTTTGGGTGAACATTTTTATGCCCAATCTCAACTTTACTTTTGACATCTTCATTTTTGGGTCACAATGTTCAACGACTGAAAAGCTCATGATGTTGCACATTGTATCAGAATCTGTTGGACACTTCACATTCACTTGGTGCTCCCCTTCTGGTTTGTGACTATTGGAATGATAGCCACAAACCATGTTTATCTTGAATGTTAAGGCCGCCAATCTTTTCCCAGGTATAGAGCAGTGCATAATCTGACATCTCGGGCTGGAAGGCATCAGCAGATCTGTTTAGTGGGCTCCCTGCTGGGCATCCAGGCCTATGCACGTCTCCAATTCTAGGTTTCATGGAGTCATCAGCTCCACCTCGTAAATTGGTGCTGAGCTGTTTTAAATATTAAAATTTTGATTTGCATCCCATTAGTAGGCCCGGGACCGAGGGGGAACTGGCAGTCCGACCCCGCTGGAGTGAACCATGGAGGCCACCCAGGAGGTCAGTGATAAGAGAGGCTTGCCAAACTGGCCCCCACTGGCACTGCCCAAGCAGCTCCTTGGCACTTCCAACCAAATATTCAGCAATGCAAAGAGTGCAGGGCCAGATGGGGCAGGGCCTATGGAGAGAAGATCAGTGGGACTGGAGTGACCTGCTGCCAGTCTGCATTCAATCGTGGGCAGAAGGAGGAAAGAGAGTGATTGGGGCTGGCCATTCATAGAACATAGAACATAGAACATTACAGCACAGAACAGGCCCTTCGGCCTTCGATGTTGCACCGACCAATATAAAAAGCAATGCCCCTCCAAACTAAACCATTCCCTTCTCTTCCATATACTTATCAACTAACCTCTTAAACGCCACCAAACTTGGCGCATCTACAACTGCTGCAGGCAGGGCATTCCACTCCCGAACCACCCTTTGGTAAAGAACCTGCCTCTGATATCCGTCCTATAACTATCACCCCTTAATTTAAAGCTGTGTCCCCTCGTGCTAGCTTTTTCCATCCTAGGAAAAAGGCTATCACTGTCCACCCTATCTAAACCTCTAATCATCTTATATGTTTCGATAAGGTCCACTCTTAGCCTCCTCCTTTCTAACGAAAACAACCTCAAATCCCTCAGCCTCTCCTCATAAGACCTGCAAGTGACCTGGGAGTGGTGGGGGGAAGGAGCAGAAGATGTAGGGGGGTGAGGTCCAGGAGATCGGGCTGGGGAGAAGACATCGGGGCTTGTCTGGAAGGCCAATCTTTGGTTGGGGGATGCGAGGGACAGTGATGGGGAGTTGCTGCGCTGGCCGGTGATCGAGCTGGCCAGCAATCGGGAGGCTGGCAGTGTGGGGCCACTCTGACAGATCAGAGCACGCACAGGTGACCCACTCAGCTCAATACTGCTGATCTTTGCAGATGCATTAGGCCTCACTGATTTTCAGAGTGAATCCTGCTAGACCATTCTTCAATGCTTAGAGTGTGGAAGATTCATTCTGAAAATCTTGCTAAAAAAAGCAGGAGTTACTGCAGTTTTTAAGCGAATTTGGCACTTAGAACTTTTTTGGGAGAATCGCCCCCAGAGAAAATATGCATACTTCACAGAGACAATCCCCAAGGCTGAAAGTGAATTCGGGTTCTTGGTGAATATGTTTGCTTTTCTTTCCAGAAAAAAACACGTGTGCAAAAGGATTCCACTTCTTGCAGTTAGACCATACTATGCCTCACATTGATCCTGCTGCCTTTTCTTTTATGCATCATCCACAACATTTAGATCCAGAACTCTAGCCTTGAGCTGGATCTTCTTTAAATATATTTTCCTTCACTGTGTTGTCTTGCACTTGGAAGGCCTGAGTTGCTTCTCAGCAGAATACAAAGCCCTCAGTTCTCCCATCAATACTCTTCTGTTGATGATTGACCATCTCTGAGCTCGTGCGCATGTTAATAACTTTTTTGAGAGTAAGTTTCTCTTCTCTTAGTAGATGTGTCCTCACTGCAGGAACTCAGGTTTCTAAGATAATCCTACCTCTAATTAGATCATCCTTCTGTTGTTCAAACTCAGAAGATTCAGCTCGATATCTCAATGCACTCAGAGGGTAATTTGAGAAGGAGAAACATGGGCATTTAAATTCAGATGTACCCAATGCAATTCATCCAATGGCTCCAGGAAAGAACCGATCTGAAACAGTAAAAACTCTTACAAAACAATTCAAACAATAATAGACTTGATTCAATATCATAATTCAGTGAAACTGTGAATTAATTAAATAATAAACACTGCCACACTTGACATGGTGTAGCCACAATACTGATCAATGCAATCATACACTGATCAATATTCTCTCCAGATTCCTGGGCTCTAGTGCTGAACACGTAGCATTCATAATTAACATTTATACAAACTCAGAGTGAGCCATCTAAGTCTTCAGAATTTCACAAGATTGGCTTTTCTGCATCATGCAATATTATAAAACCCTTTCCCTAGTATTGATAACAAAACTGTTATCCTCACACGTTCGAGTTTCTTGTTTAACTCAGTAGCAATTTCATAGTTTTGTGGCTGGGAATGGTAGAATTTCCAATTTATTTTCAATTCTGCCTTCATTCCCATACAAGCTGGTACTGGAATATTCAAAGCCATTCTGATCTGCCCAATGTCCTAGACAAAGTTGTAGATTGGAGTTCCTTGCAGCTGCTGACACTTGTAAAGCTACCAAAGCCCACTCAATTTCAGCTGCACATTCCCAGCACCATGTTCCAAATGGTGGATGAAATGGCTTCTACTCTGAATCTCTTATACACCAAGGATGAAGTCAGAGATCTCCTAACAAGGCTGGCAGAAGTCAGGAACCTGGATGACTCGCGATATTGAGGTCCTGGTCAAGGAGAAGAAAGAGGCACATGATGTGCATAGGAAGCTGGGATCAAGTGAATTTCTTGAAAGTATAGGGGGTGTAGGAATAGAATTAAGAGAGAAATCAGGAGAACAAAAAGGGGACACAAGATTGTTTTGGCAGACAAGGCAAAAGAGAATCCAAAGAGCTTCTACAAATATATAAAGGACAAAAGAGTAACAAGTGAGAGAGTAGGGCCTCTTAAAAATCAACAAGATAATCTATGTGCAGATCTACAAGAGATGAGTGAGATTCTAAACGAATATTTATCATATATTTACTGTTGAGAAAAGCAGGGAACTTGGGGAAATAAACATTGATGGAAAACCATGCCTCACAAATTTAATTGTGTTTTTTGAAGGGGTGATCAAGAAGATAGATGAGGGCAGTACAGTTGTTGTTGTCCACATGGACATTCGCAAGACCTTTGACAAGGTGCTACATGGTAGGTTGTTGCACAAAGTTAAATCTCACGGAATCCAACACAGGTATTTACAAAATACAAAACTGGCTTCTTGACAGAAGCCAGAGGGTGGTTGTAGAGAGTTGTTTTTCAAAATGGAGGCCTGTGACCAGCGGTGTGCCTCAGGGATCAGTGCTGAGCCTATTATTTGTGATTTATATTAATGATTTGGTGAGAATATAGGGAGCATGGTTAGTAATTTTGCAGATATCACCAAGATTGGTGGCATAGTGGACAGTGAAGAAGGTTATCTCCAATTGCAATAGGATCTTGATCAATTGGGCCAGTGGGCTGATGAATGGCAGATGGAGTTCAATTTAGACAAATGTGAGGTGATGCATTTTGGTAGATTGAACCAGGGCAGGACTTACTCAGTTAATGGTAGGGCATTGGGGAGAGTTACAGAACAAAGAGATCTAGAGGTACATGTTCATAGCTCCTTGAAAGTGGAGTCACAGGTGGACAGATAGACAGAAAAGACATTCGGCATGCTTGGTTTCATCAGTCAGAACAGTGAATACAGGAATTGGGATGTCTTGTTAAAGTTGTACAAGACAATGGTAAGGCCATACTTGGAATATTGTATGCAATTCTGGTCAGCCTATTATAGAAAGGCTATTATTAAACTAGAAAGAATGCAGAAAAGGTTTTCTGGGATGCTACCGGGACTTGATGGATTGAGTTATAAGGAGAGGCTGAATAGACTGGGACTTTTCTCTTTGGTGCAGAGGAGGCTGAGGGATGACCTTATAGAGATCTATAAGATAATCAGGGGCATAGACAAAGTAGATAGTCAGTATCTTTTCCCAAAAGTAGGGAAGTCTAAAACTAAAAGACATAGGTTTAAGGTGAGAAGGGAGAGATACAAAAGTATCCAGAGGAGCAATTTTTTCATGCAGAGGGTGATGAATGTCTGGAACAAGCTGCCAGAGGTAGTAGTAGAGGTAGGTACAATTTTATCTTTTAAAAAACATTTAGATAGTTGCATAGGTACGATGGGTATAGAGGGATATGGGCCAAATGCGAGCAATTGGGATTAGTTTAGGGGTTTAAAAAAAAAGGACAAGTTGAGCCAAAGGGCTTGTTTCCGTGCTGTAAACCTCTATGACTCTATAACTGTGGCAAGTCTATGGCAAACCAAGTTGCACAAAACCATTTCTCCAAGTATCCACTCTTTTGAATGCATTATTTTCACTAAGTTCCCAAAGCCTTTATGTGGCCTGTGTTATTATCGTCTTGAGGTATGGCCATGAACAGTGGATGACTTACAGCTTATCAATGAAGAAAGTTTAACAATGTTCAGTGTTGCTTTTTGCAGCACATTCAGAGTATTCAGAAGAAAAGAAATCAGGAATGCTGCTGTCCTCTGAAAGACAAAGCTCCCTCAGTGGCACTCATTAAGCATACATGAATTTGCAGATTGTTCTGTCCAACCATCAGAAAATTGTACCATATGAAACTACCCGCCCATCACAGCACTGGAAAAAGCTTTTCAGCCCCCTAAGCCCCTACCAGAAATGATGTCTTAACTGGTGGCACAGGGGTTAACACTGCAGACTCATTGGGTTCAATTGCTATCTTGGGTCACTGTCAGCATGGAATCTGCACGTTCTTCTGTGCCAGTGTGGGTTTCCTCCAATTGCTCCAGTTTCCTCCCAGAGTCCAAAGATATGTAGGTTAGGTGAATTGGCAGGGCTAAATTGTTCCTTCATGTCAGGGGGACGAGCTAGGATAAATGCATGGAGTTTTGAGTGGGATTGTGATCGGTGCAGACCCGACTGAGATATTCTACATATGCATGTCTTAAATGTCATCAGTACAAGTACTCTAAAGTTTGCTTGATACACATTGTGGTTTGATGTAATTTGATCCTGATTTCTATCACTGTAATTGGAGATGACAGTAGAGATTGCTTCTGTTTGGATTGTAAATATTGAATTACAACCAGTGTTGAAGGTGCAGTTAATCAGACCGTGTTATTATTCTTCTCAGTCTGGAACTGCTGTGCTTTTTGCCCTGAAGTTTGTGGGAAAGAAATTCTCTGCTTGCTTTTGGTAAAAACACAGGAATTTTGACATTTGCAATTCATAACCATGCATCTGCAGTACTGTATCTGTTTAATAGGGTACTCATCCAGACAGACATAAAGTATTGCTCCTTACATTTATGCAGTACTCTTAATGCACCTCACATCTTCACTGAGACAACAGAGTGATATTGGACAATCAATTACATTGCTAAATACTTAATTTAATATTCCTTTTTTCAGTTCAACATGATTTTCTTTACATTTTTCTGAGCATTATTTAAAAACTAGCTGTCTTTAGCTCTGAGAGGGACAGAGTGATGAGTGCAACCACTGGGGAAATTGTCTCAATATGAAACAATTCTCTCTCTCCAAGATGGGAATCCTGAAAAGAAAATCAAAAGAGTCTCCATCAGGAAGTATTGGAATTCTTAGCCCGTTTTCTCTTGGCCTGGAAAGAAAGAACATTTGAACATACCTGCCCCATTTTCCTTCCGACTAACAAGTTGTTAGGATAGGTGGGGGGATTAATTCAAACAGCTTTGATATTTCTTTGAGCTATCCGTTTGTAAGAGGTGTTTTTGATCTTTGATTTCCTCCTTTTTAAGTCGTGGTATATTTCCTCAACTCTTCAATTTGGAGTGTTCTGATCCTTTATTGATAACCGCACTACAAACTCGAGATATGGTAAGAGGATTGGTTAATACAATTTCAATGGTATTCCTTCAGAGGGTAGCAGGCTGACTGTTGCAAACTGATGTCTTTCCAGAAGCGAGGATTCCATGAGGGGAGAAGGGACATTGAGATTAATTAGTTTCAAGGCACCAATATAGGAGTTACAATGTTCCAATAGTTCACAGTGTAGATGAGTATCAGACAATTTACCTGGACAGAGCTCTTTCTGCTGCTACCGGTTGGGTGGTAAAACAGTAAACTGCCTAATTTCAGTTCTGATGTGAAGATGCTGGCATTGGATTGGGGTAAACACGGTAAGAAGTCTCACATTTGAAGGTTCATTTGGTAGCAAAAGTCACTAGCTTTCGAAGAGGTTAACCTGTGCTTAACACTCTCTCCACTCACATTGTCTATACCTTTTAGACTTGATTAAGACAGATTTAGGACTCACATTCCAACCATTATTTTCTAAATTGAGTTTGCGTCTTCATATGCCCTGTTTGTGAATAGAACTCCAATTCATCTGATGAAGGGGCAGCACTCCAAAAGCTGGTGGCTTTTATTACCAAATAAACCTGCAGGACTTTAACCTGGTGTTTTGAAAGTTCTTACTAGGTTTGGTTCCACATGACAAGATTACAAGTTCGAGCAACTTGGGGAGGTCATGTGATATATCTTCCACACCTTCTCCTGGGCTTTGGGCAAAGGATGCATTTTCCCAGGTCGGGACTCCTAGATTTAATAGAGGAGTCAGGGTCCCTTTTGCCCCTTTTGCTATAACATCTCTGGTGGCCAGAGCAATGCCTTAGGAATATAAAAGGTGTTGGTGCATTTCTTTGGAATTTAATTTACTGCAATCACAGAGGGCATCAGCAGTTCCCTAGAGATAACAAGGATCCTGTTAGTTTTCAGAAAGGTAGAAATTGCCTTGGAATGAATCATGGCTAGTCAGGCATGTCAGGGTAAAGCCTTTGTCCATTTTTAAAATAAAATTTTATAAAGTAGCCAGGTTGACATTGATACATATTTTCCTTCCTGTCTTCTCTATCAGATGTGCTCTTATGAAAGTGTCTCAATTTCTACCCTTTAACCATCTTTGTCTCCACAGAGGCTGCAAGGCCACTAGAACATAGAACATAGAACATTACAGCGCAGTACAGGCCTTCGGCCCTCGATGTTGCGCCGGCCAGTGGACCCTCTAACCTAAACTATTCCAATATCATCCATATGCCTATCCACCGAACATTTGAATGCCTCCAAAGTAGGCGAGTCCACAACTGCTGCAGGCAGGGCATTCCACGCCCTCACCACCCTCTATGTAAAGAACCTGCCTCTGACATCCGTCCTATAACTACCACCTCTTAATTTAAAGTTATGTCCCCTCGTGTTGGTCATCCCCATCTGAGGAAAAAGGCTCTCACTATCCACCCTATCCAGTCCTTTGATCATCTTATACGCCTCAGTTAGGTCACCGTGTAACCTTCTTCTCTCTAATGAAAATAACCTCAGGTCCTTCAGCCTTTCCTCATAAGGCCTTCCCACCATACCAGGCAACATCCTGGTAAACCTCCTCTGCACCCTTTCCAATGCTTCCACATCTTTCTTATAATGCAGCAACCAGAACTGTACGCAATACTCCAAGTGCGGCCGCACCAGAGTTTTGTAAAGTTGTAACATAACCTCACGGCTCCTAAATTCAATCCCTCTACCAATAAAGCTAACACGCCGTATGCCTTCTTAACACCTTTATCAACCTGGGTGCCAACTTTCAAAGAGCTATGTACTTGTACCCCAAGATCCCTCTGCTCGACAACACTATTAAGGGTCCTTCCATTAGCCCTATATTTCATATGCCTGTTATTCTACCAAAGTGAATCACCTCACACTTATCCGTATTGAATTCCATTTGCCACCTCACGGCCCAGCTCTGCAACCTATCTATGTCCCTCTGCAAACTGTAACATCCATCCTCGCTATCTACAACCCCCCCCACTTTGGTATCGTCAGCAAATTTACTAATCCAACCCTCTACACCCTCATCTAGGTCATTTATAAAAATGACAAACAGCAGTGGCCCCAAAACAGATCCTTGAGGTACACCACTTGTAACTAAGTTAGAGGGAGAATTAAAAACATAAGAACTAGGAGCAGGAGGAGGTCATTTGCCCCCTCGATCCTGTTCCACCATTCAATAAGATCATGGCTGACCTTCTTGTGGATCCAGCTCCATGTACCAGCTCATCATTATCCTTAATTCCTTTAACGTTCAAAAATCTATCTATCCCCGCCTTAAAAACATTCAGTGAAACCTCAACTGTTTCATTGGGCACGGAATTCCACAAATTCACAATCCTTTGGGTAAAGAAGTTTCTTCTTAACTCAGTCCTAAATCTGCTCCCCCTTATTTTGAGGTCATGCCCCCTAGTTCTAGTTTCACCTGCCAATGGAAACAACTTCCCTTCCATCTTATCTATTCCCTTCATAATTTTATATGTTTCTATAAGATTTCTTCCCTTCATTCTTCTGAATTCCAATGAGTATAGCCCCAGTCTACTCAGTCTCTCCTCATAAGCCAACCCTCTCAACTCCAGAATCAACGTAGTGAATCTCCTCTACACCCCCTCCAGTACCAGTATATGTTTTCTCAAAGAAGGAGACCAAAACTGTACACGGCATTCCAGGGGTATGGCTTAACCAGCACTTTATACAGCTGCAACATAACGTCCCTGTTTTTAAACTCCATCCTTTGAGCAATAAAAGACAAAATTCCAGTTGCTTTCTTAATTACCTGCTGCATATGCAAACCAATATTTTGTGGCACCCAGGTACCCCTGCAACTTTTTACCATTTAAATAATAATCCATTTTGCTGTTATTCCTATCAAAATGAATGACCTCACATTTACCAACATTGTACTCCATCTGCCAGGCCTTGCCCACTCACTTAAACTATCTATATCCCTTTAAATATGTTCAGTATCCTCTATACACTCTGCCCTACCACTCATCTTAGTGTCAACTGCAAAGTTTGACACACTATATTTGGTCCCCAACTCTAAATCACCTACATAAATTGTAAACAACTGCGGTCCTAACACTGACCCCTGAGGCACACTAGTCACTGTTTGTCACCCAGAAAAACAGCTACCTACCCCCACTCTTTTCTTTCTGTTAGTTAACCGATTCTCTATTCAAGCTAATCCAGTCCAAAGATGTGCAGGTTAGTTTGATTGGCCATGCTAAAATTGCCCTTAGTGTCTTCAGATGCGTAGGTTAGAGGGATTAGTCGTAAATATGAAGAGATATGAGGGCAGTGCCTGGGTGGAATTGTGATCAGTGCAGACTCAATGGGCCGAATGGCCTCTTTCTGTACTGTAGAGATTCTAAGTCATCCTAAGTTGAAGTCATTCTAATACATTGCCCGTAGCACTGTGTACCTTTACTTATGCTTTTTGTGCAGCGCCTTGCCAAATGCCTCCTGGAAATCCAGATACACCACATCCAATGGTTGCCCTTTGTCCACTATGCTCATATGTCTTCAAAAAATTCCACTAAATTAGTTAAGCATGAATTGCCTTTCATAAACCGATGCTGTGTCTTCTCAATGGGGCAATTTCTATCCAGATGACTCGCTATTTCTTCCTTGATGATAGTTTCAAGTATTTTCCACACTACAAAAGTTAAGCTAACCAGCCTATAGTTACCCGCCTTTTGTCTATTTCCTTCCTTAAACAGTGGTGCAACATTTGCTGTTTTTCAATCTGCTGGAACAACCCAAGAATCCAGTGAATTTTGATAAATTACCAGTCGTGCATTTGCTATTTCCCCTGCCATCTCTTTTAGTACCCTGGGATGCATTCCCTCAGGGCCAGGAGACTGGTCTACCTTTAGCCCATTAGCTCACCTGGTACTGCTTTTTTAGTGATAATGACTGACTGTTTCTATGTCCTCGCCTGCTATAGCCTTCTTGTCATCAATTTTTGGCATTTCTTCCCTGGCTTCTTTCTGTACTGTAGAGATTCTAAGTCATTCTAAGTCAAAGTCATTCTAATACATTACCCGTAATACCATGCGCTTTTATCTTATGCTCTTTGTGCAGCACCTTGCCGAATGCCTTCTGGGAATCCAGATGCACCACATCCAACGTGTATCTTCCCTGGGAAGACTGACACAAAATACCTGTTCAATGACTCAGCTATTTTCTCATTTCCTGTTACTAAGTCCCCTTCTCACCTTCCAAAGAACTAATGTTTATCTTAGCCACTCTGTTTCCTTTTATATACTTATAGAAACTTTTGCTATCTGTTTCTTTATTC
Organism: Sphyrna mokarran; assembly: GCA_024679065.1. Classification (NCBI taxonomy): domain Eukaryota; kingdom Metazoa; phylum Chordata; class Chondrichthyes; order Carcharhiniformes; family Carcharhinidae; genus Sphyrna; species Sphyrna mokarran. Next base: position 136,516,556 of record JAGIQG010000001.1, read on the forward strand.
TGAGCTAGTTTGCTCTCATAATCTATTTTACTTTATAGCTTTTCTCATGGTTTTCTCTTGACCTATAAAGATTTCACAATCCTATACTTTCTACTAATCTTTGCCACATTGTAAACATTTTCTTTCAACTTGATACCCTCCTTTATTTCCTCAGATATCCATGGCTGATTATTCTTTTTTCTACAGTCCTTTCTTATCACTGGTATATACTTTTGCTAAGCACTGTGAAAAATTGCTTTGTAAGTCCTCCACTGTTCCTCAATTGTCCCACCATAAAGTCTTTGTTCCCTATCTACCTTAGCCAAATCCTCCCTCATCCCATTGTAGTTGCCTTTGTTTAAGCATACCCTTCTCACCCTCTATCTATATTTTAAATTCAACCGCACTGTGATTGCTCCTTCCGAGAGGATCCCTAACTGTGAAATCATGAATTATTCCTGTCTCATTAGACAGGACCAAGTCTAAGGTAGCTTGCTCCCTCATTCGGCATGGTGGCACAGTGTTTAGCACTGCTGCCAGCGACCCAGATTCAATTCCAGCCTCGGGCCACTGTCTGTGTGAAGTTTGCACATTCTCCCCATGTCCATGTGGGTTTCCTCCATATGCTCTGGTTTCCACCCACAGTCCAAACATATGCAGGTTAGGTTGATCGGCCATGCTAAATTGATTCTAGGGATTAGCAGGATAAATGTATGAGGTTACTGGAATAGGACCTGGGTGGATTATGTTTGGTATAGACTCAATGGGCCAAATGGCCTCCTTCTGCACTGTTGGGATTCTATGATTTTTAATGGCCCTCAGAAGCTTAACATAGTTGAGAAAGAGTTGACTATCAGGTATACCTCTTCTCCCGTTTCCTACTCCTTGCATGGGGTCATTATTTGGCCTGAGATACATTATTCTCATCAGACCATTTCTAAGTTTATGATGCTAGAGATAATAGGAATGTAGGCTTGCTTATCAAAACAATTCCCAAGAGTTAGGACAATGCCCAAAGTGTAACAAAGATTATTATTCGTTTCTGCATGAAGCATTTTTGTAGAACTATTGTCAGAGTATGAAGCCATTAAAATTGTTTATCTTCTTCATCTGTAATTTTAGTCACAAATGACTAACTTTGGTAAACCTTTGTACATTCCTCATCATGATCCAACATGATAGAACCTAAAAGTGACAATTTCAAAAGCAAATTCCTACTCATACCATAAAAAGTTAATGGAAACAAAGTGGACAGGAGGGGACTTGTAGACAGAAATACCATTTCACTGTGGTCAGACATAGAAAATGTTTACTGCCCCAGCACTCGGAAAGAAATGCTTAACAGTTGATGAGGATTGAGAATTAGAGAACTTTCACACTTTAATAAGTTGATACTTTATTCAATATACATACAACTACATCTTACCTCAGTACCTCTCTCTGATTTCAAATTAAAAATAACAATACTGTTCGGTAGCTTTAAATAAAAAACAGCAACTGTTGGAAATCTGAAATGAATTCAAAAAATGTTGCAATTGCAGAACAGGTCTGTTTTCATATAAGAGGGTTGCATTGGGTGGTGAACTTATTTGTCCTTTCCCTTTACAGTTGCTGACATGCTGTGTGTTAATATTCTGGAATGATGGTTTTATTTGTAAACTTTCCATTAAGAAGGATTGATGTGATGATCTATATTACAGATTGAATCTTTTGCTATCCACGCCCCTAGCCAATGTTTATGCATTAATAAATGTAATACTTGTACTATGAATATATTGAGAGGCCACAGGTCTCCCTACAAACCATTCTTTGCAGAAACAGAGCAAATTGCCTCCAATCATTTGGTAATGATCACTATGTGAAGATTATCCCCTCTGGCTAGCTTGGAGCAGCTGGAACTCATGGAGTACATTGAAAAGAGACAGAATAGTAAAGGGAAGTCAATTTCCCATCTGCAGGTGTTAAAACAAAAAAAAGCTCAATGGCATGAAGACTCCTTGAAGTACTAATTTCAACACTTAATTATTTATCTTAATTTGAAATGCTCACCAGCTTTTGAAGGAAAAGGTTCCGAAGTATAAACAGCTAAATGAAAAGATACATTATTTAGTTGTTGTGAATGTTATGAATGCGAATTTTGTAATAATATAAGCAATTGATTGCAATGTTCTGCCCCAAATATCAGGGATGAATTCAACATCAGTCAAGTACTTAAGTTTTCTTCAAAGTTATATTACCTGTATGCAACGTCATGCCAAACACAAAGAAACTTTGCAGTAGCAGATACGGATGTTAACAGTTCAATATTCCAGATGTCACATTTTGCCTCCCCTACCCTGTAGAATAATGGAACTGTTTGTAATCTTAGTAAAAAGGTCACTCCTGGTTTTAGGTAATACAAAGTCAGCATCCCTGCACTCAAGACTCCATTGTTTAAGAACATAATGTGAATCATTTTATCTATTTACGTGTACAAACACAATTAAATATATCTATCCATGAAATGACTAGAATTATTCAAGACTGTTTTAAATGAAAACTACTGCTTTACAGGTGCTATAGATATATTTACAAGTTATTTTAATACTGATGTTAACTACCAACCTTAATCATAAAGTGGAATTTAATATAAACAATTCTTTCATATAAAAATGATATCTTAATTACATCCATACCCCATTCTGAGTAGTTTACGAGTACCATAGTTTCATTATTAAGTAGTCAACAGATGATGATCAATTTATTTAATATATGTACTACATACCCTGTTGATAAGTAATTGGGAACCAATGAAAGTGCAAAAGTCTTCCACCTAGTTAGTTTGTATGAAGCTAAGAAACAAAAGGGACAAGAAACATATGTAGAAGTAATATAGGGCACAGTATAAATCAGGAAATTAGAGTGTATGGAACAAGGGTAATGCAATCATCATGGGGGCCACAATCTACAAATAAACTGGTTAAACCTAATTAGCACCAATACTATGGAAGGTAAATTCCTGGAATATATATAGGCTTTTCTAGAACAGTATGTAAAAATTATCAAGGATAAATGGGGACCCACTACAGACAGAGACAGTTGAATTTATAATGGTGAATATAGAAATGGCAGAGAGACCAAACAAGTCCATTGGGCAGGTTCTCCCATCTTGGCCATTCCTATCTCGCTGCCAGTGAGAATGGAGATCACTCCATTCATTGCAACAACACCAAAGAATCCCAGCAATGGATGAGGTTTTTGGTGTTTGCCTTTGTCTTCGCAGAGGAAGATACAAAAACCTCCCTGGAGTATTAGAGAACCTAGCAACTAACAAAAATAAGGAACTGAAAGAAATTAGTATTAGTAAGACAAGAGAAGTTAATGGGACTGAAAGTTGATAAATTCCATGGTGACCTACATCCCAGAATGTTGAAAGACGTGGCCCTGTGGGATAATGGATGTGTTGGTGAACATCTACCAAAATTCTATAGACTCTGGAATGGTTCCAATCAATTAGAAGGCTACAAATTTAACACCACTATTTAAGGAAAGAAGAAAGCTAAAACTGAGAATGACAGATCTATTAGCCTGATATCAGCAGTAGGGAGTAAACTACAAAATATTATAAAGGATAGGATATCTGAACACTGAGAAAATAATGGTAAGATTGGACAGAATGCCAGGGAGGTCATGCTTGTTAGACTTATTAGAGTTTTTTAAGCAGAATAGATAAAGCAAAGTAAAAAGTAAAGTTTATTTATTAGTCACAAGTAAGGGTTACGTTAACACTACAGGTAAGTTATTGTGAAATTTCTCTAGTAGTCATAGCCCGGCACCTGTTCGGATCAATACACCAAACCAAAGGAGAACTAGGGGATGTGATGCATTTGGATTTTTAGAAGGCTTTTTGATAAGGTCTCACACAGGGAATTAGTAATAAATTAGATCACATGTAATTGGAGTTCATATATTGACATGGATTGAGAATTCATTAATGGACAGAAAATAGGAGTAAAGGAATTATTTTCAGACTGGCCATACTTCCGAACTACAATTTGCCAAACCTTGCTTCTCCATTGCCAATGATGCCTAACCAAAGAGGACCCCATCAAGTAACAAACTTCAGCATTCCAACTGCAATGCTGCCAGGGTACAGGACAACCACTCCATTCCTCAGAAAAACCAGGATATCTCCCAGTGCTATTAAAGTACAGGACTGCTCTAGTAAAGTGAAGCACTAATCCCCTATTCACACTTGCTAAAGGAAGGGGGATGGAGGGCAACAGGTGGTTCTGGTACCTTTCGTAACTTTGGTGATCTTAAGGAAAAATGTTCTGTGAATAAGTTTTAAAACAAGTTTAGTTGATAAAACTGGTATACAATGAGGCCACAAAATAAAGAACAAAGAACAAAGAAGAACAAAGAACAAAACAGCACGGGAAACAGGCCCTTTGCCCAACGAGCCCGCGCCGCCACCCCGATGTTCCCACCTCTACCTGCAATCCCTGAACATGTTTATAGATTAAAAACCAAATTTGAGACAATTTAGGGAGAATTTGTTTTGCCAATTAGCCTAAGAGCACATCTTGGGGATGTGGGAGGAAACCGGAGCACCCAGAGAAAACCCACGCAAGCGCGCGGAGAATGCGCAAACTCCCACAGACACAGGCCCAAATCCATGTATCTGCACAGCACAGCGATAGTCACTGAGCTGTCGTGTTGCCCATCAAATGGTCCAGGTCAAGCGTACACTAACGATGTGAAGCACTAGGATATTCTCGAAAAAAAAATCCAAGAGCAGCCCTCTCATGACCCATCACGTGTATGTCCCTCTCAAATTTAATGCCTAAGTTACTTGAAGAAAACCCAGGGTAAGAGTAGGGCCAGCCAAGGACAGTAGTGGGAAATTGTGTTTGGAGTCTGAAGAGATAGCGGAGGCTCTAAATGAATATTTTTTGTCAGTATTCATACGGGAAAAAGACAATGTTTTTAAGGAGAGTACTGAGATACAGGCTATTAGAAGAGTCGGGATTGAAGTTCATGAGGATGAGCTGTTAGCAATTCTGGAAAGTATGAAAATAGGTAAGTTCCCTGGGCCTGATGGCATTTGTCCCAGGATTCTCTGGGAGGCTGCGGAGGAGATTGCAGAGCCTTTGGCTTTGATCTTTAGGCCATCATTGTCTACAAAAATAGTGCTGGAAGACTGGAGGATAGCAAATGTTGTCCCCTTGTTCAAGAAGGGGAGTAGAAACAACCCTGGTAATTATAGACCAATGAACCTTACTTCTATTATGGGTAAAGTTTTGGAAAGAATTATAAGAGATAGGATTTATAATAATCTAGAAAGGAATAATTTGATTAGGTATAATCAGTACGGTTTCATGCTTCAGAAGCCTGTGGTAGGGGCTTAACACGCTTAAAATCCTGCAGCTCCAATTGACACCTCCAACTGTGCATGGTCAAATAAAATATGATAGAATGCTGATCCCCAGCCACATCATTCTCAGGCCAGATAAAGATTCCCTTGGCCCCCCCACAGACATTATCCACTCACCAACATAACTGACCCCTTTATCCTCCCACCACCCCGCCACCCAAACTGATTGTAGGTCCATTCCACCTCCCCCCCCCTCCCCCCAACATTGATCACAAGCAGAGTGGAAGTGGACCCCCCTTCCCTCTCGGTGACCACAGGCAGTGACAGTAGACCACCCCGTCCTATCCCTCCACTGATCTCAAGCAGAGAGCCATCAGACCCACCTCCCTGGTATCAAATCCACCTCCCCATCTCTTCCCTATATCCCTTTATCCTTTTTTATATGAGAAATGTATCTATCCTCTTCTTGAAGCCATTCAACAACTCAGATTGCACTGCGCTGTACGGCAGTGAGTTCCACAAAGTCACCATCCTCAGCAAGAAGTAATTCCTCCTCATCTCAATTTGAAATCTATCGCCTCTCAACATATACCTATGACCTCATTTGAGATTGTGCCGTAAGAGAAAACAATTGGTCTATGTTTACTTTATCAATCCATTTAAGTTTTCATAGACCTTGATCAGATCCCCTTTCATTCTTCTAAATTCCAGTGAGTACAACTATTTAACCTCCTCTCATACATCAACACTTTAATCCCTGGAATCAATCCAGTGAACCTCCTCTGAACTGGCTCCAATGCCAACATACCCTTCCTCAAATAAGGCAACCAAAACTGGATACAGTACTCCAGGTGTGGTCTCACCAACACCCTTGCTGAAAGGTAGGAATTAGTCATCATAGTGCTGAAGAAGATGAAGAGATGTCACCCTCACAATGGTCCTACATTAACTTCCCTATTTTTATACTTCAGTCCTTTTGTAATGAATGCCAAAATCCCATTAGCTATAACAGCCTGTAATAAAAAAAGACAAACAGCTGAAAACCATACTTTCGAAACCAGAACCAAGTGGTTGGTCAGCCATATTGAAACAAGTGATGTTGAAATGTAACGACAGTGTTACGTGAGAAAAAGAGGCAATAATTCACATTCTGAGTGAGCATCAGGAGGTGGATTAAATTCTGATGCCAATGATCAGTTGTCTTGAAATTTCCTAAGTACCTCTGCGTCACTGCTTGATGCATGCATGCTCTCATTTCTGCTGAAACTGCAACATGTGAAGAGTGGAAGGGGCATTGTTTCTGGGCGGGGAGAGAGATTGAAGATCATGGTGGGGAGGAAGGGTCCGATGATTGCTGGGGGTTTGGAGTGAATGCTGGCTCTGATCAGTGATCAGGAGGGGACCTCTCTATGGTGGGCTGAGGGTAAGATTTATTGCTGTTCTGACTGGGATTACCTTTAAAGATGGTGCCCAGATCTCAGTGCAGCTGGACTTTCCTGGTATGTTGAAGTCCCAGCCCCCTGCATGACACTGTGAAACATACTCCTTGATTTTATTTTGGCAGTGTGGTAAGATCTGGAGATTTTACTGCCAAAATAAAATCAAGGTTTTCTAGCTGGAAACAACATTCTGCCATTTTTTTGGTTATTGTTTGCCCAAGGCATTTTAATGCAATCACAAAATTGAGCTGTAAAAGAAGCAATGTAAAATTGCCCAGTCTGCAAGGGAATGTGCTCCCAGTCCCAAGAGGATGAAAAAATATAATGGCATTTGGTATCAAACTCACTTAATATTCTATATTTTACAAATGATTTTCTGACAATAGTTCATTCCACGCATCTGTCTCACATTAGCACAATAGTACAGTGAAGGTGCTTGCATATTTCCATTCTTAATCAGTGTTTTCTTTGACCTTCCTGCAACCAATTCTTCCACATCTTTTGGATATAATATTGTCCTTGAAAGGTTTCTTTATCCACATATCCAAGGGCTAAACAACACTCAAGGAAATAATGATCATGTTGGTATTGGCTGATCTCATACCATGCTGTGAAGTTGTTGTTTTCTGATGGAGTATGAATTTGTGGCTTTTTATGAATTGTGTGCAGCTCCTGGTGTTGAATTCTGAAATACCATATTTTTTCATCTCTCCAAGACTGCAGAGTTAGATGATTCCACCAATTGATAATGCAACCATTTTACCAATGCTCGTTAACCTATCCCTACTCCTCATTTCTCTAGTTTATGCTAAGGTAATATTACAGATCATGTGGCTCATATTAATCTTGCCCACTGATTGGGAAATTACTGCTAGAATTGTCAGAGAAAATCCTTTCAGTGCCTTTAAATTAACAAACAGTAATAATTAAAGATAAGTAGTTAATCATCACAACATCATTTGATCCCTGAAAATCTTGGGTTCATTTTTGCATGGTGCTTTTGGACACAAAATGGTTACCTGGCACACAAAATGTTTACCTGGGAAGGGACATTAAGAGACACAGTTACACAAAAAGTTAAAATCTGCAGTATCTGGATTGCTGCAGGAAGCTGGTGAGAGCTTGAGTCACTTTAGATAAGAGTAGACCCAGAACAATGAATCTGATAATGAGGTCAGTCACATTTGGAGACATAAATACATAAATGTAACAAGATCAGCTACTGAATGTATAGATCGAAACCAGTCATTGATAGAAGACATAACTGCATAAATGTATCCATTCTATGAACGATGATATGTTAACTGTCCATGTCTGTACCTGTCTTCTTGTAATAATGTATTAAGTGTCGATGTCCATATCTGTCTCAACTTGTAATGATGTGTTAACAGCCAATGCCCATACTGTCTATTGTCTAAAAGGTATAAAAATGATCAATTACTAAGTTGCTGCCAAGTACTGCAGAGTACCAGTGCTTTCTCCCAAAGCTTTGTCCGAAATAAAACTATATTGTTTAAATCTCCAAGTCTGACTGCAAAGTTGTAAATTTCACGTAGAATATATGAAAAATTATGGGTCTTTTATGCCTAAAGTTGGGAAAGGGGGCATTGATTTTTACACAAAATGAAATTTTAATCAATATACATGATTATTTTTGAATGTATGTCTATCAGGGAGTTTTGGCTGTCTTGTGTAAGTGCCATGAAGTTGTTGATGCACGAGTTTTTCCATCAGTTAGTTTCAAGGTGACGCTCTTCACACATTTGGTGTATAAACATTTAGTCATCTTGGCTGAAACTTAAAGAAAGGCTCCTGGGATTAGGTGCTATCAGTAGTGTTACACATGCTTAATGTTTTCATTCATGTATTTTAGAGTTATAGCTTTTTAGTTATGGAAATTGATTTTCTTAAATGTAAGTTCAATGGGGTAAAGTCCCATTGAAAGTCCCAAACATCTAGAGGCTGGCAAATCACACAGACGTAAGATATTTATAATTCAAAAGATGACTTTAGTTTACTGGATAGAGTGAGAGTCATAAAATGCAGGTCAACTTACTTAGCTAAACAACTGGAGATATAACAATTGCAGTTATTCCAGTAAAGGATATAATTAGTTGTGTGGTTTCCCAGCATTAAGAAAAGGTCGTTCATTTGTACTTATTTGTGGTAATTTCTACCTGTATCACGTGGCCAGGGGGATGTGTGGAGCTTTGTTTTGAGTTTATTTTCATACATACAGTTAATGCACAACCATCAGGCAAAACTGGTGGAGGGAAGCAGGATATTTGGAAAACAGCTAAGCTTTGGTTTTATGTAGCTTATATTCTTAATTGAGAGATAAAGCCAGGTATACAACTGAAGTGGACTAAAGACTAGATCTATCATCTGCGATGCAGCCAACAATTGGGGGATAGCATTCAGTATAAGACAAAATTGGTAAGAGGAAAATGACTGGAAAATTTATTTAATTGAAGCTAAAGGAAGAAATGGACACTAATCTTCTCAGTGAAAGCTAGATTACCTTGTTGCAGTTGGAGTTCTAGAAATAATCAGATTGATTCCTGTCTGAAATCAATGCAGTGAGCTATTGGAAACCAAGGATGTTTTCTGATGTTTTAAGCTACTGCTCAGGAGTGAAAGGGAGATGTGTGGAATCCGGAGTAATGAGATTTTAAAGAAAACTTGGAGGACTGCTTAGCTGAAAGCTAATTGAAAGACCGCCGTGAAACCATTATCAGTGGATTCCAGAGAGCTGTGATATACCTTTCATTTGATCCCAGAAACTAAGTGAACGAAGGCACAACATTTCCTAGTATAAGTGAACTCTGTGGGAAAGTAAGAAGTAGAATTGAATTTATTGCACAGTACAATAAATGTAGTCTTTGCTTAAAAACATTAAACCCTGTGGAGTAGAACTGTCAATTAATTGATGTATTTTTGGATTTCTTCTTTAAACATTAATAGGATTGTAACAGCAGTATTTGTGGAACCAGTGGCTTGAAAAGTGGAATCAGAAAAACCAAAAACATCTAAAGTGTTTATTTCTGAAGTACCATTATTCTTTAACATATAGTCTAAGTTAACAAGATTAGTTCTCCACAGAACATAGAAATGATACAGTATTGAAGGAGCTATTCAGTCCATCTTGCTCATGTCAACCCAAAAACACACAGATTCCCTTTCTAATCCCATCTTCCTGCACATTACCTATAAACCTGCAATTTACAGCAATTAAGGTGCAGATTCAAGTACTTTTTAAAGGAGTTTAGAGATAGCTTAGGTTTTACAAAATTCAATAGAACTTTATTGTGCAAGTTAGCATTTGCTTATAATAGTTAAAAACAGTAATTACTGTTTGTTATGGATTAGGTGCAGGGATTAACTCATCATAAAGTGCTCCAACAATATGCCTTGATGAAAATTTCCACTGAGCCAACAATTCTTGAGATCTCAAAGTAATAGTGACAATCCATATAAAATTAGGATTGTGTTGTTTGTGAACTCACTCCAACTACAGGTCTCAGCTGTGAAAAGTTTTTCAGCTCAACAGACTTCCAACGCACCAGATATTAATGTTTCGAGTAAATTGTTTGAAAAAAATCAAGGATAAGTGAGCTTCTAAGGTTTAATAAGGAGTAATGAATAGTGTACCTAATCCTATTAGCATAAGCCCTATAGTCATTGTGACACATGCGTACAACAACCATAAGGCTAAGGACAAAACAGGGAAATTGAAACACGCTTATACCAACTGCAGTTAATGTGCTAACCTTGTCATTCAACACTTAGCAAAGGGGAAAGAAAAAGTAGCCTGACAAATGAAAGTGAAACAGAGACATGCTGGTGAAAATGAGAACTATCTATTAACTTGTTTGCATTCTTTGGTCCAGAAAGGCACAGTCCGTGAAGCTGTGAGATAGTTGTTGCTCTGAATCAAAATTTGATTTTAAAAAATGTTCAGATTTATGTGAGTTTAAAATGACAGTCCTGTGATAGGTAATCCATTGTTTTGCCTATAAAGCTAGGGATTGAAGTAGACACTGCAAGAAAAGGAGATGATATATGAGGATAGATTTAAAGATCTTGAAATCCTCGTATTAGAAATGTGAAGATTCAGGAAATACTGAATAAGGATGATTTAGATATCAACAGAATATAGGTTAGACTTCAAAAAGGTCAGATAGCTAAAAATGGGGAATGAATTTAAGCAGAAACCAAGTTGATTTAAATGTGATTTAAGAAGGAAAGAAGTTAGATTTATATTGCCAACAATATATCCCAATGCACTTCAGAGAAAATTAAGTATTTTTGAAATGTATTCTCTATTGTAGTGAAAGATAACACAGAAATCAAATTGTGTGCAGCAAAATCCACAAACAGTAAGTCAAAAAATGATTAATTAATTTGTTTATGTGAATTTAGTTCAGGGATACAGGTTAGCAAAAGTAATAAGGAAGCATTACTGAGAGGGAATTTGGTCTTTGGAACAGCTTTTTGAAGGAGGTTGAATAGATTTGCAGGTTGATTTTATTGCTTGAGCAGTTGAGAACTATGATTTCACAATAACAACTTCAAATAATCTTCGAAAGTTTTAATGGCTGTTTCATGCAGAATGGAAACCATGACCTTCATTTGTATATTTTAAATGCATATCATTTCAATCAGGATGGTGGCTCAGATGGCGCAGTGGTTAGTACTGATATCCCACAGCACTAGGAACCCAGATTCAATTCCCGGCTTGGATCACTATCTGCAAGGAGCCTGCACATTCTCACCATGTCTGCATTGATTTCCTCTAGGTGTTCCAGTTTCCTCCTGCAGTCTGAAAGATATGCTGGTTAGGTGCATTTGCCATGCTAAATTCTCCCTCAGTGTACCCAAACAGGTGCCAGAGTATGGCGACTAAGGGATTTTCACAGTAATTTAATTGAAGTACTAATGTAAGCCTACTTGTGATGAATTAATAAACTTTCGATGGTTGTAAAAGTGCAGAGAGCTAATCATCAGAATTATTGTAGCTCAGGATAAGTCCACTGATCACACTGCGAAAATATTATCGCTCAATAACATTGATTTTGGCAGGTTTATATTGACCTCAAATTGTTCAGATCTCTTTAAGACAAAACTGGATAATTAGGGTATAACTCCCAGGACAGTCAAAAGGTGAATTTACCCAAACTGACCTTTCTATTTTTATATAACTCAATCAAATAATATTTGAGTTCGTAATTCCAGATGCACTCTATCCAGCACAGGACACATCTATCGATGTAGTCATGCAAAAGTATTACATTGAGCACACTTCTGAATCCATTACTTTTCATGCACCTCACTTCAGGCAACATGTTTGTTTGGGAGTGCTAAAGACAATAATCTTTACCTTAAATATAATATAATAAACAAAGCAATACAAAGTATGCAAGAATATAATTAAGCTTCCCTGTAAAATAGCCTTTTGTACCTTCCACTATATCAAAGATTTGGTTTTCTTAGACAGGATGTGGAAATGCCAGCATTGGAGTGAAGTAAACACAGTAAGAAGTCTCACAACACCAGGTTAAAGTCCAACAGTTTTATTTAGCAACAAACACCACTAGCTTTCAGAGCACTACTTCTTTATCAGGTAAGTGGGGTTACCTGATAAAGTGGTATTGGACAGAGCTCCTGCTCTGTCCAATACCACCAGAACTACAAAGGGTTGTGAACATAGCCCAGTCCATTACACAAACCAGCCTCCCATCCATTGACTCTGTCTACACTTCTCACAGCCTCAGGAAAGCAACCAGCATAAGCAAGGACTCCACCCACCCCAGACATGCTCTTTTCCACTTTCTGCCATCAGGAAAAAAGGTACAAAATCATCATAAAAACCATGCAGTGCAGAAAGAGGCCAAGTCCTTGGAAGCCTGTCACTAGTGGAGTGCCACAAGGCTCAGTACTAGGTCCTCTTCTATTTGTGGTCTACATAAACGACTTGGAAGTAGGGGTAGGTGGTGAGATCAGCAAATTTGCTGATGACACCAAGATGCTTGGATTGGCGGGTACAGAAGAGCAGTGTCAGGCAATACAACAGGACATAGACAGGTTGGGAGACTGGGCAGATAGATGGCAAATGGAATTTAATCCGGAAAAATGCGAGGTGATGCATTTTGGCCGGAAAAATGTAGAAGAGAGTTATAGGATAAAAGGTAAAACTATACGGAGCATAGAGACGAAGAGAGACTTGGGGGTGCAGGTTCACAAGTCTCTGAAGGTGTCCTCACAGGTGGAGAAGGTGATAAAGAAGGAGTATAGTATGTTAGCTTTCATAGAAAAGGGTATAGAATACAAGAGTAGGAGTTTGATGTTGCAGTTGTATACAACTTTGGTTAGGCCTCACTTGGAATACTGCGCCCAGTTCTGGTCTCCGTACTATAGGAAGGATGTGGAGTCCTTGGAGAGAGTGCAGAGGAGGTTTACCAGGTTGCTGCCTGGTATGGAAGGACTGTCTTATGAGGAACAATTAGATAGACTGGGGTTGTTTTCCCTTGAAAGACGTCGGCTTAGAGGGGATCTCATAGAGGTGTATAAGATTATAAGGGGTATAGATAGAGTAAATGGAGGTAAACTTTTTCCACCTTCAGAAATGGATAGGACGAGGGGTCATGGCCATAGGGTGATGGGGGCTATGTATAAGACGAATATTAGAGGGCAGTTTTTCACACAAAGGGTAGTGGGGGTGTGGAATGCACTGCCGAGTAAGGTGGTGGGAGCAGGCACGCTGGGCTGTTTAAGGGTCTCTTGGACAGCCACATGAGCGGTATGCAGATAGAGGGATATATTAGGACTGTTTAACTACGGCTTTTTTCCACAGGTAATTCGGTCCATAATTTGAGCATGCATTCGGCAGGTGGTGCGGGTACAGCTCTTGGTTGTTGATTCATGGGTTGCCTGGTACCTCATGTCGTAAATGAGTGCTTTATGTGGACCATCTGAAGGGCACCATGACAGCTCAGAGACTATGGATGTGGCTGTGCAGACACTTGGAATTGGGCCGGTGTCTGCAGGAGTTTGCGCGTTCTCCCCGTGGTTGCGAGGGTTTTCTCCGGGCACTCCGGTTTCCTCCCACAACCCAAAAATTCGCTCTTAGGATGATTGGGAAACAAATTGTCCCTATGGTGAAAATTTTCCATATTAGAAATAATATATATATTATTATATAGGAATATTAAAATAGGATAATGTATTTGCTACTATATAGTATGACGGCGGCGTGGGCTCGTTGGGCCGAAGGGCCTGTTTCCCGTGCTGTGTTGCTTAAAAAAAAAAGTGGCCCATTGAATTTGCACTAACAACAATCCCACTAAAAGACCCTTTCCCTGTAACCCTACATATTTACCCCACTAATCCCTTTAAACTGTGCATCCCGGAATACTAAGGAGCAATTTAGTATGGCCAATCAAACAACCTGCACATCTTCAGGACTGTGTGAGGAAACCAGAGCACCTGGAGGAAATCCAAGCAGATATGGGGAGAATATACAAATTCCACACAAACAGTGACCCATTGCCGGGAATTGGAAACAGGTTACTGGAGCTGTGCGGCAGCAGTGCTAACCACTCTGCCACCATGCCGCATCCAATGTTGAGCAATGAACTTAAATCATGCAGACCTTGCTCATGCTTAACACGAAAGATCCAATGATGTTTCTGTTTGGGTTCAAACCCGAGACTGAAAACACATACTAACTGGCTCAAGAACAGCTTCTTCCCTGCTGCCATCAGACTTTTGAATGAATCTACCATGTATTAAGTTGATCTTTCTCTACCCTATCTGTTACAGTAATATTATATTCTGCGCCTTGTCCTTCTCCTCTATGTACTCTATGAATGTATAGCGTGCGGGAAACAATACTTTTCACTCTATTCCCATACATGTGACAATAATGAATCAAGTATACTCTATGGGCGGGGCTTATGTGCTGGGGCGGGGTTTATACACTATGGGCGGGTCTATATTCTGGGCTTTACCTGCTGGCAATTCATTGTATCCATGTGTAAGCAGTAGTGAATGCAGCCTCCTCTCTGCCCTCCAGCAGCAGTGCGAGCGTAGCCCTCCAGCAGTAATGTGAGTGCAGCCCTCTCTCTCTCTGCCCTCCTATTGTAGTTTTAATGCAGTTCTCGCTTCTCTGCCTCCAGCACTAGCAGTTTTAGTGCAGTCTTCTCTGTTTGTCCCCCAGCAGCAGCAGTGAGTGCACTCCCTCTCTCTGCCCTGCAACAGTAGTTTTAGTGTATAGTTCTCTCTTCTCTGTCTCCAGCACTAGCAATTTTAGGGCAGTCCCCTCTCTGTCCCCCAGCAACAGCAGCAGGGTGAGCGCAGTCCCCCCTCTCTCTCTACCCTCCAGCAGTAGTTTTAGTGCGGTTCTCTCTGCCTCCAGCACTAGCAGTTTTAGCGCAGCTCCCTTCTCTCTCTGCCCTCCAGCAGCAGCAGGGTGAGTGCAGTTCTGCCTCTGTCTGTACCCCAGCAGCAGGGTGAGTGCAGCCCCCTCTCTCTGCCCTCCAGCAGCAGCAGAGTGAGTGCAGCCTCCCTCTACCCTCAGTTCTCCAGTTTTAGTGTGTAGTTCTCTCTTCTCTGCTTCCAGCACTGGCAGTTTTAGTGCAGCTCCCCTCACTCTCTGCCCTCCAGCAGCAGCAGGGTGAGTGCAGCCCCCTCTCTCTGCCCTCCAGCAGCAGGGTGAGTGCAGCCCCCTCTCTCTGCCCTCCAGCAGCAGGGTGAGTGCAGCCCCCTCTCTCTGCCCTCCAGCAGCAGGGTGAGTGCAGCCCCCTCTCTCTGCCCTCCAGCAGCAGGGTGAGTGCAGCCCCCTCTCTCTGCCCTCCAGCAGCAGGGTGAGTGCAGCCCCCTCTCTCTGCCCTCCAGCAGCAGGGTGAGTGCAGCCCCCTCTCTCTGCCCTCCAGCAGCAGGGTGAGTGCAGCCCCCTCTCTCTGCCCTCCAGCAGCAGGGTGAGTGCAGCCCCCTCTCTCTGCCCTCCAGCAGCAGGGTGAGTGCAGCCCCCTCTCTCTGCCCTCCAGCAGCAGGGTGAGTGCAGCCCCCTCTCTCTGCCCTCCAGCAGCAGGGTGAGTGCAGCCCCCTCTCTCTGCCCTCCAGCAGCAGGGTGAGTGCAGCCCCCTCTCTCTGCCCTCCAGCAGCAGGGTGAGTGCAGCCCCCTCTCTCTGCCCTCCAGCAGCAGGGTGAGTGCAGCCCCCTCTCTCTGCCTCCAGCAGCAGGGTGAGTGCAGCCCCTCTCTCTGGCCTCCAGCAGCAGGTGAGTGCAGCCCCCTCTCTCTGCCCTCCAGCAGCAGGGTGAGTGCAGCCCCCTCTCTCTGCCGTCCACGCAGGGTGAGTGCAGCCCCCTCTCTCTGCCCTCCAGCAGCAGGTGAGTGCAGCCCCCTCTCTCTGCCCTCCAGCAGCAGGGTGAGTGCAGCCCCCTCTCTCTGCCCTCCAGCAGCAGGGGGAGTGCAGCCCCCTCTCTCTGCCCTCCAGCAGCAGGGGGAGTGCAGCCCCCTCTCTCTGCCCTCCAGCAGCAGGGGGAGTGCAGCCCCCTCTCTCTGCCCTCCAGCAGCAGGGGAGTGCAGCCCCCTCTCTCTCTGCCCTCCAGCAGCAAGGTGAGTGCAATTCTTTCTCTGCCCTCCAGCAGCAGGGTGAGTGCAGCCCCCTCTCTCTCTGCCCTCCAGCAGCAGGGTGAGTGCAGCCCCCTCTCTGTCTGTTCCCCAGAAGCAGGGTGAGTGCAGCCCCCTCTCTGTCTGTTCCCCAGAAGCAGGGTGAGTGCAGCCCCCTCTCTGTCTGTTCCCCAGAGCAGGGTGATGCAGCCCTCTCTGCTGTTCCCCAGAAGCAGGGTGAGTGCAGCCCCTCTCTGTCTGCCCCCAGCAGCAGGGTGAGTGCAGCCCCCTCTCCTGCCTCCAGCGCAGGTAGGCAGCCCCCTCTCTCTGCCCTCCAGCAGCAGGGTGAGTGCAGCCCCCTCTCTCTGCCCTCCAGCAGCAGGGTGAGTGCAGCCCCCTCTCTCTGCCCTCCAGCAGCAGGGTGAGTGCAGCCCCCTCTCTCTGCCCTCCAGCAGCAGGGTGAGTGCAGCCCCCTCTCTCTGCCGTCCAGCAGCAGGGTGAGTGCAGCCCCCTCTCTCTGCCGTCCAGCAGCAGGGTGAGTGCAGCCCCTTCTCTGTCTGCCCTCCAGCAGCAGGGTGAGTGCAGTTCTCTCTCTCTCTGCCCTCTTGCTGCCTGTCCTGGTGGTTTGCAGCAAGAAGTGATGGCCAGCTGCCGGGAAGCTGCAGTGGCCGGGTGCAGAGTGAGCCGCAGCTCTGTGGTGTGCCGCCTTGTTTCTCTGTGCTTATGGCTGGCAGTGAGGGCTCAGGGACGCTTGGAGCCCTCCCTGGTGCTGGGGGGCAGCCTGGACCCGGTGCTGCTGTCCAATAGCGGAGTGAGAGTCCCCTTCGGCAGGTCCGTGTACCTGGACCCTGGCAGCGAGCTGGTGATCCGAGTGCGGCCGGGCCACCGGTGCTCTGTCACAGTGCTGGAGAACGACCCCCTGTCCCAGAGACCCGGCGTGCTGAGCCCCAAGAAATTCCCCTGCGACTTCGGCCCGCGGGACGTCAGGTACACCCACTTTGGCTCCAGGAGCCCCAGCAGAGACCGAGTGAGGCTGCAGCTGAGGTACGACAGCCAGACTGAGACTGTCGTCGTGCCCTTCCTGCTGGAGGTGGAGGTGCTGTTCCAGCAGCTGGAGATCCTCACCCGCAACATCCCGCTGCTGGTGGAAAAGCTGAGGGGCAGCAGCAACCCCATCGACCGGAAGGTGCTGGGTTACACCTTGGGCAGCAGCCGGGAAAGATGTGAGATCACCACCCTGCTGGGCGCTGGCGGCCTGCCCAGGTACGGCACGCTCTCCAACTTCACCTCCAACGGGCGGCCGGTGGATTGCGAGGCCTTCCTGAAGGCGGGCGTTCGCTACGAGCACACGGCCAGCACCCACTCCCCCAACAGGGACTACATCCCCATGCTGGTGGAAGTGCTGGACGGAGGTGGCAACTCGGTCAAACGGGAGCACTTCCAAGTCGTGGTGAGGATTCGAGGGGGCGCGGAGAATAGCCCGCCGAAGCCCAGCTTTGTGGCAATGATGATGATGGAGGTGGACCAGTTTGTGCTGACGGCCATCACCGGCGACATGTTGGCTGCTGAGGACGTGGAGTCAGACGCCGATGATTTGATCTTCAACATCACTTCGCCCCTGGGCCCCCAGCAAGGCCACATCATTAGTACGGATGACCAGAACCTGCCCATCACGTCCTTCTATCAGCGGGACGTCAGGGAGCTGAAAATCGCCTACCGGCCCCCGCCGGGGGACTCGGACACGGAGAGGATCTTCCAGATGGAGCTGGAGGTGGTGGACAGCGAGGGGGCCGCCTCGGACACGTTCGCCTTCATGATCGTGGTCAAGCCCATGAACACATTGGCACCGGTGGCCACCAGGAACAGTGGGCAGCTGCTGTTTGAAGGGCAGTCGCGCCCGCTGGCCAGCGGGCACAACCTGCAGGTCAGCGATGAGGACGATGTGGGCAACGTGCAGATCAGGGTGCTGGATGGGCTGAGGCACGGAGAGCTGAGGGTGCTGGGGGAGCGCAGGGAATCCTTCACCCCGGCTGATCTGGATGCGGGCCTGGTGGTCTATCAACACGATGGCTCGGACACCCATAGTGACAATATCGTCTTCCGAATGAGCGATGGCAAACACCGGGTGGAGTTCCTCTTCCCCATCACTATCGCGCCCACCGACGATGAGCCCCCCGTCATTAACGCCAACACTGGTCTGCTCCTGTCTGAGAACGAAATGCTGCAAATCTCCCCTTTCATCCTCAGCGCCACCGACGTTGACTCGGAAGATTCCACCATCCGCTTCCAGCTGGAAGCTCCTTACTCCACAGTAGGCGCCATGCTGCTGAGGCAGTCGGAGATGCCCGTTGAAGCCTCTGGCTGGAAGGAGGTACAGGGCCAGGGGGTCTACGAGAAGGTGGTGAGCGAATGGTCCCAGCAGGACATCCTGGATGGGAAGCTGTATTATCGTCATATCGGGGCTCATAGCAGCAGCATTGTGATGGACGCTATCCGCTTCCGTGTTCAGGATGACAACGACCCTCCAAACCAGTCAGGCGAGCACACCTTCACTGTTAAGATCCAGCCCGTGGATAATATTCCCCCTCACCTCTTCCCTGGCTGCCTGCTGCAGATGTTGGTCAAGGAGTACGAGCTCACCCATTTCCGCAAGAAGTTCCTGCGCTACACCGATCTGGACTCCGATGACCGGGAGCTGAAGTATACCGTGCTCACCCCTCCCACCAATGTGGACGAAAACCACCCGGTGAGGACGGGACAGATCGTTTTGACCGAAAACCCAGCCGTGGTTCTGACCGAGTTCACTCAGGCCCAAGTGAACCACCACAAAGTTGCCTACAGCCCCCCAGACCAGGAGCTTGGCATCACCCCTAAAGTGGTCCAGTGGACCTACTCGTTGGAAGACACGGCGGGCAACTCTGTGCAAGGCACCTTCACCATCTTCTTACAGCCGGTGGACAATAAACCCCCTGAAATCACAAACACTGGCTTCACTGTACCTGAGCGGGGTAACTTTGTGTTAACCACCGCAGAATTAGATGCCACTGACCAGGATACTGATGAAGGAAAAATAACCTTCACCCTGTCGCAGGCTCCAAAGTTTGGCCATTTACAGTACAGAGGAGTCACTATTTCTGTGGGTGAAGCATTTACATTGGATGATATTGCACATGGGCGGGTTGTATACTGGCACAATGGGCACGAATCTACAAGTGATTCATTTAAAATAAACGTTGGTGATGGAGTCCATGAAGTTCCAATAATTATCAGGGTTACTGTGCAACCAGTAGATGATGAGGTACCAATTATTATGCTTCCTGAAGGACAACTTGGCTCACACATCGATGTCCTTGAGAATGGGGCCACTGAAATTACCACCAATGTCATCCAGGGTACTGATGAAGACACGGATGACCTGATGTTGACATTCATCGTGGAAGACCCACCTAAGCTTGGTGAGATATTGGTAAATGGTTTACCAGCGGAGAGATTCACACAGGAGGATATCATCAATGGAGTAGTGGTGTATGCTCACACCAGTGGAGAAATTGGAACTCAGAAAAAACACGATTCCTTCAACTTGACCATATCTGATATGTCAAATGAATGGGTTATTGGTGGAAACAATGTGCAAGGAATCAGAGTTCAAGTCACAATCTTGCCTGTCGACAGTATGGCACCTGAGCTTAGGATTGGTGAGCAATATATAGTCTTAGAGGGAGAGAAAAATGTGATTACATTGGCAAACCTCAATGCTGAAGATGTAGATACTCCCAATGATGATATCCTGTGCACAATAATTGTTCAACCTACTTTTGGTTATGTTGAAAATATTTCCCCAGCTCCTGGGTCTGAGAAGTCAAGGACTGGTATAGCAATTAGTGCATTTACTATTAAAGATCTTCGTGATGGGCATATCTACTATGTGCAGAGCATTCACAAAGAGGTTGAAAAGGTCGAGGACAGATTCACCTTCCGCTGTTCCGATGGTGTTAACTTCTCTCAGCGTCGCTTTTTCCCAATTGTCATCATCCCAACTAATGATGAAAAGCCGGAGATCTTTGTCCGTGAGTTTGTTGTGATGGAGGGGATGAGTCTTGTTATTGACACCCCAATTTTGAATGCAGCTGATGCAGATATTCCTGCCGATGAACTTCACTTTATTATAACCAAGGCACCAAAATGTGGACAGATTGTGCAACAGTTAGCACATGGCGCTGTTCCAGTCAAAAATTTTACGCTAGAGCAAATTTCAGCTGGCTCCCATATTGTCTATGAACACGATGACTCTGAGACCAAAGAAGACAGCTTTGATATTAGAGTCACAGATGGCAAACATGCAGTGGACAAGACAGTCCCCATCATGATAATTCTCGTTGATGATGAAACACCACGGATGACCATTAATAATGGACTAGAAGTTGAAATAGGCGAATCAAAGGAAATAACCAACAGAATCCTAAAAGCAACAGACTTAGATTCAGATGATAAAACATTGACTTATATAGTTCGTTATGGCCCGAACCAAGGCTTATTGCAACATCTAATGAAAGATGGTGATGTGGTTCAAAATATCACTGTCGGCATGAATTTTACTCAGAATGAAATTGATAAAGGATTGATTCAGTACGTTCACACTGGGCAAGAAGGTGTACGTGATCTTATTAAATTTGACGTAACAGATGGCATCAACACCTTGATAGATCGCTATTTCTATGTCACTATTGGCAGCATTGATATGATGTTCCCAGAAGTAATTAACAAAGGAGTTACACTGAAGGAAGGTGGTAAAGTTACACTGACCACTGATTTGCTGAGCACTAGTGACATTAATAGTCCTGATGAATACTTAAGATTTAGCATCACTCGTGCCCCGAGTCGTGGTCACCTAGAAAAGACTAATAATCCTGGTGTCCCAATTACCTCCTTCACTCAGCTAGAATTAGCAGGAAACAAAATCTATTACATCCACACATCAGACGATGAGGTCAAAATGGATAGTTTTGAATTTGAGGTGACGGATGGTTACAATCCAGTTTTTCGTACGTTTCGTGTTTCGATAACAGATGTCGACAATAAGAAACCGATTCTCACAATCCATGATCTGGTTGTAAGTGAAGGGGAAATGAAGCTGATCACTCCATTTGAGCTCACTGTCGAGGACCGTGACACTCCAGACTATCTCCTGCGTTTCACTGTTATTCAAGTTCCTGTGCATGGTCAGTTGCTATTTAATGGAAGCCAACCGATCGCCAGCTTCACCAAGCAGGACCTCAATGAAAATCTTATCAGCTATAAACATGATGGCACAGAGACAAACGAAGACAGTTTCTCTTTCACTGTAACGGATGGCACGCACACTGAATACTTTGTTTTCCCTGATACCGTGCTTGAGACCCGCAGGCCTCAAATGATGAAGATCCAAATATCAGCAGTTGATAATGGCATCCCACAAGTTGTTGTCAACAAAGGGGCTCCAACCCTTCGAATTGTACACACAGGTCAACTTGGATTTTTGATCACTAGCAAAACGCTGAAGGCTGAAGACCGTGATAGCCCACACAAGCTCCTGAAGTTTAGAATCATGGATGGACCAGAGCATGGCTACATCATTAACACTGACCTGGGCAATGACAGTGTCACCACATTCAGTCAAGGTTAGTCAGCAAGATTTTTTCGGGATCTTGTTTTGCTGAATGCAATATTTTCTCAAATGGTGTTGTAGCATTTATTTAATCTCTACCAAAGAATAAAAATTAATTGCATGTGATCTAAGTTTGATCTCTGATTTAACTTCCATAATATCACTAAATATGTTAGACTTACAGCAAAGAGCAGCTTGAACAAATAGCTCTGTGTTGAGGACAATGATGTCTTCCACATGTACTGTCTCACTATATATCTTGTTGCATTTTTGCCTGCATATCTACATTCTATCATTTACTTCTCTAGAGTGAATGAGTGCTGAAGCAACATGACATTTTCTGTCTGGTAATTGAGCATAGCTTGAACCAAGTGGGCATCAAATAGATCATTTTAGCACTTTTATTTGTACAGTAAAGTATTTTGTGCTCCATTTATATTTACAATTGTTTTTGCTGAAACTGGTTGAACAGAAATTGTCCTTTTTCATTCTGATCAGTGAGTCTAGTGGAAAGTAGCTGTGAACAACTTTCAGTAAGAGACAATTCACACGAGAAACATTTGCTAACTTTGTTTAAACATTTATATAATCCTTTGAGACATTAGTCCATTTCACTAACATTAATCAACCAAACCTGTTTTTATTTTGAAAATTACTCTTTTGAACTTTTCTCCAAAAGCAACTCAGAGCAAACAAAAGAATGGATTTTAGTAACTGAGTTTAGTTATACAATGTTATGATTTGTGAGGAGTTAAAGCATGAGAAATAAAAACATTGTTTTTGTTCATTATTAGGAGCCTATTATAGAAACTTTACAGTGCAGAAGGAGGCCATTTGGCCCTTTGAGCCAGCCAGGTCTATCCACCTAACTTGCACATCTTTGGACTGTGTGGTGAAACCAGAGCAATTGGAGGACATACACACCCACACACACATATATACGGGGAGAATATGCAAACTCCATACTGACAGTGAAGCAGGGTTGGAATTGAACCCTGATTCCCTAGCACTGTGAGGATGCAATGCTAACCATTGTACCACTGTGCCACCCATAAGGGCATGATGAGATCAATATATTTTGCCCATGACAGCGTCATAGGAAACATTATTATTTGTATTAGTAACAAAGGAATTTTTTCATTTACAAAGAATAATATTTTTGTTACATTATTATTACAAAGAATAATAATGTTTTGTATTTTTCTCATTTTTTTGGTATGAATATTTCAATCAATTTTGGATCACTGTTAATTAAAGCAGTACTTTGTAATACAAAAAGGAACGTTACAGCCGATAATATATTTGGATACAATTCCTTCATACATTCTACAAGTCCAATTAATAGCTACCATCTCTCCTTTTACGGTTCAGCCTTTAGTGTTTTATTACATTCTAATATTATAAAATGTTCCTAATTAACAGTTTGAATTGATGAATCTTGAACCTTTGGCTACAATGCTGTAAAAGAGCACTTTAAATGTTAAATTTCACTAAAATAGCCAAAAGTCCCACACTTTTTCAGCAGTACAATGGAATGAGTAAAGGTCACACAGATGTAGCTAATTCTGTGGTTTGTGCTGATTTTCTGTGTCTTACATGGTTGAAGATTGAATGATTGATTGGGACTTAAGACTAAGGAGGGCACGCATGGATTTTTGTTGATAACTCAGAAAGTAGGTGTTCAGGCTGTGCATATTTGATAATCAGCTAGCACGACTAAACCAATTCAACAGAAAACCAGACAAATTCGTGGAATGAGTAGGCAGGTAACAATTGTCATTTAATGTGGAGAAATGTGAGATAGTGCATTTAAAGGAAAGCAATGAATAGAGTATGTGTCCATTACACGTAGAGGATGAATGAAACTCAATTGATTGAAGGATATTCAGCAAGAAACTTAGGAGTGGCTTTTGACCCATCACTATAACAGATAAACAATATGACAAAAGAATAGCAATATACATTTTTATAGAATGTTTAATGCAAAAAAGATGTTCCAAGGTTCTTCACAGAAATATAATTTGGCATGAAGCAAAGAAGGAATTAAGATTTGTGATTAAATGCTTGGCCACAGAATTGAGTTTAAAGATTTTCTTAAAGGAGGGCAGAGAAGAGAAGTGGACATACTTAGAGGAGGAGTTGTCAGAATCTGGGGTTCAAACAGATGAAAGAACAAATATAAATGATGGGGAGAGAATGTGGATTTACACCAGACAGCATAGCTGAGGGAATGCAGAGTTCCTGAATAAAATGTGTTTTGCAAATGTGTACAATTCTGGCTATCCAACCATTGAAAGCTTTATATCATTTGGAGATGATGTCAAAAAAAAGTAATGAGACACATTTCACTACAGTGGATGAATTGGAAGGTAAATTGAAAAAGAATCTCAAACTGTACTCTG
The DNA here is from genome assembly GCA_024679065.1 of Sphyrna mokarran. Taxonomy (NCBI): domain Eukaryota; kingdom Metazoa; phylum Chordata; class Chondrichthyes; order Carcharhiniformes; family Carcharhinidae; genus Sphyrna; species Sphyrna mokarran. The sequence goes on from JAGIQG010000001.1 coordinate 136,540,989, forward strand.
GGAGAAGTTGTTTCAGGAAACATCTTATTGAAATGAATTTTAATAGATGGCATACATAAATAAAGCCTCTTACTTCAATCCTTAATTTGTTTGGAACTTTAAAATTTTTCTGGTCATCAAATTTTTGTGTATTGACAATAATGCTGTCCCATCATTGTAGCATTAACATTATTTCAAAATCAATTCACTTTAGATATGTAAATAATTTATAATTGAATACGTATCCTGTGATCTCTCAATGTTTACAAATGTTGTAATTTTATGTGGATTTAATGGTTATATTATTCAAAGTTGGAATCTTCTAGTTTGGTTGATTTATACTCAGAAACTATTGATATTAAATTGACACTTACATTTTTAGTGACAAATGACCATTGTTTTCTTTAAATTTTCTTTCCAGTATTTCAAGGAACTCTTTAACTTACAATACGGTCCAAAATGGTTTGAAATATTTAAAGCAAAAAGTGAGAAAAGTACAAAACATAATATTCTTTGTAAGCAAAAAAAGACCTTTGTTACTGTGTCAAATTACTTTTGTAAAATGTGTTGAAAAGCATCAAAAGCACTTTTCAATTTACCTTCTAATCCATTATAATGAAATATGTCTCATTGCTTTTTTTTTGACATCATCTCCAAATGATATAAATGCTTTCCCCATGACACTGCTCTAGGTGAAATATATTAATTTCATCAGGTTCTTCATGATGAACAAAAATCATGTTTTTATTTTTCATGCTTTAACTTCTTGCAAATCATAACATTGTACTATCATCTATTCTTTCGGTTGCTCTGAGATGTTTTAATTTGGATGTAACCTTAGATATTTATCTTTGAAAGCTATCAGAACTGGAACAATGCAACATGTCATTAAAACAGTTCTTTTGCAATCAACATTCAATCTGTTAGCTGCAAAAGATCTTTATTTCTGGGTTTTTATTTTTACCAAAATGTTCTGAGCGCACTTCTTAAATTGTAATTTGAACATACTATGTTTGACTAGATGTAAAGATTAACTTCTCAATGACCATGATATACAATTTCCTGACTAATTCTTTGATTATCCTTTAACATTAAGCATGAGTAGAAAAATGTTAATGCCTTCTCTTGGCTGCAAATTCTTGCCATTCCACTGATCTATTATGTGTTTGGCTTTTCCTATAATTGTGGTCTACTGAAAGTTTATATGTAGTGATCTTCTCATCCATGCCTTTGTTAATAAGATGAATGGTTGTTATTAACCCTAAGTGGTGTTCCACAAAGGCCTCAAGAAAGCTTTCAGGTGCCTGAGGGAGACATTTTGACAGTTCTGATCTGGGATTTCAGTGATAACTTTACTAGAGGTTCGTGGTGTTTTTGTTTTGAACTTTGGTAGTAAGAACAATACGATTGATCAATGGAGATTTCACTAAGAAACATATACTTGAGGGTAACTAGATACATCCTATCCAACTTTTAATTGGCTTTTTTCATGGCTATTTTCAGAGAAGATATGTTTTACTTATATTTAGAGAAACTTGTTGAAAAATCCAATAAAAAAGATCCATCACTTTTGATTCCCCCCTCCAAGCCGCTGCAGGCAAATAATTCTTTAATGTTATTATAGAACCATAGAACCTTACAGTGTGGAAAGAGGACCTTTGGCCCATCGAGTCTACACCAACACAATCCCATCCAGCTCCTACCCCCATATCCCTACATATTTTACCCGCTAATCCCTCTAACCTACACATCTCAGGACACTAAGGGACAATTTTAGCATGGCCAATCAATCTAACCCGCACCTGGAGGAAACCCACACAGAAAATCGGAGCACCCGGAGGAAACCCACACAGGCACAGGGAGAACGTGCAAACTCCACACAGACAGTGACCCGAGCCAGGAATTGAACCCAGGTTCCTGGAGCTGTGAAACAGCAGTGCTAATCACTGTGCTACCGTGGAAGAACAAACAATACAAAATGACTGGTCTTGAGGATTCCCCACTATAATTCCAAAGACAAGGGCCAAACTGGAACTAAGTGCCCACACCAGCTAGCAAGCTGGATGGTTTCCCACCCATGTGAAAGATGCAAGTTCATGCATCCTGAGCAACCTGTTGACAAGCCTGGCTTTTTAGAGATCAGGATGCCATTTTGATCCCTGTACTCGGAATCAGGCCTTCTCCACCCAAAAAATGAAATAATGCCCCACTCTCCCTGTCCGCTGACAAAGACAGCACCACCAAGCCAAAGAGGGCATCTCCCCCCCCCCCACCCACAAATAAAATGTCATTGATTCCTCCCCCCCCCCCACACACAAACCCCTCTTGACTCAGATCCGCAATTCAGCTCCTTTACCCACTTAGATCCCCATTTAGTTCTCTTCCCCACTCAGCCATTGCCTCCCCTAGTCAGCCCTTCCCTCCACCATTCAGCCTCCCATTCAGCCCTGCACTTTGGCAGTGCCAACAATGAACTGCCCTCTGGCCTGGCGCTTAGGATCGTGAGGTTGGTCTTGGCCTCCTGCCACTGCTGGCTGCAGAAGGAGGGTCCCCAAGAGGTCCTGAGGGCTGGATGGACTTGGGCTTGAGGCAAGGTGTTGACCTTGACACTGTTCCCAGGATGGAGATCTAGTGGCTGGACTACCATTTCTAGCCCTGGCAGATCCGAAGATCATCTCTGGCATGGTGATTTCAGGCAGCCCCGTGATCTAAATTTGCATTCTCCATGCCTCTCCCTCTCCTGATCACCTCAAGATTGTAAATCATTGCAGCACTCCACTCTGCAGCAGAAATTTTTCTTACTCCATGTCAGAAGCTGCAAGTGTGAGCAGACCCTTATGAAGTCTCTGACAGTGAGTCTATATCAGTGTCAGCCCCAATGCATTCACACAGCTTTGGTTAAAAGTGTCTGAGCCTTCATAGCAAGCTGAAAACATTCAAAGTCTCTCTATTACTTTGGAAACATTTGGGAGGGAGGCGATTTTCCCCCCAAAAAATGAAGTGTCCAATGGGTGGGAAAACAGAAGATTTAACCACCATTTTTTTGGGTGTCAATTGAATTTCACAGAGTCCACTGGGGGATACACACTGGGAAGAGGATGGCAGAGTTAGTCCCACCCAAAATGTCTGTGTCGTATGCACAAGGCACCCCCCCCCCCCCATCATTGGCCTCTCGATGGCTTCTCTAACACCCCGACCTCACCCCCCCCGATCGCCGGTCTCACCAATCTCCGTGATCGCTGATAATCCACCCTGAAGGCCAGCCTGACTGTCCCAGTCTCTCCCCATTCCCCTTTCAGGTCCCACCCCCTTAGCATTGATTAGTGCCCAGCAGGAATTTCCAGGAGCCAAGCTGGCACTGCCCAAGTGGCACCACACCCCCTGCACTGGACACCCGGGGGTGGGACCTCAAAGGCTTCTGCCCCCACCAGTCAGGCCATCACACCTGGTCCCATTGATGGGGACTAGCTTTAATCCCCATGGTGGGAACCTTTTCCAGAGGGGTGGGAAACATTAGTGAGCCCAGATGATATGATCCCAAGCTCACTCATAACTTTGAAATGGCGATTTAAATATTGTAATCAACCTCGCATTGTTTTCTGGCGCAAGACTGATAGCATTATGCAAGATGGCCTGGGAAAGTCTCGATCGGCTGGATGCCGGTTGCAAATCCTGCTTCAGCCTTCCCACTTACATTTCCATGTCTGGGAAAATCAAAGTCAAGTTTGTTTATTCGTTACAAGTGAGGCTTGCATTGACACTGCAATGCAGTTACTATATGATTCCCCCAAGTCACCACAGTCTGGCATCTGTTCAGGTCAATATACATAACCAGCATGTCTTTCAGAATGTAGGAGGAAACGAGAGCACCTAGAGGAAACCCACACAGACACAGGGACAATGTGCAAATTCCACAAGATAGTGACCAGAGGCTGGAATTGAACCTGAGTTCCTGGCGCTGTGAGGTAGCAGTGCTAACCACTGTGCTCCCATGCTGCCCACCCTGCACCCTTGATCTCTGTCAATTTCAAAGTGCAGTGCTTTGAAAATGGGCCAGTGGCAGAATGGTTAGCAATACTACCTGGGCTATAAAGAGCAGTCCAGCCATGAGACCTCCCCACTCTGGCCGGGGGAATTCAGAGGACTTGGAGGAAACCTGTTCAAACTCCACACAGTCACCCAAGCCTTGGTCCAAAACAAGCCCCAGTTTCTGCACAAGACTGTCACCCAAGGCTGGAATTGAACCTGGAAACCTGGCACTGTGAGGCATGCCACTTAGACGCTTGATTCTGTGTGAACCTTCCGTGATAATTCAGCAATTCCCCAATCTAAGTAACTGGACATTCTTTAAACAGACTCCCTGTCCAATCAATTGCAGCATATGGACACTCAAAATCATTATGAAGAGGGGATCCCCACCAAACCCGTCACAATGATCACCTATTTTTCCATTTTTAGTGATTCTTGAAAGGAAATTCTGGGAATCTACATTTGGAAGCATCACTCAGTTACTTGCATTTTGCTGCAGCCAGCTGTTCTTCACAAGCTGGAATGTTTGAACATTTGAGTTGGAATGAGAAACAGAATTACTATTTTAGGCAAATGACTTTTCATCAGATCGAGTTACTGATGCTATCTGAATCAGCATTTTCTGTTTTCATTTACTATTCATTATCATTAGACAAAGTACAACAAATTATACCACACATCCAACGCAATGATTTGAAAACAGATAGTAAGCAGCCAGTGATGGGTGCTTGCTGACTGTTCAACAGCTGTAATTTAGAAGGCTAAGCTCTGTGTGCAAGATTGGAGTCATGATGTAGAGATGCCGGCGTTGGACTGGGGTAAACACAGTAAGAGGCCTGACAACATCAGCTTTAAATCCAACCGATTTATTTGATAGTAAACTCGCAAGCTTTCAGCTATTATAGCCTTCTTCAGGCAAATGAGGTGTTGTAGACCAGAACACCTCATTCACCTGAAGAAGGCTATAATAGCTGAAAGCTTGTGAGTTTACTATCAAATAAATCGGTTGGATTTAAAACTGGTGTTGTCAGACCTCTTACTGTGCAAGATTGGAGCCAAACTGCTGGAAAACGTAAATGGATTATGTATGTCTAGAATGGTATAACAATACTTATATTTATAATACATAAGTAAAACTGTTCATTATCTGTGAATTCCCTTTTAACAGCTGATATTGATGACATGAAGATCTCCTATGTTTTGCATGATGGTGACAATGCAACAAATGACATCTTCTACTTCTCTATTGAAGATTCTGGTAGGACTCTTTATTAAACGGATAATATTTTAAAAATGCTTCAACACATAAGCCTTACTTTCCAAAAGCTTTAATTCCATTAAAGATATTGTTAGTGAAATGAGAAAGCTATTTTCTTAATTATGATATATATTGCAATGACACCTGTAACCACATTGTTAATATGTGAAAGTGTTTAATAATAGTTGTGGCTTTTGGTGCCTGTGGCACAGTAATGTTGAGTTCTATCCAATTCTGTTAGTTCAAGAAATCCAGGCAAAAGACAATGTTACAATTATCCCCTTTTTGTCTGTCTACTTATCTTAGTTATTATGAAAATGAGGAAAAATTGATAATTGTAATCAAAGAATTACTCTGGGTTACGGTAAAATATTGTGATATTACAAGCTGTGGGGCAGATTTAATCTCTGCACCATCTGCAACAGAATCATGAAGAAGTTTATTGTTTAGAAATAAGGAGCCTGATTCTCCCACCCCGATCCGCAACTTTTCTGGCGGGTCCGGTCCGGGGAATTGTGGGATTCTCGCATGTGTCGGGAATGGATGCATGTCTCCGAGAGCTGGAGAACAGTCGAAGTTGAGAGCACGCTGGAAACCAGTGGCAAGAGAAGCAAGTCATTTGAATCTTTTTTGAAAATATTTTAAATGTATTTTGCATCTGACTACCAAGCCCGGACAGAACTTGACTGGCCCGATACTATCTTCTACCCCGTCAGGAGTACTTCATTCCAGCAAGGTTTAGAATAGCTCCCCATTTTCGGGGAATTAGTGGGAGATCCCATCAGAATGAAGAGGGGGGTGGGGGGGCAATCAGGTCCTCTCAGGGGTCAGGTGAGGGGGAGGTAGTGCCCCATGGGCATGAGCACCCTGCTGTGGAGATGCTGGCATTGGACTGGGGTTTATTTGATAGCAAAAGCCATTAGCTTTTGGACCACTGCTCCTTCTAAGGAGGAGCTATTGGGAAGGAGCAGCACTCCCAAAGCTAATGGCTTTTGATACCAAATAAACCTGTTGGACTTTAACCTGGTGTTGTGAGACTTCTTACCATTGGCATTTAGGCTGTCATTTTAGTGCTGTGCTGAGGAAATGCTACTCTCAGAGAAACTGCGCTTCAAAGATGTTATACTGAAGCCTTGATAATGTTCTGAAATTGCACTATTTGTAGAAGAATGCTGCCAGACTATTGCCCAATATTCCTGCTGCAACCAGTACCACCAAAAATACTTCTTTGGGCAGCATGGTGGCACAGTGGTTAGCACCGTCGCCTCAGCACCAGAGACCTGGTTCGATTCCAGCTTGGATCACTATCTGTGTGGTATCTGCACGTTCTCCCTGTGGTTTTTCTCTGGGCGCTCCAGTTTCCTCCCACAGTCTGAAAAATGTGCTAATTAGGCGCATTGGCCATGCCAAATTCTCCCTCAGTATTCCTGGACTGGCATGAAAGTATGGCAACTAGAGGATTTTCACAGCAACTTCATTGTAGTGTTACTGTAAGCCTACTTGTGACACTAATAAATAAACTTTAAACTTTAACTGGTTATTGTCATAATTTTCGTTGGATCTCTGCTGTGCAAATTAACTGCTCCATTTGCTGTACAGTGACTAATTTCAGTCAATTTATTATAAGCAGTGTTTGGGGTGTTTCTGAGAGATCTAAGTTCTTATTTAGTATGTGCAAATTAGTGCATCTTGTAAAATGCAGAACTTAATGTCGTGAAACTCAAGCAATCTGTCTGGCAGAAGGTACTGGTCTGGCTTCAAGTCTGAATTAGCATTCACTATGGTGCTTCAGCCATTCATAATTCAGCATAGAATTTCAAGCAGTATTTATTTTTAGCAGGAAATTTTAATTTTAGTCAGATGATATTTGAGCTTTTGTTCTAACATTTCATTAATGGTAAAATAAATGTTGGACGCAAAGAAAGAAATGTTTTGCAATAAATCTATACTGCTATTTTGTTATTTATATAGTTTTCAGCCCTCCACTAGAAGCAAGCCAGAAATACTTTCAGCCCATTTGATAGGAACTTGCGGATTACAAGGAAGTGAAACTACTCTCATCTGCTTTTAGGATTATTGAGGGCTAATTTCTTTTACTATTTAACTGCTTGAGACCTTAACAACAGAGACTGGATGGCATTGTAAAATAGATCAGCAGCAGTCAACATCTATCAATGTTGCTTCCAGGTGAATTGGTACCATTCAGTGAGAAACTACTATTGGTGATTTAATGCAGCCTTGTGGCATTCTTTAATCTTACTGTTTTAATGGAGGTTTAAGCAATAGACAATGCAACCTTTGTAAATATGCATGAACTCATCGCTCACTAATATTGCTGGCAGTAATTTCTATGCTTTAAAGTGGCTGCAAATATTTTAGCGGGTCCAACCAGGCAGACTCAGCTTCAAAATCTCCATGGCCACTGTGCCAGGTCAGTTCTACAAATGGATTCTCCTCGGGTGCTTACTGTTCCAGAATTTAAAACTTGTACAGCTGCCATGGTGTTCCATTATTAGGAACGCAGATTGGTACCAGTGTTGACTGGGGACATTTTGTGAGGCTATGCTGAAATATTGAACTCTGCTAATGACAGGATAACTCTCCCTCTTTCAAATCACAACAAACCAAGATATATATTAAGCAAATGTTCTACTGCTGAACATCTGCCCAAACTATTCTTTTTAATGGATACAAATAGAATAAATTGAAACAAAAACAAAAAATGCTGGAAAATCTCAGCAGGTCTGACAGCATCTATAGAGCCAACATTTCGAATCTGCATGACACTTCATCACAACTTGTAATAAATTGAAATTTGGCATCATTAATCTAAAATACTGCGGTAATATAGCAATGGTTGAATCATATTTATTTGTTTAGTATAAAGTATTTACTGAATGTAACTTCTTCCCCATGAGGAAAGGAAACCTTCACAAAGTGACAAATGTTGTACTCCATTTCCTTGGAGACCTGGGAGCATAGCTGAACTTCAGATTTGAGAAAATCCTTTTTTTTGACCATACATACCACTTTTTTATTGCAACATATGTTTGATACTGTCAAAATCATTAAAAAGGACAAGGCAAAATGTCAGGTACAGAATATTCATGAGAAAGTGAAAATGTAGTGCCTATAGATTTTGAGAAATCCATCAATGAGTCCACAGGGTAAAGAAACTGGCAAATATGTGTGCTTTATTCCCTTTAAGACCAAACAGCTTTAGGAATAAGGAATCAGAAATGGATCATTCAGACCCTCCAGCTGGCTCTGCCATTCAAGTAGATCATGACTGACCTGTGTCTTAACTAACCATTTAAGGAACTACAAAATGTCATGAACGTATCCCAATCTATTTACTTTCTATCCATTAACTCTGTCCATACCTCCCGTGCCTCAGCAAAACAGCCAGGATAATTAAGGACGCCATGCACCCCGGACGTTTTCTTTTCCACCTTCTTCCATTGGGAAAAATATACAAAAGACTGCGGTCACGTACCAACTGACTCAAGAACAGCTTCTTTCCTGCTGCTGTTAGCCTTTTGAATAGACTTACCTTGCATTAAATTGATCTTTCTCGATACCCTAGCTATGACTGTTACAATACATTCTGCATGGTCTCATTTCCTTCCCTATGAATGGTATGCTTTGTCTGCATTGTGCACTGGAAACAATACTTTTCACTGTGTTAATGCATTGTAACAATAATAAATTAAACCAAAACTCTGTTTACTTGCCTTAATATTTTTGAATATTCTTAGCCAACAAAATTCTGTTAATCTCAGCATTAAAAACTTCAGTTAACCAGTACACACTGTCTTTCCAGATTTCTGGAATCCTTTCAGTGAAAAGGTGAAACTTGTTCCAAGAGGGAATTTATATTTCCGCTATTAGTATTCAAAGTAATAATATGTCTGAAGAGTATTCCACAGAGCACAGGGCAAGACAAACTGTAAATAATTGAAACGCGGTGAGAGAAAGTTAGGTGTGTACTCACCATGTTAGAACTGAGAGCAAATTAGATTTACACTGCAGAAAAATGGAAACAGACATTCTGCCTTTAATGGGCACTTTGTTCCACAGGATGTACAAAGCAGTTTTTTTACACAGAGGATGGTGGATGCCTGGAACCTGCTGTCAGGAGAGATAGTGGAAGCAGATATGATAGTAACTTTCAATGAGCAAATTGACAAATAAGATGGGAAAGGAGGGATATGGTCCCCAGAAGGTAGGAGATTTAGTTCAGTCGGACAGCATAGTTGGTGCAGGCTTGGAGGGTCGAAGGGCCTGTTCCTATGATGTAATTTTCTTTGTTCTTTGTTCTTTAGGAAAAAATGAGGGGTAAGAAACTCTGAATTCATTCTAAAAATGGCTACGTTTTTGCCCATTAACTATGAATGACTGGTAAATATGTAGCAATTTGGATCTTGTATGTTAATTCCAAATTTATTGGAATTTTGTGAAGCTAATGGAATTTTAAAGGAAACTGAGAAAATCATCAAAATCTTGAGCTGATTTGTGGGGATGTGAGATTTCTATAATATCTTGCTAAATAGTGAAAAAAAAATGGGATCTCAGAACCAGAGTTTGTGATTCCTTAAGTTATGTCAGGATTTACCCTCGAACATGATCTCAGCAGAGTTCACAGGTTTACTGACATTGTGTCACTTTGTATGGATTTTTCTGGAAACAAGTGGCACTGGGCCACCATCTGAACGAAATGCGTAGGTTCGATAGCTCCCATTGTTAGGGAGCAAGTTCGCATATTTTAAGAGTCTGCGTCACTTTGTTGACTTAGAACTTCCACAGAACCATTGAACCCCTACAGGACAAAATGTGGCCACTTGGCCCATCAAATCTGCACTGACTCTTCCCTCCTTATCCCTGTAACTCCATGCATTGACTTTAACTAATCCAACTAACCTACACATCTTGGGACATGAGGAGTCAATTTAGCATGGCCAATCTACCTAACCTGCACATCTTTTTCAAAGGTGGTGCACTTGTGTCCTTCTTTGTACTCCAGTCTTACAACAAGTTTCTGACAAGCTGGATCTGAAAAGACTCTAAGTGGGATCCCTGCCTGTTGCATTGATATCATTGGGCTTGAAAGGATTTCTCCATTTACTAGAGCACTGAGACCTCTTAAAGCCGATCTAGCCTCAGAGTTACAGCAAAAGTGCGCCAAGATAGTGCAACTTTGGCCCCTTTATGTTTCTCAACACTTATTCCTTGGGCAGTATACTCAATTTGATGCACTGCTTCAGAATCTGAAAAGCTGACAGAAAGTGTGTTTTAGAATTGGGTAGAGAACGGTGGCACAGTGGTTAGCACTGTTGCCTCACAGTGCAGCGGACCCAGTTAATTTCCAGTTTTGCATAATGGTGGTACATTCTCCCCATGTCTGTGTGGGTTTCCTGTATGGGTGCTCCAGTTTCCTCCCAAATCCAAAGATATGCAGGTTAGGTGAACTGCCCATGCTAAATTGCTCCTTTAGTATCCTAAGATATTTAGAAAAGATAAATTAGCCATGGGAAACATGTGGAGTTACAGGATAGGGCGGGGGAAGAGGACCTGAGTAAAATATTCTGTCAAAAGTCAGTGCAGATTTGATGGTCCGAATGACCTCTTCTGCACTGGAGGGATTTTATGAACAAGGAATTCCAGTGCACTCTACATTAGTTTTGAATATACGTCAAAACATGAGTTTGGGACTTGAATGGGGCTCTCATAAACTGGATGAAATCTCACTTTTGCTTCCTTTTTTTTCTCTTTTTTTCTCTCCCCCGTCACATTCACATATTCTACGACAGCTGTTCCAGCTCCAAAATCAAGCAAGTTTCAATAATCCTAGTCCAGTTCCTAGTGAGTTCCTTTGACTGCCTTTACCATTCACAGCTGTTGTAAAATAATGGCGATGAAAGTTGAGCTGCTATATTTGCAATGGTGTATAAATTGGGTTGACTTCGGGAATGTGATAAATGAGTAGACACATTCCAAGAGGAATAAATTGGGTCGGCGGATCAGAATATTTAACATTCAGGAGACACGCTTCACATATTATACATTTGTCTACCTTATATTTTTAGCCTTCAATAGACATTATTCTTTTCATTTGGAGAGATTTATTCCCTTTGTCCTGTGGCATCAGCTAGAACATAGAACATAGAACATTACAGCGCAGTACAGGCCCTTCGGCCCTCAATGTTGTGTCGGCCAGCGGACCCTCTAACTTAAACTATTCCAATATCATCCATATGCCTATCCACCGACCATTTGAATGCCCCCAAAGTAGGCGAGTCCACAACTGCTGCAGGCAGGGCATTCCACGCCCTCACCACCCTCTTTGTAAAGAACCTGCCTCTGACATCCATCCTATAACTACCACCTCTTAATTTAAAGTTATGTCCCCTCGTGTTGGTCATCACCATCCGAGAAAAAAGGCTCTCACTATCCACCCTATCCAGTCCTTTGATCATCTTATACGCCTCAATTAGGTCACCGCGTAACTTCTTCTCTCTAATGAAAATAACCTCAGGTCCCTCAGCCTTTCCTCATAAGGCCTTCCCACCATACCAGGCAACATCCTGGTAAACCTCATCTGCACCCTTTCCAATGCTTCCACATCTTTCTTATAATGCGGCGACCAGAATTGTACGCAATACTCCAAGTGCGGCCGCACCAGAGTTTTGTACAGTTGTAACATAACCTCACGGCTCCTAAATTCAATCCCTCTACCAATAAAAGCTAACACACTGTACGCCTTCTTAACAACTTTATCAACTGGGTGCCAACTTTCAAAGAGCTATGTACTTGTACCCCAAGATCCCTCTGCTCGACAACACTATTAAGGGTCCTTCCATTAGCCCTATATTTCATATGCCTGTTATTCCTACCAAAGTGAATCACCTCACACTTATCCGTATTGAATTCATTTGCCACCTCACGGCCCAGCTCTGCAACCTATCTATGTCCCTCTGCAAACTGTAACATCCATCCTCGCTATCTACAACTCCCACCACTTTGGTATCGTCAGCAAATTTACTAATCCAACCCTCTACACCCTCATCTAGGTCATTTATAAAAATGACAAACAGCAGTGGCCCTAAAACAGATCCTTGAGGTACACCACTTGTAACTGCACTCCAGGTTGAATATTTTCCATCAACCACCACCCTCTGTCTTCTATCAGCTAGCCAATTCCTAATCCAAACTGCTAAGTCACCTTCAATCCCATGCATCTGCACTTTCTGCAGTAGCCTACCATGGGGAACCTTATCAAACGCTTTGCTAAAATCCATATACACTACATCAACTGCCTTACCCTTATCTACCTCTTTGGTCACCTCCTCAAAAAACTCAATAAGGTTTGTGAGGCACGACCTACCCTTCACAAAACCGTGCTGACGATCCCTAATCAATTTATTTCTCTCTAGATGCTTATAAATCCTATCCCTTATAATTCTTTCCAAGACTTTGCCCACAACAGAAGTCAGGCTCACCGGTCTATAATTTCCAGGATGGCCCCTACTCCCCTTTTTGAACAAAGGGACAACATTTGCCATCCTCCAGTCTTCCGGCACTATACCTGTAGCCAACAACGACATGAAGATCAAAGCCAAAGGCTCTGCAATCTCCTCTCTAGCCTCCCAGAGAATCCTAGGGTAAATCCCATCTGGCCCAGGGGACTTATCAATTTTCATACCCTCAAGATTCGCTAACACATCCTCCTTATGAACCTCAATCCTGCCCAGTCTACAACCTGGTATCGCAGTATTCTCCCCGACAACATTGTCTTTCTCCTGCGTGAATACTGACGAAAAATACTCATTCAGTATCTCTCCTATCTCCTCAGGCTCCACGCACAACTTCCCACTGCTATCTCTGACTGGCCCTAATCTTGCCCTAACCAATCTTTTATTATTTATACAACTGTAAAAAGCTTTAGGATTCTCCTTAATCCTATCCGCCAAAGTCTTCTCGTGTCCTCTTCTAGCTCTTCTCAACTCCCTCTTTAGCTCCTCCCTGGCTGATTTATAGCTCTCCATTGCCCTAACTGAGCCTTCACGTCTCATCATTATATAAGCCTCCTTCTTCCTCTTCACCAGAGATTCAACTCCCCTAGTACACCATGGTTCCCTCACTCGACCACTTCCTCCCTGCCTGGCAGGTACATATTCATTAAGGAAATGCAGAAGCTGTTCCTTAAATATGCTCCACATTTCAGATGTCCCCAGCCCCTGCAATTTCCTGCTCCACCCTATGCATCCTAAATCTCTCCTAATAGCCTCATAATTACCTTTCCCCCAACTATAACTACTGTTATTCGGTATGTGCCCATCCCTTTCCATCACTAAGGTAAACGTAACCGAATTGTGGTCACTATCACGAAAGTGCTCACCCACCTCCAAGTCTAACACTTGGTCTGGTTCATTACCCAGTACCAAATCCAATATAGCCTCGCCTCTTGTTGGCCTATCTACATACTGAGTCATGAAACCCTCCTGCACACATTGAACAAAAACTGACCCCTTTAATGTACTTGAACTATAGCTTTTCCAATTGATATTAGAAAAGTTAAAGTCCCCCATTACAACTACCCTGTTACTTTCACACCTATCCAGGATCAACTTTGCAATCCCTTCCTCTACTTCTCTGGAACTTTTTGGAGGCCTATAAAAAACTCCCAACAGTGTGACCTCTCCTTTCTTGTTTCTAATCTCAGCCTACACTACGTCAGCAAACAAGTCCACATCAAATGTCTTTTCTGCCACCGTAATGCTGTCCTTAACTAACAATGCCACTCCTCCCCATTTTCTATCACCACCTCTGCTCTGACTGAAACATCTGAACCCCGGAACCTGCAACAACCATTCCTGCCCCTGCTCTATCCACGTCTCTGAAATGGCCACAACACCAAAGTCCCAAGCTCCAATCCAGGCTGCAAGTTCATCCACCTTATTGCGTATGCTCCTCACATTAAAGTATACACACTTCAAACCACCCTCCCGTTTGCCACTATACTGCTGCGACCTAGAAACCTCCCTATTCACATCCTCCTGTATACTGGCACAACAATTCAGGTTCCCATCCCCCCCCGAATCAGCTTAAACCCCCTCGAAGAGATGAGATCTTTCATACATGTTATCATCCAGAACATCCTGATGATTAAGCAGTGATGGGTGAAACACGTTTATGGGTTGGATGTTACAGGTTGCCATGATCCCTGTCCCCACCAGCTTAAAAAGTCCGCAGGCAGCAAGAGTCCATAATCCAAGTGGACTCTTGCTGCCTGTAATTGAAGCTGGGAACAATGTTCACTGCTTTCAGGCTAGACATAGTCCCTTATCTTGGTAGAAAGTCCTGCCTCCGTGAGCTCCTGGCCAATTCAATAACCTCAGTAATAGGCCTGACAACACCAATTTTAAATCCAACCGATTTATTTGATAGTAAACTTGCTGAGTTTACCCCAGTCGAACGCCGGCATCTCTACATCAATTCAATAACCAGCAGTTCTGTAATCCCAGCAGTGCCTGTTGGGAATGGTGATCATTTCTGGGATTATTGACAATCCTACCATAGCATGGAGCCCAGCTAAGTCTGGGTCAGGAGTCTCAATGAGGGGGATGAGGGCCTGGGATCGAGAGCTTCAGAGGAGGGCTAAAGGGAGGCGAGGTGTTACCTTGAAGGGGTTGCATCTGATGAGCCCTGGGGAAGGTAAAGGATGTTCCCAAACTCTTGCTTGACACCACCCAGTAGACTTAAAGCTTTGGGGGCCTTTTCCTGCTGTGGGTAAAATAATGGAAGCTCTGGGATGAGGCTATTAATTGGCAAGAGCAGGTAGGCTGCCCACTCCAGTGAAAAGACTGGAGAGAAATATGGAGATAGATTATAACTTTGTGCAAATAGTATAACAGAGTTGACAATGAGTTGACAAACCAATTTTACATCTCTTCCAATTTTCTGTTGCTACTGAAGTCAATGAAACAGCAACATCCACCAGCATGAAAGTGTGGTAAATAGTGAACTAAGTATGAAACAAAGTCAATATTAGGAGTTTTCTGAGCCTACACTCAGGGACAGGATGTATGAACATCTGGAGCACTGCGATCTTATCAGGGATACGCAGCATGGCTTCGTTAAGGGGAGGTCGTGCCTTACAAATCTAGTGGAATTTTTTGAAGAGGTGACAAAAACGGTTGATGAAGAACAAGCCGTTGATGTCGTCTACATGGATTTCAGTAAGGTGTTTGACAAGGTTCCTCATGGTAGCTGATAGAAAAGGTGAAGGCGCATGGGATACAGGGCCAGGTATGTAGATGGGATGAGAACTGGCTTGGGAGGAGGAGACAGCGGGTAGTAGTGGAAGGCTCTTTTTCCAACTGGAGGTCAGTCACTAGTGGTGTGCCACAGGGCTCAGTACTAGGACCTCTTCTATTTGTGGTTTATATAAATGACTTGGAAGAGGGGGTAGGTGGTGTGATCAGCAAATTTGCTGATGACACTAAGATGCTTGGATTGGCAGGAACTGAGGAGCAGTGCCAGGCAATACAACAGGACATAGATAGGCTGGTAGATTGGGCAGATAGATGGCAAATGGAATTTAATCTGGATAAATGCGAGGTGATGCATTTTGGCCGGAAAAATGTAGCGGGGAGTTATAGGATAAAAGGTAAAACTATCCGGAGTATAGAGATGCAGAGAGACCTGGGGGTGCAGGTTCACAAGTCTCGAAAGGTGTCAGTACAAGTGGAGAATGTGATAAAGAAAGCGTATGGTATGTTAGCCTTCATAGGAAGAGGTATAGAATACAAGAGTAGGAGTCTAATGTTGCAAGTGTATAGAACGTTAGTTAGGCCTCACTTGGAGTACTGCGTCCAGTTCTGGTCGCCTTACTACCGGAAGGATGTGGAGGCCCTGGAGAGAGTGCAGAAGAGATTTACCAGGATGCTGCCTGGTATGGAAGGGCTGTCTTACGAGGAAAGGTTGAACGCACTGGGGTTGTTTTCCCTTGAAAGACGTCGGCTGAGAGGGGATCTATTAGAGGTATATAAGATTATGAGGGGTATAGATAGAGTAAATGGTGGTAAGCTTTTTCCACCATTAGATTCGGATAGAACGAGGGGTCACGGCCTTAGGGTGAGGGGGGCTATGTATAAGACTAATATTAGAGGGCATTTTTTCACACAAAGGGTAGTGGGGGTGTGGAATGCACTACCGAGTAAGGTGGTGGGAGCAGGCACGCTAGGGTTGTTTAAGGGTCTCTTGGACAGCCACATGAGCGGTCTGCAGATAGAGGGATATAGTAGGACTGTTTAAATATCCTATTTGTTTCCACAGGATGTTCGGTCCACCTTGTTGACCAACAAGGGCATGCATGTGGCAGGTCGTGCGACAGCTGCTCTTGGATGTTGCTTCAGGAGTGGCCTAGTGCTTCACGTCGTTAGTGTATGCTTAAACTGGACCATCAGATGGGCAACATGACAGTTCAGGGACTATCGCTGTTGCTGTGCAGACACATGGATTTGGGCCTGTGTCTGCGGGAGTTTGCGCGTTCTCCCCGTGGTTGCGAGGGTTTTCTCCGGGTGCTCTGGTTTCCTCTCACATCCCAAAAATGTGCTCTTAGGCTGATTGGGTAACAGATTGGTCCCTATATGTCATTAAGACGTTAGGACGGCAGCGTGGGCTCGTTGGGCCGAAGGGCCTGTTTCCGGTGCTGTGTTGTTCTTTGTTCTTTGTACACTAGTGCAAAGTTATCCTTGTCTACTGCAGTTACTTTTGGAAAATATTATGAGACTGCCATAACTTCCACTGCACTCTGAGTAAATATGCTTGAGGGTGGTACCTCATCATTGGCATTGACTTGGTAACCTCATGCTTACATTTCTGCATGTGGAAGATCAACCCTTGCAGGAGGCAAGACTTTCTCAAAGCACTCAAAACAGTATGTCACAATCAACAATCTCCAAGATTTGTTCAAATACAACTGTCTGGGATGGGAATCCTCCAGTTTGGTGATTTTTTTTTTTCGAAGGAAGGTGGACAATCTATTGGAGGGGATTCCTTTTGAAGCAATTTACTTGGATGACATCTGAATCACAGCACCTCCAACCCTCCACATTAGAGGGGGAACCTTCCACCGTCTTCCCCTACCCCCAACCTCTAAATGTTCGGGTCACCTCACACCATGCAGGCATGAGAGTGACCTGAAGTCCCCACCCCACCTCCCCCAGTCAGAGGCCTAACTGCCCTCCCGTGCACAAAAGAGACACTTCAATATGGGGCAGCAAATCACTCCACCTCGGTATGGTCATAATGTCTATCCAGAGAAACAAGACTTCAGTACAAGCTCCTCATTGAAGAACCCTTGGAGGATAATCTCTGAGTTGTGCCGACTTCTTCTATGGCTGAATCACTGAAAACAACCTTCAGTGCAGTCATGTTATTCCAACATGAGAGGTTGAAAGGGACCCACTATGAAAAATGATGCAGAGACCATGGACCTGGTCTTTCTAGCAAGGTCTTCAGATCAAAGAGAAAACCCATTTCAAAAAAGCTGGGGTGAGAACGAGCTTGTAAGTGTAGGCACTTCAGTTAAAAGAGTTATAGAGTCATAGAGGTTTATAGCACGGAAACAGGCCCTTCGGCCCAACTTGTCCATACTGCCAATTTTTTTAAAGCCCGAAGCCAATCCCAATTGCCTGCATTTGGCTCATATCACTCCATATCCATCTTATCCATGTAACTATCTAAATGTTTTTTAAAAGACAAAATTATACCTGCCTCCCTTACTACCTCTGGCAGCTTGTTCCAGACACTCACCATCTTGTGAAGAAAGTGCCCCTCTGGACACTTTTGTATCTATCCTCTCTCACCTTAAATCCACACCCTCTAGTTGTAGGTTCCCCTATCTTTGAGAAAAGATATTTACTATCTACTTTATGCCCCTCATTATTTTATAGACCTCTATAAGATCATCCCTCAGCCTCCTCTGCTGCAGAGAAAAGCCTCCTATGCTCCAACCTCTCCTTATAACCCAAGCCATCAAGTCCCAATAGCATCCTAGTAAATCTTTTCTGCACTTTTTCTAGTTTAATAATATCCTTTCTATATTAGGGTGACCACAACTGTACACAGTATTCCAAGTGTGGCCTTACAAATGTCTTATATAACTTCAACAAGACATCCCAACTCTTGTATTCAATGTCCTGACCAATGAAACCAAGCATGCTGAATGCCTTCTTCACCAATCTGTTCACCTGTGACTCCACTTTCAAGGAGCTATGAACAGTGTCACGGTAGCACAGTGGTTAGCACTGCTGCTTCACAGCTTCAGGGACCTGGGTTCAATTTCCATCTTGGATCACTGTCTGTGTGGAGTTTGTACATTCTCCGTGTCTGTGTGGGTTTTCTCTGGGTGCTCTAGTTTTCTCCCACATTCCAAAGGGACATTCCAAAGATATGCAGGTTATGTTGATTGGCCATGCTAAAAAAAAATTGCCCTTAGTGTCCTGAGATATGTAGGTAAGAGGGGTTAGTGGGTAAATATGTGGAGATATTGGTGTAGGGCCTGGTGAGATTGTAGTCGGTGCAGACTCGATAGGCCAAAGGGCCTCTTTCTGTACCGTAGGGTTTCTATGATTTCTACGTACTCCTAGATCTCTTTGTTCTGTAACTTTCCCCAACACCCTATCATTAACTGAGTAAGTCCTGTCCTGGTACCAAAATGCATCACCTCGCATTTGTCTAAATTGAACTCCATCTGCCATTCGTCAGCCCACTGGCCCAATTGATCTAGGTCCCAATGCAATTGAAGATAACTTTCTTCACTCTCCTCTATGCCACCAATCTTGGTGTTATTTGTAAACTTACTAACCATGCTTCCTATATTCTCATCCAAATCATTAATATAATTGACAAATAATAGTAAGCCCAGCACTGATTCCTGAGGCACACCGCTGGTCACAGGCCTTCAATTTGAAAAATAATCCTCTACAACCATCCTCTGGCTTCTGTCAAAAAGCCAATCTTGTATTCATTTAGATACTTCATCCTGGATCTCATGATATTTAATCTTATGCCACAACCTACCATGTGGTACCTTGTCAAAGCCCTTGTTAAAGTCCATTTAGACAACATCAGCTGCACTGCCCTCATCTACTTTCTTGGTTACCCCTTCAAAAAACTCAATTAAATTTAATCAAAAGAGAGAGCCTGCTCTAAAAAACTAAGGTTAGAAACTGCAGCAGCTTAAAAGAGGAAGAACAAAGAACAAAACAGCACGGGAAACAGGCCCTTCGGCCCAACGAGCCCGCGCAGCCACCCCGATGTTCCCACCTCTACCCGTGATCCCTGTCTATGTTTATAGATCTATGGATTAAAAACCAAATTTGAGTCAATTTAGGGAGAATTTGTTTTGCCAATTAGCCTAAGAGCACATCTTTGGGGTGTGGGAGGAAACCGGAGCTCCTGGAGAAAACCCATGCAAGCACGGGGAGAATGCGCAAACTCCCGCAGACACAGGCTCAAATCCATGTATCTGCACAGCACAGCGATAGTCACTGAGCTGTCGTGTTGCCCATCAAATAGTCCAGGTCAAGCGTACACTAACGACGTGAAGCATTAGGATACTCTCGGGAAAAAAAAAATCCAAGAGCAGCCCTCTCACGACCCATCGCGTGTATGCCCCTTGTTAGACGACAAGGTGGACCAAAGCACCTGTAGGATAAAAACAAGTACATCAGTATCATCGTCTATTTAGTGGAACAGCTTTCAGACCATGAACTGTGTGACCTGCTCTGAAGCTGTCAGTCAGAAAAGCTAATGGACCACTAGTTCCTTGTGTAAACAAACTTCAGGTAATCCCCTCTTTGATGCACTCAGGGGCTGTCAATCAAAACAGTTCCAAGATCTTTCAAAGCACCTGGGACTCATTCAAGCTAGAAAAGGGAAACACCTAATAAAATTCAACGGTCCCGTCAGTAAGAGTACTTCAAAGAGCTTTCAGAGTATGTAGGACTTATGAGAGAAAGCAAGAGGATCTCTCTCGTAAAACTGACAGCTCTTGTCAGTGAAACTCCTTCAAAGACATCTGGTAACAATTGAGACTTCTGAAATCAACCAAAGGCAATCCCTACCTTAGAAAGGAGTGCTGCTGTGATTTTGAAAGATTCAAGGTAGGTGTTTTAAGTGGTATGGATTGTAAAGTGACCAGGCCACTTCAAAGATTTTGCAAGAGACAGACAACTTAACCAAAAAGTTCCAGAAATCACCATCCTCAGAGGAATTTCCACATTTCCCAGGGCAGGAAGGACAGCACGAACCCCATCACTGGCGAAAGCCCCAAAATCAACCATTTCCTCCCCCTCTCCCTCTCCACAAACTCCACTTATCAGGAAGGATCCTCCCTTTGCAGGCTGACAGTGGCAAAGAGGCCAGTGGACACAGTTGGAGGCAGTACCTCCCTCCTTGCAACCCTCAGCATCCACAGCACCTTGTCCTTGCTTGCTGGGGTCAGAGATTGGCATTCACTGGACTTATGGGAGCATTCCGGGAGGCCAGAGCATCTGACCTCTAACCTGGTGATTATTTTTAAAACAGTAGTGATCGCCCGCTCTGAGGAAGAACCTGATCAGGGCAGTGGGCTGAGAGATTCACAACAGATTGGACAGCCATCAAAAATCCCGATTTGACCCTCATTATTTGATTCAACATGCCATTGAAATTACTGGCTTGGGCTAGCAGCCTCATAGAATCACCCGCTACAGCTCCATTGTCTAGATTCCCCACTGGGAGGGGGCAACCTGTCAGTGACTACTTGGTCACACTCATTCAGCATTTTGTGTGTTTCAGTGAGATTTCCCTGTATCAAGATTGATGTGTCGTCTTCTGCATTTTCATTATTTAACCATAACCTGTATATTGACTCTGCTAATAATATATACAGAGTATAATTGATAGATGAGCACAATTTTACGTCAGTAAAAATGAGGGAATTATATCATGCTATATTTTTAACTGATTTTCTTCTTTACACCTCTGTTTTACTATTTTAGTCTTTCAATGTAAAACAGCATTCTTCTGGCAGAATCTCTACCCATAGGAAAATTTGTTGTAAATGATCAAAGAAAATTAGTTGTGTTTGAAATAGCTAAGGGGCAGTAGATATCCATCACAATTAAACTGACTGATTTTATGGTGGGTGTATCCAAAATAAAACTGTCATTTGAAAGCAAAACCAGGTAAGGATATATATGCATACCAGACTGTTAGCAATAATTAACATTGACAAACCTACAGCTGGAAGGGATGAGCACTTAACAAGCTGGCTCTGTAACTGATAGTTAAAGAGTTTTTGGCCTGTTCTTCTGAATAGAAGTGATAGAGGGATATTGAGCCCAGGCCAGTTTGTCCTTGTTGACAGCTTGGCAGGGAGAGAGCAAGACAGATTAATTAGAATAATTTGTCTGCTCAAGCAACTTTTCTGTAGCAGCTGCCAATAGCTGGCACAGTTTGAACACTTGTTATGGGTGAACTATAGTTAAGGTATGTCCAGGAAAGCTCAGTCAATCCAAGATTCAGAAGGAATATAACACAAACGAATAATCATAGTTTGGTTAGCAAAGCATTATTGAGGTCGAGCCTTCTACGTGTACTAAAGATCTTTAATCTTACTGATGCAAATCTGTCTGGATGTAATATTTGATTTCCTGATGAGTGACAATTTATTTCAATGGGATGTCTAGTGATTAGTGACCTTGTAAGTGATGCTGTAGTCTGCGTTCATTCATCACTATTAAGAAGAACAAATAGGCTTGAAATAATTTATTTAAGGAGCAGCTTTCAGACAAACTACATATAGAATATCACTCATGTGATGCCTCTTTCTTTTTTAAGTCTGGAAGAGACATATATTCCAAAGTTCATGGGTACAAGAAGGCAATGTTGGGTGTTCATTTAAGCAGAGGCATTCTAATATACCATGACTGATGAATTGTTAACAATGAAATGTGTTCAGGATCATATTACATAGATACTTCACTACAGTGAAATTATCTATTCTTTTCAACTTGGCCATCAGGAATATTCACATTCTTGATGCATCTAGCCATATAGGATTGACAATAATTAGTTACTAATGTTTTTGATGCATCATTAAAGTTAATGCACATCAGCCACCCATAGCACTGTCAGCTACTATTTCACTTCCCAAAAATAAACCATAAGAAAAGTTGTGTGTCTGCTGGATTTAGAGTCATAGCATCCCTGAAGTACAGTAGAAAGCCATTGGGCCCATCAAGTCTGCACCGACCCTCTGAAGAGTATCTCACCCAAGCTCTAATCTCTACTCCATCCCTGGAACCTAGTGCATCCACTACAGTTAATCCATCTAACTTACAAATTAGGGGAAATTTAGTCTGGCCAATGCACCTGCTCTGCATATCTTTGAAGATTGGAAGGAAACTGGAGCATCTGAAGGAAACTGGAGGACCCAGAGGAAACTGGAACACCCAGCAGAAACCGGTACACATGAAGGAAAATTGGTGCACTGGGAAGAAACAAATGCAGACACGAAGAGAACGTACAAACTCCACATAAACTGTCACCCAAGGCTGGTATCAAACCTACACCCTTGGTGCTGTGAAGCAGCAGTGTTAACTATTATGCTAAAGGAGCTCTTTTGAAGAGGGTACAGAAACAGATGACATTAAGAATACATTGCATTAAGAAAAAGTAACTTCCAATAGTTTGCAATCAGATTTAA
Source organism: Sphyrna mokarran (assembly GCA_024679065.1). Classification (NCBI taxonomy): domain Eukaryota; kingdom Metazoa; phylum Chordata; class Chondrichthyes; order Carcharhiniformes; family Carcharhinidae; genus Sphyrna; species Sphyrna mokarran. The sequence continues at coordinate 136,564,016 of JAGIQG010000001.1, forward strand.
CCCATTTATAATGTTGGGATGTACTGAATAATGATCAGTCAGCAGATAAATTGGCTACAGATGAAATTTGTGACATTCAGTGTTGAATCTGTCTCTGTAACTATGAAGTGCCTTCAGTAAGAATGGTTGCTGTCTCCACTGGGGATCTTAAACTAGAGCTTCGTGCAAGCAAAAATAGTCTAGGTTAAATTAATTGTAAGTGAACACAGGCTACTGGAAATCATTATGTCTTGAAATGAATTGTGCTCTTAGTATGAAACTTCTGTCATGAGCAAAAGTACTTTGTCTTAAAATATATTTTCATTTATGTTTATATGTTCATAATGTGGCTTTCTGTTTTGGTCATCTTACCTGTGTTAATTGCACATAATAATAATCCAACAAATTTACCTGTTGGAACCCAGTTCAAAAGCTGAGGTGTAAAAAAAGAGTGATGTAAGTGGGCATTATTTTGAGTATTGGGTGCCAGTTGTAGCATCAGAGCAGTAATCAGAAGTTAAATAATGGTATCCCTATAACCAGCAACTCCCAACATCTCACATCAGATGAAATTCAATTACTGTATGATTTGGTGTATACATTTAGTCTTTGTGCAAATTTTTACCAACCCAACAATTGGGGTTCAGGAATTGTGATTTGTGCACTGTGTTATATGTTTTTTCTGGCCAGTCTTTCACATTTCTTTTTGGTATTAAAACAAAATTATAGTCCTCAGCGCTCTGAACAGAAAACACTCAAATAGGTATATTCTATGAAACATAGAACATAGAACACTACAGCACAAACAGGCCCTTCGGCCCACAAGTTGTGCCGAACATATCAAAACCTACCCAGCCATAGAACTATCTATAACCCCCAATCCCATTGGATCCCATATACTCATCCAGAAGTCTTTTAAAAGACCCCAGCGAGTTCGCCTCAACCACCACCGACAGCAGCCAATTCCATTCACTCGCCACCCTCTGAGTGAAAAACTTTCCCCTAGCATCCCCTCTGTACTTGCTTCCCTGCACCTTAAACCTGTGCCCTCTCGTCGCGACCATTTCAGCCCTGGGAAATAGTCTCTGAGAGTCCACCCTATCTATTCCTCTCAACATCTTGTAAACCTCTATCAGGTCGCCTCTCAACCTTCGTCTCTCCAGGGAGAACAGTCCCAGCTCCCTCAACCTGCCTTCATAAGGCATGCCGCCCAATCCAGGCAACATCCTTGTAAATGTTCTCTGCAAACTTTCAATAGCTTCCACGTCCTTCCTATAGTGAGGCGACCAGAACTGCGCACAGTACTCCAAGTGTGGTCTGACAAGGAGATGAAAAGTAGATTTTTGTCCCCAGTCTATTTTTCCACGACCATGAAGGCAGTTAGCACTGATTCCTGCTTTTCTCCATGGCCCTTTATAGCTCCTAAGGCAATTTGGTGCCAATTCATGCTTTACTCTTACACTCTTCATGCCAACTCACTCAGTGCTCACAGTGCACAGACCTCAGCTTCTATGCTGAGATGAAATAAAAGAAAGTTTTGTTATAGCCTTCACTATATATAGCAAACACTGCCATTGGTAAATCATTACTTTTAAATCTCAAACAAATATTTATATTCATAGCCCCACAGCAAAGACGTTATATCTCTTTACGACCAGTTGGAGCTGTCAATCAAACTGTGAATTTCCAAGTCTCCATTGTGATAATGATTGGGAATGTGAAAGCTGTGAAACAGAAGTAATACTATAATGATAGCACTCATGCTGATATCAACAACATCTATTGAAACTGCAAGCACTTGTTTCAATGCTGCTTTTATTTTCCAAATTTAAAGGCCACAAGATTGAAATGACTTGACATCTTGACAGTTCATCAGTCCTAATCCACTTTTCACGCATATTTATGTGCCTAACCTCTCTCAAAGGGTGCCTGACTCCCTGCCAAAGAGGTACCTTGCCCCTGCACATAACTTCTAAATGTTCAGCTGCCTCTAGGAACTATGGATGTGTGAACAATATCCCATTCCCATTCCCTGTCTCAGTAAAAACAGAGGATGCTGGTTCAGGGGCATAATTTTCAGATTTTGGGCTCCAGCATTATTTTGGAATTTCAGCTATACGAAAATTGGACTGTGGATAAAACAAATTTAATTGGTCAAATTGCCTTCCTTTGCTTTGAAATGTTTGCTGTTCTAATAAACTGAAACATTCAGTAGTGTCATCCCATGATGTATATTTGTCTATTAAAATCCCCTCTGCAGGGGTAGATATATATCACAGATTTCTAAAGTGGTTTCCAGTGTCCTGAATGATTTGCTTCAGGGGTTCTGCTCATGTGTTAAGAAGTTGTTACTCAACCTGTCTGTAGGAAACATATATCACCAGCAACCAGACAGCTGCGTGTTAATGAATGTAACCACATGATAAATGACCACTTTACAGTGATGAGAAATTGATTGTGGGGATCAAAACTATTTGGTAAAGTGCTTGATGTATTATTAAACACAACAGCTGAGAAACCAATCCAATTCCAATCAACCAGATAAAGGATTCCACAAGTATGTTGATGGAGTGGAACAGCTGTTTATGAGTGTTAACAGCTCTGCTTTATTTATATATTGTATATTCTGTTTCCTTGAAAATCATGTATAGATTAAATATGTGGAGTCTCAATTTAATCCCTCGATTGGTGTACTGAAATCAGTTTGAGGATTAAAGAGTTTTCATCATTGGTTCTCTTATGCAGCCATCAATCATTTGTCACATCATAGTCCAGTTATAGCACAGAATTTACCATCAATCGATGCAAAGTATATGAAGCTTCCTTGTTGGCCCATTGGAGCAGAAGATAATCTAAAGTGAGATAAAAGAATTTGGCTCTCACTGTTTCTCCAGCATCAATTATTCTATCATTATTCTAAGATATTGGCATGCTGGCCTTCATAGCAAGAGGATTTGAGTATAGGAGTAAGGGTGTCTTGCTGCAGTTATATAGGGAGCCTTATTGAAGCCTTGAGTATTGTGCGCAGTTTTGTTTCTCTAATCTGAGAAAGGACATTCTTGCTACTGAGGGAGTCCAGTGAAGGTTCACCAGATTGATTCCTGGAGTGGCAGGATTGACATATGAAGAGATTGGATTGACTGAGCTTGTACTGTCTGGAATTTAGAAGAATGAGAGGGAATCTCTTAGAAACATATAAAATCCTTTTGGGACTGGACAGACTAGATATGGGAAGAATGTTCTCGACAATAGAGAAGTGCAGAACTAGGGATCACAGTTTAAGAATGAGGGGGAAGTCATTCAGGCCTGAGATGACGAAGAACTTCTTCAATCAGAGTTGTGAATCTATGGAATCCCTTACCACAGAAAGCTGTTGGGCCAGTCGGATAGGTATATTCAAGAGGAAGCTGGATGTGCCCTTATGGCTAAAGGGACCAAAGGGGTATGGAGAAAAAGCAAGAGTGGGATACTGAAAATGCATGATCAACTATGATCATACTGAATGGTGGTACAGGCTCAAAGGGCTGAATGGTCTCGTCTTGCATCTATTTTCAGTTTCTATCCTTCTATCATGAACTCCCTTCCTGCACACATGGTTTACCTGTTACACGTTGAAAATAATAATCTCCTTCTCTGACCTCCTTTGGAAGGAATTGTTATTAAGCATTTCCAAAACATTTTTTTTCAATATTTGTTGTTGCCACAGTATAGAGGGTTTTCCTTTTGTTGCAAGGGATGGATGTCATCTTAGATATTGATGGTGAAACCACTCATATTAATGTCTGATGAGATCTATACTGAAGGATTGATAATTCTGTGTCAGCTGCAAGTCTATTGAAGAACTAATAATGGATGTGTTTTCTCTGTGTATAAATTTTCAAAAAAAAATTATTTTCCTAAATTGGAGAATTATATAAATAAACTTTCCACAAAGATATAAACATATCTTAATGGTTGATAAATTGACAATATGATTTTGCTATATGAAGAGTCTAAACCAAAATACCTTTGAAATAAATGTTTGACATTGACTCAGATATAAAAGTGTATGAAAATAATGTTTTATCATGGGTTCAACCAAAAGCTCAGCAACTCAAGTTGCGAACCCGCTAAAAATTGCAGCACACTCTGCTATCAAATGTTTAATCTTGAAGCACATCAAACGATAATCTGATTTACCACAAGAGGTTAAGACAAAGCTTAATGTCTACCTTCAGAATTATTTCAAAACTGCATTGGAACCAGCAAATAAAATCTGCACTCGAATAGCAAACTGTCAGAATTGTCTGTCAAGTGACAAAGATCTCCAGCGCACTCAAAAATATCTGTGCCTTTGACTCTTCTTTTGTTTAGTATCCAAAAATCTATTCTTTTTCTTTCAAAATCAGTAACTCTTCCATACTTATATTGTTTAAGTTGCAAACTGTTGATGTGTAGAAGATGAGAGATTTTAGGTGGGCTGAGAAGGTCAAAGATATTGAATAAGCAAATCACATTTTTGCTGAAAGAAGACATTAGGGGTAATCTTACCATTGTGTTCGGTGGCTGTTGGGTGGGGCAAGCTGGTACGATCACGAGACTGCTGAGAAATCAGGTTCATACCCGATTTTCCACCTCTCACAATCTCACCAGCAGCGGATATCCAGTGCGATCAACCTTGTATCCATTTCTGATGCGAGACTCAATTAATTATTTAAATTAATTTTAGGTATAATTTAAATGAAATTAGTGAGCCTGGGACAGTATTGTCTGGGCTCACTTGCCTGAGTGGCCTCGCTGGGGAGGCTCTCTCCAGGGAGGATCACGTATGAGCCCCCATAACCAGAACCAAACGTGATGACCACACCGGGAGAATTGGAAGCCATTGGGGCTCCCCTGGGAGGTCAGGGGCAAGGTGAGTTGTCCATTGCACAGTTCCCAGCTGGCACTGCCAGCCTGGCACTGGGTAGTGACAAGAAGAGGGGTCTGAAGGGTGTGGGCCTTCTGGGGGACAGACCCAGACCAGGGGCAGAGCCAGATTTGGGAGAAGAAGGGGATTGCAGCACACTCTGCATAGCGATTAGGGGGGGTGGCAAGGAGAATTTGCTATGACTTTGTCTAGTGTTTGTTGGTTGGGGGAGGATGACAATCAGCCTGACTGGGAGGAGGTTGTTGGGGAAGGGGAGGGGGGGCATGATTGGTCCTTCTCGGTAATGGAGGTGTTTGGAGTTTGTGGGGGGTGATCGATCCATCAGAGGGGCTGGGTACAGCTACAGATTAGTTGCCTGACATTTGGAGTCACCGAATGAAACAGATCCAAAATCCTTCTGTTCACGTGCACCTTCTGGGCTTAGAATATTTTTCATAACCTCGCCCCCATTTTGTCAAAGCATTTCATCTTGCACGCATTAAAACAATTGTAAGAATATCAACATCAGGGGAAACAGCTACTTTATATTATGTGGGAAGAGAGTGCTGATTGGTTGCCAAGTGGACTCTGATAGATAGAGACATTGCCATGGAGAATGTATCAGTTAATGGTGACTGACAGTTAACTGCTAAGCATTGTTTGAAAATTAAAATCAAGTAGGTTGGCTCTGTTTGGTAATGGTATTACCTTGAGGAATGAACCAGTGAATGGCTATCACTTATTTTGTCGAGCTGAAATAGGCACAATGTGTGTACGTGTTCCTTTGGTCTGAAAAGAACAGAACTCTGTATATAGCTCCCAGTGCAGACAAATACAGCGCACAGTGAGCCCAACTGACAATCTTAAATTGGTTGTCAGCCAATGTAATGGTGTAAGTTTTAGCATACTGAGGATTGTTTAGCAATTACTCACAGTCACAGATTCAAATCTAGTGTTGGATGCTGAGTTTTGGGTTTTGCAAGTATGGCTGGTTGGGTTTGCATTGTAACTTGCCTGTTGCAAACAGCAGAAGAGACACTTGTTGATATGACCCACCAGTCTTTGGGATATATGGCCTATATACCTAGCATCACACTGGCACTGAAATTCATATACCACATCATTAATTTGTGTAATTGGCAGAATATCTTTCTGGCTTGATGCATTAGTGGTGAACACCACTCAAGTAATGACTGCATAGTAGCAGCATGAAACAGCTAGCTTCACCTGATGCTCACATTTTTGAAATACTTTAACCTTTCCAGGCCAACCTGATATAAAATGGGCACTTTACAGTGTTCAAAGTGATGTCCTTATGCCCATTCGTAAATCTGCACAACGTATAGCCCAAAAATCTGATCATTTGAATAACGTGGTGATTGAATTTCAGTACTAGTGTCATACGAGATATGTAGGCTGTGCATCCCAAAGACCTGCAGAACAACATGTCCCTTCCACTGTCTGTGGAGGTATAAGGGGTGAGGGCTCGAAAGCCTTACCCTTTTTTATTATGCCTGGGATGAAGCATCAAAGTGGGCCTTTTAAACAGTCCACCTCAGCACCAGGCAGCTCCTTTAACTGCCTTCAGACTCTTTCTGGGAATGGCCAGCCAGACTCCTGTTAGCACATGCTCTCTCCCTTGCCCACCCCCATCCCCAGAATGGGAAAAAATATCTTTGGGGACACCTTTGCCAGTGGTGGGTACACTGAGCTAGTAAATTCCACAACTCTTGCTATCTACCTTGAAGATGAAAATCCAACTCATGTTGTCAAAAAATGATTAGGGCAAAATTGGTGATAGTGTGATAATGAGCACTAAGGAATTGGCAGCCATTTGCACAGCATTTGGTTTTATTTTCCATTGATTCACTAGCATCCATTTCTCCCTCCCTCATGTATTAATGATTTTGCTTCTGATAAATCCTATTTTAGTACCTGATATTCTAGGCTTTGAAGACCAAATTCTTCAATAATGCTCATTTTCTATGAAGGTGGATGGTTCTGATTATTCTTACACTACATTGATCTATCAAGATGTTTGATATTTATCTCTTCGACTTTGAAAAAACTCAGGATCCCCAGGAAGATGGAGGGAATACAGAGCATGTTAGAGGGAGGTTGAACTTTTAACTTATGCCTGAAACAAGCACAAAGTTAACTAACTGCTTACGCCACTTGTCTGAAACCAATGTTGGGAAAGCCCAAACGATTTTCAGATTCTGACCTCTTTTGTATATTTCCTGTGTATTTGGAGCATTTAGTGTAGTCCATGCTGCAGTTTTTTTGTACAATTGTGGGAGGTTCCTATCTTATGCTATTTCACTTGATTCCTAGTATTCCCACATTATTGCTCAGCTTTGCAACCAGAATGAAGGCAGACATCGCAGAGCGGAAAGTTTCAAATTTGAGGTTAATGACATGAAATCATTAGGTGATAGATTTCCCATCAGTAATGTTTTAGCAATAATGGTTGCAATAATACTTGTATATTGGGAGTCTAACATTGCTAAATAAAGAGGGAATGGAGGTAATGAGGATTAACTTTCATCTCTATTTGCTTATTGTGATTGAACATAGAGAAATTGATTCCACTAAGCAAGTTGGGCAATTAAAAAAATTGACTTCTTGCTGCCAATGTAGTTGGCCATCTAAGGCTGCTGGAGTGATAACCATTTCTCATCCTCTGTCTCCCTGAGCAAAGCAAAAGTCACCTGGGAAGCCTGCCACTGATGGACAGGTATCCCCCCAGTGTCTGCACTTGCTAGGAAATGATGTGGAGATGCCGGCGTTGGACTAGGGCAAACATGTTGATATGTGTAATCAACGCCAGCATCTCCACAAGATGACTATTATCGACACCGCAAACTGCCGGATCCAAGTGGAGAGGGTCTCCAAGAAGATTGCACATATCGACACAGACATCCAGACTTCTTACCTGCTGGGAAAGGCAGGCACACAATCTGGTGGGCCACACTTTGGTCTCATCAGAGAATGTAGTTTTGGTCTAAATCCAGACTTTTGAGATAAGGAGACCTTCAAGAAAAAGCCTTAGTGAAGACACTTATACGGGCAATACATGCAATTGATTTGTTAATGTTAAATGTATTATTTTGATCTATCTATTTTACTATCATTTTATTATACTGAACATAAGAGTTATTAAGAAAAGACTGTCATGTAAATTATTTTCAGAAAGTGTTTTGAGATGATTCAGTGGTACAGCTTTCTTCTTTTATTGATAAGTTCACTGATGGATCATTCAGGATTTGTTTTTGCGTAGTTCCTCAACTGCATGTTTCTAGCTGCTTACTGCATTTAAGATGTTGTATGTTCTCTATTTCTATAATTCTGATATGCTGTTGCGTTACTTTAAGCTAATTGTCAAAATATAACATTAAAAGAGTGATCTTATCATATGTAACCATGGCGAATTAGGTGTACTGAATGAAAGATGTAAGTCTATTGTATATGATTGCTACTAGATTGAGAATCCAGAGTGTGTTTAAATCATATGTGGCAATTTGATAATTACGTCAGGAATGTAGAACTGCTATCTGTAAAATGGACTGTGAATCTGTCAGTTTGTCATGAAATTCCAACTTCTTTAACTATTATCCTGAAGGAAATGAACTTGTTATCCATATTCAATGTTGCATAATGTGGTTGACTCTTCCCTTTGAAGTAGCCCTATAATAGGACAGCCAAACGGACAGTAAATCCCCCTAAGGCTCTAGAATCATATTTTCTACAAGAGCTGATAGCTCACTCATCTTCATAATCACATTAAGGAGTTGATTTATGCCGATTGTAAACAATGTTACATTCAAACACGGTTGTCTTCATTATTTTTGTTTTGTGAATTGGTGGTTATTAGCTAACCCTGAGGACAAAAGGCCACCAAAGATGAATGGTATAAAACATTTTACAATCCAGTACACCTGAGAGCTTTGCTTTATGATGCGATTAATCTTGTGGATGAAAGGAGGTATTTATCTCACTGAAAGAAATAGCAGCTATGAGAGATTGTAAATAGTTAAGCTTAGCTTCTTCAGCGACATTTAATGAAAGCTCAGTTTTCATTTCAAAATAATGTAGAAAATAGAGGGCAGAATTTTCATATTTTTAGGCAAGAGTGGTGCAGCAAGCAGGAAAAACAGTACAGAAGCTGCTGCCCCCAACGGTCCTGCAAGGAAAAAATATTAAGGGGTGGGTCCCACGGCATCATGCTAGTGGGCCAACCAGCAATTTAGTTCGTAAAAATCAGGGTACTGTTTTTAAAAAATGCCCCAATACAAACTGTTAAAAAATACCCCCTGCACACACAAGTCTTCCCACAGAATCCGTCCTTATGGTCATGACCTATGGAACATTGCCCTCCCGCCACCATGGGGCAACCCTCTACCCTCACAGAGTCCCCCCACAAAACCCCTCCACCTCTCCTCTCCCTTATCCTATCCATGCAACACCCCCAACACTGCACCCTGCACTGAACAGAATTGGTCCTCTCCTCTCTAGGGGATGGACTGACCTGCACACGTCCAGCTCACCAGGTGCATATTGTGGGGTACTTGCCATGATTTGATGTAAATGGACATTGTGCAGGATTAGGTATAAAGATCTGATCATTTTATTTAAATACATTCAAATAGAGATCCGATGCTGAATGTCAGGATTCCCGTGACATCATTGGCCATGATATTTGGAATGGGAAATCCCGCCGGCATAAACAGTACTTTGGGATTCTGGCTGGATTTCCCACTCCTGCCACTGATTCCGCTCCCCAAAACTGGGGACAGAAAATCCCACCCACCACGTAATTTTTGTAACATCCTTAACAATTATTTACGGGTCTTAGTTTAATCTGATTATGAAACTGAAACAATTTATTTACTTCACCAGCAGAGGTCACAAATAGAATACTAAGAAATCTCACAATACCAGGTTAAAGTCCAACAGGTTTATTTGATAAAGAGAGCCAAGCACAGGGATCTGCTCGGCCCTTGCTCCACTCACTGTCTGTATCTTTAAGACTTGATTACCTGTAAAGACTCGCATTCCAACCATTATCTTGTAAATTGAGTTTGTGTCTGTATGTGCCCTGTTTGTGAGCACAACTCCCACTCACCTGAAGAAGCCGCAAGACTCCAGAAACTTGTGCTGCCAAATAAACCTGTTGGGCTTTAACCTGGTGTTGTGACACTTCTTACTGTGTTTACCCCAGTCCAACGCCAGCATCTCCACATCACAAATGGAATCACAGAGTTTTCTAATTGGTGCTATGTGTGAACCGCACTCAGACATATTGGTTGGTTTAATCTACTTTAACTCAAAGTCTGTTGGCTCATTGTAAACAGAAAAAGGTACAGCTGGTTGTAAGAATGATAGTGCTGAGTTTTCCATTGCAGATTCGGAGTGGGGTCGCTATCCTCTTGTGTAAAGATTGGGGATGAGTCCATCCCTACTTGATGAGCTCACCCTGCAGTCACTGGGCAGCCAATTGTCTTGAGCAAGGTCTTGCCCACCCATTGTGGAGGAAGTTTCTTCTCTGGGAGATGCCAATCAATCAAATAACCCACAACTCTCTTATCCCAACAATGCCAGTGGGAACATTGGCCACTACTAGGGATGGCAACAATCTCCAAGGGAAGAATTCAGCAATGAAGCTGAGTAGATTTACACCATACTCAGACCAGGCTGGGAAGACACAACATGGGGGTAGAAGAGCCATGGTGCCTGAATGTGGTGGAGAGGAAACATAGGGAGAAATAGCTTATGGGGATGGCTCTGTGACTGGCAAAGAGGGCTTGAAAAGAGACACACCTGCCAGATTTCACTTGGTGTGTTAGTATCTTGGCAACAGTTTTTCCTGCTGCAGATAAAATCTCTGCAGCAGTGAGAAGAGGCCCTTATGTGGCTATTATTGACTATTTAACTCTCAACTGGTCAATGGGCTTAGCAGACTTCCCGACTCCTCTCCTGCTGGTAAAATTGCAGAGACGTGGGCTTGCAGTGTGCACTGTGTGATAGCATTGCATCTAATTTTATGAACCGCCACCTCCCTTCCTGCTCTTTGGGCAGGGACAGCATAAAATTCTTGGACTCAAAATTGACATGGCATCTAATTTCTGACAACCTAGTTTTCCTCCCAGTGTTGTGTATTTTGAGATTTCTAGCATTAGCCTTTTGGTTTAATTAAATTAGCAGTAATATAATTATGTGAGGAACCATGCAAAGTTTTAACTCTGGTTTGAAAATTCACTTTGCAGAACAGTGGCTCTATAATGTGACCCAGTAAACTACCAAATTTTAGCTCACATTATTAAGCAAAATGCCTCTCAGATGAAAATTTCTTCCTCATATTTCAGAAGGCGCCGACTTACTTAAAGGCTTAATTTGAAACTGTTTTGTATATAATAGTATTTAACAAGCACTATTCCATGTGTACGCCGTATCTAACGGCTGGTCTTAATGAAAAAGAAACATCACTAAATAGATTCCAGAGAAACTGTTAAACAAATAACCAAAAACATTCAGTTTATCAAAGTATTCAGAACTCTCTATAAATTCAGCAAGAAGAGTTGTGTTTGATACTGGGAGACTATCTTATAACAAATGTACAATGTTTATTTATGTGAAAAAATGTGTTTTGATTTAATGCATTAAGGCAAGTATGTAACTTATTTGATTGTCTATTGTCTACTGCCAGTTTACAGAAATACTTAGTGCCCTCCATAGTCAAATATTAAGCAGAAAGGTTCTGTAAAATATTTTATTTCTATGAGATACTTCTAGGAATGGTTTGGAGCATTCCTTTTGTTTTGAAATAAAGGAATCTCTCTCATGATACTGTCAATAAATGGCTTGAATAGAGTCAAGCTGTGAGTTGTTAAAAAACTGAGATCTCTCATAAACCTTTCTTCAATGAGCTAATAATTTGGATAATTTAAAGTAAGCAATTCTTCATTTATATTTGATCCTTATCTGATTCAACATCATTGCTCAAATTCAAAGATGCTTATCTCAAGCTGCTGTTGATAAACTGTTGTAGATATGCATAAGGATCAGATTTTTCCAATTAGACCTCTATTTTGTAAATGTTTTTATGTGATTATTTCTTGGATTTTAATTTGGGAAGGGACCTGACAAATACCACTAAAACATTGTTTATTTTGATCTGTGTCAACCTTAAAAACAAAAAAAAAATGATTTTACCAACTGTGATGCTATTGCTGATTGGAACTGTGATGGTATTACTAATCAATTCTAACATATTTCCAAAGATGATCATATTCATTTATGAAAATACGCAGAATAGGACCACATGTAGAGAGAAGTTCCATGTGGTGAAATGGAATTCTTACATGATTAAACACAATACAACTTGTTACATTGTCTTTTATTAATTTGTTCATTTTGACAAGGATTTGCCTATCCCTCACAGATCAATTCTTTCTTTAAGCTGGTATTAATGGCCAAAAACTAAAAACAGAAATAAAACTCTTTATTCATAAAATCATACCGTGCAGAAGAGGCCCTTCAGCCCCTTGAGTCTGTACCGACATGTGGGAACACCTGATCTCCACCTAATTCCATTTATCAGCACTTGGCCAAAGCCCTGAATGTTATAATGCATCAAGTGTTCATCCAAGTACTTTCCAAAAGATGTGAGGCATCTCATGTTTACCACCTTTCCAGGCAGTTCATTCCAGACTATCACCCTCTGGGTAAAAACTGTTTTATCTTCCACTACACTCCCCCCAAACCTCCCACCTCTCATCTTGAACCTATTTCCCTCCATGACTGACCCTTCATCCAAGGGAAACAGTTTCTCCTTATCCACTCTGTCCACATCCCTCGTAAGCTTGTACACCACAATCAGGTCGCCCACCCCCTTAGACTTCTCTGGTCCAATGAAAACAACCCAAGTCTATCCAAATCTCTCCATAATTAAATGTTTCATCCCAGGCAGTAACCTGGTGAATTGCCTCTGCATCCTCCCCAGTGCAATCACAGTCTAGCTCTTGCCTCATCAAATTTCTACACAACTCCAATATGAGTTCCCTGCTTTTGTAACCTATAACTCAATTGATAAAGACAAGTGTCCCATGTTCCTTTTTCACCCTACTAGCATGTCTTTCTACCTTCAGAAATCTATGGACAAACACTTCAAGGCCCCTTAGTTCATAGAACATAGAACATAGAACATTATAGTACAGAACAGGCCCTTCGGCCTTCGATGTTGAGCCGACCAATATAAAAAGCAATGACCCTCCAAACTAAACCATTCCCTTCTCTTCCATATACTTATCAACTAACCTCTTAAACGCCACCAAACTTGGCGCATCTACAACTGCTGCAGGCAGGGCATTCCACTCCCGAACACCCTTTGGGTAAAGAACCTGCCTCTGATATCCGTCCTATAACTATCACCCCTTAATTTAAAGCTGTGTCCCCTCGTGCTAGCTTTCTCCATCCTAGGAAAAAGGCTATCACTGTCCACCCTATCTAAACCTCTAATCATCTTATATGTTTCGATTAGGTCCCCTCTTAGCCGCCTCCTTTCTAACGAAAACAACCTCAAATCCCTCAGCCTCTCTTCATAAGACCTGCCCTCCATACCAGGCAACACCCTGGTAAAAATGGCAGAACTTCTGAGAGTCATGCCATTCATCGAATGCTTTCTTCTCAAATTATTCCTTCCACTTTTCAGAGTTTAAATTCTATCTGCCACTTATCTGCCCATCTACTGATTGCTATCTGGCGTTAGCTGTAGGGATTATATTTGGCTAAAGGTTGATATTCTGTCAATTTGGGATAATGTGAGATTTGAGTTTTGATTATAGAGTGTGATATTCCAGCTTACAAGCTGGTGGAAGAAGGAACTTTTCATGTAGGGTGCTCAAGCCAGGGTATTGGTTCAATATTTGTAAATTTTTAATCTCCAGGACTATAAAAGTACATTACAAGAATAGTACATATGTGCAAAATATGTGTTGGCATTTGGGGCAATATTTAAACCGCAATGAAAGATGTAGAGATTGAAAAGAGTAAGCTTCGATATCCAGAGAGAGGAGTAACGATAAGCTCACAGCTATTTGACTGATTTGTTACTTCAATTCTATGTTTTAGCTAACTTCAGTTTTTTAGTATTGTATAATTGGATGAAGTTGCAGTAACTCATGAAAAATCTTCTTTACTATTTCCTGATTCTTTGTAATTTTATAGGGATTTTTTTCAAAGTTCTGACTTTTAATCTTCATGTTTGAAAGTTTGGTTTTATTAATCTTTATTCTTTTCTGCTTTGTTCTCAAATTGTCCTTTTGATTTGCCAAATGAAGCAGATTCCATTTCCTACTATTTGTTCATCTACATTATTTGTGTTTCCAATGGATGGAATCTAGAGCCTGTATACTCTGAACAAAATCTGGAGAAAACCAGAAATTGTGAATCTTGCAGGCGAGGTCTCAATTTCTGATTTTCCTCAGCTCTTGCTGATGATGTAACTTTAATAGATTTTAATAAACTTAAGTATAATTATCTAGTCACCTTGCCAAATTATCTCCCTTCACTAAATATTCATACCTCACCAACATGGTGTCACTGTGCTGGATTAGTGCTCCTGATTTCACTGATTCATATAGTATAGAAGAAGACCATTGACTCTCCAGTAGAGCTACCAATTGGTCTCCTACTCTTTCTCCCCAAATCTGCAGTGGATAAAACTTATCCCTATCTATTTTATCAAAACCATTTATAACATCAACATCTCTATTAAATTGTCCCAGAACTATCCCTGCTCATAAAGAATAGTCCCAGCTTGTCCAGCCTCACTACATATCTGAAGTTCCCCACCCTTTTCGGCATTTGAGTTGGTTAAAAAAAAATTGCTGATTGATTGTGGTTGTATGTATTTTCTGATGTTGAAACTATGAGCATGCTATTTCACAGCAATGTGATAATACACTAACTGTTGATCACAATCTTATAAAACCCTGTTGAATGATATGCAGCACTCCAAATTAATAACATGACCTCTAGGGCAAAGAGACAAGGGTGGAAGGGGACCCAAAGGTTTCCAACAACATTCCTCTGTTTCCCACAAGCACCAGTGTTATGTTTACACCATCCACAAAGACAAGCACTGTTTGGTGGGGTTTTTTTTGTTGATTCAAAATGTGATGACTTCAGCCAGGCTAATGAGGTTGGCTTGCTAGCTTTTGAACTACCGAGTCCTAATTGATGATTAAATCAGGAAGCCTCATGCTCCCTATTTAAAGAAGGGGTGTCAGACTCGCAGTGGTATTAAGCATGGAGCAACTAGAGAGTTGGCTGGATTTATGATGTAAATAAAGTAACTTGGTGACAGGACTTTTGCCTCTGTGGAGTTATTACACATAACTATTTTTTCTTCATGTATTCCATTTCAATATTTTGTAGTATAATAAGAGATTCTTATTGCTAAGTACAGTGGTTCAGGAAATTACTTTGTAAATGATAAAGAAAATATAGGAAGGGATTTTACCCTAAAAAAGCAAGTGTATTTCAGAGCACTTTCCTGTCAATGCTATGATGTGGTGCATTAGTTTGCAGCAGCGTGTTCCCATCTGCCCGCACTATAAACCTGTTTCCCACACAACGCGGTAAATGCCAACAAATATGATAAGTTCATGATTGCATCTGCCATTTTAGATTATCTGTAGACAGGGTGAAAGGAGATGCAACCAGTTGAAAGGTCCTCTTCCTTGTAATTTGAAGATATTAAATGGATTAGAAGAGTCAATAGTAAGGGCTGTTTTTGATAGCTAATTTTGATTACAAAACACACACAATATACTGGGTAAAAGTGCAAGGGCTAAATTCAGGACTGATGTCATAACAGAGAAGGGCAAGAATTGCTCTGCACTTTGCCTCATTTCTTGAGCATAAAATGAATGTAATGCATACCAATTTCCGGCTGTTTGATCTCATGCCTGATGTCAGGGGTAGGTTTTTCACTCAGAGGGTGGTGAGTGAATGGAACCGACTGCTGTCGGAGGTTGTTGAGGCAAACTCACTGGGGTCTTTTAAGAGACTTCTGGATGAGTATATGGAAAAGAATAGGATAGGGGGTTATAGATAGGTCTATGGATTGGTAGATGTGATTGGCGCAACTCGTGGGCCGAAGGGCCTGTTTGTGCTGTAATTGTTCTATGTCAAATGGCGGCATTACCATTACCACATTGGACTGCAGCCACCTGGAAATAGGAATGCCTTATTTTAAGAATGCAAAGAAGGATCTTTGCCTACTACAGAATTCTTCTACTATATTACACGGAAGAATATCAGTATTTGCTGGTGCCAGATCAGAAATATTAAAATACAGCATCTAGAAGATATTAATGCTTTTGTTTTACATATTCACGGGATGTAAGTATCGTTGGCAAGTCTGTCAAATATTGCCCATTCCTAATTGCTCTGGAGAAGCTACTTGATATGTTCATGAACTATTCTTCATCTTACTGTATAAACTTGAGATAAGTAAGAAAGTAATGGGAATATAAAAATTGAGGTGTCTCCAAAGAGTGACTCATACCGAAAAGAGGCCAAAGAGTGAATCATTGAAATAAAATCAGAAAGGTTTTTTCTTGTTTAAAAAAAAACTGCCTAAGCAGGAATCTTTAAAGAGACTGAAAAAGAAATGCAAAGGTAAGTTTCTAAATCTAAGCTAAATATGGAAAGGTGGGTGCATCTTCTCCAAGATCCACATTAAAACATTGGGCTGCTACTTCCAGCCACTACTTCCCCCTTACCTCCCCTTCCCCACCAGATTAGTCAAATGTATTTGGCTAGAGTCACAGCCAGATAAGTTTGGACCTTCTCACAATAGATGAACTGCCCTTTGAGGTCTAAGTATTGTCCCCAGGATATCTTTCGCCTTCTAGTGAGGCATGAGGACCAATATCCTCTCAGCCATTAGCAGCCATTGCCAACTTCCCTCTCAGACCCAAAAATTGTCATGAATGCAACTCAAAGAGTATTTTATACTTGGAATTCTCAGGGTAGAGCTGTGAAGATAAAAAGTTTGGGATCATTAGAGAGAAACTTTCATGCTAAGATGGGGGATGGTGGGTTCCCAGTGGAAGGATGATGATAAACAGTATCCCTCAATTCTACATATGTTAGCAGTTGATTCGAATAACTAATTGGAAATGTAAAATCTAAAGTTGTCTTGTCTGGGGACAATACTTAGACCTCAACAAACTTATCTGGCTGTGACTCTAGCCAAATACATTTGACTAGTCTGGTGGGGAAAGGGAGGTAAGGGGGAAGTAGTGGCTGGCAACAACCCAATGTTTTAATGTGAATCTAGGAGAAGATGCACCCACCTTTCCATAGAATAGACACTGTGAGTCAAATAGAATACTACTTCCTCTCTGCTGACTTTAAGGATCCTACATGAAATTATTTTGAACAATATTATACAATTCCCAATGGTACAGAACCATTAAATACATGTTTAATGTGGGAGATAAATGATATCACATCTGTACTCTCCTTGTTTTTAAGGAACAATTTTAGGATAGACAACAGCAAGTTTTAATCATGCTATGATGAATTGGAAGTGCTTGATGCTGAGATCAGAAATTACATAATGATAAGGTGGACCTCTCATATCAAGGGATATTCAAGTTAGAAGAAAATCGGATGTTCAAATTTACAGGATTGTTCTCCCATTCATGAGGTGACATAAATTTAATTCAAAGAATAAGGAGATGAATAAGTGTGTTACAATGTTAGACAATATTTAATGTGTATTAAGAAAGTACAGTTTCCAGACAACTGCAAAAACTGCATATTTAAAAAAAACATTTTAAACAATAGTGAAGGAGAAAGTGTGATAATAAACATGATTTCTTTAGTAAGTTATACAGGCTTTTGTCATGATCACCATCAAACATTTTCTGCAAGGGCCACCCATTCAGTCTCCATCCTTCCCCCTCAGTGTAGGGCATTGCCACAGTTTCACTCAAACAATCAAGGCTGTCAGCTTTTGAAATTATAAGAGTTTGCAACTGCCATCTATGTGGGGACAAGAAAAGAATGCAAACCACCCCCCCCAACCCGCACCCAGAAAAGGATCTGAAAATCACACTGTTTACGTATTTCAAATAATTGCTGTTTACTCATTTAAGTTACTTAATTATCCCTCAGAAACGTGTGTGTTATGTGGCGTTATTTCTGTTTTATGTTTCAGCTGACCTGTTTTCTCTGGAGCATCTGACTTAACAAATTAGTACAGAAAGAAAACATTTACATTGTTTAAATTATGGGCATTTATTTTACTTTTGCTGTCAACCCCAATAATTCCCAATTCATCAGACAGATCTGAGTAGAATAGTCTTGAATTCCGAACAGTCAATGCACTTCACAAAGGCAAGATTAAGGGACCAGTTTGTCATAGATGTCAACTGCACTGAATGAATATTAGTTTTCTGGGCACGGTTTACCTTCCTCACACAGAGCACTATTAGTGCCTTAACTTGGGACAAGTATGTTTTGTGCAGTAAATTCTTTACACAAGGAATACAATTTACACCTGGTATTTGGAAAACACTTACCTTTCCACATCACTATTCACTATACATCATGTTGTACTGATGTTGCTGTTATGGTTTGTTGCAGTTGGAGTACAAGCTGTAAATCACGACGCATGCCTGGGTGACAACACAATGCATGTCTCAATCTGCTATCCAGGTCTTCAGAAATGGTTAACTATAGCACAGGCATACACACACTTAAAATAAAAGGAACATTTTCGGAACAATTTGTTGAGTAAACTGGCAGGAAGTTACTGATCCACATTCTGTATGGCAGAAAGGAAACCTCCACAGCTGGACTTGGTGATGTAAGCTAGTCTCTGTGAATTTACATTTGACATACAGAACACAAGAATAGGTCGTTCTGGACCTCAAGGCTGTTTCAGTAAGACCATGACTGACCTGTGACCTTTGCCCCATATCCCTGGATAAACCTACACGCTGGCACCGTGGTTAACACTGTTGCCTCACAGCACCAGGGACCTGGATTCAATTCCTGGCTTGGGTCACTATCAGTGTGGAGTGTGCACATATCTGCATGGGTTTCCCCTGTGTGCTCCAGTTTCCTCCCTAGACTGAAAGGCATGTTGATTATATGCATTGGACATGCTAAATTCTCCCTCAGTGTACCTGAACAGAAACCGGAATGTGGCGAT
Organism: Sphyrna mokarran; assembly: GCA_024679065.1. NCBI lineage: Eukaryota > Metazoa > Chordata > Chondrichthyes > Carcharhiniformes > Carcharhinidae > Sphyrna > Sphyrna mokarran. The sequence continues at coordinate 136,583,116 of JAGIQG010000001.1, forward strand.
TAGGGGATTTTTCACAGTAATTTCACTGCAATATAAGTCTATTTGTGATGCCTAAATTAATTTTACTTTAACCCTGATTAACAGAAACCTGTCACTCTCAGATTGTCCCTGCTGGTTTGATGCTGCTTTGTGACACCTTGTCCTGTAAGAGAAAGGAGACTGTGTCACAGAGTGTGGTACAATGTGCTTGGGTGATGTGGCTGTTATTTTGAATAGTTGGCATTATGTGTAAACTGTGAAATGTGTTTGAGATTTGCAGCAATATCCCTAGGTGTGCTGGGTTTGCATAGCAATTGCCCAAAAGTGCCAGCTTCCTCTGGGTAATTGCCCTGTATTAGGAACCATCTGAAAATGTGTTTTAGATCGCAAGCCTCTGATGATTACACTGGAATTACACCCAAGCACTTCCCATTCATTCCTGATTCACCAGGGAGGCAACAATCCATCCCTCCCCCACCCCTGTCCCCCCTTCCCCCACTTCATGACTAACCATCCCTCCTCAAGGTATTCCTCATCCCTGACCACACCCCCCCCCCCCCCCCCCCCCCCCCCCCATCCCCGCCATGAGATTCTCCCTAACTAGATAGACCTCTCCCCCCACTGCAGGCCAGACTCTCATCCTCACATCTGCCTGAGGCCTGACTTGTCTCTTGTGACCTGACCCTATTCCCCTGACCCAAACCCCCTGCATCCAACCTCTATCCCTGACCTGACCAAACCCCCTTAATTTGACATGACCTAAACACCTCCCATGACCCAAAGCCCTCCAACACACATCCCGATCCCCCAATGCAAGTCAGGAGGTGGTGGCTGTGGATGCACGCGAGGAGGCGGCACTTACAGTTCTCGACAGTTCAACTCTCAGGAAGTCTGCTATTCCTGAGATGGGGGAGATAGCAGCTACCGGGGACACAGCTTTTACAACTGGTGACATTGAATCTTGGTACTGTTCTGAGACTCTGTCTATCAGTAACAGACACTTTTTTATTGTTGAGGCGAGAGATGCAGATCCATTAACTTCCATGTATTTCCCCAGCTAGATTGCAATTGGCTAATTTGCCCCCATCTTTATCTTTAATCACTCTCACCTCAGAGATCTGCCGATGTTTGAGGAAAATCTCTTCCAGGAATTCACTCCTTTTAAACCACAGACAAGAGGCCATTTAGTTTATCTTGTACATGCCAGCTCAAAGATACCCAGATGTCCTTTCTAGCACCATCTTTCTGCAAGTGGCCAATAGCCCTTTAGTTTACAGTACTTAAAGTGCAGACCCAGGTATATTTTAATATATTGGTAAAACATTTTGTGTTCATTTAGCTTTTACTTTCTAATCCATTTTCATGCCTTCTCTTTAATTTCCTTAATTCTTTTTTCATTTTGCTCCTGAACTTTCTATATTTGGCTAGGCTATTTGCAATGTTTACTTCTTGTGTTTATTGTGCACATTTTCTGTTTCATCATTTCTTATATTCCTCTAGATAACCTGGGGGGCAAGGAGGGGGTGTCTAGATTTGGCAGTATTAATTTCTGGACATGTCTACTTTCTAGATGCAGGATCTCACTTCTTTGTTCTTCCAAATGGTTTCCACTGAATTATCTCCTAGCAGAGATAATTCCAGTCCACTTCAGCCAGGCCCCTTCTCATTCCTGCAAAATTTGTCTTCCCCCAGTTCAAAACTTTTACTTCTGTTTTATCTCTGTGTTTTTCCATGGTAATGATAAATCTAACTGAATTGTGATAACTATCCCCAATATCGTTGCCAACTGTCATTTATCCACTTGCTCTTCTTTGTTTCCCAAGGCTAGGTCTGGAATTGCATTTCCTCTTGTTTGGTTAAGTGTGAAAGTGCTCCTTAAAAGTCTGCTCTCTGCTTTTTTCCATAACTTATTGGACAGGGAAGTTTGTGTTGAAGTGATTTCACGTGGTTGAGGGGAGCAGCCAACATCACTTTCATCCTGTAAAGCCAGCATTTCTGGTAAAATGGTATTGTGTAACAACGGGATATACCGTATTTGTATTTCACATTTTCAACACACGTGGTAATTTGCCTTTTTCCTGAGCACTTATCTATGTTGAAAGCAATCATTTTACCTATATTATTTTAATTGTCATATACCTGTTTGCCTATCTATGTCTCTTTGTAATGTTATGCCTTTGTTCACACTTCTTATTATGCAATCAATCTTTATGTCATTGGAAAATGTGGATATGTGGCTTTTTGTTGTATTAACAAAATCATTAATAAATATAGTGAAGAATTGAGACCCTAACATAGATACCTGTGGGACTTGTCACTTCCTTCCAATTTGAATTCATCACCAATATCCCTATTCTCTGTCTTCCAAAACAGTGTTACCTTAATGTTTTGTTGTTGTTATGCACAGCCTATTCACTTGAGAGCATGAGAGCTTTAAATATTTTTGCATGACCACCCAAGTGTGGTAATATAGAGTCGTTTTGTGTTCAGCCTACAGGGGAACCTTTGGGATGCTGTGCGCAGCGTGGAAGGAATATTGTTCTATCACCAATCTCCTAATCAAATCAATCATTGGCTTTCATTCCAGAGCTTCAATTTTAGCTAATGGCAGGAGTAACTCAGATATTCTTCCCATTACCCCATTTATAAAGATATATGTCTATATAAAAGAAAACATGACACATTGGCTAATTCTTCTAATGAGTTCCAGCCGCTGTCATGGGATTACTTACTTTAATGCAATGATCACAGAGCAGGGGAAAAGCTTAATTTGAAATATGGTCAAAAAATCGTCTGGCATAACCCAACTTAACATGTTTATATGAATATTCTGGCATTGCATATGGGTCATGGAAAATATTATGGCCTACATGATAAAATTAAATTTGGATATTTGTTCATGTGTAGATTATTTTCTGGAACAGTAAAAATATTTTTTTCACCAACAAAAATCTAACAGCGAGTTTTTGTTTTTTATGTGGCTTAATTGTTCTATTGTTATTTTCTATGAAACATATTTGAAATCTTTTAATGATCGTTTCCAAAAGTAATAGCCGTCTTTGTTTGTATAAACTTTGCTATTACGGTTCTAAAACTGCCCAATGTGCATTGTATGAAGGGGAACAGGCGATGCAGTCAGTTAGAAAGGGCATTGACCTTTCATCTCTGCTATTGGGAGTTCAATCTAGTCTAGACAGATAATGTGAAAAGCTCATGTCCCTGACAGCTCTTAATTATCACAAAAGAAATCATTCTCGGTCATGTCATACCAGCTGTAATTGAACACAAATCCAGTGTACCATTATAAGAGGATATTAGAAAAACCTATTATGGGCAATCATAATGCCATGTCAGTGTTATATTTAATATTGCATGAACAGCAGCTGTAAATATTGACTGTTTGTTTTATATTTGTAGCATTGATGTAATAGTTTTTACAGTAGAATAGTGCAGAGTGCTTTGCATTTTGTATGGTCTATGTTAAGATGGTATTATCACTTTATAACAGGTTGCCTATTAGTCTTCACTTTGATGAAATAAATATGCATAATTCTACAAGTACACACTAACATTAGCACATGTAAATGTATTTTCACTTGCATTATGTTATGCAAGCTTAGACTGCAGTTATACTTTCACTTATACATCAGTGCCAAAGTGGCTTTCAATAATTCCAGAGTGAGTTCATAGCCAAAGAGCCTTTGCCTGAGGTTGTCACACAAAGCACAGAGACTAAAGCTGGATGAGCATAACTCCCAGTTCAAGAAATATACATATAGTTGATGCACATAAACATTCACTTAAATGTCCATTTGGTGCAACTAAAACACAAGTAGGTAAATTTATATTATTGATACATAGATGCTGAAACAGGCGTACAAAATAGTTAGATAAACATGTCAGTTAAACTACTAAACACATTTCAGCTACAATAAGCTGATACAAAAAATTTAGTTTTGTTTGACTGGGATCTGTTAAAATGCAGGTCATTTACAAGTGTATCTTTCAAATGAAATTTCATTTGGAATGAATCTTGTGTATGCTTTTTGATATTGGACAGTAAATACAGACAGTAAATATATTGGACAGTAAATATGCCAATGGACTGCAGCCAGTGAAATAAAATTGTATCCATCGTTAAAATAGGGTGGAGGTTTAAAGCTGAACTACTGCAAAGTGCAGTTGATCAATGAAAAAAATGTTTTAAACCCAATGAATGCTAAATGGGATCACCATATCTATAACTAGAGTAAATTGCAGCATTGTGTCTTGTGGTGTGTTCGTTAATGTAGTTTAAATGTGATATTTTCAGATTCTTTACCTTTAACTCTGAGAATTTTTCCTGTGCTACATTGTGCCATCACTAGCACCTTGTGATTAAAGGAGTCATGTTGAACTATCCTGAGCCAACTGGGAGCCTCATTTGAAGCAGAAATTTGATCATTCAAAATTTATGATTTTCTGATATTACATCAGCTGACATTTTGCACAAAGCCAGAAAGGAAGGGGGAAGAGAGATCCCAGCCAGTGTTTAAATAATGAAACATGTGACTGATTCACTGAATTTGGTCCTTTCTAGAAAAGTCAGAAGTGATCATAATCCAAATGGTCTCATGTAAGATACCCTGAGGGACTTTACCATGAAGGTTGGCAGTAGTTGCTGAACTAAGGGCTTTGGCAAAGTTCAGTTGACTTGTAGGAGGAAAGGCTTCCAGACCTGACTTCAGACAGCTGCCCCATGGAGGAAGAAGCCTTATAATCCAGCTTGTCACCGATGACTATATCCTTCTTTCTAAAACTAACAATACTCGACATCGTTGATGTCAGCCTGGGCACACTGCTTGAGAGATCTGAAGCTCCCATGTGTGCCTCACACGCCTCTCTTCAGTAAGGGTCAGTACAATTCAATTGCACCTCAGCAAGAGAAAAGACACACTTGTGTAGCAACAAAGTAGCATGCAATACAGACCATGGAGGTTATTGTACTTTTGTTAAGGGCCCACAGGTTGGCCACGGTTCAGCTTTCACAGCAGGAAAGCCATTGGCTTTCAATTGAAGTTGCCACTGTTCTGAATAGGGAAAAGTAGGCCATATAAAGCCTGCACACATGTCAGGCTGAGCTATGTTTCACACGCTAATCTTTTGCCTTCAGGGCATAGACTGAATTTTGCTACACAATTTGATTGTTGTTCTTTATGAAGGGATTCTCTTATTCTTGAATACTCATCATTTAACAGACTATTCTATTTCAGAATGCTGATTTTTAATGAGCAGGAATTTGCTGTCTGACTTATCAACAATCAATTTATAGTTAGCATTACTACCTTGGGTTCTATTCATTTCTTGGGGCTGTCTATGTGGAACTTGCACATTCTCCCTGTGTCTGTGTGGATTTCCTCCTGGTGCTCCGATTTCTTCCCACAGTCCAAAGGTGTGCTGGTTGATTGGCCATGCTAAATTGCCCCTTGTTGAGTTGGAGACTAGCTGGATAATGTTTGGGGTTATGCAGAGAGGTTCTGGTTGAGATTGTGGTTGGTGCAGACTCCATGGGCTCCTTCTGCACTGTAGGATTCTATGATCTATGACTGCTGCTACCTGTGTTAAATACCACACTCTGTGACTGCTGCCAGGGTAGGGGGCATTTACCAGCATCATGATCACCTGCAATATATTTCAGGAAGTGAAATCCAATGTAGTTCTGTGCAACTTATTGTTGACATATAGTACCCACTGAACATCATATGTACAACTGATGGCTTCTAAATCCTTGGAAAGTCCATTATCCTGGGAAAAACCATGTCCCTGCTACTCCTGCTTCTCTTTGCTTTGAGTAAAGATAATGAAATTCACTTTCTTATTAATATAGGCCATAGTGACTTCCCTGAAGTAATGATGCGTGACAGCCTGAGATTCGTAGAACACAACGTAGAACACTACAGCACAAACAGGCCCTTTGGCCCACAAGTTGCGCCGATCATATCTATATCTACTAGGCCATAGAACTATCTGCAACTCCCAATTCCGTTAAACCCCATATACTCATCCAGAAGTCTTTTAAAAGACCCCAGTGAGTTTGCCTCCACTACCACCAATGGCAGCAGATTCTATTCACTCACCACCCTCTGAGTGAAAAACTTACCCCTGACATCTCCTCTATAAACGCTCCCTAGCACCTCAAACCTGTGTCCTCTCGTAATGACCATTTCAGCTCTGGGAAATAGTCCAAGAATCCACCCTACCTATTCCTCTCAACATTTTATAAACCTCTATCAGGTCATCTCTCAACCTTTGTCTCTCTGACAAGGTCCTTTCATGAGGACCAAAAAGGACCAAATTCAATTTGATTAGATTGATTGTTCTCACACATATTGAAATACATTGAAAAGTATTATTTCTTGCGTACTATAGAGACAAAACATATAGTTCATAGCATACGTGGGGAGAAGGAAAGAAGAGGGAGCAGAATATAATAATGCAGTCACAGATAGGTGTAGAGAAAGATCAGCTTAAGATACGGCAGGTCCATTCAAAAGTCTGATGGCAGCAAGGAAGAGGTCGTCCTTGAGTCAGTTGTACACATTCTTAGACATCTGCATTTTTTTACCCATGGATAAAGGTGGAAGAGAGTATATCCTGGATGTGTGGGGCCCTTGACTTGTTGGCTGCTTTTATCATAGAACCATAGACTCCTACAGTGCAGAAGGAGGCCATTTGGCTCATTGAGTCTTCACTGACCACAATCCCACCCAGATCCTCTCCATGTAAACCCATGTGTTTGCCCTAGCTAGTTCCCTCTGACACTAAGGGGCAATTTGGCATGACCAATGCACCCAATCTGCACATCTTTGGACTGTAGGAGGAAACTGAAGCACCTGGAAGAAACCCATGCAGACATGGGGAGAATGTACAAACTCCACACAGACAGTGACTGAGGCCAGGAATTGAACCTGTGTCCCTGATACTGTGAGGCAGCAGTGTGCCACTGTGCCACCTGATTTCTGAGACAACTGGAAGTACAGACAGAGTCAATGGATGGGAGGTTGAATTGTGTGATGGATTGGCTACATTTGCAACCCTTTGTAGTTTATTGTGGTCTTGGACTGAGCAGGAGTCACACCAAGCTGGGTACATTCATAGAATCATAGAACCCTACAGTGCAGAAAGAGGCCCTTCGGCCCATTGAGCCTGCACCGAACACAATCCCATTCAGGCCCTAACCACATATGCCTACATATTATACCCACTAATCCCTTTAACCTACACATCACTAGACACTAAGGGGCAATTTCTTAGCATAGCCACTTAACCTAACCTGCACATCTTTGGACTGTGAGAGGAAACCGGAATACCCGGATAAAACCCACTCAGACAAGAGGAGAATGTGCAGACTCCACTCAGACAGTGACCTGAACCATGAATCGAACCCAGGACCCTGGGGCTGTGAAGCATCAGTGCAAACCGCTGTGCTGCCGTGCCACCCGAAAGGATACTTTGTATGGTGCATCTATGAAAATTGGTGAGAGCAAACATGCCAAATTCTGAGAAAGTAGAGATATTGGCGGACTTTCTTAACTATAGCATTGGCATGAAGGGGCTAGGACTAGTTGTTGGCAATCTGGACAATTCAGGAAAAATGGCAATGTATAAACAAAGTGAGATTCAAAGCTGTAGCATTGGGAAAATGTTTGGAGTGAGATTTATGAAGTTGTGTTTCAGCCATGGTTCAATGGGAACGTCCCACCTCTGACTCTGAAATCCAAATCAATTAACTTGAGCACAAGATTGTGGCTACCATCCAAGTGCAGAATTGAGGGAAGGCTGTACTGATTTGAGGTGATGATGTAGAGATGCTGGCGTTGGACTGGGGAAAACTCAGTAAAGTTTTACAACACCAATTTTAAATCCAACCAATTTATTTGATAGTAAATCAGTGAGCTTTAGACTTTTCGTCTTCGTCAGGCAAATGCAGTGTTCTGGTCTGCAATAGCACACATCAGCACAGACAGTCACAGATTGCTGATTAGAATGCGAATCTTTACATCTAACCTGCTATTCAAGTGTTAAAGTGGCTAGCAATGTGTGTGAAGGGAACACTGAGCATTGGTTAGAGAAATGTGTATTTTCTCCAGAAAGCACAGTGAGTGGGGTTTTTTGCTAACCCAGGCAAGTCACGGGGGTTACAGATAGTGTGACATGAAGCCAAGATACCTGTTGAGACCCTGCCACATCAAATGTCTTACCTCTGCAAGACATGCCGGATCATAGACATGGATGACATCATCAAACGTGAGAACACCATTCACCAGGTACACGGTACATAGTCTTGCAACTCGGCCAACGTTGTCTACCTAATACGTTGCAAGAAAGGATGTCCCGAAGCATGGTGCATTGGGGAGACCATACAGACACTTTGACAGCAGATGAATGAGCATCGCTCAACAATCACCAGGCAAAACAGTTCCCTTCCTGTGGGCAAACACTTCAGCAGTCATGGGCATTCGGCCTTCGACCTTCGGGTAAATGTTCTTCAAGGGGGCCTTCATGACACAACGACAGCGCAGAGTCGCTGAGCAGAGACTGATAGCCAAGTTCCGCACACATGAGGACGGTCTCAACAGGGATCTTGGCTTCATGTCACACTATCTGTAACCCCCGTGACTTGCCTGGGTTAGCAAAAAACCTCACTTACTGTGCTGTCTGGAGAAAATACACATTTCTCTAACCAATGCTCAGGATCCCCTCCACACACATTGTTAGCCACTTTAACACTTGAATAGCAGCTTAGATGTAAGGATTCGCATTCTAATCAGCAATCTGTGACTGTCTGTGCTGATATGTGTGCTATTGCAGACCAGAACACTGCATTTGCCTGACGAAGACGAAAAGTCAAAAGCTCGCTGATTTACTATCAAATAAATTGGTTGGATTCAAAATTGGTGTTGTAAAACTTTACTGATTTGAGGTGAGACATTAAACTGAGGCCCTGTTATTCCCCCTCAGGTGGATGGAAAAGATCCCAGGACACCCTGGGCAAAATAATCAGGTCTGGTTTCTGTTTTTGGGAACTTCTGTGCACAAATTGATTGATGCATTTCCTGCTTTCTAACATGGCTACTCCTCATAAAACTACTTTGTTGGCTTTTGGACATTTTGAGGGTTGAGAAGGTGCTACATCGGTGTAAATCATTCTTTCTAAAATGTTTGACACTTTGACAACCCAGGAGCAATGGAGCTGCATTTGTTTTTTGAAGTGAAATGAGGTGGAATTGGCTAATTTTCAAATCAAATTGATTGAGTTTTCTGACGGGGATGGTTAGATCTGGAAAGACAGCAGCTTTTTTTTTGTGTCTCAACACAGGCTCAGTGTCACAACACAGACAATAAAAGTGCAGCAAATACATTGGTAACTTGAGACAGGCATGGCACAGTTTAGCAGTCTATTTATCCTTTAAAAAAAGAGTTGGATGTTTATGTTAGTGCATCAGTGACTGGAGAGAAAGCACAAATCAAGAACAGTGAAGCTGCAACAACAGTAGAATGGCTCATTTTGCGGTGCTTCTCACACTTCACTTCCTCTAACAGATTCTCCACGAGGTCAGGTCATTGCCAGTTCTGGCCTTTGCTTCTGTGCCCACTGGTGCGAACTTTCGCAGCCTTTGATGGTCAGACTGCTTCAAGCTGGCCTTTGGGAAAGGTCGCATGGTGTTAGGTTGTCAGAATGTGATTATGACATTTACAGACCTTATTTTGTAGCAATATTACTTCCAGTCCACCTGATCAAAATCCGCCATGAGAAACAGGGAAACGTGACTGAGATTATCTTATCAAAAACTTAAAACTGCTCTGGCCAAAGCAAAATTCTAAAACACAGTGGAAAAAAATTCAAAATATTTCAAATTATTGAGATTTTATTTTAAACAGCTCCTGAAACAAGTTAACATCATTGATAAAGTTGTAGGTAGAACAATTCAATGCAAATATGTTGACTTAGCTTATTGCTGATATCACACGGCATGGTTTCAAGGTATTGAATAAATAACCCAGCATTTAATAAAAATGTCAACGTTCTTAGCATAATGCTTGCGAATGCTTGAGTTGTTCAAATAAATGTCTTTCGGAAATGTCTGAAATACAGTGAATTATTTTGATGTGTACATACTGTAGCTATGTACGCAAAGGCAGCAGTTGTTCAGGGAGATTCCAAACGACAAGTCTTTGTACTTCCTAACAATGAAATGAACAACAATCTGGACTTGGTGGTGGTGAGATTAAAAAAAGGATGTTAGCCAGAACGACATCAAATAGTCAAATAAGATCAATCCCAACAGGCAGACAGGGTGGTAAGACAAGATCAAACTCAGTTTTTACTCAGAGCATGATTTTCCAGCCACTCCTGCCAGCGGGGTCTTTCAGTCTGAATGAGGAGGCCCTGCAGCAAGTTTCCTGGGGGCAGGTTGGTTAAGCCTCCCAAAATATTGTAGGGATTGGCAAGACAGGAATATCCTGCCAGCGGCCAATGGCAAGCCACCTCTGCCAATATGCTATGTAGGGTGAGATGGAAAATCCCCGCCCTCAGTGTGGAAACAATTCTCACTTCGAGACAAGGTCTGTGAGTTTAAATCCAAATCTAGAACTTGTACGTATGATGTAGGCTGCCGATGCAGTACTGTGAACACTGCATTTTCAAAGGTGCTGTCTTTCTGATGAGATGTTAAGTTTCCTCTTCTCTGTTAGACATAAATGATTCCACATCTATGAGGAAAGGTGGGACTGTATACCTGGTGTTTCATTAATCCTTCAGTCAACATCACCAAAGCAAGATTAACTGATCATTTGTTTTGGTGCTGTTTGTGGGATCCTGCAGTGTACAAGTTGGCTGCTGAATAAGAAAACAATAACTACATTTCAGAATGAATTATTTGACTATAAAGCATCATCTGATATAGAATCATTGACTATTTACAGCTTTAATGGAGACCATTTGGCCTGTTGTATCCATATTGGTTTTGTGCAAGAGAAAAATCATACAGTCCCACTCCCCTGCCTTTTACCATTAGCCCTACAAAGCTTTTCTCTTCAGATAATTAGCTAGTTCCCTTTTGAAAGCCACAATTAAACCTCAGGCGGTGTAATCCAGATCCTAATCACTCATTGTTTTTCCTCATATCCACTTTCATTCATCTTAATCTTTGTTCTCAATCCTTCTGTACCCTACCTTTTTTCTACTTATTCTGACTGATTATTATTATTGTTATTTTAAATACCTTCTACCCAAAATCTCCTCTCAACATTTTCAAAGGTTGCTGGATGCAATTGTCCCTTTGAGGCTAAACATGAGCTTTTTTTGCTTTAAGTCCTTTTCACAGTTCACCATATTCCAAGTTTTATATCATCTGCAAATTTTGAATTTGTGCCCTGTGCATACAAATCTAGTTCATTAATATGCAGGAAGAAAAACAGGAATCCTGTCACAGCCCTTGGGGAACCTGACTGTGTGTACTCTTCCAGCCTGGAAGCTAATCGCTCACCCCAATTCTGTGTCCCACAATCAGCTTCTTATCCATTCTACTACCACCCCTCTTATTCCATGTGTTTTAACTTTGCTGACAAGCCTGTTATGTGACATTATTAAATTTCTTTTGGAATTCTGCGTACCCACATCAATCATATTACTCTAATCTTGCCTCTCTGTTACCTCATTAAAAAATCCAAGCAAGTTAGTTAAATAGAATTTGCCCCTAAGCCATGCTGGCATTTCTGAATTAATTCACGTTTGTTTGAAGTTTAAATTTATCTATTAGTCTCACAAGTTGGCTTACATTAAATTGCAATGAAGTTACTGTGAAAATCCCCCAGTCCCACCTGTTCGGGTACACTGAGGGAGATTTTAGCATGGCCAATGCACTAACCAGCATACTTTTGGACTGTGGGAGGAAACCAGAGCTCCTGGAGGAAACTCATGTAGGCACAGGTAGAACATTCAGACTCTACACAAACACTGATGCAAGGTGGGAATTAAACCCAGGTCCCTAGCACTACGAGGCACTGGTGCTAATCACTGTGCCTACTTATGCCCCACAAATTGTGACTATTAACTTTATCCTGAATATTGTATCTAAGAGTTTTCCTATCCCTGAGGTTTAGCTTATTAGCTTGTAGATGCTGGGCTTATCCTTACACCCTTTCTTGAACACAAGTGCGACATTAACAATTCCTCAGCCCTTTAGCACTACCCCTATATTTGAGTAGGATTGAAAGATGCTTCTGCAAATTCCACCCATAATTTCCTTGGGTGCATCTGATTTATCAATTTTAAGCATAGTTAGCTTTCCCAATATCTCTTTAACAATTTTTAACCCATCCAGTGTCAAACTGCTTCTTCTTTCACGATGACTTTGGCAGCATCTCTTCCTTCATAAAGGCACAAATAAAATCATAATTTAATACATTAGCCATGTCGCTACTGCAATGCATAGATCTTCTTTTAGCTTCCTATTCAGCTCCATCTCTCCTGCTGTAACTGTTTTATTTTTTATGTGCCTACAACAAATGTTTGGATTCTCATTGACATTGACTGTCAATCTCTAATCATGTTTTCTCTTTGCTTCTATTTCTTTTTCCACTTCCCCTCTGAAGTTTCTATAGTCATCCTGGTTCACAATAATATTGTCAACCTGGCATCTGCTTTTTCTACTTCATCTCACTCTTTATCTCTTTTGCTATCCAGGGAACTTTGTATTTATTTGTCATATTTTTTTCAATCTCTTAGGACAGACTGACCCATGTTCAACTGCTGTTCACATGTAACCCTTCTCCACTTCGGCCTTCAAAGCTCTCATTTGAATATTTGCTACTACCATCAAGATCTGCATCAGCAGTGGCTCCACCCGGGCTCACACCCTAGGAACACGACAGCTCAGTGACTATTGTTGTGCTGTGCAGATACATGGATTTGGGCCTGTGTCTGTGGGAGTTTGCACATTCTCCCTGTGCTTGCATGGGTTTTCTCCGGGTGCTCCGGTTTCCTCCCACATCCCAAAGATGTGCTCTTAGGTTGATTGGCAAAAAAAATTCTCCCTAAATTGTGTCGCTAATTTGGTTCCAATGCAGATTTCTATAAACATAGACAGGGATCATGGGTGGAAGTGGGAACGTTGAGGTGGCAGCGCGGGCTTGTTGGGCCAAAAGGCCTGTTTCCCATGCTGTTTTGTTCTTTGTTCTTAGTATTCTTTTGTTTCCATGCTCACCGCAGTGGCCGTCCTACCCATCGCGGCGTAGCCCCAGCGGGCGTTCCATTGCCAGCGATGGCTAGATGTGGTCTTTATGGGCAGCTTATTGTTCTGTTACAATATTCCCTGTCAATACTTGATTTCAGTTTACCAGAGATGGAATTTTCCAACTGTTCATGTGGGAGGGATTTTCTGATCCCACTGCAATGAATGGAGATTTGGCTGAGCACCAAATTCTCCGCCCTCACATGCAGGAGCAACAGGGTCTGGTAGTTGGTATGATCATGGCCTTCATCCCTTTGAGACTGCCCCTTCCCAGATTCATTCTGTGAGCATCTTGGGAATGGAGATCATAATTCTATCTCTTTCACGATAGCGATGGAAAGAGATAGGATCGGGCAGGCTAGGAAGATGTCTGGAGTAAGGGGAAATATGAAAATATTAGGCAGGTAATTGGACGTATAAACTGGAAGGAGGTGTTCTTGGGGAAAAGTACAGAAGGAAAGTGGCGGTTTTTCAAGGAATGTTTGTCTGGGGCTCTGCAAGGAGTCAAGGAGGTTCTGGTAGGATGCGGGAACCGTGGTGCAGGAAGGTAGTGGTGAACCTAGTTAGGAAGAAAAAAAAGGTATATAAAAGGTTCAGAGAGCTAGGGGATGTTAGGGATCTAGAGGAGTATAAGGATGAGAAGAGAAGTGATAGGGCCTATAAAAGGTGAAGCAGGAAAGGTGTGTGTGAATCCAGAAGAAATGGCAGAGGTGCTTAACGAGTACTTTGCCTCGGTATTCACAGTGAAAAGTGAACTGGGAGATTGCAGTGCAGATTTGAGGCATACAGAAAAGATTGAGTATGTGGATGTTAGGAAAGAGGATGTGTTAAACCTGTTAAATTCTATCAAGATAGACAAGACGCTGGGACTGGATGGGATGTACCCCAGGTTATTGTGGAAGGTGAGGGAAGTGGTTGCAGAGCCCCTGGCGATGATCTTTGCGTCGTCCATGGAAACGGGAGAGGTTCCGGAGGATTGGAGGATTGCGGATGTGGTTCCTATCTTTAAGAAAGGGAACGGGATAGTCCAGGAAATTACCGACCGGTGAGTTTGACTTCAGTGGTTGGTAAGCTGATGGAGAGGCTTCTGAGGGATAAGATATATGAACATTTGGAGAAGTTTGGACTGATTAGAAATAGTCAGCATGGTTTTGTCAAGGGCAGGTCATGCCTTACGAGCCTAGTTGAGTTCTTCGAAAATGTGACTGAACACATTGACGAAGGAAGGGCGGTGGACATAGTGTACATGGACTTTAGTAAGGCGTTTGATAAGGTCCCACATGCAAGGCTTCTGGAGAAGGTGAGAGGGCATGGGATCCAAGGGGCTTTGGCCTCGTGGATCCAGAACTGGCTTGCCGGCAGAAGGCAGAGAGTGGTTGTGGATGGGTCTTGTTCTGCATGGAGGTCGGTAACCAGTGGAGTGCCCCAGGGATCTGTTCTGGGACCCCTGCTGTTTGTCATTTTCATAAATGACCTGGATGAGGAAGTGGAGGGATGGATTAGCAAGTTTGCCGACGATACAAAGGTCGGTGGTGTTGTGGATGGTCTGGAGGGATGCCAAAAGTTGCAGCGGGACATAGACAGGATGCAAGACTGGGCGGAGAAGTGGCAGATGGACTTCAACGCAGATAAATGTATAGTGGTCCATTTTGGCAGGAATAATGGGATGAAGGAGTACAATATAAGGGGTAGGAGTCTTAGCTGTGTTGTAGAGCAGAAGGATCTCGGGGTCCGGGTCCATAGGACTCTTAAATCGGCCTCGCACGTGGAGGAAGTGGTCAGGAAGGTGTACGGTGTACTGGCCTTCATTAATCGAGGAATAGAGTTTAGGAGTCAGGAGGTAATGATGCAGCTCTATAAGACTTGTCAGACCCCAGTTGGAGTATTGTGCGCAGTTCTGGTCGCCTCATTATAGGAAGGATGTAGAGGCTATTGAGAGGGTTCAGAGGAGATTTACAAGGATGCTGCCTGGATTGGGAGGCAGGCCTTATGAAGATAGGTTGAGGGAGCTGAGACTCTTCTCACTGGAGAGACGTAGGTTGAGAGGCGACCTGATAGAGGTTTATAAAATGTTGAGAGGAATAGATAGGGTGGACTCTCAGAGACTATTTCCCCGAGCTGAAATGGTCACTACGAGAGGACACAGATTTAAGGTGCAGGGAAGCAAATACAAAGGAGATGTCAGGGGTAGGTTTTTCACTCAGAGGGTGGTGAGTGAATGGAACCGACTGCCGTCGGAGGTTGTTGAGGCAAACTCACTGGGGTCTTTTAAGAGACTTCTGGATGAGTATATGGAAAAGAATAGGATAGGGGGTTATAGATAGGTCTGTGGATTGGTAGATGTGATCGGCGCAAGTCGTGGGCCGAAGGGCCTGTTTGTGCTTTGTTGTTCTATGTTCTATTAATTTTACCCTGCATTTCCATTTGTCCTTTTCCATAGCGAATCGAAACCTTATCATAGTATGATCACTGTTCCCTAAATGTTCCCTTGATCCACCTCATTCCTCAGGTCCACACCCAGCAATGTCACTTCCCTCTTTGGACCAGATGTTGAAGGCTTTGCATTGAATGAAAGTTCTTCCTGAGCTCTACCAGCTGCAATCAATGATTTACAAAGAATGGTCTAATTTCCAAAACAAGTGTTTGAATTTTATGTATCAAAGAACAAATTCTTTAGTTGCTTTTCTTCTATACCGATGGTTATTCAAAAGCACAGAGAAGAAAATAACATAAATGCAGAGAATCACAGAATGGGAATAAACAGGAGGAAAAGGAGGTGAAGAGAGAGGAGGGAAAGATCCATTGGCCTGCTAGAATTACTAAAAGGTAGTTTATTCTGAAGAAGGACTTGAAATGATGTGCAAGATTTTTCCTGCCTGAGGTTAACCAATCTTTAAATTATCTGCCAAGTTTTGTGTCCCATCCCAACTGTCATAGGACAGTTCTCTACCCATTAACTCTGTTTCTCTCCCCACGGATGCTGCCACATCTACTGAGTTTTTCCAACACTTCCTATTCAAGTCATCAGCATATTTATTATAAAGGCAATTGATATCACAGAAGCTGATCTAGTAGCAGTTACCATGAAATAAAAACAGAAAACTTTGAACAAGAACAAAAAACATCTGTTCATGATTTGAGTGGGATCCTTCACAAAGAACAAGGAACAGGACAGCACAAGAACTGGCCCTTCAGCCCACCAAGCCTGCGCTGATCACATTGTCCTATCTAGTCCAACCACCTGTATCCCTCTATTTCCCACCTATCTATCCAGGTAGCCAGAACAACCTGAGCTCTCAACTATGCATGTGCAGTTAGAAAAAAATTTGAAATAGCGTGCCCATGTCCAGTTATTCCTGAGCGGAGAAAGCGGCACGGGAGCAAAAAGCAGGAGTGAGAGTGTATCTCGGGAGGGGGAGGGATGTGGGGAGGGGGAGGAAGGAGGTGGATCTCGGGGGTTTGTGGGGGGGTGGGGGGCAGATGGATCTCTGGTGGGGGAAGCAGAGGCTCTGCTGCCACTCTGCGGGCAATCTGTGGGGGGGGGGGGGGGGGGGGGGGGGAGGGGGGCAGGGGTGGCAGTCGGTCTGGGTAGTGGGGGGGTTTGGATAAGGGGGAAACACACACATCACTGTCCCCCTTATCCATTGCCCCACCAGCCAGACTGATTACCACACTTGCCCCTCTACCCCCTCCACCGATTGCCTGCAGAGTGGTAGCAGACCCCTCTACCCCCCTCCCACAAAGATCTATCTGACCCATCTCTCTCCTCCTCCCCCGCCAAACCAGAGATCTATCTGACCTCATTCCTCTCCACCGCCGCACCCCACCCACCAGAGATCCATCTGATCTTATTCCCCTTCTCCCTACCCACCAGACAGCGATCTGACCTCACTCCCCGCTTCCCCCCGCAACTAGACAACGATCTGACCTCACTCCCCTTCTTCCCCACCCCGCAACTAGACAGTAATCTGATCTCACTCCCCTCCTTCCCCCGCAACAGATGCAATCTGACTTCACTCTCCTCGATGCCCCTCATCAGACAATGATCTGACCTCATTCCACTCATCCCCCCTCCAACCATAGAATGATCTAACCTGCCTCCACCCCCACCCCCACCTCCACCACTGATCTGAGTCAGAGAGCCATTGGAAACAGAGGCTGGAGCACCCGACTCAGACTTTTATTTAGCAGGTCCGTAATGATGATATCCCGGATCTGCAAACATGGCAGTAAAAGAGGAAATGCTGACAGAATTGGGTGGGCAGTTTATTAATTCAAATTAAATGCATTCAAATGAATTTAAATTATCATTGCACCCAATTTGAGTGCAGAACAAATCCCCAGCATTTGCAGATCTCGCGATTTGCTTGGACTCGGATGCAGATTGCGATAAAGGTCTCACACCTGATTTTACCACAATTTTGCACCCAAAAATGGGCACAAATTGTTGGTAAAATTAGGCCCTTTGTCTACATTAAAAATGTTTTATATGTGTAAGTAATTGTTGTATTACAATAGAAATGTGCATCTGCAGACAATGCAGTGAAATATCACAGTGTTCCAGTCAATGTGTAAAAAAAACGATTCAGTGAACCGTCCGTAAGGTAGATACTGAGATAATTAAGTAAAAAATACTTTTGAGCATGAAATCAAAGATGCTACGACCCTGTTTGTAGTTCATCCTGATTGTAAAATACTGAGTGTTGCTAGATTGACTGCTGTTGCTGTATGTACAACCTATGCATGTGACTGTCTTCCAACGTGATTGCCTTATTTATCTCACATCACCACAGGAGGAAATAAACTGAAAAGTCAGTCATTCCGTCTGAATTGGGCTTGGATTTCCTTGGAGAGAGAATATTATTTGGTGGATGAGGACTCCCGCTTTCTAGAAGTGACACTGAAACGAAGAGGATATTTGGGAGAAACATCATTCATCAGTAAGCACGTGCCTAGATTTTTCTTTATTAATGTATCACTGCTGCTTCACGGCAAGAACCTCAAAGATTGTTGGACCAAAGCATACGATAAATATTTGTACTCGCTCAATAATTATGACCACTTTGCCTCTCGCTGTGAGTGTCTCACAGTGTCTCCTTTTTTTTTGCATGAAGAAAGAATTTAATAACACTTTTCAAATATTGCCCAAAGGAAAACATGAGTGCTCCCTCTTGGCCATTGTGTATTTTATATGTCAACTTCCTGAAAAAAAATAGAATTACCCAATAAAAACTGGAAACATGAGATTTTATTTAATTCCATTATCAGCAGGTCTCTATTTGTGTCCAGAAAAGATAATTTCAGTGAGGTTCTGCCTTTTATTTATAATTGAATGATAGTAACTGCAAATCTAACAATATTACTTTTTTCATTCATCCTTGAGACATGTAAATTGATGTCTGGCCTGCATTTATTGTCCTCTCCTAGTTGCCTTTGGAAGGCAGTTAAGAGTCAACTACATGGCTGTAGCTCTGGAGTCACATGTAGGCCAGACCAGACAAGGACGTTAGATTTCCTTCCCTAAAGGACAAAGAACAAAGGCAATTACAGTATAGGAACTATCCCTTTGGCCCTCGAAGCCTGCACTGATCATGATGCCTCTCTAAACTTCCTTCCCTTCCTTTCCCATTCTATTCACGTATTTGCCTAGTTGCCTCTTAAATGCTGCTATCGTACCTGTTTCCACCACATCCCCATGCAGCAAACTCCAAACATTCATCGCCTCCTGTGGAAAACAACTTGTCTCGTACATCTCAACTTTTCCTCATGCACCTTAAACCTATGTCCTCTACTACTTGACTTTTATACCCTAGAAAAGAGCATCTGACTATCTGCCCTGTGCATGCCACTCATCATCTTGAAAGCTTCAATCAGGTCACTCCTCGACTTCCGTCATTCCAATGAGAACAAACTGGGTTTATCCATCCTCCTCATAGCCA
Source organism: Sphyrna mokarran (assembly GCA_024679065.1). Lineage (NCBI taxonomy): Eukaryota > Metazoa > Chordata > Chondrichthyes > Carcharhiniformes > Carcharhinidae > Sphyrna > Sphyrna mokarran. Next base: position 136,602,308 of record JAGIQG010000001.1, read on the forward strand.
ATACCCTTTAGACCAGGCAACATTCTGGAAAATCTCATCTGTACCCACTCCAAAGGATCTACGTCCTTCTGGTAATGTGATGACCAGATTTGTACACAATATTTTAAATGAGGCCTAACTAAGATGCAACAGCATGACCTGTGAATTTTTATACTCAATGTCCTGATTGATGAAGGCAAGCATACTGTATGTCTTCTTGATTGCCTTATCCACTTGCATTGCCACTTTTAGCAATCCGTGAACAAGTAGCTCAGTATTCTCTGCCCGTCAGTGCTCCTAATGGTTCTACTATTTACTAACTGTATAATGCACGTTACTGAACGAGATGGGTTTTTTTGACAATCAACAATGGATTCATGGTCACCAGTAGATTCTAAATTCCAGATATTTTTTATTGAATTCAAATTCCACAATTTCCCGTGGAGGTATTCGAACCCGGGTCCCCAGAATATTAACGAATTTCTGGATTAGTAGTCTAGCGATAATATTACACAACCATTGCCTCCCTTCCTTTGACTGATGTTCAAATATTTTTAATATGCTTTAAAAAGAACCACAAAGATGATGTGGATTAACCGATTTAAGAAAGAAACAACTGGATTTTAAAGACAAATTAATGCCTCAAATTATTCTGACAAAAATAGACTATGGCTAGAGAATTGCTTTCATCCCAAGTTTCTTCTCTTTTAATCACTTTGGCTGAGCTTGGAATATGATAGCAAATACATAATTAAATTAATTATTGGAATAAGATTCTACCAAAGATAGCGGTGTCAATATTTATCTTCACACATGAACGGTAGATAATCTGGAGACTGAATCACCTGTTCGTTATTGAACCCAGCTGATTTACCTTCCATCTCCCCGACTATCTGCATCCCTAATTCAAACAGATAAAACTTGCCTTCTGTGGATGATGCCACTGGAGTGTTGTTTGGGCCAAGTGTCAGAACTTGGGACACTTTTACATTAATCTTCCTCCTCTCAAACCTACCAGGTGGCAGATCATTTCTCTCCACATATTCCTCAGTTCAAGCTTATGTCCATTTGAAGGAAGGTTATAGGTATGGGTGGTACTTATTCATGTTGATGAAGAACACAAGACATTGAGGTGAGTGTCCCTTTAAGGGCAACACTCTTTCAGGGCAGATGAAGGGTCAGCTGGTCTAGGGGACCAATTGGAAGTCAGAGTAAGAATCACTCCAGAAGGGGTAACTCTCCTGTGTAGGAGATATGTAAGAGTTAGCTGCAGCCATGAGGTTGCTGAACAATTCTTATTAATAAATCCTTTTTGTGTTCATTAATTAAGTCCATCTTTACAGAAATGTTGAACAACTCAGGTAAATTGTGCAGGTTTTCTCGGGTATTTTCTTTAACCAAGTGGTCTTAGATAACATCTTCTTATTTCAGTCACAAAGTTAACAATTTCTATAACTGGGAACATGCACAAAACCTAGCAGAGCAAACATCTTGAAATAATATAAACAGTCACAAATGTTTTTTTCACCCTCTGACACATAGGCACACGGTACTATAATACTCCATGGGCCCTATTTTACCACTTTGATTCCAAGTGCTGGATGGACCTGAAACTGGGAGTTTTAGATCGACTTTTAGACCTATCCTGAGGTGCCCCTATATGCATTCTGCCTGCAAAAATATCAGCGATTTCAAATCGTGCTGCACAAACTTATGGGTGAGGATTAATGTCCCAAACATTGCCGCTCTGATTGGAGCCTACAACTGTGCATGTGCAAAAAAAAATGCTGCTCCCCTGCCACGTCCCTCCTGAGTTGGATAATACCTCTCCCTGCCCCCGGGTAAAGAAGGAACTGGCGTGAAGGTGGTCATGCTACTCACCTCATGCCTGACTTTACCAAGCTTTCATGCCTAAAAATAGATGCAACTCGATGGTAAAATCAGGCCCTAAGACTCATCATATGACAAGTAGGTTGACCAAGGGCTGGAGAATGAAGGTGATGAGGCAGGGAGTGGTTTTGCACTCTTTTCTCATATCCGGGGATGAATTTGGTGGAGTGGGTCACCCACTCTGCTTTATCTCAAGGTGATTAGAAATACCACAACAAGTTAAAATGCTTGTATTTTAAAAATGGATATAAGAGCTAAATTGTATTGAAATCAGACTCGTGTGATAAAGAATGGCTTCAGTTTCATTTACTCCTTCTAGGTATTTCCACCAAGGATGGCAGTGCAGAAAAGGATAAAGATTTCAGAGGGAAGTCCCAAAAACAGGTCCAGTTCAACCCGGGCCAGTCTACTGCTACCTGGAGAGTAAAGATACTTGCTGATAAACAATTTGAGACCTCTGAAACATTCCAGATTGTTCTGTCTGACCCCGTCATGGCTGCTCTGGAGTTCCCAGAAGCTGCGATAGTTGAGATCATTGATCCGGCTGATGGTAAGAATTGCATGAAAGCAGATTTGATGAAAATGACCTTGTTATGGAGTTCACTGGTTTGCTTGAAAATAACTCGTTCAGAGTACTGAATTCTTCACTCAGAGGCAACTTGCAATTCAGTTTTTTTATGGCATTTATATCTCACCTTCTCCTCGGAGATGACATTTTAAACCACATTGGAATCACTAGAGAAGGAGATGGAGCACTGGCAGGTGAGGGACTTGCTGCTTTGCGTTACTGAAGTGAAGTCAGTGAGAAAAAAGTGGTAAGATCTTCAATGAAGCCAATAGTGTGAACACGATGAAATGGAAGGACATATTTGGAAAGAAATGTAAGAGGAGACAAAGCAAATAACCATCGAATATGTACAGAAGCACAAAAGTGGTATTTGGAACTGTTTGCCTGCAATTTGCTATGCATGATTTTTCATTCAATAAATTCAATATGTAGGTTCAGTAGTCTCAACAGGTAGGGGAGTGTGCGATATCATTTCCATGTGTACCTCAAGGATCTGTTTTAGGGTTATTGCTGTTTGTCATTTTTATAAATGACCTAGATGAGGGTGTAGAGGGTTGGATTAGTAAATTTGCTGACGATACCAAAGTGGGGGGAGTTGTAGACAGTGAGGATGGATGTTACAGTTTGCAGAGGGACATAGATAGGTTGCAGAGCTGGGCCATGAGGTGGCAAATGGAATTCAATACGGATAAGTGTGAGGTGATTCACTTTGGTAGGAATAACAGGCATATGAAATATAGGGCTAATGGAAGGACCCTTAATAGTGTTGTCGAGCAGAGGGATCTTGGGGTACAAGTACATAGCTCTTTGAAAGTTGGCACCCAGGTTGATAAAGTTGTTAAGAAGGCGTACGGTGTGTTAGCTTTTATTGGTAGAGAGATTGAATTTAGGAGCTGTGAGGTTATGTTACAAGTGTACAAAACTCTGGTGCGGCTGCACTTGGAGTATTGCGTACAGTTCTGGTCGCCGCATTATAAGAAAGATGTGGAAGCATTGGAAAGGGTGCAGAGGAGGTTTACCAGGATGTTGCCTGGTATGGTGGGAAGGCCTTATGAGGAAAGGCTGAGGGACCTGAGGTTATTTTCATTAGAGAGAAGAAGGTTACGCGGTGACCTAATTGAGGCGTATAAGATGATCAAGGGATTGGATAGGGTGGATAGTGAGAGCCTTTTTCCTCGGATGGTGATGACCAACACGAGGGGACATAACTTTAAATTAAGAGGTGGTAGTTATAGGACGGATGTCAGAGGCAGGTTCTTTACACAGAGGGTGGTGAGGGCGTGGAATGCCCTGCCTGCAGCAGTTGTGGACTCGCCTACTTTGGGGGCATTCAAATGTTCGGTGGATAGGCATATGGATGATATTGGAATAGTTTAGGTTAGAGGGTCCACTGGCCGGCGCAACATCGAGGGCTGAAGGGCCTGTACTGCGCTGTAATGTTCTATGCTCTATGAGTGTGTAAATGTCTCATGGAAATGATATCACACATATCAACAATGAGTCTAAAAATGAGAATGATTATACAGGCTGTGTGAATGAGTGCTCATTACAGCCTCACATTATAAATTCTCAGTGTAGAGTGAGTGTCTGATGCAGTTTTTTTGAGCGCATGTCTAATGCAGTTTTGTGTGCATCTAGTTCAGTTTTGTTGTTTGTGAATAATGTAGTTTTGTTGCGCGCGTGCCTGATGCAGGGTTTGTTGCGCGCGTGCCTGATGCAGGGTTTGTTGCGCACATGCCTGAAATGTTCTGATGCCAGTCTCTACTATTTTCCCAGTTCTGCCACCTCACAGCTAGCCCACAACCCTCCGACTGGAAGGATTTTAAACATAGTTTTTAGCCTTCACTTGAATTGGCTGCATTTGTCTTTTGCAACTACTTCACGATAGAATGACACTTCAATCCCCCTCCCCAAATACATTAGAGATATTAAATTAGTGACCAGTGAAAAATTTAACATTCAATACTAATATCCAATCGTACTTTTTCCCTTTCAACAGAATCAACAGTGTACATTCCCCTGTCAGAGTATAGAATTGAGGAGGATATTGGTGAAGTGCTCATTCCTGTGAGGAGGGCTGGTGATTTGAGTGAAGAACTCATGGTCATCTGCTTCACACAGCAAGGTAATTACAAATACTTACATTTCTAGAACATCGTCAAAACATCTGAAGTACAGGGATTATTAAGTGGACAATACTGATAATGCAAACTGTCAAGTAAAGGAAAATGAGGATTATATCAAGGATTTTTTTTTCAAAAATCTAATCATCCAGGAGTGATATGGAAGGTGAATCAAAAGTAAATGAGAAGTTAGGGGAAAAGCTTCTGTAGAATTCAGTGGAGATCTGCATGAAGGTATTTCTTATCAAATAATTTGATCTTGACAACATGCATGAACATGTGCAGTCTAGAATGCAACATCCCAAGAGCACACAGATAGCAAATCATTGAAATAATACATCAAATGGGAGACGTGGTGAATCACTGCTTCCAGATTGAAAATGAGTTCCCCTTCACCTGTTTGCTGTTTCTTCAATATATCTGGTATAGATGGACTGAGAGGGATTTTCTAAAGGGAATTCATTGAGACTTTTACATTTGTGAACAGCGGCAGAGAGGGGAAAAGACAGCAATGATAACAATGACTCTAGAGTGGAAATCTTGACTTAAATAGGAGATACGGACCAAAAGTAAAAATGACTTTAAAACAAAACAACTTCAAAGCAGGGCAGTATAAAACACAGACTGACTGATTGTACCAGTATCATATGGTAAGATTGTGAGGATTTTCTGTCATTAGGTGGAATTCTCTGGGGGAGAGTGCATTGGCCTTTTGTGGTAACAGCCACTGAATTTTAGCCCCAATGCTTTTAAATTATAAGTAAGATCAATGTACATCAACAGACATCCTCGATATGTTTTTGTTAAGTTTCTTTGGCAGCTGAAGAAAAGCAATTAGTTTGTGCATGTTTGAAATTGGGTTCCATTAAAATCACAGGAGGGCTGAAGGGGTGTACCTGGATACCAGAGGTGTCTGGTCCAGAAACTGACAATGTCTTTGTAAAGCAAGTTCCACAAAAGTGCAGGTTTCATGAAGGCTACTGAGCAACTAAATAACTGAACAGGGGTTTGCTTTGGAACATGGTGAATAAATTACATATCTTTCCCTTGTATATTAATAGTATAGAAGCCCGGTAGTTTTGCTAGGACACATAACAGAGGCTGTTGTTTATTCTGGTTATGATTTTTAAGTTCTAACTGGCCTTCCATCAGAAAATGTAATACCTTTTAACGCTTCCGTTTGTCACAGCAAGGCAGCTTCATCTCCCAACAATGATCTTTAGAAAATCACAGGGCCAGAGATCATCCAAACTCCTTAGGTAGCAATGGATCATTGGGGAAAGTATTTTTCTAAGTGTCCTACAAAATCTCGGGGAGAATTTGCTTCCTGCCCCACAGTGTCAAGCTGCTAAACCTCTTCCATTAGGCTAACCACTTGACACTGATGAGTTGGACTTTCTTAGATTCACTTTGTTTTGACTTTCCCTCAGAGTTTCTCACCCCCATTTTTCCAATCCAATGATTGATTTGTTTTTAGGACAGTTACATACCAGAACATTGATGGGATGTTCCATATTCAAAGAACAAAGAACAACACAGCACGGGAAACAGGCCCTTCGGCCCAATGAGCCCGCGCCGCCATCCTAACGTCTTAATGACATATAGAGACCAATATAGGGACAATTTGTTACCCAATCAGCCTAAGAGCACATTTTTGGGATGTGGGAGGAAACCGGAGCACCCGGAGAAAACCCATGCAACCACGGGGAGAACGCGCAAACTCCCGCAGACACAGGCCCAAATCCATGTGTCTGCACAGCAACAGCGATAGTCTCTGAGCTGTCATGTTGCCCATCTGATGGTCCAGTTTAAGCAAACACTAACGACATGAAGCACTAGGCCACTCCTGAAGTAACATCCAAGAGCAGCCCTCGCACGACCTGCCGAATGCATGCACCTTGTTGGTCAACAAGGTGGACCGAACAGCCTGTGGAAACAAGTATTTAAACAGTCCTCTTATATCCCTCTATCTGCAGACCGCTCGTGTGGCTGTCCAAGAGACCCTTAAACAACCCTAGCGTGCCTGCTCCCACCACCTTACTCGGTAGTGCATTCCACACCCCCACTACCCTTTGTGTGAAAAAATGCCCTCTAATATTAGTCTTATACATAGCCCCCCTCACCCTAAGGCCGTGACCCCTCGTTCTATCCGAATCTAATGGTGGAAAAAGCTTACCACCATTTACTCTATCTATACCCCTCATAATCTTATATACCTCTAATAGATCCCCTCTCAGCCGACGTCTTTCAAGGGAAAACAACCCCAGTGCGTTCAACCTTTCCTCGTAAGACAGCCCTTCCATACCAGGCAGCATCCTGGTAAATCTCCTCTGCATTCAAAATTTCTTTTATAGCATGTGCCCACTGTGTAATTAAAAAGTGCAACCTTACGCAACGCCATGTTAAATGAATCCGATTTTTCCATTATAGCTAATGTGAAAAGCATAGTTTCGTTCTGTAGGAACTTAATCAGAAGAAAAATTGAAATGCGATAGCTTGCAAGATAAAATACTGTAATTGCTAAATTCCTATTTGAAAATGAAATAATTTTAAAAAATATAATAATTTAAAAATATAAAAGAAATAAACCATTGGACTTATCTTTCACATGCCACTTGTATCACTCGCTAATCCTCTAGTCCCCTGCCTCTCTCGCTCCTGTCCTCCTCTCCCTCTCCTCTTTCATTCCATTTTTCTCCCCTCCCCTTCTTTGCCACTCCATTTTTCTCCCCTCCCTCTCCTCTCACACTCCACTCTTCTGCATTCCCTCTCCCTCTGCCCTCTTCACCTCTTCTCATCTCGTCTCTCCCCATCTCACCTTTCCTTTTCTTTTCCCACTCCTCTTCCTCTTCTCTCCCTCTCCTTTTCCCTCTCCTTGCCTCTCTACTCTTCACCTTTCTTCAACTCTCTCTCTCCCACTCCCACTCCTGTTCCTCTCCCTTTCCCAGATCCTTTCTCTTCTCCAAACCTCTCCCACTCAGCTCCTTGATTGCTGGTTGGCCCTGCTGCTCCCTGTCCCACCCCTATTTTCTGAGGCCAGGGAGAATGGCAGTGAGAAGCAGGATGAGGATCTTTGGATCGAGAGCAATTCCAAATTGCAAAGTAACAGTGGTAAGCTACGAGAAGGGGGGGTTATGGATTGAGATGATCAGCCAATAACTGAAAGGATCACCCAGTGACTGGGAGCGTCAGTGTGAGAACTTTTCTTCAAACACAAAGCTTTAAGCTGGCTTTCGCGTGACTATGCTTAGCTACGGTTCAACTAATACAAAGACTCACAACAACAGTATTCTGGTTAATGATGTTCCTTTATTTCTCAGACCTGGCAAGAGAAAGCAGTTTTGGTGGGGATCTGATCTACTCTAAAGGCACGTCACTTTCAGTATTACAGTTATACAATTTTGAAAAGTCACTTGCCTGCCCTCTCTGCTCACTCCAGCAGGATGTGAGCCAATCATTATCAGCATGTGTTATTTACCAGTGGCAAATAACATTTGCTCTCTGACAGTATGGGACTATGTGCATTCATGGGCTTTGAAAGTTTTTCTCACAGACTCCTAGCAACTTCTTATTGGGAAAGTGTCTGCAATTGCTAGGACTATCTGGAGTCCATATTGATAAGAGCTGCACTCAGTACTGTATTGTTCCAAAGAATGTGCTTCTTTTCACTTGACTATGTCCCATCATACCCAGATGACCATACCACGGACCAAGGTAAATGCTTTTTAATATGGAATATTCAAAATTACGTGTTTAAATTCTCCAACAGTGGTTATATAATCAAATCAAATCAAACCCTCCTGCTGCCTCAGCTGTCTTATCTTTCTCTGGAGAGGGTGAATTCTTCTGGCCCAGCTAACAATCACTTCTGAATTTTATTCAACACTGCCTGCCCACTGTTCCTGGCCCTCTGCTCTCTAATCACTATGGACTAGGACTGTTTAGTGTTCCTCCAGTTAGTCTGAGCCTGCCAGGGATGAGAGGAGGCTGGGGCCCCTCTTGTTCCTCTCGTGTATCAGTCGCCAAACCATCCAGAACATCAAGCTTTAGATCAGAGAGACTGAGTGCCCAGCTACTGCTCTGTTCGTGCTGCCAAACTGCAATGAGTCACATTACTGAGTAATGGAGGGATATGGTTCCCAGAAGGGATGGGAGTTTTAGTTCAGTTGGGTAGCATGTTCAATGCAGGCATGGAGTGTCAAACAGCCTGCTCCTGTGCTGTAATTTTCTTTGTTCTTTGTTATATGTGTCTCTAAGCAAAAAGATACTTTTGTAACTTATATTCCAAGCATTTTGTGACTTTAGTCTAAATTAATTCACTCTAATTCATTAACTTTTTCATCCCAGATTATTCTGAACCTCCTCTCACAGTCGGGTACTGGGTTGGTTGGCCATTGAGAGGAAGGCTTGGGAAGAGGGAGGGGTCATACCAAAATAGCACTGATTGGGTCACATGATCCTATGTCACACCCAGCTCGAAACAATGTTAAGATGAAACTTCTTACAATAAACCAGAATACCAACCTCCCTTCGAGCCAATTTATCATTTGAAAGAGGGCAACCACAGCAAGCATGACAACTCTCACACCATATCCATCTTAACTGAAGCTTTTCATGACTGTTGAAGCATTTCTGATCACTTATTTGTAGTATAACGTATACAATGCTTCAGATGTGAGGTTCATTAAATACTTCAAGTGATACAACCAATAGAAAAGCATTGTGTCCTAATGAATGTCAATATTTCAGAGTACAAATGAATATATTTACATTGGCAGCTTTTTAATGGGCTTTTCACGCAAATTTTATCTGGCTTATGGATAAAGAAATTGAACATTGTTCCATGTTGATCATAACCCCTTATGCAGTTATTTTCCTCCTTTAATCTTGTCTTTATAAAATATAAAGCGAAAAAGACTGAAAAAGTTCCGAGAACAAAATATACATTGCAGCATCGCTTCTTTCAGGATTTGTAGTGGAATTTGTCATATCTGTCAAAGTGTGAACAGAGTTTACAGAGCAGGTTGTCAGATGTGCATGGTGCTGACTTTTCCTCAGTGAGATAGAAACTCTTTGAATAAAACAGGATCTTGTTTTTCAGCTTCCTAGTTAGAGCATCAGCCAGTCAAGGGAAATACTCAAGGCGGAGCTGTTTAATTGTAATAAATAATTGAATGTCTAAATCCCCATTTGGAGAGGGAAGGTTTGATCAGGGAGTCAGCATGGTTTTGTAGAGGGAGATCGTGCGTAACAAATTTGATTGAATTTTTTGAGCATGTAACCAAGTGTGTAGATGAAATGTAGTTGATGTAATTTACATGGATTTCAACAAAGCCTTTGACGAAGTCCCACATTGGAGACTTATTAAGAAGGCAAGGATACAGGGTGATATGGCAAAGGTGGATTCATAATTGGCTTAGCAGTAGGAGACAGTAGGTGGTGACAGATTGCTGCTTTAGTGACTGGAGGTCAGTGACCAGTGGCGTACCACAGGGATCCATGCTGGGCCCTCATTTATTCGTCAAGACATAGATGACTGTATGGTGGGTAGGATCAGTAAGTTTGCCGAAGACACAAAGATCGGCCAGGTGGTTAACAGTGAGATTGAGTCTCTTGATTTACAGGAAGATATAAGCAAGATGTTCAAATGGGCCGATAAGTGGCAGATGGAATTTAATCACGAAAAGTGTGAAGTGATGTACTTTGGAAGGAGTAATTTGACAGGAAGTATACTATGAAATGTCTGACAGTGGGAAGTTCTGAAGAACAAAGCGACCTTGGCATATTTGTTCATGGGTCTCTGAAGGCAGAAAGACAGGTAAATTGGGTGTGAAAAAAGCATATGGCACACTCACCTTTATCAATTGTGTTATAAATTATAAGAGAGATCATGATGGAATTGTGTAGAACTTTGGTGTGGCCACAGCTGGAGTACTTGTGAGCATTCCTGGTCACCACGTTGTAGGAAGGATGTGAATGCACTAAAGGTAATGCATAGAAGATTTACCAGGATGCTGCCTGAGATGGAACATTTAAGTTATGAAGAGAGGTTGGATAGGCTTGTATTGTTTCCATTGGAGCAGAGAAGACTGAGATTGAGGTGTTCAAGGTTGAGGGGCATGGACAGGGTGGATAGGGAGTACTGTTCTCCTTAGTTGAAGAGTCAGTTACGAAGGTACATAAGTTAAAAGTGAGGAATGGGAAGTTTAGGGAGAGATTTGAAGGAAAACTTCTTTACTCAGAAGGCAGGTGGTGACAATATGGAATGCACTGCCTGGGAGGGTGGTGGAGGCGGGATGCCTCATATCCTTCAAGAATTACTTGGATGAGTACTTGGCACGCCATAACGTTCAAGGCAATGGGCCAAGTACTGGCAAGTGGAATTAGGTGGGCTGGTCAGGGCATTACATGCGTTAGTACAGACTGGATGGGCCAAAGGACCTCTTCTGCATTGTAGAATTCTTTGACTCTGTAAATCCATGCATTGTTTTCTTTATCAGAAACATCACAAATCCATAAAGTGCTTTATATCATTAAAATATTACAATTATGCCCGAGGAATTTAATAAATAGCAAGAAAACAGTGGGCTCCATGCTTCTCCTGAATGGCACAGAATCTTTCCCATTCTCATCCGTTCATTCCTATGTTACAACAGTGATTGCACTCCAGAATGTATTTGCCTTGGAATTTCTGCAGTCATGAAACTCACTTGGAAAATGCAAGTTACTATTTACGCGAAGAAAGGAAAATCAGATTTTCTCTGGAGAGATGATGTGTTTAATATATTTACACTTATCCTGCAGGCACTGCCACTGGCACTATTCCAAGTACTGTCTTGTCCTATTCGGACTTCATCTCCCGTCCAGAGGATCATACCAGCATCATTCGATTTGACAAAGAGGAGACAGAAAAGTTCTGCCGCGTTGTCATCATTGATGATTCACTTTATGAAGAGGAAGAGAGCTTTAACATCACACTCAGCATGTCCATGGGTGGTCAGGTTGGCAAACAATATCCCACTTCTCGTATCATCATTCTTCCAGATATGGCTGATGGTAAGTCACACATACACATGTAGAATTGTCAGTTATCCATTGCATTAAAATGATCTGGATAGTTGTTAGAAAAGACAACTGATCCATAAGTTAATTGATTGCTAATTAGGAGAGATGCGTGTTAATTGGTGTTGATGGTATTTACTTCCATGTGAGTTTTTTGATGTTTGTAAGTAATCAGCTATTAGGTAATGGGGAGAATGTCAATGGTTAGCATTCGAGTATAAATGGAGAGAAGAATTCACTCCATTTTCTCTCCATAAACTCACTGTTTTCAGTTTATTCACAGCACCACTTGGTCCATTTTGTCATTTTCTTGCTTATTTTAATTAGGTGTGTCAGTGCTATGAGAGGTGGTGACAGACTACAGACAGAAACATAGAGATAAGATTTGGCCACTTAACCCCTTGAGCCTGTTTTGATGCCAGTGAGATCATGGCTGATCTCCAGGTTACCTTTACATATCCAATCTTGCTACAAATCCCTTATTATCTTAAGTTAGCAAAAATCTATTAATCCCAGTTTTCAAATTAGAGCTAATCTAGTCTTGCTGTTTTATCTCTGAGGGCTTTATTTAATTTTTAGAATGCTGAGGCCCACTGAAGTCTGCTGCCAATGATGTGATAGGCGTGAGTGGGAATTCCGACTTGTGGATACTGCCACTGCAAGACTAAAGGAAGCGTTCCCTCATACCAGGATAACATAGAACACTACAGCACAAACAGGCCCTTTGGCACACAAGTTGTGCCGATCATATCAGTATCTACCAGGCCATAGAACTCTCTGTAACTCCCAATCCTATTAAATCCCATGTACTCATCCAGAAGTCTCTTAAAAGACCCCAGCAAGTTCGCCTCTACCACCATTGATGGCAGCTGATTCCATTCACTCACCACTCTCTGAATGAAAAATTTACCTCTAATGTCTTCTCTGTACTTACCCCCAGCACCTTAAACCTGTGTCCTCTCGTAGCGACCATTTCAGCCCTGAGAAATAGCCTCCGAGAATCCACGCTACCTATTCTTCTCCACATCTTATAAACCTCTATCAGGTCACCCCTCAACCTTCGTCTCTCCAGGGAGAAGGGACCTAGCTCCCTCAAACTATCTTCATAAGGCATACCTCCCAATCCAGGCAACATCCTTGTGAATCTCCTCTGCACCCTGTCAATAGCTTGAGGCAACCAGAACTGCACACAATACTCCAAGTGGTGTCTGACAAGGGTCTTATAAATTTGCAGCATTACCTCCCGACTCCTAAACTCAATCCCTCTATTAATGAAGGCCAGTACACCATGTGCCTTCTTGACCACATCCTCCACTTGCGGGGCCGATTTAAGAGTCTTATGGACCCAGATCCCAAGATCCTTCTGTTCCTCAACACTGTCAAGACTCCCACCCTTGATATTATACTCCTTCATTCCATTGGTCCTGCCAAAATGGACACCACACATTTATCTGCGTTGAAGAACATCTGCCACTTCTCCGTCCAGTGTTGCATCCTATCTATGTCTCGCTGAAACTTGATAAGTCATTGCAGAGGTGAGAGGTGCAGGATGGAAACCAGAGAGACAGTTATGTTCAAAGCGGCAGAAGAGACCACACTGTGGTCATGCAGAGGTGATTGGTTCTTCCTGGTTAATGAGGAAACCAGGCCTCCTTTTTAATACGATTACAATTGCTACCAGATTTGCCAGGTAGGTCTGACAGTCAATGAGAGTCATGACGTGGAGATGCCAGTGTTGGACTGGGGATAACACAGTAAGAAGTCTCACAACACCAGATTAAAGACCTACAGGTTTATTTAGAACATAGAACATTACAGCGCAGTACAGGCCCTTCGGCCCTCGATGTTGCGCCGGCCAGTGGACCCTCTAACCTAAACTATTCCAATATTATCCATATGCCTATCCACCGAACATTTGAATGCCCCCAAAGTAGGCGAGTCCACAACTGCTGCAGGCAGGGCATTCCACGCTCTCACCACCCTCTGTGTAAAGAATCTGCCTCTGACATCCGTCCTATAGAAGGTGAGAGGCCATGGGATCCAAGGGGCTTTGGCCTTGTGGATCCAGAACTGGATTGCCTGCAGAAGGCAGAGGGTGGTTGTGGATGGCTCTTTTTCTGAATGGAGGTCGGTCACCAGTGGAGTGCCCCAGGGATCTGTTCTAGGACCTTTGCTGTTTGTCATTTTCATAAATGACCTGGATGAGGAAGTGGTGGGATGGGTGAGTAAGTTCGCCGATGACACGAAGGTCGGTGGTGTTGTGGACGGTCTGGAGGGATGTCAGAAGTTGCAGCATGACATCGACAGGATGCAAGACTGGGCGGAGAAGTGGCAGATGGACTTCAACGTGGATAAATGTGTTGTGGTCCATTTTGGCAGATCCAACGGGATGAATGAGTACACTATCAAAGGTAGGAGTCTTAGCTGTGTGGAAGAGCAGAGGGATCTTGGGGTCCGGGTCCATAAGACTCTCAAATCGGCCTCCCAGGTGGAGGATGTGGTTAAGAAAGCTTACGGTGTACTGGCCTTCATTCATCGAGGGATTGAGTTCAGGAGTCAGGAGGTAATGCTGCAGCTTTATAGGACCCTTGTCAGACCACACTTGGAGTACTGTGCGCAGTTCTGGTCGCCTCACTATAGGAAGGACGTGGAAGCTATTGAAAGGGTGCAGAGGAGATTTACAAGGATGTTGCCTGGATTGGGAGGCATGCCTTATGAAGACAGGTTGAGGGAGCTGGGACTGTTCTCCCTGGAGAGACGAAGGTTGAGAGGCGACCTGATAGAGGTTTACAAGATGTTGAGAGGAATAGATAGGGTGGACTCTCAGAGACTATTTCCCAGGGCTGAAATGGTCGCGACGAGAGGGCACAGATTTAAGGTGCAGGGAAGCAAGTACAGAGGGGATGCTAGGGGAAAGTTTTTCACTCAGAGGGTGGTGAGTGAATGGAATCGGCTGCCGTCGGTGGTGGTCGAGGCGAACTCGCTGGGGTCTTTTAAAAGACTTCTGGATGAGTATATGGGATCCAATGGGATTGGGGGTTATAGATAGGTCTATGGCTGGGTAGGTTTTGATGTGTTCGGCACAACTTGTGGGCCGAAGGGCCTGTTTGTGCTGTAGTGTTCTATGTTCTATGTTCTATAACTACCACCTCTTAATTTAAAGTTATGTCCCCTCGTGTTGGTCATCACCATCCGAGGAAAAAGGCTCTCACTATCCACCCTATCCAATCCCTTGATCATCTTATACGCCTCAATTAGGTCACCGCGTAACCTTCTTCTCTCTAATGAAAATAACCTCAGGTCCCTCAGCCTTTCCTCATAAGGCCTTCCCACCATACCAGGCAACATCCTGGTAAACCTCCTCTGCACCCTTTCCAATGCTTCCACATCTTTCTTATAATACTAGCTTTTGGTAGCAAAAGCCACTAGCTTTAGGAATGCTTTCTGCCCCTTCATCATGTGAATGGGAGTTCTATTCACAGATAGGGCATATGAAGACACAAACTCAATTTACAAAATAATGGTTGGAATGCACGTTTTTACAGGCAATCAAATCTTAAAGGTACAGACGATGTGAGAGGAGAGAGCTTTAAGCACAGGTTAAAGAGATGGGTATTGTTTCTAGACAGTTAGTGAGATTTTGCAAGCCCAGACAAGTTGTGTGGGTTACAGATAGTGTGACATGAACTCAAGATCCCGGTTGAGGTCATCCTCATATTGTGCAGAACTTGGCCATCAGTTTCTGCTCAGCAACTCTCTACTGTCATGTGTCATGAAGATGCAGAGGTGTCTGGTGCAGGAATCACAAATAAACTAGTAGGTCCAACAAGTATTGAAGTAGGCAAATAACATTTTGGCTTTTATTGCAAAGGAGTTGGAGTATAACTATAGGGAGGTTCTGTTGCAATTGTACAGAGTGTTAGTAAGGTCTCACCTGGAAGACACTTATCCAAAAAAGGATACAATAAAATTGACGACAGTCCAAAGGAGATTCACCAGGCTAATTCCTGGGATGAGGTGATTGTCCGATCAAGAGAAAGTAAATAGGTAGGATCTGCATTCCTTGGCATTTGGAAGAGTGAGGGTTGGCGTTACTCAAACATATAAAATCCTGAGAAGGCTCAGCAGGGTAGATGGTAAGGCGTTTTCACTAATGAGAGAGTCTCGAACAAGGGGATATAGCTACAAGGTAAAGGGCCGGTCATTTAAAACTACGGTGTTTAGAAATTTCTTTCCATAGAGGGTAGTAAATCTCTGGAATGCTGTGCCCCAAAGGGTGATGGAGGCTGGACAATTAGAAATATTTAAAGGCAATAATTCATTTGAAGAAATTCTTTGTATGTTCACCAGAAGAGGTTTAGGATGAGCATGTTTTACATAATATTCAGCAGAAAGACCTTCTAGAAACTATATTTTTATTGCTCATTAAAATTCACCTTTTTCAATTATGTATCATCCTAGGACCTATCAAGTGTGATGGTGGGAGGGTTTGTATAGAACTGGTAGAAATTGCAGAGGTACTCAATGAATACTTTACTTCAGTCTTCGCAATGGAAAAGGATCTTTTTAATTGTAGTACAGACTTGCAGCAGATTGAAAAGATTGAGTATGTAGACATTAAGAAAGAGGGTGTGTTGGAGCTTTTGAAAAGCATCACATTAAATAAGCCGCTGGGACTGGATGGGATGTACCCCAGGTTACCGTGGGAGGCGAGGGAAGAGATTGCAGAGCCTCTGGCGATGATCTTTGCGTCAATAAATGGAGATAGGAGTGGTTCCAGAGGATTGGAGGATTGTGGATGTGGTTCCTCTATTCAAGAAAGGTAGAAAAGAGAGCCCAGGAAATTATAGACCAATGAGTCTAACATCAGTGCTTGGTACATTGATGGAGACGATCCTGAGAGACAGGATTTATGAACATTTGGAGAGGTATAATATGTTCAAGGATAGTTAGCACAGCTTTGTCAAAGGCAGACCATGCCTTATGAGCCTGATTGTGTTTAGACACGTTCTCAAAAAATTCAGTGACAAAGGAAGAGCAATAGATGTGGTTTTGTGGACTTCAGCAAGGTGTTTGATAAGGTACCCCATACAAGGCTTATTGAGAAAGTGAGGGGGCATGGAATATAAGGGGACATTGCTTTGTGGATCCAGAGCTGGCTTGCCCACAAAAGGCAAAGAGTGGTTGTAGATGGATTGTTTTTTGCATGGAGGTTGGTCACTAGTGGAGTGCCCCAGGGATCTGTCCTGGGACTCTTGCTCTTTGTGATTTTTATAAGTGACCTGGATGAGGGAGGGAGGGATGAGTTGGTAATTTTGCTGATGACACAAAGGTTAGAATTGTTATGGATAGTGTGGAGGGATATCAGAAGTTGTAGCGTGACATAGATAGGATGCAAGACTGGGCAAAGAAATGGCAAAGGCACTTCAACCCAGATAAGTGTGTGGTGATTCATTTTGGCAGGTCAAATAGGATGATGGAATATAATATTAAGGATAAGACTCTTGGCAGTGTGGAAGATCAGAAGGATCTTGGGGTCCGGGTTCTTAGGATGCTCAAAGCAGCATCGTAGGCAAAGGTTGTGGTTAATTACTGGCATTCGTCAATTGAGGAATTGAGCTTAGGAGTCGGGAGATAATGCTGCAGCTGTATAAGACCCCGGTCAGACCCCACTTCGAGTATTGTGCTCAGCCTGGTCGCTTCATTAGAGAAAGGTTGTGGAAGCCATAGAAAGGGTGCAGAGGAAATTTACAAGGATGTTCCCTGGATTGGGTGGCATGCCTTATGAGGATAGGTTAGAGAGACGAAGGATGAGAGGTAACCTGATAGAGGTGTATAAGATGTTGAGAGGTATTGATCGAGTGGATTCTCTGAGGCTTTTTTCTAGGGCTGAAATGATTGCTATAAGAGGACACAGGTTTGGAGTGTTGGGAAGTAGGTACAGAGGAGATGTTAGGGGTAAGTTTTTCATTCAGAGGGTGGTGGGTGCATGGAATCAGCTGTCGGCAGTGATGGCGGAGGTGGATTCGATAGGGTTTTTTAAGAGACTTTTGGATAAGTAAATGGAACTTAGTAAGATAAAGGGTTATGGGTATGCTAGGGACATGTTCAGTGCAACTTGTGGGCTGAAGGGCCTGTTTGTGCAGTAGTTTTTCTATGTCCCTATAGGACTTAGGGAGCAGAAGTAGAGCATTCGACCCCTGAGCCTGCTATGCCATTCAGTGAGATGATGGCTGTTCAGGTTGTGGTCTCCTCTCTGCCCTGTGTAACCCTTGCTCCCTGCTTTATTAAAAAGCTGGGTAAGATGTTCTGTCAGAGGGTGCAGGCTCAATGGACTGAATGGTCTCTTTCTGCATTGTATGGTGCTATAATTACCTTCCATTCTTATAAGCTCCGGTGAACATAGACAGGATATTACTACATAAAGTAAACTGAGCTGTTCATCCTCACAGTTAACAAATCAAGACAAGTTCATCAATGCATGGACTGGGTTAATTTTCCATTCCCACCCACCATGGAAATAATTGTGGCAGGACGGACAATTTAAAGAAGCATTTAAGGTCCATTGACCTCCAATAGGGATTTCTAGTCTCGGGGTGAATGCAATCAGAAAATCACATCTGTACCCTCAAGGATATGGTTACATAGTTGTTAACACTGCTGCCATTCAGCGTCAGGGACCCAGGTCAATTCCAGCCTTGGATGATTGTGTGGAGTTTGCACATTCTCCCCGTGTCTGCGTGTGTTTCCTCTGGGTGCTCCATTTCCTCCCACAGTCCAAACATGTGCAGGTTAGATTGGCCGTGCTAAATTGCCCCTTAGTGTCCAAGGATGTGCAGGTTAGGTCAATTGGCCATGCCAAGTTGCACCTTACTGTACATTAATGTGTAAGTTAGAGGATAAGTGGGATAAATATATGGGGTTACACGACTAGGGCCTGGATGGAATGCTCTGTCAGAGATTTGGTGCAGACTCATAGAAACATAGAAATATAGAAGCAGGAGTAAGCCACTCATTATGATCATGGCTGTTTATCAAATTCGATATCCTGATCCTGCTTTCCCTATATCTCTTTATCCCTTTAGCCCCAAAACCTATACTTAATTTCTTCTTGACATCATACATAAGTTTTGGCCTCAACTATTTTCTGTGGTAGTGAGTTCCACATATTCGTCACTCTCTGGATGAAGAAATTTCTCCTCATCTCAGCCCTAAAAGGTTTACTCCAAACTGAATCTACCCTATCTAATCCTGTTAGAACTTTATAAGATTCCCTATGATCCCATTCTCGTCTGATATGACAGACCCGCCATTCCAATAATCAGCCTGGTAAACGTTTGCTTCACTCCTTCCAAAGCAAGGACATCCTTCCTCAGATAAGAACACCAAAATTGCACACAATACTCCATGTGTGGCCTCACCAATGTGTTATACAATTGCAGTAAAACATCCAGATTCCTATGTTCGAATCCTCTCGCTGTGAAGGTCAACATATCATTTGTCTTCTTTACTGCCTGCTGTACCTACTCAAAGGGCCAAATAGCCTCCTTCTGCACCTTAGGAATTCTATGATTCTATACTCAATTAGACATTCATAAATCATTTACCTTGGCTAACTGACCAGAGTTTAATGCCTATTTACAAATGCAGTTAACTGCCAAGCCCAGCAAATGGAGGTTTTGATTTTGACAAGCATTTTTGCCAAGATCCTGAAGTGTTTTAAATCTTTCAAGTAAGTCCATCTGTTGTGAGATTCTTATATTCAAACATTCACTGTGTTTGGGACAATAAGTAATTTAAATCTGAAACCATTTCATGGAGTATTGGCCCCCAAAAACAAATAATTTTGCATATTGCAAATTGATTAGGGAAGAATTCTAGTTTTACTGAGAAAGGAAAGGCCATGGGCCACAGATTAAGATAATACACAAAGATGTTATCTTTCTTTTTACGCCCCTTCTCCTGATGCTCATTGCAGTGACCTCACTGATGACAGTAACTGAACTTTCCACATCGCCAGCAGGATGAATGTGAGATCAGTATTCATCCTACTTCATTTAACTTTCATAAATTAAATGCAGGCAGCAGGATAGGAGGTGTGCCAAACAGTTACCATTTGAATTGAACTGGCAAAATAATTTAATTGCTGTGGATTTACAAACAAATTCTACAATCTACTTCATCAGTTTTAGTGAATATTTATCACTTTTTTTCCTGGCTGTGCTTTGTTATGATACGGAGATGCCGGCGTTGAACTGGAGTAAGCACAGTAAGAAGACTCACAATACCAGGTTAAAGTCCAACAGGGTTATTTGGTAGCACAAGCTTTTGGATTGTTGCTCCTTCTTCAGAGTGAAGAGTTGTGTTCACAAACAGGAATACGTAGACACAGATTCAATTTACAACATAATGGTTGGAATGTGAATCTTTATAGATAATTAAGTCATTTGTTATTACAGAGGTAGTTCATTAGTCAGTTTGATACTGTAAGATTTCCATCTTTAACCATGTTGTTATTCTAACTTCCAAGAGTTTCAAACAATACTCATGTCAAAGCTTACACTGTACAGTGTATAACATGTGAGCCATCAATTATATATTTAAAAAAATCCTTTGAAAATACCATACCGGTACACATTAATAAGAACTTCCATTTCAGCAGTTATTTGTATCAGCATTACCTAGAAATTAAAAATATGGAATGTAAGGCATTATATGTAAAATCAAGACTTTTGCCACTCAAAGGTAGTGACCAGGCACTTGGCATAATAATAAAGTTACTTGTTTTGTTAAAAATTGCCCCAAAGAAACAGAACACCAAGAAAATGAACGAGGATTGTTCCACAGATTTAACAATACATACTCTTAATCATCCTGGCTTTGTGAGTTCCTAACTATGAATGGATGTGGTACTTATTCCACAAAAAGCTTTAAAATTAATAGAAATTTGATTAGCAGTAAAGAGATTAAGAAGCTCTGGCCATTGAAATTCAAACTGAGACCAAAAATCTTGCTTTAAACACAGGAACAAAGAAGAGAAATCAACCCATTGTTTGACATAAAAGGCAGGCAGCAGGATAGGAGGTGTGTTTTCACTTTAGGAGCAATGATTTAACAGCCCGGAAATTGGCAGAGATTCCAGAAGCTTTTCAGCATAGAAAATAAAAGATAGAAGCAAGAGTTGACCATTTGGCCCATCGACCTTTCTCCACTATTCAATATGATCATAAAACATAGAACATTTACAGTGTAGTACAGGCTCTTCAGTACGCGATGTTGCGCCAACCTGTGAAAACAATCTAAAGTCCATCTAACCTCGCTATTCCAATATCATCCATATATTTATCCAATGACCATTTAAATGACCTTAACCTTGGCAAGTCCACAACTGTTGCAGGCTGGGTATTCCACACCCTTACTACTCTCTGAGTAAAGAACCTACCTGTGACTTCTGTCCTATTTCTATTACCCCTCAATTTTAAGCTTTGTCCCCTCATGTTAGCCATCACCATCTGTGGAAAAAGGCTCTCACAGTCCTCACTATCTAATCCTCTGATCATCTTATATGCCTCTATTAAGTCATCTCTTAACCTTCTTCTCTCTAACGAAAATAATCTCAAGTCCCTCAGCATTTCTTAAGACCTTCTGACCATATCAGGCAACATCCTGGTAAGTCTCATTTGCACCCTTTCTAATGAACAAAGAACAGTACAGCACAGGAAACAGGCCCTTTGGCCCTCCAAGCCTGTGCCACCATTGGTCCAACTAGATCATTCGTTCCATTCCAGGCTGCTCATGTGACTATCCAGGTAATTCTTAAACAAAGCCTACGTGTCTGCCTCCACCACCCTACTTGGCAGCACATTCCAGGCTCCCACCACTCTCTGCGTAAAAAAAAGTCCCTCTGATATCGGAGTTATACCCTCTCACCTTGAGCCTGTGACCTCTTGTGATCATCACTTCCAACCTGGGGAAAAGCTTCCCACTATTCACCCTGTCTGCACCCTTCATAATTTTGTACACCTCTATTACTTTAATATTGCTTCTACTTTGAATTTGTCATTAGTTCGAGAGTGCAAGATGGTGATTCTGTGCTATTACTTTGAGACCAGCTTTGACACTCCCTCTCTCACTGTCCGTGCTTACCTGGAACCTCACAATGTGAATGTAGAGCTCCCTCCTGTTATTCTCTACCCTTCCCCACTAATACTGTCCCCAGTTATTGTTGTGGTCAACATTACCCTCCCTCCCCCATCCCTATAGATGTACTCATACCCATGTGGACCTCTACCCCCCCCCCCATCATCCAGAGGCTGTGTGCATGATCACCTACAGGGACCCTCGTTCTACCTAAGAATGCCCCACAGTTCTCTCTCCCCTTATTATGTTTTCCCTATATACAAGCTGCGGTTGTCTTCTATAACCATTACCATCCCATTTATAGATCAGTACAGAGCTAGACAAACCAATGGAACCAGAGTGTGAAATGGCTTTGCACAGCAAGCTATGCAATATCCCATATGAACACACAAATCTTATTCCTCTCTGGAGCAGGAGTACACAATATGTGCCATACTGAGCCCTGTAGCATGGCCTTGACTCTGAGTGCAAGGACAGTCTGCACTCTCTCACTTCTGACTGAGAGTGCAAGAATACTCTGCACTCTCTGTACATTTGGAAGTCTTTCCAGCAGCCTGTGTATGCTGTTAAACCACTTTTCTAGCTGATGTTGGGTCATCCACCCATCGGTAAAATACAGCCCAAAGTTTCAGGTCACCAACCCTTCATTAGAATTTGCCAAACAGAGCAGTCCCAGATCTGACGAAAGATCGTCGATCTGAAAAATTAACACTGTTTTTCTCTCTACATTGGAGACAAAACTGGTGGAATGTGAAGAAATGTGTTGTTGATCAGGATTGGAACGATAGAGGTAGTGCTTGATATGTGCAAGGGGAAGAGGCTGCAAGTGAGTAGATGTGTTGCAAAATCTGGAATGAAATTCTTTTAGCAATTAACTGAAGTTGTTTACTTTTTCAGCAGAGGTCAAAAATCAGAAATTACACTGAGAACAAATTTGACATAAACTGAAGCATAAGCAAATTGAACAAAAGATTGAGTGCGATGTGCCACAATGTTTAAATACTATCAAAGTTGAATTTAACCTCTCATTGCCCTCTGATGATTTTAACTCTGCCCTGTCTGCAAAAAAACCCTGACACAAACCAAGAAAATGATTCGAAAATCAAATCAGTTGGGAAACTGAAAAATAAGAAAACAGTACAAGGTAGAAAGTAATTAGAATCACTTTGGTTTATTCACTAAAGAATAAAAAGGGAGGTAAGATATGAAGTGCCTAAAACGATTAGCATGTGTGACCCTGAAATTGGAAAGAGGAAAAACATTGAGAATGCCTGTCCCATGGGATTTTATTTAAAGGCCACACAAATACAATTATGATGATAGTTTTTCCACTTCCTGTACATAAATCTGCCATCAATAGATTAATCAGACTTGCTGACACCTCATGCTGGTCCCAAGAGCTGGTGCAGAAAAGTTATTAACAAAAATAAAGGCAGTTGAGTTGGTTGGATAACTAGCTAAAGAACTTAACCATCTGGCCAACAATGTCTTTTTTTAAATGTTGATCCAGGCTTTGGTATGTAATGAGATAAACAGAGATGGAAGATGATATTTGAACATAAGAAACAGGAGAAGAAGTAGGCCCTTTGGCCCCTTGAGCCTGCTACACTCTAATCTTGTCATCTTGAAATTTCTCAAAGCTTTGAGGAGAAACTAGTCTTGATCTTCTTCTTTAGAAAATTAGATGTGAAGTTTGGGGCCCATGGGTTAGCACTTCACTAAATAAAATGACAAAGTGGTATATATCATTTCTAAGGAACATCTTAACTATCAACAGAAGTTTTGCCTTTCTTCTTTTCATAGAGTGACAATCCAAAGCCAAGGTGGGAGTGTAAATTCTTTTTCTAATTTGTAAACAGCTGGTAAATTGTAGACTTATCTTTGATATTCTAATTTGATATTTTAAGTGAAATAGATTTGAGGGCTATTGCTTGATATAAACAAGAGCATCATTTAAGATGGGACTTTGGAGACAATGTCAGACCCATGAATCTGATTCTTGAAATAACAAAGCTGAGTTATAAAGAAAAATTGATAACAGAGAAGCAATGAGAGACTGAGGTCCCAAGTCTCCGATGAGGTTAAAAGAGAGGCCTGATAGAAAGCTCTTTATATGATGTTTTACAATTAAGGACAATCCTGACTCAGGAAAGATCTTCTTTCGGGCAGATGAATTAGACTTAGAGGCCAGCGGAAAATGTTGTAGTGATTGTATTGTGGAGCACAGAACTAGCAGGGTTAGTGGTACTGAAAAAAAATGTATTTTTTTATATATAAAACTGGACAAATCCCTTTTAATACATGGGATTTAGAGCTATTAGTTCCAGAATCACAATAAGAAAGCTCGTGGGAGGTTTGAAAGATTTGGCTAAACGGATCAATGATCTGTCCATACTGCAGTGTTTCTACATTATCCAATTCACAAATTAAATTGAAATGCAAGGCAAGGAAATTGTTAGGTGATGTATTAGGAAATGAATAGTTGCTTAGCACCTCTATATATACAAAGCCCTTATTGTTAGGCTCAAAATGGCACAAAGGTCTACAACAGTCCAGAAATAGTGGTGATTCTGCTCAGCATGAGCAATGCAAACATTCTGTGGAGATAGATGAAAGCAACTGACAATCTGCTTATCCCCAGTGCTGGTGTTTGCTCACTTCCACTACTGCCTTCTAAAGAAATGTAAAACACCTTCTTACTTTAGAATAGTTGTGGATATCCTTCCTTTGATAAGGAATCAAGGATAAAAGTCCTTTCCTCACAAACTCATGATTGGATGTGGTTATCATTGGCAAGGCCAGCATTTGTTACCAATCCCTAATTGCCCTTGAACTGTGTGGCTTACTAGACCATTTCAGAGGGCAGTTAAGAGTCAACCACATTGGCATGGGTCTGTATTCACAGTAGGCCAGAGTGGCAAGGATGGCAGATTTCCTTCCCTAAAGGACATTAATAAACCTAATGGGATTTTATAACAACTGATGATAGCTACTTGGTTGCCATTACTGCAGCTGATTTTCAATTCCAGATTTATTAATTAATTGAATTTAAATTCCATGATTGAATTGGGATTCCATCATTGGGATGTAGGAAGGGTGGCACAGTGGTTAGCCTCACAGGTGCCAGGGACCCAGGTTCGATTCCTGGCTTGGGTCTGTGTGGAATCTACACGTTTTCCCCATATCTGCATGGGTTTCCTCCAGGTGCTCCGGTTTCCTCCCACTGTTCCAAAGATGTGCTGGCCACGTGCATTGGCGATGCTAAATTCCTTCTCAGTTGTCCCGACAGGCCTCAAAGTGTGGCAACTAGGGACTTTCACAGTAAGTTCATTGTAATGTTAATTGTAAGCCAACTGTGACAGTAATAAATAAATATTTAAATCTTTGCATTGATTTTGATTTCTTACTGTCACATGTATTGGAATACAGTGAAATGTGTTGTTTCTTCTGAGCTATACAGACAAAACATACCATTCATAGAGAAGGAAAAGAGAGTGCAGGATGTTACAGTCATAACTAGGATGTAGAGAAAATCAGCTTTATATTTGGTAGGCCCATTCAAACGTCTGATGGCATCAGGGAGATTGTTCTTGAGTCACTTGGTATGTGTTCACAGACTTTTGTATCTTTTTCCCAATGGAAGAAGTTGAAAGAGATTATGTTCTAGCCTCCTGTGGCCTTGATTATACTAGCTGCTTGCCCGAGACAGCGAGAAGTGTAAACAGAGTCAATGGACGGGAAACTGGTTTGCGTAATGGACATAGAACATAGAACATAGAACAATACAGCACAGAACAGGCCCTTCGGCCTTCGATGTTGTGCCGACCAAAATAAAAAGCAATGCCCCTCCTAACTAAACCATTCCCTTCCCATCCATATACTTATCAACTAACCTCTTAAACGCCACCAAACTTGGCGCATCTACAACAGCTGCAGGCAGGGCATTCCACTCCCTAATCACTCTTTGAGTAAAGAACCTACCTCTGATATCCGTCCTATAACTCATACCCCTTAATTTAAAGCTGTGTCCCCTCGTGCTAGCTTTCTCCATCCTAGGAAAAAGGCTATCACTGTCCACCCTATCTAAACCTCTAATCATCTTATATGCTTCAATAAGATCCCCTCTTAGCCGCCTCCTTTCTAACGAAAACAACCTCAAATCCTTCAACCTCTCTTCATAGGACCTGCCCTCCATACCAGGCAACATCCTGGTAAACCTCCTCTGTACCCTCTCCAATGCCTCCACATCTTTCTTATAATGTGGCGACCAGAACTGCACACAATACTCCAAGTGCGGCCGCACTAGAGTTTTGTACAGCTGCAACATGATGCTGCGGCTCCTAAATTCAATCCCCCTACCAATAAAAGCTAAGACTCCATATGCCTTCTTAACAACTTTATCCACTTGACTGCCTACTTTCAGGGATCTATTGACACATACACCAAGATCCTTCTGTTCCTCAACACTATTAAGAGCCCTACCATTAGCCCTATACTCTACACATTTATTGTTCCTGCCAAAGTGCATTACCTCACACTTTTCCACATTAAACTCCATTTGCCACCTCTCGGCCCAGCTCTGCAACTTGTCCAAGTCACTCTGTAAACTAAAACACCCCTCTTCACTATCTACCACACCACCAACTTTAGTATCATCTGCAAATTTACTGATCCATCCCTCAATACCCTCATCCAGATCATTTATAAAAATTACAAACAGCAGGGGCCCCAAAACAGACCCCTGAGGCACACCACTCGTCACCGAACTCCACGATGAATATCTCCCATCAACCACCACCCTCTGTCTTCTATCTGCCAGCCAATTTCTAATCCAATTAGCTAAATCACCCTCTATTCCACACATCTGCATTTTCTGTAGAAGTCTTCCATGGGCCACCTTATCAAACGCCTTACTAAAGTCCATATATACTACATCAACCGCCTTACCCCCATCCACCTCTCTGGTCACTTTCTCAAAAAACTCAATGAGGTTAGTAAGGCATGACCTACCCTTCACGAAACCATGCTGACTATCCCCAATCAATTCATTTCTCTCTAAATAACTATAAATCCTATCCCTAATAATTCTCTCCAATACCTTGCCCACCACAGAAGTAAGACTCACTGGCCTATAATTCCCAGGAAGGTCTCTCTTCCCCTTCTTAAACAATGGGACCACATTCGCTATCCTCCAGTCCTCCGGAACCACACCCGTAACCAACGAGGACCTGAAGATCAGAGCCAGAGGCTCTGCAATCTCCTCTCTTGCCTCCCAGAGAATCCTAGGGTAAATCCCGTCCGGCCCAGGGGACTTATCCAACTTCAAACCCTCGAGAATTTCTAACACATCCTCCCTATCTACTACAATACTCCCCAATTTGCAACCCTGTACCTCAGTGCTCTCCACAGCTACATTTCCAGCACTCTGCGTGAATACCGAAGAGAAATATTTATTCAGTGCCTCACCAATCTCTTCAGGCTCCACGCACAACTTCCCACTGCTGTCTATGACTGGCCCTAATCTTGCCCTAACCAATCTTCTATTCTTAACATATCGAAAGAAAGCTTTAGGATTCTCCTTAATCCTATCAGCCAACATCTTCTCGTGTCCCCTCTTAGCTCTCCTCAATTCACTTTTTACCTCCTTCCTAGCTAATCTATAGCTATCCATTGCACTACCTGAGCCTTCAAGCCTCATCCTGACATAAGCCTCCTTTTTCTTCTTAACCAGCAAATCAACTCTTTTCGTACACCAAGGCTCTCTTACTCGTCCATTTCCTCCCTGCCTGACAGGGACATACTTATCAAGGACTCTCAGCAGCTGCTCCTTGAATAAGCACCACATTCCAGATGTTCCCAGTCCCTGTAGTTCCCTAGTCCAATCTACGCACCCTAATTCTCTCCTGATGGCCTCATAATTACCCTTCCCCCAGCTATAACTACAGCCCCCAGCTTCATGCCTATCCCTGTCCATCACTAAGGTGAACGTAACCGAATTGTGGTCACTATCACCAAAATGTTCACTAACTTCCAAGCCTAACACCTGGTCTGGCTCATTGCCCAGCACCAAATCCAATGTAGCCTCACCTCTAGTTGGCCTATCTACATACTGAGTCAAAAAACCTTCCTGCACACTCTGTACGAAAACTGACCCCTCTAACGAGCTAGAGCTATAGCTATTCCAATCAATATTAGCAAAGTTAAAGTCCCCCATCACAATTACCCTACTACTTTCACACCTAATCAGAATTGACTTCGCAATCCTTTCCTCAACCTCTCTAGAACTATTAGGAGGTCTGTAAAAGACTCCCAACAGGGTGACCTCTCCTCTCCTGTTTCTAATCTCAGCCCATACTACCTCAACAGACAAGTCCTCATCAAACTTCTTTTCGATCACCGTGATACAGTCTTTGACCAGTAACGCCACTCCTCCCCCCCTTCTACCCCCTTCTCTACTCCGACTAAAGCATTTGTACCCCGGAACCTGCAACATCCATTCCTGTCCCTGCTCTACCCAAGTCTCTGAAATGGCCACAACATCGAAGTTCCAGGTACTGGTCCAAGCTGCAAGTTCCTCCCCCTTATTGCGAATACTCCTTGCATTAAAGTATACGCATCTCAAACCATGCTCCACCCCACCCGTACGCCGCTGTGTTTTACAACTCTCCTCTATAACCCCCTTACTCTCATCCCTCTCAGCACCCCAACTACTTAGGATCCCACCCCCCCCCCGAATCAGTTTAACGCCCCCATCATAGCCTTAGCAAATTTTCCCCCCAAGATATTAGTCCCCCTCTGGTTCAGGTGTAGACCATCTCTCTTGAAGAGGTCCCACCTATCCCAGAATGAGTCCCAATTGTTAAGGAACCTGAACCCCTCCCTCCTGCACCATCCACGCAGCCATGAGTTCAAACTATCCCTTTCTCTGTTCATCTCTAAACTATCTCTTGGCACAGGCAAGAGTCCAGAGATAACCACTCTGCCTGTTATGGACCTAAGCTTCCACCCTAACTCCATAAATTTCTGTTTAATATCCCCTTCCCTTGTCCTACCTACATCATGTGTCCCCACATGAACAATGACTTGGGGCTGACTCCCCTCACCCTTAAGAATCCTAAAAACCCGATCTGCAACATCCTGGACCCCAGCCCCTGGGAGGCAACACACCAGCCCTGAGTCCTGTTTATTACTATTTACCCTCCTATCTGTCCCTCTAACTATGGAGTCTCCTATAACTAGGCCTAATCTCTTATTCCCCCCACCCACCTGAGCATTCTCAGCAGTCTCACCCCCAGAGACCTGCTCCCTTTGGTCAGCTCCAGTTGATTCTTCCTCAACTGTAGCCTCCAAGACAGAAAATTTATTTTGGAGGGGAACAGCCCCAGGGGATTGTCTCCCCGATTGCTTCTTACCCCTCCTCCTAATAGTTACCCAATTATCACTTATAGGAGTTACAATCTCTTTGTTACTCCTGCCTATATCCTCCTCAACCTCTCGAATTACTCTGAGCTCCTCTAATTCCAGCTCCAGCTCCTTAACACGATCCTCAAGGAGCTGCAAATGTGCACACTTCCTGCAGGTATAATCAGCAGGAACACTACTGGTGTCCCTCACCTCATACATACCGCAGGAGGTGCAATGTACTACCTGCGTTCACTGCGTTGACAGGACTACGTTCACAACACTTTGTAGCTTTTTGCAGTTTTGGTCAAGCAGGAGCCATACCAAGCTGTGATACATCCGGAAAGGATGCAACACATAGTGGGATTTAAACCACTGTCTCCAGAGCATTCATTTGAGTTTCTGGAATACTAGCCCAACAACATTACCACTATGCCACTGTTTCCCCAGAGGCTTTGTAAAATTGTAAAATAAGATTGGGGAAAGATCGTGGATTTCTATTGACTCTGGGCCTGCCCAGCTGTCCGGAGAGGACCACACATAGCAATATGTGAAAACAATATTGCTAGCCTGCATGGGCTGGCACATTCTTCAAAAAGAGATGGTGGGTAGAAAGTGGCAGTGCTATCTTGACCCTTAACAAGCACCAGCTTTTAGCATGTCTTTTCACTAATTTTCATTAATCATGTTTTTAGAAGTTGGGAATCATCAGAGATGAACCAAATATTGAAAAACAATTTTCTCCAGAGATTATACCATGATTTATGAATGAGTATTGTTTTCAACAGATTTATCAGATACAGTGTATATTTCAACGCTTAGGTAACTTGATATCAATTCATCTAATTAATGTCATCACTATCACTTAAATGATCCTTTGACTTTGGTTGAAAATAAGGAAGAAGTTGGGGTTTAATCTAAAATCTTTGATTGAGGTGAATTTTAATTGGTAAATATTAAGACTTCGTGCATATGATTTTGAGTGTCATGGAGTGGAAATACAAAATCCTAAAATTTGCTCTGAAGTTTTTTTTATGTGGGTGTCCACAGGGGAGGGAGGAAAATGTTGGAATAAGTTTCCACTCACAGCACCTCAATGACGGCTTCAAGACAGCCTTTCTTGTAAGGTTAAACCATTTGCATTAGCCATGGCATTCAAAGCCAAATGTTTTAATCCTGTCCAAAAATATTAATATGTAAAGATTTAGAAACTTTCAAAAGTAACTGAAACCCACCACACATCATCCAAAGTCAAACCTTTCCAAAATTAGTGCAGGAATGTGTCCACTTAATTTAGTAAAGGATTGAGGTTGGTAAATGCATGGCATAATAACATGTTCAGCCTTCAGCCTAACTCCAGTCTACTGCCACTTGAAATAACAGTGTTTTCCTAATCCTTTGAAATCAATTGTCGCGGGTTAAGAGCACACAGGAATTTGTTGTTTAAGCGCCACATTCTTTCAGACAGGTTGATCGAGTTTTATCGTATGCATGCAGTGTTTGGGAAGTTAGCCTCTGCATTTAGGCTGTAAAGATCAAATGAACTGAGCCAGTCAGAGGACAGCAGCCCTAATCTTTTAAAACATTTGGCAAGCACTGGGCATTCATGTGTAAATAGTAAACAAATGGGAATTGTTGACAGGTAAGATTGTTAGGCTTCTTTAAGTTGGCCATATGGGACCTCTCTCACTTTTCTGGAGTCCTAATTACCTTGTTACTACATTTGGGAAAAATGAGCAAGCTAATAACTGAAAGATACCTTTTCTCTCTAGTTTGTACTCCAGCTGAATGAATAGCTGGACTCGATTCTTTTTTTTATATATTTGAACTGTCAGGTTATTGTATGCACACACCCCCTCCCAATCCCCACATCATATCCCCAGTCTACCTAACGTTGTCTACTAGTAGCTTTTCTCTGCTCAGACAATCTTTCAGCTGCTTTGTTGTCGTCAGTGACTTTGGTATCTGCTTTTTGATCTTTGTGGGAGTAGATTTCTGCAGGGATCTTCTACTCGACTGTCAGAGCCTTGGAGACATAGGAACAATGTAAGAATAGCATTTAATTTTTTTTTGCAAAAGTATACTTTATTCTTAAAATATCTGAAAGAGCATTACAAACATTTCAAAATGACCATCACAGTGCAATGATATTCAGATTTTTTACATACATGTTGTACTCTGAGGTGTTTCAATACAGTCAAAATAAAAATGACAGACCTTTCAAAGTAGTCTTTACAAAAGGTGTATATAGATCAAATTGCTCTGAGATGCTTCAGTATAATTATGATGCATGTAATATTCACTGTGTGCATTAAATGTTAGCCATACAGCTTGAGGGGTTCTATATAATCCCACTCGCCTCAGTTCACTGTGGTTGAAAAATCTTAGACAGTGGCCTTTCCCATTGTGCGTGTGTAATGGCTGTCTCAAGCTTGAGTGTATCCCATCATAACCATTCTTTTCACAGACCATGTACAACTTAATCTAATGGGACCTTTTGAAAGAACTGCATTTCATGAACAATCTACACCCATTCAGATTGAGATAGGCATGATGCAGATCTTTGAGATTATAGCTTCTGACTGAGTGGGTCCCATATTGCTGTATTTTGGCACTTGGCACTGTTGTTCAGAAACCAGCCTGCCTTGTTAAAGGCAAATTGCCCTCTGAAAGGGAAGTTCTATTAAGTAACATTGTTGCAATTTAAATGATGGCGAAGTGAGTACCAAGGTGCCAGTTCCAGAGTCATGGATGTGGCACTGGAGGCTTTAATGGTGAAGCTGGGTAGGACAATGCCATGCTTCTGTGGGTAAGCAGGAGACTCTCAAAGACATCTCACAGAAGGGAGTGGGAGTAAATAGCTGGAGAAGTCAACTCTTGGAGTCTGGATCCACGGACTAGGCAACAGTGCCACAACATGTCTAATGATCTTTTGTAAGTCATTAAAATGTGTGACTGAATCTTCACATGACATCTTGTATCTACCAATCCACCAGCCTCTCGTGTCTCAATGCACTCACCCCGCAGCATGCCCTGATACTCGGGGTTCACGCCCAATGTCCAGATACTCCAGCTGATCTTCTCACACATTCGCATTCACAAACATCCAACTAGTCAGGCTATCACCCAGAGTACAATGCAGCACAATCACTGACATCCTGTTCACTATCTCGCAAGACAAGAGAAAAGAACTGATGGAATGCAGGGCACCTCTACCTCCTGAATCTTACAGAGGAGATGCTCTTCAGCTTCATGATGCTGGCTTGATGGGACCTGCAATATCTGGAGCAACTAAGAACATTGAGGATGATTGCATCTTCCTGCCTTATACTCCTTCTCAATCCCACCTCATTCTCATCTCACTATCTAGCATGATGAGCAAACTGCTGATGGTATCACCATGGAACCCTAACTTCACATAGCCTTCTCCCCTCAGTTTAACCGTAGTCCCTCAATTCTTGCTGTCAGATACCCAAGAATTGGTGTTTGCTGAGCCACAGCAATTCCAGGAGGAAGAGAGAACAATGGCATTGACCAAGAGGCCTTGTCACGTGAACGAACACTCTCAGCTATTGGCACTCATGTACTTTGGAGGCTAGTAAGAAGTTGGGATCAGCATGTGATGAATTGGACATGAATGTGTGCTGCAATCAAGGGTAAGAATAAGTAGGGTTTATTTGACAGCTCAGCTGAGAGCATACCTAAAACATTCTGCTGCCAAGCATTCAAATGAGGGTGCATTGGTATCCAGGAAAGCACTGATGGGTACGTACTCCCAAATGCTGAAGATATGAAGTCTGTCAATGTGAAGGAACATCAAGAGATCTGGCTCCAAGTTGTAAAAGGGAATGGTATGCAATTTGCTTTGTCTGTAGCCCTGCCTCTATCTTTCTAGTGTGCTGCAGACCCAAAAATATTGCCAATTTACCCTCATACTTTTGTACCACAGGTCGCCTATCTACTGTGAGAATGCAGGAATGCTGCCTGTCAAGTACAATATAACCAATCTCCAAAAACATTTTAGAGTAGTTTCTGGTATTTTGCAATAGGGTAAAGTTGTCAGAAATTACTTTGAGCACCTTTAAGGTGCAAGACCACATACTGTAGATCCATTGCCAGGAGTGGCAGAGCTCAAACCAAAAATCTTCATGTTACATCAGCTGATTAGGCTAGGCTGCCTGCAAGAGCACCATTTTGAACAGGCCTCACCAGTTGCGCCATCCAGCAACGCTACTCGCCTTTGGAAAGTGGTGCTGTGAAACTGAATATTGTGTCCTTAGAGCCAACCTAATCTACAATGGAAAGGTTTTGGTGTAATTGTCATTGCACCAAAGGTACATTCAACAATATTCCAAATCATAGAGTGGGAAATTATCAGACTTTGGCAGAGTGATCGGTTCTGGCTTAAAAGATGGAATAATTCATACTGATGCTTCCGGCATGATTTCTGATCAAATCTTATACTTCATTAGTAGAAGTTTTTCTGCATTCAAGAACCACACCATGTCTATGGCATGCTGTCTCTGATTCACCCATCCTGCCACAATTTTATTATAATCACTTGAGAGCTCCATAAATGGTTCACCACTATTTAGAATGATAGAGTCATAGAATCCCAACAGTGCAGAAGGAGGTCATTCAGTGGAGTCTACACTGACAACAATCCTATCCAGATCATATCCCCATAACCCCATGTATTTATCCTGCTAGTCATTCCAGATCTACCCCAGAGATAGCAGCCAAGAAGCTTGCAACTTTTCAGAGGGAGCCCTGATCTACTGCTGGATGGTGTGCAGTAGAAACACACTCTAGCCCCTCTCCAGAAAAAGGCCTTTTAGCAAGGCCACCACTTTTATCTGGAATGCAGTGACAGCCCTTGTGAGTTCCAGCTCACAGCATAAGAGGAAAAGACGAGTGTGAGAGTAACAATCTTCTTCGCTCAGCCAGTGTAAATGAGGCAGCTCCAGTCTCTCTCTGGACCCCCTCACATCTCCAATTCCATCCAGCCACTTTGGGGTTGCCAATCCCAAGCCCCTTCATGAAGAGGCGTTACAGCTGTCACCCACACCCAACACCAGCGCAGATACTCACACCTCAGTGGCTTTACTAAGCAGAAAAGCTTCTGGGTCACTCACCGATGAGCACTTCAGTTGAAGATACACAGCAGGAGGAGGAATGAACATCCCAGGAAATGACACTCAGAGGGATTCCCAAGCCCAAATCTCTGCTGGATTCCTTATCGATGGTGTATCCCTGAGCTTAATTGTCGCAAAACTGCTGGAGCTACAAAGGCAGAGTTGCAAGCTTAAGGGCCACGATTCTCTCATCCCGCTGCGCTAGTCTTTTAGTAACAGTGGGTCAGGAGATTCTCACATTAGTTGATTTGCGGTGTTTGTTAGTTTGAATCACGGTCTCCTATATCTACTCGTGGTTTAATTTTAAATAATATTCCACGTTGATTTTTTTTCTGTACTCACTGCAACCTTATTAACCTTGTTTTATTTTATATACCAATCAGAAGCCTCCTACCCAGTCTGAAAGTTGATCCCTGCTCTATAATGGGCTCTACTCTATTTGCAACAGGTCATCACTTGCAATGGTAACATTTCTGTAATTGTGTTAGTGACAATCCTATAATGTACCAGGGATACAAATTGATCATTTGATAATGTTTCACGCAAGAACCTCTTGGCAGAAATGAAAGCACATTTAATTAGAGGCAGCCTATTGACATGGATAGGAATTTGGCTAAGTGGTGACAGACAGAGAGTAGTAGTAATGGGTAAGTACTCAAATTGACAGCTCTGTGGCAGGAGCTTTTCACTGCCTATAAAAACTTGAAAGAAGGAATAAAGAAGAATGGGTGTGATTTTCCCAGCCCTCTGTGCTGCTCGAGTAGTACAATGGGCCAGGAAATATCAGTGGGGGCTTGTAGCAATAGCTGATTGTGACTCTCTTTGGCCCTTTTTTTAAACATAATCAGCCTCACACTGGAAATCAATGACAGGCTGATTAGAATATGGAGATTGTTTTGGTAGATAAGGCACAGGAGAATCCAAAGAGCACCTACAAATATACAAAGGGCAAAAGACTAACAAGGGAGAGAGTAGGACCTCTTAAGGATCAACAAGGCCATCTATGTGCGGATCCACAAGGGATGGCTGAGATCCTAAATGAATATTTCTCATCAATATTTACTGTTGAGAAAAGCATGGATGTTAGGGAATTTGGGGAAATAAATAGCGATGTTTTGAGGAATGTACATATTACATAGGTGGTGGTGCTGGAAGTCTTAAAGAGCATCAAGGTAGAAAAATCCCCAGGACCTGATGAAGTGTATCCCAGGACACTGTGAAAGGCTAGAGTAGAAATTGCAGGTTCCCTAGTAGAAATATTTGAATCATTGATAGCCACGTGTGAGGTGCTTAAAGATTGGAGGGTGGCAAGTGTTCTTCATGGACGTTAGCAAAAAGGTTCACTATGCTGATACCAGAGATGAGGGGGTTAGCCTATGAAGAAAGATTGAACAGACAGGGTCTGTACCCATTGGAGTTTAGAAGGCTGAGGTAGGATCTTTTAGAGACATATAAGGTAGTGAAGGGGATAGATAGGGTAGAGGTACAGAGATTCTTCCTGCTCAGAAAGGATAGCAGAACTAGAGGGCACAGCTTCAAAATAAGGGGGGGGTGGGGAAGCAGTTTAGATCGGAGTTAAGGAGGAACTTCTTCACTCAAAGGTGGTGAATCTCTGGAATTCTCTGCCCATTGAACTGATGGAGGCTACCTTGCTGAATATATTTAAGTCACAGGTAGCTAGGTTTCTGATAGATAAGGAAATTAATGGTTATGGGGAGAAAGCTGGAAAGTGGAATTGATTGACTTGAGATCGGCCATCATCTTATTGAATGGTGGGGTATGTTCGAGGGGCTAGATAGCCTACTCCTGCTCCTATTTCTTATGTGCTTTGTTTAAAAAGGACTGCAGGGAAAAGCCTGGGAACTACAGACCAGTGAGCCTCACATCTGTAGTGGGTAAGCTGATGGAAGATATTTTGAGAGACATGATTTACAGACATTTAGAGATGCCACAACTGATTAGGGATAGTCAGCATGACTTAGTGAGTGGAAAATCATGTCTCACAAATTTGATTGACTTTTTGAAGAGGTAACCAAGGAAGTTGATGAGGTCAGTGCAGTTGATGTTGTTTACTTGGATTTTAGCAAGGCCTTTGATAAGGTTTTTGGATAAGGTTAAATCTCACGGGATCCAGGATGAGGTAGCCAAATGGGTACAAAATTGGCTTGATGACAGAAGTCAGAGGGTGGTTGTAGAGGATTGTTTTTCAACCTGGAGGCCTGTCTCCAGCGGTGTGCCTCAGGGATCAGTGCTGGGTTCACTGTTATTTATCATTAATATTAATGATTTGAATGAGAATATAGGAGCCATGGTTAGTAAGTTTGCAGATGACACTAAGATTGGTGGCATAGTGGACAGTGAAGAAAGTTATCTCCAAATGCAATGGGATCTTGATCAATTGGGCATCACTAAGCACAATGGACCATAGGTCTCCCACCACACAAATCTATATTTGATTCATTTTGCTACATTTTGAGAGATGACCCACTTGCTGTTCTCCTTCAAGTCTGGATGCAAAACAAAATATGGACAAATGTGTAGCAGTAATATTGATGGCTGCCCAATGCATGCTCTCCCAGCTTAGGTTTAATTGGTAGTGAATCAAAAGGTTTTTCCTTCACATTAACAGTGACTTTACTTCGAAAACATTTAATGAATTGCCTATAAAAGTACTTTGAACGTCCTGGTGCCAAGAATAGCGCTATGTAAACTCCATGT
This sequence comes from Sphyrna mokarran, assembly GCA_024679065.1. NCBI lineage: Eukaryota > Metazoa > Chordata > Chondrichthyes > Carcharhiniformes > Carcharhinidae > Sphyrna > Sphyrna mokarran. Next base: position 136,639,324 of record JAGIQG010000001.1, read on the forward strand.
CTTTCTTTCTACTCTGGTAGCAACCTCCCTGGAAGACAGGCCAATGCACTCTCCTGCAGGGGTCCTGTGAGCTGTAAAATCACCACATTTCTGAGATGTAGCAGAATGAGATGTTACAAAGTGGCAACATCCATTTTGTAGTTGACAAAGGATTCACTGTTATGGGCATCACAAAAGGTACCATGACATTTCCATGAAATGCTTCACCCATTAACATAAAAAAGAAAACTTCCTACAGTAGCAAAAAAATTGCTTCAGCTACAAAGCCAATAAAGAGTTTTAATAAGAACTTTTACAAAGTCAATCTAACCACTCACAAAAGCACACACAATAAGCATGACCCCAACACTTTTAAACTGAAGAAAATAAAAACAAAGCAAAAGAAATAAAAACATTCACCAATTTAATTCCTAAACTGCCAATCAAATAAGATTTTAGCTGAATACACTGAATTGCAGCATTGCCAACATCTTTGCAGTTTAACTGATAATGTGCAAACCATATATACTGCATTGAAATGCATGTGATGAACCTTCAATCTATATACCCACAATGTAGGCCATTTACAATTATGCTGAATCTATATGCAGTATTGTACATCCAATCTATATGCCCACAGTGTAGTCCATTTATAACTGCACATTGTATTAGGGTAATTAAAATAGACAGGTCATGTAATTTCTCCATCTATCAAATGAATTTACCTAATGAGCAGTTCGTCCATATCGATCAGTGACTTCGAAGGTACAATCCATACTCCATACTAAATTGACTAGACTCAATGGCATACAGCTACAATTATCCTCATCGATTCTAGGTCATGGACAAAGAAAGTCAATCAGGGTATCTTCCACTGACAAGCACTTAATAATGTTAGGTGTTAGTGTGCGAATGTGGGCATAAAATGTAAATAGAACAATGTTCTGCAGTGATAACCCCATATAATAGAATAGCTTGCCATTTCCTCTTGTCAAGGTTCAGAAATGTGTACTGGTAACTAACTAGGATCAATCACATCCTAAAGTAACCAGTGTTAACTGCCCCAAGATACTGAGGCCTTAAAGGAAATATTTGCAGTGTGGTCTCACAGGGCGGATGGAGCAGATCATACATTTTAAGAAGAGAAATGAGAGCAGAAACAGCCTTAAAAGTGTAGCCTACTTTGGATATCTGTCGACAGAAACAGGCTGTCTAATGCTCAAGTGATATGACAGTATTGTTTAAATAACTGGGCTTCTTCATATTCTAATCAGTGTAGGCCGTTGATATTTTCAAATGATTTATATTAACTGTCTCCTTTTTGATTTAATCTGTATCCAGGGTCCCATCAAACAAAATAGAACGCAATTTCTTCATGTCAACTGCTTCCTGAATTGAAGCTCACAATTTAGATAAAGAACCCATCACAGCTAACTGAAACCTTCACCACAGGCATTTAATTAGACCTCACTGGGTTTCCATGGCACTAATAAGCCATAAATATTGTTCACGTTTGTCAAAGTCATCAGTTATATCGAACTTCATACAAAGAGACATGTAGTCAAGCATGCTGCCGAGGCATGTCTGCTTCTATTTATGTGACTGTTCCAACATCTGTTCTATACTCCCTGCCCCACCAGGCAACTGCTTGGTTATTTTCGCAAAGACCATACCTGAAAGAAATACTTTGAACACTCTTTATCTTAAAATATTTTAGATAGCAAACTATTGCAAGAACAGAATTCATCCATTGCAACAATGTCTTTTTACTTGTAATGGAACTCATAAAAAAATACAAAACTCCATTTATCTGTGTGTGTATATATGTATGTGTATTTTATATATATAAACCACTAAAGTTATGGAACAGAAGTAGTTATTTATATTTGGGAACAGTGAACTGACTCGCATCAGCTTCTATTAATAAACATGCAAATATTCTGTCAGGGACATGATCACTAGCTGCTTGTGTTCAATGAACTATGTCATCAATTGATAAAGGCAAGGTTTCTTTTTCAATTTTCTGCCCTTCATAGAATCATAAAATTATACATCGCTGAAGAGGCCATTTGCCTATCAAGCCCACACCGACATTTCAAATACCTGAACTTGCAGCATTTGGCCCATAGCCCTGAATGTTATGATCTGCCAAGTGCTCAACCTTTTAAAGGATGTGAAGCAACCCGCCTCTATTATCCTTCCAGGCAGCACATTCCAGATCTTCTGAGTAAAAACCAACCTATCATCTATTGACTCTGTCTACACTTCCCGCTGCCTCATCAAAGTAGACAGTATAATGAAAGATCCCACACACTCTGGATATTCTCTCTTCCACCTTCTTCCATTGGGAAAAAGGAACAAAAGTCTGAGATTGTGCAGCAACTGACTCAAGAACAACTTCTTCCCTGCTGCTGTCAGACTTTTGAGTGGACCTACCTCACACTAAATTGATCTTTCACTATACCACAGCTATGACTGTAACACCACATTAGAACATAGAACATTAGAACAATACAGCACAGAACAGGCCCTTCGGCCTTCGAGGTTGTGTCCGACCAAAATAAAAGCAATGCCCCTCCAAATAAACCATTCCCTTTTCTTATATGTTCTATGTTCTATGCATTCACTCTGCCCATTCCTCTCATGATCTTATACATCTCTATAAGATCACCTCTCAGTCTTCTATGCTCCATAAAAAAAGTCCTAGCTGTCCAATCTCTCCCTATAATTCACTCCCTTGAGCCTAGCAACATCTTTGGAAATCTCTCCTGCACTCTCTCCAGTTTAATAACATCTTTCCTATAGCAAGATGATCAAAACTGAACACAATACAACATGCTGTACAACTGCAACATAACTTTCAAACTTCTATACTCAATGCCTCGAAGGCCAGCATGCCAAAAGCATGTGCTCAGGATCTGATCCATAGCCCTTTGAAACAATGCAGGAGCAGAAGTGATATCAGACGGCAATTTTTGGTCCTGGAAAAAACTCATACAATAGTATCATAAAATCCTTACAGTGCAAAAGAGGCCATTTAGGCCATTGAGTCTGTAGCGACACTCTAACAGAATATTTAACCTATGCCCTTTCACTCATTCTATTCCTGTGACACTACCATGGCTAATCCATTTAATTTACGCATCTTCGGATGCAAAGGGGCAATTTAGCATGCCCATTCCACCTAACCCGTCCACCTTTGGATTTTGGGAGGAAACGCTCACAGAGACAGGGAGAACGTCCAAACTCCACACAGACTCCACCCTCAAGGGGCCCAAGTTCGACTCCAATCTTGGGTCACCCAGTCACCCAAGACTGGAGTTGAATCTGGGTCCCTTGTCCCAGTGCTGTCCACTGTGTCGTCCTGCTGCCCTTATGTGTCACAATTTCAGGAGTTCTGTAACTTGTCCACGTTCTTCTGCAGGTAGGCTTGACTCAGGTCAATTTTGCTGAAATTTTGGCTTTCTGCTAATCCAAAAAACTGGTCCCCAACGTGAGTAGAATAGAATGGGTACTGTTCAGCACAAAATACTGAATTTATAGTCATCTTAAAGTCATGATATGGAGATGCCGGTGTTGAACTAAGGTAAAACACAAAGAAATCTTACAACACCAGTTTAGAGTCCAAATAGGTTTATTTGTAGCAAATGCCACAAGCTTTTGGGACATGCTGATGTCTCATGTGGACTTCAGCATCATTCAGTTGAATCTTCCCCAGCCATGCACAACTCAATTTATTAAAATTTATTTATTCGTGTCACACGTAGGCTTACATTAATATTGCAATGAAGTTATTGTGAAAATCTCCTAGACCCCACACACTGAGGGAGAATTCAGCATGGCCAATGCACCTAATCAATCCATCTTTCGGACTGTGGGAGGAAACCCATGCATACACAGGGAGAACGTGCAGACTCTGCACACATAGTGACCCAAGTTGGAAATTGAAGCCAGGTCCCATGCGCTGTGAGGCAGCAGTGCTAATCCCTGTGCCACCGTACCATCCCATCAATGCTTGATAATTTCCCTTCACTTTGAGTAGAAGTAAATCTGCTATTTGTCCATTGAGTTGCACAGTCACTTCAATGTGGCCCATTAGAGGAATCAATTTCCCAGCATATGCTTTGGCACGATCCTTGATGGCTTTATTATTTTTATTATTTATTTGTCACAGTTAGACTTATTTTTACACTGTAATGAAGTTACTGTGAAAATCCCCTAATCACCACACTCCAATGCCTTCTGATACACTGAAGGAGAATTTAACATGGCCAATGCATCTGACCTGCACATCTTTGGACTGTGGGAGGAAACCGGATAACCTAGAGGAAACCCGCATAGACACAGTGAAATTGTGCAAACTTCACACAGACAGTGACCCAGCCAGGAATCGAACCCATGTCCCTGGCGCTGTGAGGCAGCAGTGCTAACCACTGTGCTACCATACCCGGAATGTGTTGGGATTTCTCATTAGTCTCTGGTAAAAGCAAAACTGCTGCCTCAGTGTCAACTTCTATCCTTAGTTCTGTGTGTAGTACCGATGCTAGCTAACACGTGTAGTGATAGCTCCTCCTCTGACTTCTGAGTGTTTCTTCTTGACCCTGTTGTACAAGCATAGGCATTTCTCCTTTTATTTTGTTTAAATGTTGTCTTTCTTTGTTCTTGCTTTTATTTTTATTTATAGTTGGCTTTTTATTCCTTTTAGTCCACAGCGTCGACATCCCATGTCCTTTCACCAGCATTCAGCAGCAGAATGCTGCGACTTTGTTCACTGGTTACCTGTGTGGGCCCTGTTGGCTTTGGGTGTCGTTTCAGTGGACCCAAGTGGATGAATGAAACTGCTGGGCTTTCTTTGCAGTCAGAAACAGTGATTTGAATGGCTTTCTGCAGAGTGTGATTACTCTTGGTTAACATAAGTTATGGTGTTGATTCACTGCACAGACCACAAACAAGTGGTGTCATTTAGCAGGTCTCCAAATTCACAAAATTCTGCAAGTCTCTTAAACAATGCAACGAACTGCATGAATGAATCCCCCCGTCCTGATTTCTTTTATGGGATCCAAGGTGCTCTACAGTTCCCAGAAGTTTAAGTGAAAAATGTGCTTGCAAAATTTCCACAATTTGCTTGTCTGTTTTAGTAAAGAGTTTCCTCTTGACTTATCAGGTTGCACAAGACCCCAGAGGAGGTTAAAGATTTTTCCTCCCATCACATTCAGGAAAATGGGCACCATAATATTTTCATCCAGTTTGTCAGTTCAAAAATAATCAAAATGCTCAGAAGAACTCCACTGTTCTATCTTCTCATCAAAGGCTCCAATGATGCCCAAACTCCTCATGCAGGTTTCCTGTATGTGTATTTTGCAACCACGTTACTAGCAGCTACCTCAGTTTTCATATTTACACAAGGCATTAATTTGAGTTTCACTCTGTCATTTACTATAGTCAGCTTTAGGATCTGTTTTTCAGGGTGTCTTATACCAGTGTACACACAAGCCAATTGATTTTCTCCATAATAAGCAATCTGGCACCACATGTGAAAAGTTTCCCCTTTGCTTAAACCTCTTTTTTTTTGAGCAGTTAAGTGCACCTTAGCTTTCCTCATCATCAGTTTTTTGTTTATTTGATGAATGACACTTAGGAACACTCGATAAACAAGCATAACTTTATTGTGTTGAGCTCATCCTCAAATCTGCTGCTTCTCTGTTTATCCTAGAATCCCTACAGTGCAGAAAGAGGCCATTTGGCCCATCAAATCTGCACTGACCACAGTTTCACCCAGGGCCATCCCCATAATCGCACACATTTACCCTGCTAATCCACTGACACTAGGGTCAATTTTGCATAGCCAGTCCACCTAACCTGCACATCTCTGGAGTGTGGGAGGAAAGTGGAGCACCCGGAGGAAACCCATACGGATGAGGGGAGAACATGCAAACTTCACATAGACGGTTACCCGACCTGGGAATTGAACCCTGTGGGAATTGAACTGCTGTGAGGCAGCAGTGCTAACCATTGTGCCATTGCGCTGCCCCAAGTGTCCCCACTCTGCATCACATTACACCACTTCCTTGCACACATGACTACAGCAGAACTCTACTGTGAACCAGAAGTGACAAATATAAAGAACACAGAACAAAACAGCATGGGAAACAGGCCCTTCGGCCCAACGAACCCACACCGCCACCTTGATGTTCCCACTTCTACCCATGATCCCTGTCTATGTTTATAGAACTATATATTGGATCCAAATTTGCGAGACAATTTAGGGAGAATTTGTTCTGCCAATCAGCCTAAGAGCACATCTTTGGGGTGTGGGAGGAAACTGGAGCACCCAGAGTAAACCTGAGCAAGCACGGGGAGAATGTGCAAACACCCACAGATACAGGCCCAAATCCATGTATCTGCACAGCACAGCGATAGTCACTGAGGTGTCGTGTTGCCTATCAACTGCTCCAGTTCAAGTGTACACTAACGACGTGAAGCACTAGGCTACTCTCGAAAAATCCAAGAGCAGCCTTCTCACGACCCATCATGTGTATGACCCTTGTTAGACAACAAGGCGGACCGAAGTACCTGTAGGATAAAACAGAAATACATCAATATCATTGACAATTTACACACTTACAGGGAACTCCCAAGGCTCATGATCCCTATTTTAAATCAGTTTTCTATACCCCTCCATTCCCATTCTGTTCATGTGTCCATCTAAGTATTTCTTAGATGGACACATCTAGGGTACCTGCCTCCACCACTTTACATGGCAGTGCATTCCATACCCCCACCACTCTCTGTGTGAAAAAACTCCCTCCAGCATCCAAATTATACCTTATCCCCCTCACCCTAAGCCCGTGATCCCTCGTGATATTTGATTCCAACTTAGGAAAAAGCTTACCACTGTTTACTCTATCTATACCCCTCATAATCTTGTACACCTCTATTAAATCTCCTCTCAGTCTATGTCTTTCTCAAGAAAACAGCCCCAATTTGCCTAACCCTTCCTCGTAACTCAAACCTTCCATACCAGGCAGCATCCTGGTAAAGCTCCTCTGTATTCTGTCCAAAGTCTTGTTGGGGATGTGAACGATGAAAATCCGAAGAGCCTGTTTCCTGTGACGTATTGTTCTTTAAAGCCAGTTTTCTATTGTCATTTAATACCACCCCAATGTAACAGGTGTCAATTGTAAATCAATGCCTATCTCAAGCTGATTATCTCAAGTATGTATCTGCATCAATTATGGGTAATATTTAATGCTCTTTCCTGAGGGGACTTCAGATGTGGGCATTTATTTAATCAAGCTAGAGTGTGCGGAGTACAGTAACTGAATAAACCCAGAACAACAAGGCTCAGGAATGGCCTTTCTGCTCCATTATTGACTAAGGCCTCTAAGCAGGCAATTAATGTCCTGTTAAGGTGTTCATCATCCTACTGCTGGTGTTCAGCTAGTGGTTGGTGGTGCAATTGCTAAACATGGAATCCGAAAAGCAAACCACTTCGTTTGCCAACTCCTGGGGGATACCTCGCTGTTAGGGTCTCAGTATTTGCTCAAGAAAATTAGCATTGGGAAGAAGGAAGAACATCTTCTACCCTGCAATGCCTGCCTACCTTTACTCGCCTGTGACCTGGATCCTTCACAGATCCAGGGCCTTTGGTGAGTGCATTGGCATTACTGGCAGATTGCTGCATTCTTGCTGGTGCTGCCTGCAATGAACAGTTGCTACCTCTGATCGGTTAACAGCTCTTGGACTATGGGATTTCCACACTGGGATCTTTGATTCCAAGGAAGGTTTGTATTTGACCTTCATATGATTGATTTTCTCCAAAGGAGGCAACACTGGCTCTCCAGTCAGTAGGCAAGAAACCCATTGGCTGAGTTAATTTCTATCTGATCTATCTTCAAAGAAAATAACAATTAACAGTAAAGGAAAGCATTCAGGAATTTGAGAGCAATTAGCATCTCTTTTGCATAGTTATAGCTATAGGTTCTTTTACAAAGAACAAAACAGGCATGGAAAACAGGCCCTTCGGCCCAATGAGCCCGCACCGCCACCTCGATGTTCCCACTTCTACACGCGATCCCTGTCCATGTTTATAGATCTATGGATTAAAAACCAAATTTGAGACAATTTAGGGAGAATTTGTTTTGTCAATTAGCCTAAGAGCACATCTTTGGGATGTGGGAGGAAACCGGAGCACCCGGAAAAAACCCACGCAAGCACGGGGAGAATGCGCAAACTCCCACAGACACAGGCCCAAATCCATGTATCTGCACAGCACAGCTATAGTCACTGCGCTGTCGTGTTGCCCATCAGATGGTCCAGGTCAAGCATACACTAACGACGTGAAGCAGTAGGATACTCTCGAAAAAGGTCCAAGAGCAGCCCTCTCACAACCCATCGCATGTATGCCCCTCGTTAGACAACAAGGTGGACCAAAGCACCTGTAGGATAAAAACAAGTACGTGATCCCTATTTTAAATCAGTTTTCTATACCCCTCCATTCCCATTCTGTTCATGTGCCCATCTAAGTATTTCTTAAATATCTCCAGAGTACCTGCCTCTACTACTTTACTTGGTAGCGCATTCCATACCCCCACCACCCTCTGTGTGAAAAAACTCCCTCTAGCATCCAAATTATACCTTACCCCACTCACCCTAAGCCCGTGACCCCTCGTGCTATTTGAGTCCATCCTAGGAAAAAGCTTAACCCTGTTTACTCTATCTATCCCCTTCAAAATCTTGTACATCTCTATCAGATCTCCTCTAAGTCTATGTCTTTCTAAGGAAAACAGTCCCAGTTTGCCTAACCTCTCCTCGTAACTCAGACCTTCCATACCAGGCAGCATCCTGGTAAACCTCCTCTGCACTCTCTCCAGAGTCTCCACGTCCTTCCGGTAGTAGGCGACCAGAACTGGACGCAGTATTCCAAATGAGGTCTAACCAACGTTTTATACAACTGCAACATTAAAGGCCAGCTCTTGTACTCTATACCCCTTCCTATAAAGGCTAGCATACTATATGCTTTCTTCACAACCTTCTCCAGTTGCTCTGCCACCTTCAGAGACTTGTTCACCTGCACCCCCAGGTCCCTCTGCGTTTCTATGCTCTTAATAGGTCTACCCTTTATCATATACCTCCCCCCTACATTTTTTCTCTCAAAATGCATCACCTCACATTTATCAGGATTGAATTCCATCTGCCATTTGTCTGCCCAAACTACCAGCCTACCTATGTCCTGTTGCATCGCCTGACAATACTCCTCACTATCCACGAGTCCAGCCATCTTTGTATCGTCTGCAAACTTGCTGATCACTCCACTTACTCCCTCTTCCAAGTCATTTATATATATTACAAATAGAAGAGGTCCCAGTACCAAGCCCTGCGGCACATCACTAGTGACCGACCTCCAGCTAGAGAAACACCCTTCCACTATTACTCTCTGTCTCCTATTAACAAGCCAGTTGCTTATCCATCTAGCTACCTGTCCTTGTATCCCATTTGCCTTGACCTTCTCGACTAACCTCCCATGAGGGACTTTGTCAAACGCCTTACTAAAATCCGTATAGACAACATCAACAGCTCGCCCTTTGTCCACCATTTTCGTCACCTCCTCAAAAAATTCTACCAGATTTGTAAGGCACGACCTCCCCTTAACAAATCCATGCTGCGTATCCCTAATCAGATTGCAACGCTCTAAGTGCCTATACATCCTACCTCTAAGAATTTCTATTCTTAGAATTCTAAGAATCTCTAAGAATCTCTAAGAATACTTAGATGGGCACATGAACAGAATGGGAATGAAGGGGTATAGAAAACTGATTTAAAATAGGGATCATGAGCCTTGGGAGTCCCTGGGAAGTGTGTAAATAGACGATAATATTAATGTACTTATTTTTATCCTACAGGTGCTTTAGTCCACCTTGTTGTCTAACGAGGGGCATACACGCGATGGGTCGTGAGAGGGCTGTTCTTGGATTTTTTTTTCGACAGTATCCTAGTGCTTCACGTCGTCAGTGTACACTTGACCTGGACCATTTGATGGGCAACACGACAGCTCAGTGACTATCGCTGTGCTGTGCAGATACATGGATTTAGGCCTGTGTCTGTGGGAGTTTGCGCATTCTCCCCGTGCTTTCTCCAGGTGCTCCGGTTTCCTCCCACATCCCAAAGGTATACTCTTAGGCTAATTGGCAAAACAAATTCTCCCTAAATTGTCTCAAATTTGGTTTTTAATCCATAGATCTATAAAAATGGACAGGGATTGCGGGTATAGGTGGGAACATTGGGGTGGCGGCACGGGCTCGTTGGGCCGAAGGGCCTGTTTCCTGTGCTGTTTTGTTCTTTGTTCTTTGTTAAATTGGCGTTTGGTACACTAGTGGTGTGGTACAAATGTGGTAGGAAGAGTTCCAGCTGTTTACTGGAGGATATCCAGTCTCTTGTCTGTTGTATTTGATGGTGATCATATCAATGGCAGCAGGTACCTTCTTTGACCAGGAATATTATTTAAAATTTGGGAAAAATGGGTCATTAATATTTAAATAAATGTACAAAATACGTCTTTGTATCTAACACTATGCTGTGTATTAATAACAAAGAAGAACAAAGAATAAAACAGCAGAGGAAACAGGCCCTTTGGCCCAACGAGCCCGCGCCGCCACCCTGATGTTCCCACCTCTACCCGCAATCCCTGTCCGTTTTTATAGACATGCTGATTAAGAATAAAAATGATCATTGTGAAGGTGACTGGCTGATAGTTTCATTTGTGAAGTAATTGATTACTATGCAGCCTTGGTCTGGAATGAATGATGAGAAGTGCCAGTGGCCAGTCATGTTAATTAGTTTGCTTACAGATAAGGAGATCGTTCTGAACAAGGAAACTGACTTGTTTGATGTTTCATCATAAGGTGGATCGCAGGTTCAAAAGAGGGACAATCAAGACTTTTTTCTCTTTTCTCTCAGGCAAATTGATTGTTCCTATCAACTTCTTACCAATCAGTCAGACCTGTTTGTTATAATGAATAAGTTTGAGTGGCAGCCCTATTCAATGAAGCTAATTATAACATCAGATAGGATAGGTAAAGGACACTGCTGATGGCAACATGATACTCTTCTTTCATCAGCACTCAGTAGCCACATGGATGTGTGATTAGAAGCTTCCTAAATCATCACCTTTTGCAACACTACCTAGGCTTTTTACAAGATCAAAGATGACATTGCTGCTCAGTAAAAATACAGTTGTGGATTGAAGTTATTTGGAAGAGCCTCAGTAGCTTCATTTTAACATTGTGCTAGATTTTCACCATCTCTTGTTTCTGTTCAATGCACAGAACCTGCATTCTACTTTGGAGACACAGAATATCAGGTCGATGAAAGTGCTGGCTATGTGGACGTACGTGTCTGGAGGACAGGAACTGACCTGTCAAAGACTGCTACAGTCACTGTGCGTTCCCGCAAAACTGAACCAATGTCAGCAGAAGGTATGTGGGCCTCCAAGGCTATAGGTGATGTTTTCCATCTTGCATCATTAAAGATTTAATTTGAGCTTAATGTTAGGATTATTTGTGGATCGAATTTGTTTTTTTTATATATAATTCCCACCTGCAGCCTCCTCAGCAACCTTCTGCTATTTCACACTCCACATGTGAAAACCTAGTTAGTGCATAACAACAGGCCATTTAACCCCAAGGGGTCATCACAATCAAGTCTCATCTCATCTTTACTCAAATCTACTTTTGATCTTTCTAGCAGTGGTCACTGGGTAATAATTGAGCACCAAAGGTTGATTTTTATTTTTGCTTCCTGTAGCTCAGGGGCACTGAGCTCATGCGTACTCTGTGCAGATGAATTTCACTGACAGATATGCAACCTTATCTCACCTGTCAATCTTCCTGTTATTATTCCAACCAGTGAGACGTCACTGAGATCAGAGACCATTGATCAAAGTGAAACCCTCTACTGTTCATAACATCGAATCCAACCCTCTCTTTCTTTTTCTCTTCTTCCGACTGGGAATTAGTAACGGACATGCATTAAAGATTGGCGCTTACAGGGCGATATTCTACATTTTAGAACTTTAGCAAAGAAACAATTTTTTTTTAATTAGAAATTATTTGTGGAAAATTGCATCTTAATAAATTTTCAGAATGGATGTGTAAATGACAAATGAATTTATATATATATATATATATATATATATGTTTTTGTGTGATGCATTGGAAGGAAAGATAATAGGACCAAAACAGAAAATTGTGGAAAATCTCAGCAGGTCTGATAGCATCTGTGGAGAGTGAAAGAACCAACATTTTGAGAGAGCCAGCATTTCAGGTGTAAATGATCCTTTGTCAGACAACCATATACTCCCAGGAAAATATATAATTAAATGGATAGTGGAGCAAAGAGATCCAGGGTACAAATTATTAATTAAGGACATTTCAGGTTAACAGGCAATAAAAATGCATAGGGACTAAATCCCAGAGGAATAGAACTTAAAAGAAGAGAAGTTACATTAAGTTACATATATCTTTGTACAAACCACATTTGGAGGATTTTGCACGGTTGGGTCTCCTTGTCACTAAGAATGTAGGGGCAGTTGAGAAGGTGTAAAATTGATTTATCAAAACTAAATGGTACAGGAGAGCCTGAGCTGGGGAGCACTTCTCTCCAAAAAGAAGAGGCAAAGGAGTGTCCTGGTAGAGCTGCTTAAAATCATGCAGCATTTTGACAGATAATAGGCGGACAATGGGAATCTTGAGCCTAGATTCTTCTGTGTGTGAGGATAGCACCGCGGTTCTGATGATTCAACTTGTGGCTCCCAGCTGCCAGATGTGTAATTCCCGAACTACTGGGTGGTAATTAAAAAAGTATTTAGTCACTTCTGTGAAACATAACACATCTTGCCACCAGTGACCAATCCTGCCGACTAACCCAGTTGTAAAGAGGTTTTCTGGGGGCTTCCCTCTAGTTCAATGTGTTGAGCCTAACTCAGCTCATACAAAGACTCATGAAAGGCAGCATGAAGTTAAAGACATTCTTTATTTGACCAGCACGCATTAGGAAGAGACAGTGGGAGACTCCAATTTCTCTCTGCATTATAGTGCATGTGTAAAACAGATATACCTTTTCGTTTCTCCTACCCAACCTGTTACACAAACTGGATGATCCAATTACATTATACTTGGCCAATAGCATCCAACCTTCCAGCAGAATTGGGAATTCATTGGTCAACTGGACACGTTTCTTCTCTCTCTCTCTCTCTCTCTCCCCCCGCCCCCGTTGCCTAGCAATCTTACCTACACAACTCTGGTGGGTTCAAGGGTCGCCCTTGCCGCCTGCAAACCATAGGAACAGAGAGGAAGTCATTTCATTCTATCTTCTAGCTTCCCATTATCAGTAAAAGCTGAATATGTCTTTTCACTGCAGCCACAAGCTAAATGGCTACATGCCTAAATGGGAGTGGTGAAATGTGCAAGTCAGATGCCATGAGACAACAGAGGTTCAACACTATTCACCCTGCTGGAGTATAGAGGAAATTCAGTGTGGAGGAGGAGGCGGGGAGGTTGGGGAAATCCCTGCGAGACAGTATGGTGGAGAATGTAGGCCTGCTAAGTGGATGCTAATGTATGCCAATGGGCCCCAACCTTTTATGGTGGGAATCCCATTGCATCATTGGCAGTGTTGATGACAATTTCAGTGGAAAATCCCGCCAATGCAAAAGGTATTTTGGGATGTCCATTGGACTCTCCAAGTCCTCTGGTATTCCTGCCTACTGAAAATATGGGTGGAAAATCCCACCAAAATCTAGGCAGCTGCTGGTAATGGGAGGACAAACACCAATAAGGGATCGAACAATAATGGGGAACGAATAGCAATGCTGGTTGATGGCCTTGGGGGAGTGACTATAATGCTGGAGTGAAAGTAATGGGGAGCAGTAGTTAGGGGGAATAACGGCAACAGAGGGAGTAATGGTCATGGGGAATGTGAAATCAGGGTTATATAAGAGGCCACAATTTAATAAGCTGAGATAATTCAGAAGTTTGTAAGACTGGTGGAGATTATAAAATTTGGAAGATAGGAAACCATGTTCTAATTATACGTCCCAAAAGTGTGTCCTGTATATCTTAATCGTGCTAATATGGAAATACGTAAGAACAAAAGAAATCTTAAATTAATATAATGCTTTAGAACATTTTTCAGAAATTCGCAGATCTCTTCACACAATTTGAATTTCAATCACTATTCTTTCAGTGCAAATCCAGCAACCATACTTGCACAGAGCAGTTTCCCCACAAATGACAATTGATCAAAATATTAAGAGAATTTCTTGCTGAATAGTCCCATTCAAAGGGCTATCCCCAGGATTCTACAGCACCTTTTCAGTACAGTGTGAGCCTGGTTTTGTGCTCAAGTCCTGAAGCCTGTTAACGTAGAGGGATGAGAATGACCCACTGAGCTTCTTGAAGTCTGCTGATATAGAGGGGTGAGAATGACCCACTGAGCTAAGCATTTATACTGGAAGGCACCAAACTTAAAGGAGGCTTTGTAAAGTCTTACCTGTTTCATCATGTAAAAAACAGAAGCACAATAATGTAAGTCATCTGATTTTGTTTTACAAGCTGGAGTTGACTATGTTGGAATTAGCCGGAACTTGGACTTTGCCCCTGGCGTCACGATGCAGACATTCCGCGTCACTGTTCTGGATGACTTGGGCCAGCCTGTCCTCGAGGGACCTGAGAATTTTGAGCTTGTGCTCCGTATGCCAATGAATGCAGTGCTCGGGGAACCTAGCAAGACGACAGTGACCATTAATGATTCCACATCTGATTGTAAGTTTGGAGGCATGGAGCCAGGAACCAACTGTCTTACCCATCTTCTCAACCACACCATCTGATTCTTCTCATTTTAACCAAAGTGCCTTTGTTTTTCTTCCTGTGTGTCTTCAGTGCCTAAGATGCAGTTTAAAGAATTTCATTATATGGGGAAGGAGAAAGCTGGCAAGATTACAGCTGTTGTTTACCGCAGTGGGGATATTAGTTATAAATCCACAGTGCGTTGTTACACTCGCCAAGGCACTGCTCAGGTTATGAGTGACTATGAGGAAAGACCAAATACAGATGATTCCAGCATTACTTTCCAACCTGGTAAGTAGACAGTGTTAATAGACTAATTCCTTGAAAATCCCAAGGGAACCTTGGGATATTCTGTAAGTGACAGGCTCCAGTATAGCATTTTGTGAGTTGTGCATCATAATTATCAATGATAAAAAGCAAAGGGAGAGGGAAGAGAGACTAAATGAGGAGGGAATATAAACGGGATAAAAAAAAAGGATATTCGTGGTTTTGAAGTTTCATTAGAGGAAGATATTCTCCCAATCTCTGTAATTTCAGTGGGATATTTGTGACAACACCAGCAAAATGGTGTTACAGTCTTTTCCCTGGGGTTTTGGTCGCTTTATGTTAGGGAGGGAAACCTGGGATTTTGGCCCAGCAGCTGCTGAGGAATGGTGAGTGACATGGAGGGAAACCTGTACGTGGTGTTCCAAGGTATCTGCTGCTCTTATTCTTCTAGATAGTAATGGTTGTGGGTCTGGAAAGTGCTGTCTGAGGAATCTTGGATGAGTTTTTGCAGTGTGTCTTGTAGATGGTACACAGAACTACCACTGTTCATCAGTGGAGGGATTAAATGTTTATGGAAGGGTAGAAACCCAGCATGGTGCTTTGTCTTGGATGGTGTTGAGCTTCTTCAGTGTTGATGGAGCTGCACTCATCCAGACAAATGTAGAATACTTTATTACATTCTTGACTTGTGTTTTGTAGATAGTGGATGAGCTTTATGGAATCAGGAAGTGAGTTAAGCCAGGCAGGATTTCTAGCCTTTGACTTGCTTTGGTAGCCACAGTATTTGTGGTTGTGAGGTCAATGGTAACCCTTAGGATGTTAATAGTTGGAGATTCAGTGATGGTAATGCCATTGAATGACAAGGAGCAAAAGGGTCCTACAGTGTAGTGATAGAGGTCTTATAAATTAGTTCAACCAATGACTTCTTTCCCTTGATATTTGTTAATCCACCCAAGGTGATTCTACATCTTGGCCTTCCAAGCCCAGGTCAATTCTCCCTTTTGTATTGATCTTGTCTTTTATTAACAGAGCAAACCCACTTTGTTTCTCTTTCTATCTACCCAAAATGTCAAATACCCTTGAATATTCATTTCTAAGCCTTAACCATCTTGCAACCAAGTTTTTTTTAGGTGATCATATCATACACATTGATTTTAATTTGTACCATCAATTCATCCATCTTGTTATGAATTATCTAAATTAAACTCCATCTGTCATTCATCAGCACAGTGGCCCAATTGATCAAGATCCCGTTGCAATCGGAGATAACTTCCTTTATTATCCACTACTCCACTAATCTTGGTGTCATTTGCAAACTTACTAACCATGCCTCCTATATTTTCATCCAAATCATTAATATAAATGACAAGTAACAGTGGACCTAGCACTGATCCCTGAGGCACAATGCTGGTCTCAGGCCTCCAGTTTGAAAAATGATCCTCTACCAGCACACCAATTTTGTATCCATTTAGGTACGTCACCCTGGATCCCGTGAGATTTAATTTTATGCAACAATCTAGTATGCGGTACTTGTCAAAGGCCTTGCCGAAGTCTATGTAGATAACATTAACTGAACTGCCGTCATCTATCTTCTTGGTTACCTCTTCAAAAAAAAATCAATCAAATTTGTGGGACATAATGTTCCACTCACAAAGTCATGCTGACTGTCCCTAATCAGTCCTTGCATCTCTAAATGCCTATAGATCCTGTCTCTCAAAATACCTTACAACAACTAATCCACCACAGATATGAGACATACTGGCCTGCAGTTCCCAGGCTTTTCCCTGCAGCCCTTCTTAAACAAAGGCACATTTGCTACTCTCCAATCTTCAAGCATCTCACCTGTGACTATTGATGATTCAAATATCTGTGCTGGTTATCCCACAATTTCCTTGCTAGCCTCCCAAAATATCTTGGGCTAGACTTCATCAGGTCATCAGACCTTATTTTTAGGTTGATTTTAATGTTTGTATGGTCTGTCACTTCCTTCTGAAACTCTGGTTATCATTCCCCATATTGCTACTCTGCACCCTAACCTTGTCCTTTCTCATTAACTTTCTAAATCTCCCCTCAAATGAACCCTTTCCTCCCGCCTCCATGTATTTCATTTAAAACCCTCTGTGTAACTATAGTGATCTGATTCTCCAGGAAACTGGTTGAAGTGAAGGCCGTCCCAAAAGCACAACTTCCTTTTTCTCCAGTACTAGAGCAGTTGCCCACAAATCAAAACTCATTTCTCCTACACCAGTCTTACAACTGCCTAAAATTATTTTGCCTGTGCTCATTTGCTCCTAACTCAAGTAGTAATCTTGAGATTAATTTGTGGTTCTGCTTCTTAATTTAGCCTCTGGCTGATCATACACCTTCAGCAGAAACTCTTTCTTTGTCCTATTTATGTCATTGTTATCCATGTGGACCGCAACAACTTGATCCTTCCCCACCCGGTCCCAAGTTCTTGTCCCACCCTGAAGAGATGTCCTTGAACCTGTTATAATGCTCTTGTGTGGAGTGAATAGTCTCTACCCCATAACTATGTTAGAGCAATTCCTCTTAATGGAGAGAGTCCAGTTGGTCCTAATGCTTCATAACTGTCATCTAAATTCGAGCCTCCAGTCCAGCCTTGAACTCACTCGATGCATTCTGCCACTTCATGCTGTTGTATGTTTGATTCTATTTTTGGATTTTATTGGTTTCAGTTACGGGTGTCAGCATGCATTATACTCCTGATTGATGATGCTCATATGTAGTATTGTCAGTTTTGAATTTACTATTAGTTACCAGGCTGTACTTCAACCAGTGTAACATTCAAATTGTGTTCTGATGAAATACATTTACATTTGTCTTTAACCGCCTGCTGAGCTACTTAATTAACCCCTTGTATTGGTTCCTATTTCTTTTCACTAAAGTTCAGGGAATCAGACATCAGATCTGTGCTGCGTTTTTCCTTTGAAAGTACTCTTGACACGAATATTAATATGGATGATACCTGCACTGCAGGTTTTTGGCTGTGATTTGGAAAACATTGGCCAAACTTGTTAATGAAATATTAAACAGACATTGTGCCTTTGCTACCTAGGGGAAATAGAAAAATTCTGCACCGTTCCTCTTGTGGATGATACCATTTATGAAGAAGAAGAAGAGTTCCGGCTGGTACTTGGGACACCCCAAAGTGAATCACCATTTGGGGCTTCTTTGGGAGAACAAAATGAAACATTAATCACGATCACGGATGAAGGCGACAGTATGTTTCTGACTTGTGTATTCATTATTCCTCTTTGCTATTTTTGAAGACAAATCAGTGACTGATACACAACTTTGTTTTCAATAGAACCAATTATAAAGTTTTCTCAAACAAAGTACAGCATTCAAGAGCCTCAAGAAGCTGGGGAATTAGCAATCGTGACAATCCCTGTGCTCCGTCAGGGTGACGCATCAAAGGTCTCCATTGTACGAGTTCACACCAAAGACGGTTCGGCCACATCTGGTGAAGACTACAACCCAATATCTAAAGGTCAGATAAAGAAACTGCTCTCTTTACAGTCTGAAGTGACATTCCAGTTATGACCTGGTATGAATTTTGATTTTAATATGCCAGCTTTACACTAATAAATTAATGAAAATATTCTCAATCCGGGTGTAACATCTAGGGTGAGATTTTCAACTTCGAAGTGGGAGACTTCCAATTTCATGATCTACCCTCCATCCTTGCAATACCTGCCCCCCATATTTTCAACTGAGGAGGTCAGCATGGGCTGGAATCAGGGAAACTGCCTCGTTTGGCTGGCCTAGGGGCCTCTGGGGAAGAAGATGGTGAGACTGCAAACTAGAAAACTCACCTCCTTTTACTCCATTCTGTTCATGGCCATTAAGCTCTTGAGTCCTCACTCTCCAACCACATCAATGTCCCCTTAATTTTCTTATTTCCTCTTTATGCCCACTCACTTATTTTGCACTAGAGAACGAACAAGCTTGAAAATCTTTGAAATATTAATGAAATTTAAAAAAAAAATCAAAAATCCCTTTGAAAAACATTGTCTCTCCTATATTCACATAACACTGCCAATCAAACACATGCAGTTAGAGTCCTATTGAAGAAACTTTTAATCCTTGGCATACCTCTTGATATTATTCCAAATAAACACACAAGCATTGAAATACCAGTTCAAGGAATGTTAAACATGTTAAAAATTAATAAACTTATCAAACAAGCAGAGTTAGCTGCACTATCCAAGTTGTGTAACCAGCCCATCATGGCCTAAATGAATTAGTCAGTCTTGGAACTCAGCCATGTTTTCATACTGAGGCCTTCTGGGAAAACAAATGCCTGACTATCTGTTCAGCCTACTTCAATGCTTCGCTAAGCTCCAAGAATTATGGACTCAACCTTCTGGGGTGTGGGGGGTACTGTTAACACAGTTGCAAAAGGGAACTGCTGGCTTTATTTGGTTGATATTTCTTTAAAGTGATTTTCATTTGTATATTTGGACAGGATTAAGTGGTGTTGAAAGGACTAAAGACTTCTTCAATGATTCTTTCACTTTTGTGTTTGTTTTACAAGAATGCAGCAAAGTTTTTCAAAGGGATTTTTGAATGGCTGATTATGTTTGTTATTTCATGAGCATTTCAGGACATTAAATTAATTTGAAAGTCAAGTCATGAGGGCTGGAGGTTTCCTGTCCTACCTGCCATGGGAACTGTAACAGGCAGGACGTGAATCATGCAAAGGTCTGTTTGTCCTTGAACATAGAACATGACAGCGTAGTACAGTCCCTTCGGCCCTCGATGTTGCATTGACCTGTGAAACCAATCTAAAGTCAATCTTACCTACACTATTCCAATATCATCCACGTGCTTATCCAATGACTATTTAAATTCCTTTAATGTTGGCGAGTCCACTACTGTTACAGGCAGGGCATTCCAAGCTCTTACTGCTTTCTAAGTAAAGAACCTACCCCTGACATCTGTCCTATATTTACTACCCCTCAATTTAAAGCTATGCCCCTTTGTATTAGCCATCTCCATCTGAGGAAAAAGGCTCTCACTGTCCACCCCATCTAATCCTCTGATCATCTTATATGCCTCTATTAAGACACCTCCTAATTTTCTTCTCTCTAACGAAAGCAGCTTCAGCCTTTCCTCATAAGACCACTCCATAATACCAGGCAACATCCTGGTAAATGTCCTCTGCACCCTTTCCAATGCCTCCACATCCTTCCTATAATGCAGTGAACAGATCTGTACACAATACTCCAAGTGCGGCCGCACCAGAGTTTTGTACAGCTGCAACATGACCTCGTGGCTCCAAAACTCAATCCCTCTACCAATAAAAGCTAACACACCGTACGTCTTCTTAACAACCCTATCAACCTGGGTGCCAACTTTCAGGGATCTATGCGCAAGAACACTGAGAGCTCTCTGCTCACCACACTACCAAGTAACTCACCATTAGCCCAGCACTCTGCATTCCTGTTACTCCTTCCAAAGTGATTCACTTCACATTTTTCTGCATTAAATTTCATTTGCTATCTCTCAGCCCAGCTCTGCAGCTTACCTATGTCCCTCTGTAACCTGCAACATTCTTCCCATTGTCCATAACTCCACTGACTTTAGTATCATCCACAAATTTACTAACCCATCCTTCTACATCCTCATCCAGGTCATTTATAAAAATGACAAACAGCAGTAGACCCAAAATGGATCCCTGTGGTACAACGCTAGTAACTGAACGCCAGGATGAACATTTCCCATCAATCACTATCCTATGTCTTCTTACAGCTAGCCAGTATCTGATCCAAACTGCTAAATCACCCTCAATCCCATGGCTCCTTATTTCCTGCAATAGCCTACTGTGGGGAGCCTTTCAAATGCTTTACTGAAATCCATGTACACCAGATCAACTGCTTTTCGCTCATCCACCTTTTTGGTCACCTTTTCAAAGATCTCAATAAAGTTTGTGAGGCTCGACCTACCTTCAAAAAATTGTGTTGGCTATCCCTAATCAAATTATTCCTTGGACAGGATTTTCCGGTCTTGGGTAAGCGAGGCTGGAAAATCCCATCCAAGGTCTCTGACGCACATTAATATTTGAATCTCCATATTGCAGAATGTAGAAGAGAGTTTCTTTTTTCCCCTGGAGAAAGGACTCTGATGCATCCAAACCCTTGCACAGTGATAAAAAATTTAATGCCCCGTTATCTTTTAAGGACAGAACCCAACAATCAATCACTGCATTAAAAACATACTTAAAGCCATAAAAACGCATTAAATATAACCTAAAAAGTTCTAAAAATACATTAGACACTATGAAACCTTTTAAACTTTTAAAATAGGACGGATGTCAGAGGCAGGTTCTTTACACAGAGGGTGGTGAGAGCGTGGAATGCCCTGCCTGCAGCAGTTGTGGACTTGCCTACTTTTGGGGCATTCAAATGTTCAGTGGATAGGCATATGGATGATATTGGAATAGTTTAGGTTAGAGGGTCCACTGGCCAGCGCAACATCGAGGGCCGAAGGGCCTGTACTGCGCTGTAATGTTCTATGTACTATGTCCTAAACTGTCAAAAAGTTCAAGATTCCAGAAGAGAGTTCCCCAAGGTGCTGTGAGACTTTGTGCAAGGTGCTGTGAACCTAATCTCCTGAAAAAGCCAGGCTGACTCCATTAGAATTGGGGATTGGTCTAAAATGTCCACTCCCATGATGGATCCTGTAATGTCAGGAGTGCTGAGTGTGGACTCATGAAATGCATTCTTATTCCACACTGGCAAATTTGTCAGGAAGGGGAATAAGGACTGGAATGCTGGAACCAGGTCCAGCCCACTATTTTTAAAGCCCTCCTGCTCTTTTTCGATATGGATGGAGTTATGAAAATTCAGCCCCCAATTCGATATTTCTTTAAAAAAAAACCCTGGAATTCACAGTATTTTGCTTTTGTTTTAGATATTTCTAAATATATTGTCAATAATTTGTGTGCAAAATCTAAACTTGTTCCAATTTAACAAATAATAATTGAATTTTGTGCTTGTTAGTGAGATAGTAATGCAACAGCTTTCTTAAACGGCCAAATAAATGATGCCACTATGTTACGACCCGACCTTTAGTCAGCAATCATTCATTCAGATACATTAATGCAGACTTTTGTCAGAACAGAAAACCAGATGGCATCAACAATCTAATAAGGAGAAGATATTTTGTTTACTGTGGCCTTTGTTTTCAGACATGGAGTTTAAGGAAGGGGAGACTGAGCATTTTATACACATTGAAGTTGTGTATGATGGAGAACAGGAGATGAGAGAAGCTTTTACTGTTCACTTGAAGCCTGATGAGAACATGGTGGCTGAAACACAGGTTTGTCCTATATGGGAATCTTCAACAATAGGCATAGTCTAAAGACAAGGATATGTCATTAGGACATTAGGACGGCGGCGTGGGCTCGTTGGGCCGAAGAGCCTGTTTCCCGTGCTGTGTTGCTCTTTGTTCTTTGTTCTTGTCCCTCTGCTGCTGATAGATGGGTTTTGTCACTCTAGGCTTAACAAATCTGCTGAGTTTTGAAGTGAATGCATATTGCCTTGTGCAAAATATCACTGGAAAATAAATAATTAATGCCTTGCAAGGATTTATTTTTCAAACCAGGTAAAACATTCCATTGGTTTGGCTTAAAAAATTAATTAAGTTTAAGTAAAGGGGTTGGTAAAATTATGGAACTACGTTCTGTCCAGAACCTGGATGGAGAAATGTAATGCATTTTCTGGGAGCCGGCAGGCTTATCGAAACCTCAGTGTGTCAAGAAGGAAGTCAGCACACACTCTCACCCACTATACCTTGAAATGACAAAAGAAAACTCCTCCAGCAGTGTCCAAATCTGGAACACACCTTGGTATCTGCAAAAGCCGCACATCCAAATTTCTAAGTCACAACTTTAATTTGGTAAGCTTTACTCAACAAAGAAAGAAAGTACTTTGATTTCTCATTTTGAATTTCAGAGGATACGAGAGATATATTTTGCCTAATATATATCTTCTGCAACACTGCCCTGCACCCATGAGGGACCTTGTGGTTGAGACATGAAATGTAACATGCAGGCTTTGTCTGTTTCAAGTTTATTATTAGTTGAATGAGTTATTAAATGAGTCATTAATTCCTGTCATAAGTCCTGTAATGAAGTAAAGTCTGCTGTATTGACATTCGATTATAATTTTTATCATTAATGGTTTGTCGTTTATAGGTTAAGTCTCATGTGCACTTGTAACTTCCACGAAACCTTCTCCCAATTGTCACTGTAACTTCAGTGCAAAACTGTTTGCTTTAGATTGTTCTGACTTTTCCCAAAGTTATAGTGAAAGTTTGGAGAAAGTCCTCTGGAATTAGCATTTATTTTTCCACTGTCTCAAGAATAGGAGTCAAGATAGTTTGTGCTAATTCACTGCATGAATTCCAAATGCGAGGACTTTTGTTCAACCCAGGCCCTGCCACATTCCCAGAAATGAACAGCAATCTTCCAATTCAATGCTGCTACAACTGAGCCACCCTTGCTGCCAGTATTTATTGCATTTGGCACACTATTCTCCAATAATTATAAGTGGGAAACTATGGGTTGGAATTCCCATGGGTGTTGTGAGTGGACAAAACTCTGTGGGCACAAAAATTATTGATAGTGGCTGAACAGGTTGAGAAGGCTGTTAAAATAAGTAAATAGGTTTATTCACCTTGTTAACAGAGACACAAGCCCCAATCTTCCGCTGACCAGCAACCATTATTAGATTGCTCTCCACTTGAAATTTTCCATGCCTCAACATAACTCCTGATTTCTTACTGAGTCTTCTATGTCTGGCTTCTCAGGGATGGCATGGTGGCACAGTAGTTAGCACTGTTGCCTCACAGCGCCAAGTGTCCCGGGTTCAATTCTGGCATTGGTGACTGTATGTGTAGAGTTTGCACATTCTCCCTGTGTCTGTATGGGTTTCTTCAGGTGCTCCGGTTTCCTCCCATAGTCCAAAGATATGCAGATCAGGTTGATTGGCCATGTTAAATTTGCCCCTTAGTGTCAGGGGGATTAGGAGGGTAGTTAGAGGCTATAGGGATAGGACTTACATTGTTGTCGATGCAGACTTGATGGACCAAATGGCCTTCTTCTTCAGTACTGTAAGGATTCTATGATTCGGCAGGAGTATAACGTTCCCTTGGAAAATGTTTTTGCAGCGCTAGAGTGTCCGGAGGAAGACTGGACACATCCCATTTTTGCCGTGCTAAGTTTGTATGTTCAGTGTGAATGTTAGTGAATGTATGATAGGATGGGGTGGGAGGATGGGTTAGATAAGTGCAAGAGTGGATACTGTGGCGGATAGATGGGGTGGTGGTGGGTAGGGTGGCAGTTTGGTAAGGTGGTTACTGGTAGGGTAGCAGGTGGTTCAGGTAATTGATGGGTGAGGTGGTAGATAGATGATGTAACTGGTAGGTGACTGAAGTGGTAAGTGTGTAACATAGTAGTTGGGTGGCGGGGTGTAGTCAGGGGGGTGATAGTTGGTGGGTCAGTGTGAATTGGGCGAGGGTCTCCAGTATGAGAGATTGGATAAATACTTGAAGAGAAAATATTACAGTGCTTTGGGAAAAGAGAGAAATGCGACTAATTGAAAGCACTACAAAAGTGCTTGCATATGAATGATGGGCCAAATGGTCTCCTGTACTGTGTAATTCTATTGGGATGGTTAGCTCAGTTGGCTGGACAGCTGGTTCATGACACAGAATGATGCCAATAATAGGGGTTCACTGTGAGATTTTAACAGCAATTTATTTTAATATTCATCAGCCTGGATGTATAAGTGCTATTCCTTATTGGTAAACTACTCAAGATACTTCTGGTATCTTTTTTATTTCACCGGATGCTTTTATTATCTGTGACATTATAATTTTCAACGTTAAAATTTCCTGTATTCACCTTGTGAATGTTCCTTCTGCTGACCAAAATGCTATGATGTATTGTGAAAATAAAGAGTGTCATTGTATTAGTTTTAATGATTCTGTGCTACTGACTGCTTTAGTGAAAACATTCTAATTAGAGTCTGATGTTCATCTATTCCATATCGGTGACTGTGTGTTTTATTTGTTTGCTGCTTATTCAGATGAACAAAGCTATTGTGTACATTGAAGAAATGGACAGTGTGGCTGATGTTACCTTCCCAGCTGTCCCACAGGTTGTTTCACTGCTAATGTACGATGACACCAGCAAAGCAAAAGAAACTCCCAACCCACCAGCTGGCTACCCCACTGTCTGCGTTACGGTAAAAGCTATTTAAAAA
Organism: Sphyrna mokarran; assembly: GCA_024679065.1. Taxonomy (NCBI): domain Eukaryota; kingdom Metazoa; phylum Chordata; class Chondrichthyes; order Carcharhiniformes; family Carcharhinidae; genus Sphyrna; species Sphyrna mokarran. The sequence goes on from JAGIQG010000001.1 coordinate 136,664,705, forward strand.
AAAACTGCTTTTAGTGTCATATTGTTGTTATTGGGAATATCGCCGCAATCTTCTGTGGGCAGCACAATGACACAGTGATTAGCGCTGCTGTCTCACAGCTCCAGAGACCCAGGTTCAATTCCGGCCTCAGGTCACTGTCTATGTGAAGTATGCACATTCTCCCTGTGTCTGTGTGGGTTTCCTCCGGGTGCGCCAGTTATCTCCCACTCTCTAAAGATGTGCAGGTTAGGTTGACTGGCCATTCTAAATTTATCCTTAGTGTCAAGGGGATGAAATACTGGACGTGCGGGGATGGGGCCTGAGTGGGATTGTAGTTGATGAGAATCTGATGGTCCAAATAGCCTCCTCCTACACTATGGTGATTCTATGATTTTAGTTAATACATCCTACTGACTTGTTCCACACAGCTCTCTTGGCCTTATAGTGACACCTAGTCTGCATTCAGGCAGTTCAGAAATGCTACAGTGCCACAAGCCACTAGGAGATGTCACTAATACAGCTTCTGCCGCGCTCTAATAACCTGTGTTTTAATTTGATCTGTTTAGACAGAGAGCTTACACTTTGACTTTCCTTCTACAGGCCTGCAATCCAAAATATTCAGAGTATGATAAGACTGGGTCAATCTGTTCAGCTGAGAATATTAATGACACTTTGACCCAATTCCGCTGGCTTGTGAGTGCTCCTAGCGGCCAGGATGGAGTGACCAGCCCCATGCGTGAAGTGGATTCCAACACCTTCTTTACCAGCACCAAGCTCATCACCTTGGACTCAGTCTACTTCCAGGCAGGCTCCAGGGTGCAGTGTGCTGCCCGAGCTTTTACTGCTACTGGTGAAGCAGGTCTTGAACTTCTCAGTCCCATCATTACAATCAGCATGGAAGATGGTAAGCAGATGGGTGCAACAAGCCGAGATTTGAAAAATTCATTTTAACATCTTTCACCACCAGTTCTGTCCTTTAAAAAATTGTTTTTTTTTTCATATTTTTTCTTCCTGTTGTTTGAGAGTGTTGAATCATTGCTTGGATACCAAGCTCTTGCATCTCAGCCAAGTGGGAATTCCCCATGTGTGAGTGCTGGCAAACTATCTGCCCAAAGCGGTATCACCGTTAAATTTGACTCTATCTCATCCATTGCCCACACATGCAAACTGTTAAACTCACTCCATCAGAAAAGAAAGAGGCAAAAATAGAGGTAAGGTATGAGAAAGACAAAAAGTGGACCACTGGAAAATGAAGCTAGAGAACTAATAATAGGAAATAAAGCAGTGGCAGAGGAACTGAAGAGTTACTTTGCATCAGTCTTCACGGTGCAACATACCCAGTGGAATGCCAGAGCTCCAGGAGAGTCAGGGACTGCACGTGAGTGTAGTGGCCATCACTAAGGAGAAGCTTCTGGGGAAATTGAAATATCTGAAGGTTGATAAATCTCCTGACTGGATGGACTACACCTCAGGGTTCTGAAAGAGATCGCTGAGGAAGTTGTGGAGGCATTGGTGGTGGTCTTTCAGGAATGACTGGAGGCAGGGAGGATACCAGAGGATTGGAAAGTAGTTAATGTAACACCACTGTTTAAGAAGGGAAGGAGGCAGCAGATGGGAAATTGTAGGCCAGTTAGCCTGACATTGGTCATTGTCAAGATTTAGAGTCCATTATTAAAGATGTGATCACAGAGTACTTGGAAGTGCATGATAAAATAGAACTGAGTCAACGCAGCTTTGTTAAGGGGAGGTCATGTCTGACAATTCTGTTAAGAGTTCTTGGAGGAGATAACAAGGAAGTTAGATAAAGAAGCAGTGGATGTGATTTATTTAGATTTCCAGAAGCCTTTGACTAGGTGCCATATAGGAGACCGTTAAATAAGTTAAGTGCCCATGGTGTTAATGGTAAGATCCTGGCATATATAGAGGATTGGCTGACTGGCAGAAGGCAGAGAGTGAGGATAAAGGGGTCTTTTTCAGGATGGCAGCCAGTGACTTGCGGTGTGCCTCAATGGTCTGCTGGGACCACAACTTTTCACAATATACATTAACAATTTGGAAGAAGGAATTGAAGGCACTGTTGCTAAGTTTGCAGGTGGTACAAAGATATGTCTTATGGTCTTACGATCTAAGAGTGTAAAAGCTAGTCAAAATTTGTAATTCTTAGGTTGTGTCATCAACATAGAAAATAGAAGCAGGAGTAGGCCATTTGGCCCTTTGAGCCTGCTCCGCCATTCATTTTGATCATGGGTGATCATCAAATTCAACGTGTTCATCCTGCCTTCCTCCATATCCCTTGATCCCTTTAGCCTTGAGCTATGTCTAATTTCTTTTTGAAATGACACAACATTTTAGTCTCAACTACTTTCTGTGGTAGTGAATTCCATAGATTCACCACTCTTTGAACATAGAACATTACAGCGCGGAACAGGCCCTTCGGCCTTCGATGTTGCGCCGACCAATTGAGAAAAAGCAATGACCCTCTAACTTAAACCATTCCCTTTTCATCCATAAACCTATCCACTGACCACTTAAACGCCCCCAAACTTGGCGCATCTACAACTGCTGCAGGCAGGGCATTCTATACCCTTACCACCCTCTGGGTAAAGAACCTACCTCTGACATCTGTCCTATAACTACCACCTCTTAATTTAATGCTATGTCCCCTCATGCTAGCTTTCTCCATCCGAGGAAAAAGGTTATCACTGTCTACCCTGTCTAATCCTCTGATCATCTTATATGCCTCAATAAGGTCTCCTCTTAGCTGCCTTCTTTCTAATGAAAACAACCTCAAATCCCTCAGCCTCTCATAGAACATAGAACATAGAACATTACAGTGCAGAACAGGCCCTTCGGCCTTCGATGTTGCGCCGACCAATTATGAAAAAAGCAACGACCCTCCAAACTAAACCATTCCCTTCTCTTCCATAAACTTATCAACTAACCTCTTAAACGCCACCAAACGTGGCTCATCTACAACTGCCGCAGGCAGGGCATTCCACTCCCGAACCACCCTCTGGGTAAAGAACCTACCTCTGATATCCATCCTATAACTATCACCCCTTAATTTAAAGCTGTATCCCCTCGTGCTAGCTTTCTCCATCCTAGGAAAAAGGCTATCACTGTCCACCCTATCTAAACCTCTAATCACCTTATATGTTTCGATAAGGTCTCCTGGTTAAGGCAGTCAAGTGGATAAAGTTGTTAAGAAGGCTTATGGAGTCTTAGCTTTTATTGGTAGGGGGATTGAATTTAGGAGCCGCAGCATCATGTTGCAGCTGTACAAAACTCTAGTGCGGCCGCACTTGGAGTATTGTGTGCAGTTCTGGTCGCCACATTATAAGAAAGATGTGGAGGCATTGGAGAGGGTACAGAGGAGGTTTACTAGGATGTTGCCTGGTATGGAGGGCAGGTCCTATGAAGAGAGGTTGAAGGATTTGAGGTTGTTTTCGTTAGAAAGGAGGCGGCTAAGAGGGGATCTTATTGAAGCATATAAGATGATTAGAGGTTTGGATAGGGTGGACAGTGATAGCCTTTTTCCTAGGATGGAGAAAGCTAGCACGAGGGGACACAGCTTTAAATTAAGGGGTATGAGTTATAGGACGGATATCAGAGGTAGGTTCTTTACTCAAAGAGTGATTAGGGAGTGGAATGCCCTGCCTGCAGCTGTTGTAGATGCGCCAAGTTTGGTGCGTTTAAGAGGTTAGTTGATAAGTATATGGATGAGAAGGGAATGGTTTAGTTTGGAGGGGCATTGCTTTTTATTTTGGTCGGCACAACATCGAAGGCCGAAGGGCCTGTTCTGTGCTGTATTGTTCTATGTTCTATGTTCCCTCTTAGCCGCCTCCTTTCTAACGAAAACAACCTCAAATCCCTCAGCCTCTCCTCATAAACCTGCCCTCCATACCAGGCAACATCCTGGTAAACCTCCTCTGTACCCTCTCCAATGCCTCCACATCTTTCTTATAATGTGGGGACCAGAACTGCACACAATACTCCAAGTGCGGCTGCATTAGAGTTTTGTACAGTTGCAACATGATGTTGCGGTTCCGAAATTCAATCCCCCTACCAATAAAAGCTAAGACTCCGTATGCCTTCTTAACAACCTTATCGACTTGACGCCTACTTTCAGGGATCTATGCACAAATACACCAAGATCCCTCTGTTCATCAACACGATTAAGAATCCTACCATTAGCCCTATACTCTACACATTTATTATTCCTGCCAAAGTGCATTACCTCACACTTTTCCACATTAAACTCCATTTGCCACCTCTCGGCCCAGCTCTGCAACTTGTCCAAGTCTTCTGCAAACTATAACACCCCTCTTCACTATCTACCACTCCACCGACTTTAGTGTCATCTGCAAATTTACTAATCCATCCTTCAATACCCTCATCCAGATCATTTATAAAAATTACAAACGCAGGGGCCCCAAAACAGGCCCCTGAGGTACACCACTCGTAACCGAACTCCATGATGAATATCTCCCATCAACCACCACCCTCTGTCTTCTATCTGCTAGCCAATTCCTAATCCAATTAGCTAAAACACCCTCTATCCCATACATCTGCATTTTCTGCAGAAGCCTTCCATGGGACACCTTATCGAATGCCTTACTAAAGTCCATATATACCACATCAACCGCCTACCCCCATCCACCTCTTTGGTCACTTTTTCAAAAAACTCAATAAGGTTAGTAAGGCACGACTTACCCTTCACAAAACCATGCTGACTATCCCCAATCAATTCATTTCTCTCTAAATAACTATAAATCCTATCCCTAATAATTCTCTCCAATACTTTGCCCACAAAAGAAGTAAGACTCACCGGCCTATAATTCCCCGGAAAGTCTCTCTTCCCCTTCTTGAACAATGGGACCACATTCGCTATCCTCCAGTCTTCCGGAACTATACCCGTAACCAACGAATCTCGTCATAAGACCTTCCCTCAATACCAGGCAACATCCTGGTAAACCTCCTCTGCACCCTCTCCAATGCCTCCACATCCTTCTTATAATGTGGTTACCAGAACTGTACACAATACTCCAAGTGCGGCCGCACCAGAGTTTTGTACAGTTCCAACATGACTTTGCGGCTCCGAAATTCAATCCCCCTACCAATAAAAGCCAAGACTTCGTATGCCTTCTCAACAACCTTCTCGACTTGACTGCCTACTTTCAGGGATCTACGCACATATAAACCGAGATCCCTCTGTTCTTCAACATTATTAAGATGTCCTACCATTAGCTCTATACTCTATACGTTTGTTATTTCTGCCAAAGTGAATTACCTCACACTTTTCCGCATTAAACTTTGGGTGAAGAAATTTTTCTTCATGTCAGTCCTAAAAGATTTACCCCTTATCTTCAAACTATGACTTCTAGTTCTGGACTCAATAGTACATTTTTCTAGCACTAGGCCTATATTAGGAAGCCTTTAAAATACCACAACTTTGAATTCACACCCCATTTGGAGGAATTTGTAGAATTGGTGGAATCCCTGGTGAAAATGAGGTCAATGGCCATTTTTAGCTGCTTATTTCAGAAGTTTCATTCCAAATCCCCACCAAAGTCTTTTGTATTTTTATAACTTCTCTGAGTTGTAGTTCAAATAACAGAGATAGAGGTTTACAAGATGTTGAGAGGAATAGATAGGTTGGACTCTCAGAGACTATTTCCCAGGGCTAAAATGGTCGTGATGAGAGGGCACAGGTTTAAGGTGCAGGGAAGCAAGTACAGAGGGGATGCTAGGGCAAAGTTTTTCACTCAGAGGGTCGTGAGTGAATGGAATCGGCTGCCGTCGGTGGTGGTGGAGGCGAACTCGCTGGGGTCTTTTAAAAGACTTCTGGATGAGTATATGGGATCCAATGGGATTGGGGGTTATAGATAGGTCTATGGCTGGTAGGTTTTGATGTGTTCGGCACAACTTGTGGGCCGAAGGGCCTGTTTGTGCTGTAGTGTTCTATGTTCTATGTTCTATAGCTCTTGAATTCATTCTCCACATCGTTATTTTAAGCAGACAAATAATGCAGCGCTTATTTATTACTTAAACTTTAATCCTCATTGTGTTTTACGAACGTACTGTTAGTGCTGATGTTACTCCAAGTAAACAATAGAGAGAAGAGTTTCATTTATTAATGTTTGAAATCAAATATCTTGCATTACTCTAGCATCATTTCAGTGACTTAGCTTTTATATTTACCACATGATTGACTTGTCTAAAGTACACAGCTCCTGCCTTAAAGTCTAATTGGTCACAAGAAATTTGTATCTGAAGAACATCTTGATGAAAGAAAGAATTCTATTCTTATAAATTATTTTTAATGTGATGCTTTGAGTTAAGAAGCTCTGAAAATCCATTTGGATAATAAAATTAGCAATAAATATCACACAACGCCAAGAATAAAAGTTGTTGCTACACTGCTTTCAACAGTGTAGAAATGACAGTCACTGTACTTTGAATAGACGTGCTTGTTTAGTGACGCTATTTTCAATGGTTTATGCGGTTACAGCCTGAAATCCCCATATAATTGTTGTTTGCAGGTCTTTGCCAGTCACGTGTTCTGGGAGCAGTTGGTGCAGAACCTTTCTCTGCAAAATTACGCTACACTGGCTCAGATGACCCTGACTACCCAAACCTTATCAAGCTGACTGTGACAATGCCTCACATGGATGGTAACTGCATCTTCACTATTGTAATTGTCCAACATCCATTTCACTGTCCCCTCTTTTAGTTGCTGCTTTTCGCACCAATCGTGCCAGCTTCAGAACTGTTGGTATTTATGGGAATAACGGAAACATCAGCAACTGTTTAAAAACATACATGAATGTAGTTTATTTAAAGAGTAAAAGGGAAAATGGAATAAATGATAATAGTGATTAGATGACACAAAACTCGTGTTTTAAAAGAAAGAAGAAAGCATGATAAATTAAGGATTCCTGCAACTCTGAGATCTTGGAAAATAATGGCTTTAATAAAGTCAGAGGAAAAAAGTGTGAAAGGTGGCAGATTTCAAGCCAATAATGAACATGGGAGTAAAGTTTAGAGGAGCACTAGTCAAAGTATTATTGATCATCAAGAGGGAAGGAGTTGACAATAGAGAAAGGGATGGAAATTCAGTTTATACAGGTTTACAAAGAGGCAGTATGTCCTGGCCACCTCTTACACAGTAAGAAATCTCACAATACCAGGTTAAATTCCAACAGCTTTATTTGGTAGCAAAAGCCACTAGCTTTCGGAGTGCTGCTCCTTCGTCATGTAAGTGGGAGCTTTGTTCACAAACAGGGCATATAAAGACACAAACTCAATTTACAAAATAATGATTGGAAAGTGAGTCTTTATGCTCTAACTTGTTTTTTCATATTTGGCTGGTAACTTATTAGAGATTTTCATGTGAAATAATGAAAGAACATTTGGAAATACCACCAAAGAATACTAACATCGAAAGAGGATGCACTAGGCAGTAATAATTTATCAAAGAGCAAATGATCAATATTGGGAATATAACTGGTGGCAAATAGTGGGGGAAGCTGGAGATTCCCAGCTCTTTGTTCACCACCCCACAGTTGTCTTGTTCATTAAAATAAATGCAGATTTGTGAGCGCACAAATGGAAAACCGCAGCTTGAAATGCCATTTGGAAGATAAAAGGATAGGATTCTGCCTCCTTTAAAACGTAGCCTCAGAGATTCCTAAAGCTGTTTATTAGCAGGGAATAAAACTCAAGGGTTTTAGTGTAATTCACCAGGCATTTAAAACTATAGCCTGAATTAGTCAAATCAAAATATCTATCTGTCTGACAGTGGTCCATGTTAGAGCTCGAGTATTCTTTATCCAAATCTTTCAGGACCGATTGCATTTTGGATTTCAGATAATTCTTGTTTTAACGTAAACTCATAATATAAACTTAACATAAACCTAGGCTAGACAGAGTCTAAGTTAATATAAATGACTAGAAAAGTAAATATCACTGAATAATAAATACAAGGTACCTGTCATAAGCTTCTTTTTGACACGTTCACCACAGTGCATCACAGTGCAGGCAAAGGATTGGACTCCAGCACTAAAGGTCCATAAGGTTTAAAATTTTGGGTGTGTTTGGTTTTTGGATTTATAAATGCAGGCTACTCAACCTGAACTTCAAAATTTGAATGTTGCCACAAGTCCATGCACAATCTCTTGCAATTAGAATGATCTCTTCTGTAGTATGTGCTAACTGACTGTCTTTTAATTTACAGGCATGCTCCCCGTCATCTCATCTCGGCCACTGTCCAATTTCGAGTTGACCTTAAGCCCAGATGGCACCCGTGTTGGTAACCATAAGTGTTCCAATCTTTTAGATTATAATGAAATACCCACTCGTTATGGTTTCATTAATGATGCCACAAAGAACCCTGAGGTGATTGGAGAAACATCTCCATATCAATACAGCACTGCCCTGCGTTCTGCCAGTACTCTTCGATTCTACCGTAACCTCAATCTTGAAGCATGTATCTGGGAATTCACTAGCTACTATGACATGTCTGAACTTTTGACTGAGTGTGGAGGCACCATTGGAACTGATGGACAGGTAAGGTGGATTGTGTTCAAATGCGTATGGGTAGTTATTTATTTCTGTGGTAAGAAAGTTTTTCTTATCTAGCCTTTTAGAATAAATGGATAATAGCCCTATCAAAGTAGCAGACAACATATTATTACATTAAAGTCCTGTCAGCACTTACCGAATTTTGGCCTCAGGAACATCCTCAATTTTAGTTTTGACACCATTAGTGGCTGTAGTTTGAGCTGCCTAGGCCTTTGGCTCTGAAATTCTGACCATTTTTTCCTTTAATTTTTCCTTAAAATCTACCTTGACCAAATGTTTGGCCACCTGATATATTTCCTTATGTGTCCCAGTATCATCATTTGTTTTGTAATGCTCTTGTGAAGCAACTTGCGTTGCTTTATTTCATTAAAGATGTTGCATAAATATAAGTTGTTGTTGTTATTGCTAATGTCATTCACAGTAATTTCAATGGTAAAGAGTTCAGTTATAGCTAAAACATGAATGATTAAAGAAAGAGTTCTTGGTTGTGTGCACTGAACTGCTTTATGCACTGCAAAACCTATTGCATTTTTGGGTATCACTCCCTGTGGTGATCTTTAAGGATCATTCTGCAGAGTAAAGTTCAGATGATTCAGGAAACAGGTTGGGGCATCTCCCTATTCAGCAGAGCTTGCTGTTCCAGCACCTTCTTGGGAGGCAAATATCCACCTATAAATAAGTGTGTTGATTTTCCCTATACTGGTGAATAAGAGTGTAATGAGATTATGAGGGGTATAGATGGAGTAAACAGGGTTAAGCTTTTTCCTAGGATGGACTTGAATAGCACGAGGGGTCACGGGCTTAGGGTGAGGGGGTTAAGGTATAATTTGGATGTTAGAGGGAGTTTTTTCACACAGAGGATGGTGGGGGTATGGAATGCGCTGCCAAGTAAAGTGGTGGAAGCAGGTACCCTGGAGTTATTTAAGAAATACTTAGATGGACACATGAACAGAATGGGAATGGAGGGGTATAGAAAACTGATTTAAAATAGGGATCATGAGCCTTGGGAGTCCCTGGGAAGTGTGTAAATAGATGATGATATTGATGTACTTGTTTTTATCCTATAGATGCTTTGGTCCACCTTGTTGTCTAACAAGGGGCATACACGTGATGGGTCGTGAGAGGGCTGCTCTTGAATTTTTTTCGAGGAGTATCCTAGTGCTTCACGTCATTAGTGTATGCTTGACCTGGACCATTTGATGGGCAACACGACAGCTCAGTGACTATCGCTGTGCTGTGCAGATACATGGATTTGGCCTGTGTCTGTGGGAGTTTGCGCATTCTCCCAGTGTTTGCGTGGGTTTTCTCCGGGTGCTCTGGTTTCCTCCCACATCCCAAAGATGTGCTCTTAGGCTAATTGGCAAAACAAAATTCTCCCTAAATTGTCTCAAATTTGTTTTTTAATCCATAGATCTATAAACATGGACAGGGATCGCGGGTAGAGGTGGGAACATCGGGGTGGCGGCGTGGGCTCGTTGGGCCGAAGGGTCTTTTCCCGTGCTGTTTTGTTCTTTGTTCTTTGTTTTTTGTTCTTTAAAAGTGAGCCTTGAACTGTGAGTACACAAGTTCGAATGAAGTTGAGATAATGAAGAATAATTACAAAAATGCCACTATTTGGATCCTTTTGATGCTTCTGTGGAGGATTGGACGCAGTTCATAGAGAGTTTGGACTATTAAAAAGAGGCTGAGGGACTTGAGGTTATTTTCATTAGAGAGAAGAAGGTTAAGAGGTGACCTGATTGAGGCACACAAGATGATCAGAGGGTTATATAAGGTGGACAGTGAGAGTCTTTTTCCTCGGATGGTGATGGCTAACACGAGGGGACATAGCTTTAAATTAAGAGGTTGTAATTATAGGACAGATGTCAGAGGTAGGTTCTTTACTCAGAGGGTGGTGAGAGCGTGGAATACCCTACCATCAGCAGTTGTGGACTCAACAACTTTGAGGGTGTTCAAATGGTCAGTGGATTCGCATATGGATAACATTGGAATAGTTTAGGTTAGAGAGTCATTAGATTGGTTCCACTGGTTGGCGCAACATTGAGGGCCGAAGGGCCTGTACTGCACTGTAATGTTCTATGTTCTATTACTTTCAGCCAATGAAATAGAAGAGGAGGGAAAAGAAAGGAAATCCTTCTCGTGTGTGTGTGTGTGTGTGTGTGTGTGTGTGTGTGTGTGTGTGTGTGTGTGTGTGACTCAGATTTACAATTTGAATTGCAGTTCCACAACTCCAAGACAGATCCATGAATTGGTAAAGTCATACTTCCAAACAAAATTGTCAGTTATATTGCAGAGGCTTAAGTTTAAACAAGGAGGAGAATCCCAGGGAATTGTGACTTAATCACTAAGTTGAAACAAATCTTGGAGCACTGTCACTTTGGAACCGACTTGAATGATATGCTGTGAAACATATTAGTCTGCGGAGTGAACAATGAGGATTTTCAATGGTAGTTAGGAGTAAAGGTGGATATATATTTTAAGTGTGTGTTGGAAATAATACTGGCAATGGAGAACATTGGAAAGGATGCACAAGAGCTATAAAGCATGCAAAATGGTGCTGTTCACCAGTTAGGACAGAAACTTTCAGTCAGCAGTGGTGCCAAAAAAAAAGTAAAAGTGGGAAGTGAATTCAGCCATAAAAAAAACAAGCTTTAGAAGAGGACGTCTGCAAATATTGAAGCAGAATTTTATCATTTTGGGGACGACTACTCCCCTGAATCCTGTTGCAATGAAGAGGCTGATTTTTTTTTCTCTGTCACAGGAAAGGCCATTTAAGATGCAATGCAAAATCAAATCAAGTCTACCCACTAGCTGATTAAATAGAATGTCAGCACCAACTATTTAGATGGTCACTCCCTGTTTAATGTGAAAGTGGGCAAGATAGCCCCCATTATTGTAATACTCTTGGGAAATGGGAAATATCTTAAGATGAGAAAACACATTGGAGCATCTGCTAATGTGATAAGTCAACATACATTTTGGTAGTCGAGAGAAGGAGTCCATTGTAAATAAGCAACCCCAATTTTTTAACTTTAATCCCGAGTTCTAGATTCTCCAACAAGAGGAAACCACACTATCAGGATCTTAAAGATTTCAATCAAGTTGCTTCTTATTCTTTTAATTTTCAGTTAAGCCTAACAAGTTGAACCTTTCCTCATAAAACAACGCACCTGTTCCAGATATTAGTTGTCTGAACTGCTTCTATTGCATTTGCATTCTTTTTTAAATAAGGAGGCCAATACTATATACAATACTCCAAATGTGGTCTCATCACTGCCATGTACAAATGAAGCAATATTCCTACTTTTGTAATCAATTCTCCTCTCAATAAATGATAACATGCTGGCACAGTGTTTAGCACTACTGCCTCACTGCGCTAGGGACTTGGACTCGATTCCTGACTTCGGTGGAGTTTGCAAATTTTCCCTATGTCTTCATGGGTTTCTTCTGGCTCTAGTTTCCCACAAAGATGTGCAGATTAGGTGGATTGGCCATGCTAAATTGCCTCTTTGTGTCCCAAGATGTGTACTTCAGGAAGATTAGCGGAGTACATATGTGGGGTTATGGAGATAGGGCCTGTGAAGATACTCTTTCGGAGAGTTGGTGCAGACCCAGTGGTCATAAAGATTCTATTAGCTTTCCGAATTACTTGCTGTACCTGTATACTAGCATTTCCTGATTGACCAAGAATCCTCTGAATCTCAGAACACTGCAATTTCTCACCATTTAGATAATATTCATCTTTCCAATGCTTTCTGCCAAGGTGGACCATTTCATATATTTCCATTTTTGTCATATCTTTGCCCACTCAATTGATCTATCTAAGCCCCTTTGTAAGCATCCTTAAGACCTCTTCACTTCCCTACTTATCATTAGCAAATTTCACAACCGCACCTTCAGTCCCTTCATCCAAGTCATTTACATAAATTGTAACAAATTGAGATCCCGGCACTAATCCCCATGGTGCACCACTCATTACATCCTGCCAACCTAAAAAGACCCATTCATGTCTACTCTCATAGAAGCATAGAATCCCTACAGTGCAGAAAGAGACCATTTGGCCCACTGCATTAATGACAATCTCACCCAGACCCTATTTCTGTCACCCCACATATTTACTCTTTTAGTTCCCCTGAATTAAGGGGCAATGTAGCATAGCCAATCATCCTAATTCCCACATGTATGTGGGAAACTGGAGTACTCAGAAGAAACTCATGTCGACAAGGGAAGAACATGCAAACTGTACACACACACACACTCATCCAAGGCTGGAATCGAACCCTCGTTCATGATATTATGAGGCAGCTGTGCCGTACTCTGTTTCCTGTTAGCTAACCAATCTCCTATCCACGTTAATATGTTATCTCCAACAACCAAGAGCTTTTATTTTGTACAACAACCTTCAGTGTAATACCTTACTAAATTTCTCCTGGAAATCCAAGTAAAACACATCCGCCAGTTCCCCTTTGTCCAAAGCACATCCGACTCCATCAGAGAAAATAAATTGATTAAACACAATTTCTGTAAAACCATGTTGACTCGGTCTGACTGACTTGACTTTTTTTAATTGTCCTGCTATAAAAGATGTAATAACATCTAACATTTTCCCTATGACAAATATTAAGCTAAGAGGCCTGTAGTTTCTTGCTTTCTGTCTCCCTCTCTTTTGAACAAATGAGTACTTTTGATATTTTCCAATCTAATGCAACCTTTCCTGAAACTAAAGTTTTGGAAAATTAAAAGCAATGTATCAACTATCTTTCTAGCTAATTCTTTTAAGACCATAGGACCTGGAGATTTGAAAACCTGCAGCCCCAACAACTTGCTCAGTAACACTTCCCTAGTGACTCACCTCATGAAGGAGCAGCGTTTCAAAAGCTTGTGATACTAAATAAACTTGTTGGACTTTAAGTTGGTGTTGTGAGATGTCTTACTGGTGATTGTAAATTTTCTGATGTATAGCTATTTCTGCGGCGTTACTTGGATCCTCTTTTGTGAAGACTGATGCAAAATACTTTATTCATCTGCCGCCTACCTTCTATGGAGGATTAAATAGTGCAATTGCAAAAATAAATAGTCTTGACAAAAGCTGATACAAATAGGTGTGAAGGATTTGTTTTGTATTTATTGATGTTCTTATGGCAATTAAGTAGATTTAAACATTATTCTCAATTTTGCAGATTTCCAAGGGAAAGTTTTCACTTTGAAGCACTCAGGACATTGATGGATCTCAGTGGATTAAGTTTCTCTCTTCTTTTTTTTTGTCAATTTTATTTCTGTTTGACCTTGTAGGTTCTGAACCTAGTCCAGTCGTATGTCACACTTCGGGTGCCACTGTTTGTCTCTTACATCTTCCACTCTCCTGCTGCTGTTGGTGACTGGCAACACTTTGACCTGCAATCTGAACTGAAGCTCACTTTTGTGTATGATACCGCCATCTTGTGGAAGGATGGTATCGGCAGCCCCCCAGAGGCAGAGCTACAAGGTATTTTGAAAGAAAAAGCGGTTCAGCAGTTGCTCAGATTACAGAGTGCCCGTACTCACAACATCTTTGAGAAATTCTTACGGTATTTTATTTCTTAGCCTGCCTTAGGCTGAATAGTTTTAGATTGAAACAAACTATGTCCAAGAATCTACTTTATTATTGCCAGAGCTGCTAGGTATGGGCGTATGAAAATAACAAGAAGTCTCACCACACTAGGTTAGAGTCCAACCAATTTATTTGATAGTAATCCCACAAGCTTTTGGAAACGGTGTCCCTTCGTCAGGTGTGTAGAAGGCCAGCTGATTGCAGCTGTTTCTTGGTTAGGGTAATTAAATGTTTACTGCCAATATCCAGGCATATTTTTTAAAAAATGTTGCCCAAGTGTGTAATAACAGGGAGAACACAGCCAATTTGAAATATAAAATATTGTATCAAAAAAAAAATTCCAATATTCCTCACCTGAGATGTTGATGTTAGGTGAAATGAATCTTTTTCCAATTGAGAGCAACATGAACTGGTGCCTTCACATTGATTTCATTCTAGTAAAGAATTATAATCAGTCTCACAGCCACTGATTTGCATAAAATGTCCATTGGAGATAAAGGCATTTCTACTCCTGTGGAGATTGACAATAAACAGCCAGCAACATTACATCAATGTACCATTCAGAAATAAAGCTGCAAATCTTAACCCTCCATTGAAAAACACTACCTATGCTGCATCCAACAAGAATATCTCGGTGTATATTGATAAATCTGAAAAAAAAAGTCTAAAAGAATGATTTATTTCGGAAGTCACCTTGATCTTAATGAAGGATTAAATCTAAATTTAGGATAAAGAGCAGGAGAAGCATTTTTACACAGACTTGTGAACAAAGACCAGGTCAACATTTAGGTGATTGAAGGGAAAGAGAACAAAAGGATATTGGACAGGCACACAAATGGGCTTTAGGACTATTGCTCAGGTGAAGGCAAACACCAGTGTGGACTGGCTGGACCAAATAGCCTGTTTCTGTGTTATAATTTCTTTGTAACTTCTACACATGTTAAATTGGTCCTTCCAGCTATTGCACTGCAGAACTATCAATTTGTCCCATGCAGTACAATTGTGCTGCTTTAGGCTTTATATCTGCTGCCAGTGAATGTTTCACAAAATGTCAAAATGCTTTTGATTTCTATTTTTATTAGAAGTCATATTTGGAAAGTTGTTGCACTAGCCACAATACTGTTGTACCAATCATGTCACCAGGTCAAAGTGCCTTGTCTGTAATAGTAACATTAACACTACAAAGATGAAAAGAGGTGAAATTGGTCTTGGGTGGTAATGCAAAATAGGCAATAAGGAATTGGCATTTTATTCCTGCCCCGTTTTCATTCCTACTGAATTGAATGGAGAAGAAAATTGGAGGGAGTTGTGAGCGAGCAACTGATTCACTATTGGCCTGTTTATGCTGTCATGCCAGATCAGTTTCATCTCTGAGCTTTCAATATCATGCTTTTGAATATGCCGAAAGAACAGGAGGATATCAACAGTACATATATAAAGACCAAGAGGGCAGCCAGGGAGAGAGTTGGCCCACTTGAGACAAGGGAGGTAATCTATGCGTGGAGCCAGAGGAAATGGGCAAGGTATTAAATGAGTACTTTGTATCAGTATTCGCCAAAGAGAAGGACTTGATGGATGATGAGTCTGGGAAAGGATGTGTAGGTAGTTTGAATCATGTTGAGATCAAAAAGGAAGATGTATTTTTTTGAGAAACATTTAAGGTAGACAATTCCCAGAGCCTAATGGGATATACCCCAAAATACTGAGAGCGACAAAGGAGGAAATTGTTGGGGCCTTGGGAGAAATCTTTGTATTCTCACTGGCTATATGAAAGGTCCCAGAGGATTGGAGAATAGCCAATGTTGTTCCTTTGTTTAAGAAGGATGGCAAGAATAATCCAGATAATTACAGGCCGATGAGCCTTATTTCAGTGGTAGGGTAATTATTGGAGAGGATTATTCGAGACAGAATTTATTCTCACTTGGAAATAAGTGGACATATAAGTGAGAGGCAACATGGTTTTGTGAAGGGGAGGTTGTGTCTCACTAACTTGGTTGAGTTTTTTGAGGAAGTGACGAAGATGATTCATGAGGGTAAGGCAGTGGATGTTGTCTACATGGACTTCAGTAACACAAAGAACAAAGAACACCTTTGACAAGGTCCCTCATGGCAGACTGTGCAGAAGGTAAAGTCGCATGGGATCAGAGGTGAGCTATTAATGTAGATTCAAAACTGTTGGGTCAAAGAAAATAGAGGATAGAGTAGAAGGGTGTGTTTCTAAATGGAGGGCTGTGACAAGTGGTGTTCCTCAGGGATCAGTGCTGCGACCTTTGCTGTTTGTAATATATATATATATAAATTAATTGGAGGAAAATGTAACTGGATTGACTAGTAAGACACAAGGGTTGGTGGATTTGTGGGTAGTGATGAGGACCATCAAGAGATACAGCAGGATATAGATCAGTTGGAGACTTGGGCAGAGAGATGGCAAATGGAGTTTAATCTGGACAAATGTGAGATAATATATTTTGGAAGGTTTAATACAAATAGGAAATACACAGTAAATAGCAGAACTATTAGGAGTATTGATAGGCAAAGGGATCTGGGTGTACAGGTGCACAAGTCACAGAAAGTGGCAATGCAGGTCGAGAAGGTAATCAAGAAGGCATACGGCATGCTTGCCTTCATTGGCCAGGGCATTGAGTTTAAAAATTGGCAAGTCATGTTGCAGCTTTATAGAATCAATAGTTAGAATACACTTGGAATATAGTGTCAATTCTGGTCGCCACACTGCTAGAAGGATGTGGAAGCTTTGCAGAGAGTACAGAAAACTTTTACCAGGATGTTGCCTGGTATGGAGGGCATTAGCTATGAGGAGAGGTTGGAAAAACTTGATTTGTTCTTATTTGAGATTGAGGGGAGACCTGATAGAAGTCTACAAGATTATGAGCAGCATGGACAGGGTGGATAGTGAAAAGCTTTTTCCCAAGGTGGAATTACTAGGAGACTAAGGTGTGAAGAGCAAGGTGGAAAGAGATGTATGAGGCAGATTTTTACAGATAGTGGCTACCTGGAACTCATTGCCATGGGAGGTAGTGGAAGTAAATATGACAGTGACTTTTAAGGGGCATCTTGACAAATACATGAATAGGATGGGAATAGAGGGATATGATCTCCGGGAGGGTAGGGGGTTTTAGTTAAGTTGGGGAGCATGATCAGTGCAGGCTTGGAAGACTGAAGGCCTGTTCCCATGCTGTAATTTTCTTTTTTTTGTATAAAAAGAACTATTTAACTGTATTTCACATTATGCCTGTTTCAGTGAAGTAACATAAGTGACAACCATTCATTGGTTAAACGCTCAGGGCAATGCCTTGACCAATCAGAGTCAAGCTGTCTGCCTGAAATTTCAAACAGTACTTGATAGTTAACTGTCAGTCACCATCAAGTGGTGCATTCTCCATGGTAATGTCTTTCCAGTTAGAATCTACTTGCAAATCAACTGTTCTCACGCAGTATAAAGTTCTTGTTTCCCTGGCTTTGGTATTCTTGTAATTGTCCTGATAAGTGCAAGATTCCATGGCACTATTTTTATGCAGAGCAGGGAAATAATTCCTAGTGACCTGACCAATATTTATCCCTCACTCAACATCACAAAAAAAAAATCATCTGGCATTGTGTGGGAGTTTATTGAGCTCATGTTGGTTGTTTATGAGTCATAGAAGTTTACAGCATGGAAACAGGCCCTTCAGCCCAACTTGTCCATGCCACGTGGTTTTTACTATAAACTAGTCCCAATTGCCTGTGTTTGGACCATATCCCTCTGTGCAATCTTACTCATGTAACTGTCTAAATGCTTTTTAAAAGACAAAATTGTACCCACCTTTACGACTAGCTCTAGCAACTTGTTCCAGACATTCTCAACCCTGCGTGTGGAAAGAAATTGCCCCTTTGGACCCTTTTGTATTTGCCCCCTCTCACCTTAAACCTATGCCCTCTAGTTTTAATTTCTCCTACTCTTGGGGAAAGATGTTACTAACTAGCTGATCCATGTCCTTCATTATTTTATAGACCTCTAAAAGATCATCCCTAAGCCTCCTAAGCTCCAGGGGAAAAAAGTCCTAGTCTATCCAGCCTCTCCTTTATAACTCAAACCATCAAGTGCCAGCAGCATCTTTGCTGCACTCTTTCTAGTTTAATAATATTCTTTCTCTAATAGGGTGACCAGAACTGTACATGATATTCCAAGAGTGGCCTTACAAATATCTTATACAACTTTAACAATATGTCCCAACTCCTGTATTCAATGCTTATCCATGCTGCCTGACCAAAGAAACAAAGCATGCCAAATGCCACCACCACCATCCTGTCCACTTGTGAGTCCACTTTCAGGGTGCCATGGACATATACCCCTAGATCTCTTTGTTTTTTAACTCTATCCAGCACCCTATCATTAATTGAATAAGTCCTGCCCTGATTCAATCTATCAAAATGCATCACCTCACATTTATCTGAATTAAATTCCATCTGTCATTCATCAGCCCACTGGCCCAATTGATCAAGATCCCGTTGCAATCCTAGATAACCTCCGTCACTGTTCACTATGCCATCAACCTTGGTCTCATCTGCAAACTTACCAAACTTGCCTCCTAAATTCCCATCCAAATAATTAATATAAATGACAAATAACAATATGATTACTTTGCTGTAAAGTGCTTTGAGCCATCTGTTGATAATGAAAAGTGTTGTATAAATACAAATATTTCCATTTCTTCTTTACTTGTTCATCACTGTTCAGAGCATGTTTTCAAGATTGAAATTGGGACCTGCATTTGGAATTAAGAGATCTAATTCTTTGTAGTCTTAAGTTGTGAATTTTGAAGAATCTAATTAATTAACTCAATTGGCTCAAGCTACTGTCATCAAGTCACAATGGCATTGTGAAGGCCACTCAGCTCATTGAGACCATGACAGCTCTGTAGATGAATCCTGTCTGTCCCATTCTCCCACTATATGCTCATTATCCTGCAAGTTTATTTCCCCCAAGTGACCATCCAATTTCCTTATGAGATTATTGACCGCCTCACTCGCCACCTTTTTTTAAGTAGCAAGTTCATCCTAGACAATCTAGCAAGTATCAACTATAGACTTTAGACAAAAATGAATGCGGAAGAGGGGGATATTCAGCTCAGCTATTGTGCAAATAGCAACAAAACAATTATCTGTTGGAAACCAAGCTGAGGTTGCTTTAAAAGATGTGAAAGGCATGGAAAGGTACAGAAACTGTTATCAAAAGCATTAAAAAAGCCTAAACACAAAAGAACTGAAGGAAACAGAGTGAAGTACTTGACTAATCCTGTAGATTAGTCACAGTTCCTTAGTAGAATACAAACTAATTCAATTGTTACTTTAATATGATTGTGTGACATAACTTCCTTGAATGAGGAACTGCATTGTTTGGACTACTTTGTGCAGGTGCCTTGTATCCAACCAGTATGAGGATCAATGAAGAAGGGCGACTCGTGGTAAATTTCAAGACGGAGGTTCGTTTCAGAGGCCAGTTTGTCATGTCCCACCCAGGTAAATAATTTCTATTAGTGTTAAATCGTGTGTTCTGGATTCACATGGACTTCTTTTAGTTGTTCATGGAGTGTTGTTGGCTCGGCCATCCCTAATTGCCCTTGTTCAGAGGCTGTTTAAGAAACATATTGCCATGAGTCTGGAGTCACATGCAGGCCAGATCGGGTAAGGATGGCAGATTTCCTTCCCTAAAGGAAAGTAGTGAACTATATGAGTTTTTATGACAATCGACAAAGGTTTCACAGTCAGCAGTAGACATTTAACAAATTCAAATTTCAATATCAGCCATGGTGGGATTCAAACCCTGGGTCTCTGGATGGTATTCAGAGTCCACAGACAATACCGCTCTGCCACCATCTTCCCACGTATCCCATCAGGCCTTTCAATCTTGCATCATGAAAATGGGAAATTACGTCAATCTAAAACCCAATTGCCAAAGAGTGATTTGCACACTGCGTGTTCCTGATGCATTGTTCACCATTCAGTCCATTCCTGCCCTTTATCTCCATACTGAATTGGCCTTTATAAAGAGCCCTGTGTTGCTGGACCCATGGACCCTCCTATGTCACTGTCTCAGATCAGTACTGGGCCGGGGTTGGGGAGTGCAGGGTCTTCTGGGAAGTGTGTAAATAGATGATGATATTGATGTACTTGGTTTTATCCTATAGGTGCTTTGGTCCACCTTGTTGTCTAATGAGGGGCATGCACACGATGGGTCGTGAGAGGACTGCTCTTGGATTTTTTTCGAGAGTATCCTAGTACTTCACGTCGTTAGTGTATGCTTCACCTGGACCATTTGATGGGCAACACGACAGCTCAGTGACTATCGCTGTGCTGTGCAGATACATGGATTTGGGCCTGTGTCTGTGGGAGTTTGCGCATTCTCCCTGTGCTTGCGTGGGTTTTCTCCGGGAGCTCCGGTTTCCTCCCACATCCCAAAGATGTGCTCTTAGGCTAATTGGCAAAACAAATTCTCCCTAAATTGTCTCAAATTTGGTTTTTAATCCATAGATCTATAAACATGGATAGGGATCGCGGGTAGAGGTGGGAACATCAGGGTGGCGGTGCAGGCTTGTTGGGCCAAAGGGCCTGTTTCCCGTGCTGTTTTGTTCTTTGTTCTTTCTTTCACCCTGACACCATGCGTGCGGGTGGGAGGAGAGGGGGGTGTCGGATGCAACTAGATAAAGACAAGAGGACAATGTGGAAGGAGGAATGTCCAAGGAAGAGGCCGAAGAGTGTGATCTCACAATGGCAGGCAGAGGGCCAAGGAAGTGGGTGAAGATGATGAAAAACAGAACATCAAGAAGAAAGAAGCTAGACACCACAAAACCTCATGAAGAACTCACATGCATGGTAGGGCAGGCAAAAAATACTGCATCATCTATTGGAAGGGATGCACAAAGATTCCAGATGTGATTGATAGAAGTCGAAGTGGGGGATGGATGCCATGCAGGTGATGCGCTCACAGGGAGGGTGGTTGAATCCAGGAACAGACTTTGTTAGTCTGCTAGCCTTTTCACACTGGATTGCTGACATCCTGCTGGGTCTAATGAAGGCAGGTGGACTGGAGTGAGTGATGTCAATGTGCTGAATTGATGTTTAAGTATAGCAGTTCAAACCCACTACTTGCCAGCAAATTCAGAGGGGAACATTCCTGGCATAATTAATTAAACTCCAAGAGTAGAATCTAAAGCAGGATCCCTTCATTCTGGCCAGCGAGAATGATACTACTCACTTAATCTTAAAAATGGAGAATCCACCCATTTGTTTCTGAGTGTACAAATTTTGTACAAATTGTGCATTTGTGTACACAAATGCATAAATTGTATGCACTTTCGCCTGATTTCAAACCCAGGTGAAAATGTACACAATTCAAAACTAGATCCTTTAGAAAAGTTTTCTACTTTGATTGTGTTTCACAGACACAAGTATTGTATTTGTTAAATGTTGTTATCATTTCCACATATTCTCCTTTATAACTGAGTCCAGTTAGCAAATGCTTTGCTGTCACCTAAATATGAATCAAATCCTTCATTTTACCTCCTGTAATTGCTTCAGAAAAATTGCAAGAAATGAAGTCTTCTTTGTATTGGTATTAACTTCCTAGGAAAATGGCCAGAGAAAAGATCCTTTATCCTTTGGCATCCATCTTAAGCTTTGTCTGCATATGTTCTTATTTTTGCATTGTTACTCCTTACTAATGGTGATTAAAGTAATATCTTAACTGCTTTGTGTTCCAGGCACTTCATTAACATCAATGATAATGTCTGCTGATCACCCTGGCCTTACATTCACACTCAGTCTTGTGCGCAGTGAACCAACCTACAACCATCCAATACAACAGTGGAGTTTCATCTCCGATTTTGCTGTAAGTTTACTATGTCAAGGTATTGGTGCACCCTTTTCCACATGCTAAATCCCTTATGGTCTCCTAACTACATTCTTGCTTTCATGGATTGAATGCACGTTGCTGCCAATGTCTCGTAGCTGCTGCCTGGACTCAGTGCTTCAGATTTAAAACTCTCACTCTTGTGGTTAAGCTGCTGGCAATGGAGATTATCCCCTGTGGAGTTAGCTCCTGACTCCTGTCCAAGACATGGAAGCAGAGAGGCACTATAACCGGAGCCATCTACTCAGCAGACCACCCAAATGTTGAAAATATGCTGTCATTGCACGGACTAGTCGGATATCGTCCTCTCTGCGGAGGAGAAGGATGACACCAATGCTAAGGGGGATGATGCCCGTGCTCCCCATGAGGTAGTCTAATCATTAGCCTCCCCAACTACTTCAGCCCTCCCTTTCATGGCTCTGTTGATATCTGGATGAGATAACCAACTGGGTTATAAGTGATCCCTCATATCTCTGCAGCATGAACAGCACGGAATGTACCAGGTGACAGGGAATCTAAGTCTTGCAGTGCATGTCAGCCTGCTGCACCAAACCCTGGTGGTGTATATGGCTCACCATCAGAACTACTCTCTCAAAGTTCATGTAGTCAAGTTTGTAAGCCCTGATGGAGCAGTCCTCCATTGTCATCCCATGGCCTCTGGAATGCCTTGGAAATCTCCAACACTCGTCTGCCTCCAATTCTCCAGAGATCTGGATATCAAAGACCCAGCCTCATCACTGAGTGAAGCATCGCTGTGTCTGTTCTCTATTTTCCAAACAGCCTGCAGCTGATCTTGCCTTACTTTCCTCCATCTACTCACTCGTGATGCTCCCCAGCGATATATCCAAAAACCTGACAGCAGCCTGATTGTTGAGTGCACATTTGTTTCTCTAATCTGCTTAACTGCCAGCATGCACATGGCTGAAATAATAAATCAAAGTCTGATAAAGTTCTGTGTTTTCGTTTGGAGTTTAACTCCTCAAACTCTCTCAACAGGACATGATTTCTCATTCTACCTAAGTCATTGGTTTGTGGGATCATTACAACTGGGTTCTACTCTTTGTGCTCCAGGTTTGTCTCCAGAGAACAGTTTCATCTGCTAGACTGAATGATCCCTTTCTCTAACACATTCCTTTTTACTGCGCCCCTACCTGAGCCCCATAGTTGAATGGCTTCCTGCAGTCTATGTTCTCACTCACACAGTAAGGGTCTGGCAACACCAATTTTAAATCCAACCGATTTATTTGATAGTAAATCTGTAAGCTTTCGACTTTCATCTTCGTCAGGCAAATGCAGTGTTCTGGTCACCGGAACACTGCATTTGCCTGATGAAGACGAAAGTCAAAAGCTTGCAGATTTACTATCAAATAAATCGGTTGGATTTAAAATTGGTGTTGCCAGACTCTTACTGAGTTTACCCCAGCCCAACGCCGGCATCTCTACATCATGTTTACTATCGACACCTCATTCCCATAGGCAGCAGGCACCTTATATGTGTTGGCCCTCCATCACTACATCTAGATTCTCATACTTGCCTAAGTGTCACACTCTCCTGTCTCTAGCAATTGACCAAACCTCAAGTACTCAATCTAAGGGTTATAAAGTGTCCAGGTAACCCTCCCAGCTTTCAGGAGAACGGTGACACAACATCACACAACCCTGCCACAGCAACCTCTGCAAGACATGCCAGATCATCGACACAGATGCCAATATCTCACGTGAGAACACCATCCACCAGGTACATGGTACATACTCTTGCAACTCAGCCAGTGCTGTCTACCTGATATGCTGCAGGAAAGGATATGGTACACTGGGGAGACCATGCAGATGCTACAACAATGGATGAATGAATGGACGTCACTCGACAATCACCAGGGATGACTGTTCCCCTCCTGTGGGGAAACACTTCAGAAGCATTCAACCTCTAATGTTTGGGTAAGCATTCTCCAAGGTGGTCTTCAGGACACATGACAACATAGAATTGCCGAGCAGAAATTGATAGCCAAATTCCACGCATACGAAGATGGCTTCAATCGTGATCTTGGGTTCATGTCACACCACCTGTAACCATTTGGCTTGGGCTTGCAAAATCTCACTAACTGTTCTGGCTTGAGACAATTCACATTCTCTCCACTTGCATTGTCTGTATCTGTAAAGACTTGATTATCTGTTAAGACCTGCATTCCAACCATTATAATTGAGTTTGGGTCTATATATACCCTGTTTGTGCACCCAACTCTCCGTTCACCTGATGAAGAGGCAGCGCTCCGAAAGCTTGTGCTACACATAGACTTGTTGGGCTTCTACCAAGTGTTGTGAGACTTCTTACTTATTTTGATTTTATGGCAAATTCCCTCTTGCATTCAAATTTCTGACTTCAATATTAAGCACTCAATTACCTAATCACTCTGTGTGGTAGTTAAAAACTATCTAGTTCTGTAGTGAACTGAAAACTCAATCTGCTTCCCGCTACACTTTTATCCAAGCAACCACTTTCAGTTAACTGTCAGTACCACTGGCAGGCAGTTAACTTTGCAATTTTAAACTGTCGCTGTTAATCTAAATTGCAGCTTGGCAGCACAATAGTTAGCAGTGTTGCCTCACAGCGCCAGGGACCCGGGTTCAATTCTGACCTCAGGTCACTGTCAGTGTGGAGTTTGCACATTCTCCCCATGTCTGCATGGGTTTCCTCCGCGTGCTTTGGTTTTCTCCCACAGGTTAAGTTGATTGGCCATGCTAAATTGACCCTGGTGTCAGAGGATTAGCAGCGTAAATATGTGGGTTTCTGGGAATAGGGCCTGGGTGGGATTGTGGTCAGTGCAGACTCGATGGGCTGAATGGCCTCCTTCTGCATGGTAGGAATACTATTCTATGAAAAATAATTTGTGGTTCACACTGACTAAGTCACATTCTATTTAATATGAGGAATTTACAGGATTTTCTCAGAATTCAGTTTGTCTTTGAGGGATTATAATTTGTGATTGAATGCTCATTATTTTTCTGTGAAAATGATGTATCAGTGACCTTCGTGATTGGCCTTGTCATTTAAATAAAATGCTCCATCTTGTGTATGGCCCAAGAAATTGCTAAATTCTCCCAATTAGAATTAGAATAATGAAAGTGGTATTTCTGTCAAAAGCAAGAGCAGTCTTTTAATTTAGCAAATCTCATAAGTTGAGGACATCTTAAAGTATACCACAGCCAATGAGTTGTTGTCAATGTTTCAATGCAGGCAAACATAGAAGACAATTCATACCTTGTAAAGTGCCACAAACAGGAATCAAAAAATGGTACGTTGGCATAGTGGTTAGCACAACTGACTCACAGCACCAGGAACTCAGGCTCAATTTCAGCCTCAGGTCTGTGTGGGGTTTTCACATTCTCGCCATGTCTGCATGAGTTTCTTCTGGGTGCTCCAGTCCAATGATGTGCGGATTAAGTGGATTAGATGCTAAATTGCTCCATAGTGGGCATCAGGGGGATTAGCAGGATAAATGGATAGGGTGTGGATAGAATTGGTTTTGGTGCAGCATCAATGGGGCTGAATGGCCTCTTTCTGCACTGTAGGGATTCTTTTGAATCCTATAATCAGTTTTAGTGCTGATGGAGGGATAAATATTAAGTTCACTGGGGAATACTCTGCTACTCATCTGCTATAATGATCTCTTATACCCAATGAAAGGACAGTTGAAGACTTTGTTCAGTATCTCATCAGGAAGATTACACCTCCAAAGTGCAGCTTTTCCATAATACTGAAGTGTGACCCTTAATTACATGCTCAACTCTCTGAAGTAAGGATGAACCCCTGTCTTCAGAATCAGAGGTAAGAGTGCTTTCATTAAGCAAAGGCTGCAACTTGCAGACATAGACCTTGAAGTTCAATATTACAAAATACTTACACAGGGGAGAGGCCATCTAACAAGGAAGAGTCTGCAGTCCATTTTTGCTTTGTTTGATTTTCAAATGATTCTGTGGTTTCACAGCTAGTATTTTACAATAAGCCACAATAATCATTTAAAATTCTAAAGGAGAGGTGTGCATTTGAATCAGTGTTAAAGAGCTTTCTGTTCCCAGCATGTAACTTCACTATTCTCATTACCACATATCTTTTTGTTCTTTTTCCCTCCAGATCAGGGATTATTCAGGTACATATACAGTGAAACTTATCCCATGCAGCTCAGCACCCAACCTAGAGTATACTCTGCCAATTATCTGTAATCCACGAGAACCCATTACATTTGACCTGGATATTCGATTCCAGCAGGTATGGTAGAATGTCTGTGGTTTATTGAATGTACATAATATAGAGTCAATGGTATAGTGTTTAACCTCATTGATAGAAACTATGATGTGATATTTTCTAATTGCAATATAATTAACTACAATTATTAATCTAACACCATTTAATATAACCATGGCAGAACCTAATCATTTCTGTTTGCTGCTCTTCTTTGTAAAAGGTGAGTGACCCTGTGGCTGCTGAGTTTAGCCTGAACACCCAGATGGTCCTCCTGTCCAAGAGAGAACTCTGGCTATCTGATGGCTCAATGGGATTTGGAGAAGGAACGGATGTCGCGTTTTCTGAAGGTTTGCCTGCACACACAATAAAGCTAGTGAAACTTCCTTATGCGCACATGCACACCATTGATACTATCAGTAAGGAGATGTTTATTGCTGATTAATGTACTGGTATAGCAGAGTCATCCATGTGGCCCTGGTATTTTCTGTATGGCTAATGTCCTTTTGTAACTGACCAGATTAGATCTGAGAAATTGTATTTTCTTGACTGATAATGCCTGTGCTCCTCACTTTGATGGTTCTGTCATCCGCAAACAAAGTAGATTTTCAGGAATCCCAGCACTATCAGGTTGAATCATTACAGCAGGGGGAGATTTGACAAACATCGATTTGGGAATTTCTGCTGTGGAATATGTTATGTTGATTTGCATCAACATTTCCCCAAATTTCTGATCCAGAAGATCATATATGGATCTACAGTTAAGATTAGTAAATTGAAGGGTAAATGAGCTGTTGATGCTCTGATTCAGACCCAGAGGCAATTAACATTTATATTAATAAAAACAGGTCAATCATTCTTATTTTATATATAATGTACGTAGGCCAGGACTGGGCAACATTATATGGGGTAATGTTAACTCATCTGAAAAAGATCTGCACTTAGTTACAGAGAATCCAGGAAGATATCTGGGTCAATATTCGACGATGACCCAACTAACATGTCAGAGTGAAATAGATGCGATGCTCTTTTGGAGAGTTGGGGCAGACTCGACTGAAGAAAGAGGCCCTCTGGCTCACTGAGTCTATATATGGAGATGCCGGCGTTGGACTGGGGTAAACGCAGTAAGAAGTCTGACAACATCATGTTTAAGTCCAACCGATTTATTTGATAGTAAACTCACAAGTTTTCGAGATTTCCCTCTTCGTGAAGTGAATGACGAAGAGGGAAACCTTGAAGGCTTGTGAGTTTACTATCAAATAAATCGGTTGGACTTAAACCTGGTGCTGTCAGACTTCTCACTGAGTCTGCACCAACTCTCCAAAAGAACATCCCATCCAGGCACTCCCTTCCACCCTATTCCCATACCCTGCTCATTTACCAAGAATAATGTACATCTTTGGACATTATGGGGCAATTAACCATGATCAGTCTACCTAACCTGCACACCCTTGGATGTGGGAGGAAACTGGAGCACCCCACTTGCAGACAAGGGGAGAACATGCCGAGCCACAGCATCATGTTGCAACTGTACAAAACTCTAGTGCGGCCGCACTTGGAGTATTGTGTGCAGTTCTGGTCGCCACATTATAAGAAAGATGTGGAGGCATTGGAGAGGGTACAGAGGAGGTTTACCAGGATGTTGCCTGGTATGGAGGGCAGGTCCTATGAAGAGAGGTTGAAGGATTTGAGTTGTTTTCGTTAGAAAGGAGGCGGCTAAGAGGGGATCTTATTGAAGCATATAAGATGATTAGAGGTTTAGATAGGGTGGACAGTGATAGCCTTTTTCCTAGGATGGAGAAAGTAGCACGAGGGGACACAGCTTTAAATTAAGGGGTATGAGTTATAGGACGGATATCAGAGGTAGGTTCTTTACTCAAAGAGTGATTAGGAGTGGAATGCCCTGCCTGCAGCTGTTGTAGATGCGCCAAGTTTGGTGGCGTTTAAGAGGTTAATTGATAAGTATATGGAAGAGAAGGGAATGGTTAGTTTGGAGGGGCATTGCTTTTTATTTTGGTCGGCACAACATCGAAGGCCGAAGGGCCTGTTCTGTGCTGTAATGTTCTATGTCCTATGTTCTATGAAAACTCCACACACAGTCACCCAAGGATGGAATTGAACCCAGGTCCTTGATGTTGTGAGGCAGCAGTGCTAACCATTGTGCTACCATGCCAACTGAAAATTACGTTTGACTGAATGATAGCCAATGCTTATACTGAGAATTTTAAACAAAATAGGTTCAATTAAATAATGCATTTACCACTCAGCCAATATGAGGTGACTGTAGGTCATAGGTATAGAACATACAACATATGTGTATGAGTGATCTTTGAGCAAGATTTTCCTGTCTGATTCACCCATCGACACATATCTCCATCATCTTTCTTGGATGCATCTATGTGGGACTTTACAGTGAATCACATACACAATTCAATTTTTGGAAGAGCTCATGTCAAATGTTTTCTACATTTAAGTTATTTAGTTGAGTGCATGATTGGCAGTCAGTTGTTTACAATATTCCAATGTTTTCTTGAATTGGCTTCGCCACATAAGGACTTTTTCCTGTCTCGCTGTGATTGTCTGTGACTGATTGAAACTGTGTACCATAATCATCTGGTTTCCATTCTTTGAACTTGGAGCCAATCTATTAACCTTTTCCTTCCAACTAACTGGGGTTATTACAGACATTCTCCTGAAGTTGTAAGTTATTTGACTATACCCACATTTTTCTGATCTTTCCCCTTCTCCTGTGCAAAAGAGATTTTATAATTTTTGAAGAACTGAGCAGAGGGGTTGGGTTAAAATTGTACAATACAACATTAGTCAACAGTGGGAGCACTGTGTGCAGTTCTAGACACCCATTATAGGAAGGGCATTAAAGCTGTAGACATAAACATATACTATATTATATAAATTATATAGATCTAAATTATCTTTTCTTGTTGAACTGCTTTCTAAAAGAGGCAATGGTCTTTGTCTCAATTCAATGCAAATATTAAAATCAGGATGAAATGCATTGCTGTGGAGAGAAAACAGGGCAGCTGAATGTAGAACATTACAGCGCAATACAGGTCCTTTGGCTCTCTATGTTGCGTCAACCAGTGGAAACAATCTAATGACCCTCTAACCTAAACTATTCCAATATTATCCAAATGCCTATCCATTGAACATTTGAACGCCCTTAAAGTTGGCGAGTCTACAACTGCTGCAGGCAGGCTCTTACTACCCTCTGAGTAAAGAACCTACCTCTGACATCCGTCCTAGAATTACCACCCTTCAATTTAAAGCTATGTCCCCTCGTGTTAGCCATCACCATCTGAGGAAAAAGGCTCTTACTGTCCACCCTATTTAACCCTCTGATCATCTTGTATGCCTCAATTAGGTCACCTCTTAACCTTCTATCTAACGAAAATAACCTCAAGTCCCTCAGCCTTTCCTCATAAGGCCTTCCCACCATATCAGGCAACATCCTGGTAAACCTCCTCTGCACCGTTTCCAATGCCTCCACATCTTTCCTATAATGCGGCGACTGTACGCCATACTCCAAGTGCGGCCACACCAGAGTTTTGTACGGTTGCAACATGACCTCGCGGCTCCGAAATTCAATCCCTCTACCAATAAAAACTAACACACTGTATGCCTTCTTAACAACCTTATCAACCTGGATGCCAACTTTCAGGAATCTATGCACATGTACATCGAGATGTCTCTGCTCGTCAACACTACCAAGAGTCCTTCCATTAGCCCTATATTCTGTATTCCTGTTACTCTTACCAAAGTGAATTACCTCACACTTTTCCACATTAAACTCCATTTGCCACCTCTCGGCCCAACTCTGCAACTTTTCTATGTCCCTCTGCAAATTGTAACATCCATCTTCACTACCTACAACTCCTCCAACGTTAGTGTCACTGGCAAATTTACTAACCCATCCTTCTACACCCTCATCTAGGTCATTTATAAAAATGACAACAGCAGTGGCCCCAAAACAGATCCCTGAGATGCGCCACTTGTAACTGAACTCCAGGTTGAATTAGTTTTGAAGTGCTCTAACAAGGTTGGCCCAGATGCAGTTGGTTGAATGGTCTTCTTGTGTCCTCTAACTATCTGTTTATTTTCATTTTGATGTCTTCTATGATTTTTCTGTTCAGGTTCACTGATTTATGGACGTGTCATGGTAGACCCAGTCCAGAACTTGGGGGATTCTTTCATTTGCAACATTGAGAAGGTTTTCCTTTGTACTGGTGCAGATGGATATGTTCCCAAATACAACCCAACAAATCGGGAATTTGGTTGTCTGGCTGACTCTGCATCTTTATTATACAGGTTTAAGATTCTGGTACGTTGGATTCTGTTAATTGTTGGGAAGTGAAATGAAAATGTAATGCAAGTTGCTTATTCGTAAATGGCCAAGTATCAACATAAATTCTCTTGCCCTCCTCAGGACAGAGCTCAGCCTGAGTCCCAAGCTGCAGCCTTTGGTAATGTTGCCTTTGATGCCAAGTTGGCCATTGATGCCCCAGATGCATTACCACTTGTGAAACAGCCGGGATCTGATGGTTTCAGCTTTGCTTCAGCTCCACTCTTTCAGGTGAATATTTGATATTAATCCCTGCATTCCTGCTGGAATTTAGGATTTCCTTATACTATGGCTATCATTTGTTTTGGTATGAGGGGTTGGACAGTTTGTAATGGTTTATTTTGGCAAGTTATTCCAACGTGTTTAAGAAGAATTTGCCCTCTGATCCTATCTTGTAATGTTGTTTCACTTAAAATACGACAATTGAAGGAACTTTACATGATGCAGCTTGTTGGAAGCAATGGGATGCAGTACTGTAACATGAAGAAGTGCAAGTTTGCTGCTAACATCCTCTAGCACACTGGGAGGAGACTTGCTTATCTAATTCACAAAGAACTGCAAGTCAGGGTTTCGTCACACACTGTAAAGTATTAATTCCCAAAGCATGTCAGTGATGCTACTGATTGAGAGGTTGGGGTGGGGGGTGGGGTTTGTCAGTGAAGATCATGGCAGGTACTCGGAGGGAGTGCTGCTGATTAGGAGGGAGGGTGATTCAGGGAGGAAAGGGTCATTGGGGAGCTGATAAGGTCTCAATTGGAAAGATAATATGAGTGTTTCTGACTGGATGGGTCACCTGCTGCTCTGAAGGTAGTGGATGCCAGACACATTGTGATTAGGGAAGATCACAGGTCTCAGTCGAATGGGTCTCAGGGGAGTGGATCAAAGTTTGAAGGTTGGACAGAGTTTGTCAAAAACCTTATTTTGGGTGGGGGATGGAATCAAAGACAGTGATCAGTTATCTGAGAGGAGAAAGCCCATTTGAGGTAGTTCCTCTGGCAGGCAGATGGATGCAGGGGATAGGAGTGAAGGCACGCCTCCTGAATCCATCAAGTCATCACCTCGGTGAAATTGTCAGCTTTACATTTAGGAAAGAACAAAGAACAAAACAGCACAGGAAACAGGCTCTTCGGCCCAACGAGCCCGCACCATCACCCCAATGTTCCCACCTCTACCCGCGATCCCTGTCCATGTTTATAGATCTATGGATTAAAAACCAAATTTGAGGCAATGTAGGGAGAATTTGTTTTGTCAGTTAGCCTAAGAGCACATCTTTGGGATGTGGGAGGAAACTGGAGCGTCCGGAGAAAACCCACACAAGCATGGGGAGAATGTGCAAACTCCCACAGACACAGGCCCAAATCCATGTATCTGCACAGCACAGCGATAGTCACTGAGCTGTCGTGTTGCCCATCAAATGGTACAGGTCAAGCGTACACCAATGACGTGAAGCACTAGGATACTCTCGAAAAAAAATCCAAGAGCAGTCCTCTCACAACACATCGCGTGTATGCCCCTCGTTAGACAACAAGGTGGACCAAAGCACCTGTAGGATAAAAAACAAGTACATCAATATCATCATCTATTTACACACTTCCCAGGGACTCCCAAGGCTCATGATCCCTATTTTAAATCAGTTTTCTATACCCCTCCATTCCCATTCTGTTCATAGAACATAGAACAGTACAGCACAAACAGGCCCTTCGGCCCACGAGTTGCACCGATCACATCTACCAATCCACAGACCTATCTATAACCCCCTATCCTATTCTTTTCCATATATTCATCCAGAAGTCTTTTAAAAGACCCCAGTGAGTTTGCCTCAACAACCTCCGACAGCAGTCGGTTCCATTCACTCACCACCCTTTGAGTGAAAAACCTACCCCTGACATCTCCTTTGTATTTGCTTCCCTGCACCTTAAATATATGTCCTCTCGTATTGACCATTTCAGCTCGGGGAAATTGTCTCTGAGAGTCCACCCTATCTATTCCTCTCAACATTTTATAAACCTCTATCAGGTCGCCTCTCAACCTACGTCTCTCCAGTGAGAAGAGTCCAGCTCCCTCAACCTATCTTCATAAGGCCTGCCTCCCAATCCAGGCAGCATCCTTGTAAATCTCCTCTGAACTCTCTCAATACCTCTACATCCTTCCTGTAATGAGGTGACCAGAACTGCGCACAATACTCCAACTGGGGTCTGACAAGAGTCTTATAGAGCTGCATCATTACCTCCTGACTCCTAAACTCTATTCCTCGATTAATGAAGGCCAGTACACCCTACGCTTTCTTGACCACTTCCTCCACCTGCAAGGCCAATTTAAGAGTCCTATGGACCCGGACCCCGAGATCCTTCTGCTCTACAACACAGCTAAGACTCCTACCCCTTATATTGTACCCCTTCATCCCATTATTCCTGCCAAAATGGACCACTACACATTTATCTGCGTTGAAGTCCATCTGCCACTTCTCTGCCCAGTATTGCATCCTGTCTATGTCCCGCTGCAACTTTTGGCATCCCTCCAGACCATCCACAACACCACCAATCTTTGTATCGTCGGCAAACTTGCTAACACATCCCTCCACTTCCTCATCCAGGTCATTTGTGAAAATGACAAACAGCAGGAGTCCCAGAACAGATCCCTGGGGCACTCCACTGGTTACCGACCTCCATGCAGAACAAGACCCATCCACAACCACTCTCTGCCGGCAAGCCAGTTCTGGATCCATGAGGCCAAAGCCCCTTGGATCCCATGCCCTCTCACCTTCTCCAGAAGCCTTGCATGTGGGAACTTATCAAACGCCTTACTGAAGTCCATGTACACTACGTCCACCGCTCTTCCTTCGTCAATGTGTTCAGTCACATTTTTGAAGAACTCAACTAGGCTCGTAAGGCATGACCTGCCCTTGACAAAACCATGCTGACTATTTCTAATCAGTCCAAACTTCTCCAAATGTTCATATATCTTATCCCTCAGAAGCCTCTCCATCAGCTTACCAACCACTGAAGTCAGACTCACCGGTCGGTAATTTCCTGGACTATCCCTGTTCCCTTTCTTAAAGATAGGAACCACATCCGCAATCCTCCAATCCTCCGGAACCTCTCCCGTTTCCATGGACGACGCAAAGATCATCGCCAGGGCTCTGCAACCACTTCCCTCACCTCCCACAATAACCTGGGGTACATCCCTTCCGGTCCCGGCGACTTGTCTATCTTGATAGAATTTAACAGGTCTAACACATTCTCTTTTCTAACATCCACGTACTCAATCTTTTCTGTATGCCTCAAACTGGCAGTGCAATCTCCCAATTCACTTTCCACCGTGAATACCGAGGCAAAGTACTCGTTAAGCACCTCTGCCATTTCTTCCGGATTCACACAGACTTTTCCCCCTTCACCTTTTATAGGCCCTATCCCTTCTCTTCTCACCCTTTTACTTTTCACATATTTGTAGAAGGCCTTGGGATTCTCCTTAATCTTCCCTGCCAAGGCCTTCTCATGACCCCTTCTGGCTCTCC
The DNA here is from genome assembly GCA_024679065.1 of Sphyrna mokarran. Taxonomy (NCBI): domain Eukaryota; kingdom Metazoa; phylum Chordata; class Chondrichthyes; order Carcharhiniformes; family Carcharhinidae; genus Sphyrna; species Sphyrna mokarran. The sequence goes on from JAGIQG010000001.1 coordinate 136,698,874, forward strand.
TAATTTCCTTTTTAAGTTCCCTTCTACACACCTTATACTCCTCTAGATCCCTAACATCCCCTAGCTCTCTGAACCTTTAATATACCTTTCTTGCCTTCCTAACTAGGTTCACCACTACCTTCGTGCACCACGGTTCCCGTGTCCTACCAGAACTTCCTTGACTCCTCGGGACGTTGTCTTGCAGTGCCCCAGACAAACGTTCCTTGAAAAACCGCCACTTTCCTTCTGTACTCTTCCCCAAGAACACCTCCTTCCAGTTTATGCGTCCAATTACCTGCCTAATGTTTTCATATTTCCCCTTACTCCAGACATACACCTTCCTAGCCTGCCTGATCCTATCTCTTTCTATCGCTATCATGAAAGAGATAGAATTATGATCTCCATTCCCAAGATGCTCACCTATTGTGAGATCTGACACCTGCCCTGGCTCATTAGCAAGCACCAGGTCAAGTACAGCCTCTCCTCTCATAGGCTTTTCCACGTACTGTGTGAGGAAACCTTCCTGAACACACCTAACAAACTGCACACCATCCAAACCCCTTACCCTTGGGATATTCCAGTTGATGTTTGGGAAATTGAAATCTCCCATCACGACAACCCTGTTATTTCTACATCAGTCTAGGATGTGTTTCCCTATCTGCCCCTCAAGTTCCCTGTCGCTATTGGGTGGCCTATAGAATACACCCAGCAAAGTTATCGAGCCTTTGCTGTTCCTAACTTCCACCCACAGAGACTCCGTAGATAATCCCTCCCCGTCTTTCACCTTAGAACATAGAACATAGAACATTACAGCACAGAACAGGCCCTTCGGCCTTCGATGTTGCGCCAACCAATATAAAAAGCAATGCCCCTCCAAACTAAACCATTCCCTTCTCTTCCATATACTTATCAACTAACCTCTTAAACGCCACCAAACTTGGCGCATCTACAACTGCTGCAGGCAGGGCATTCCACTCCCGAACCACCCTTTGGGTAAAGAACCTACCTCTGATATCCGTCCTATAACTATCACCCCTTAATTTAAAGCTGTGTCCCCTCGTGCTAGCTTTCTCCATCCTAGGAAAAAGGCTATCACTGTCCACCCTATCTAAACCTCTAATCATCTTATATGTTTCGATAAGGTCCCCTCTTAGCCGCCTCCTTTCTAACGAAAACAACCTCAAATCCCTCAGCCTCTCTTCATAAGACATGACACTGTTCCTGATCAACAGTGCCACACCACCTCCTCTTTTGCCCCCAAACCTGTCCCTCCTGAAGCACTGAATCCCGGCACCTGAAGTACCCAGTCCTGTCCCTGAGACAACCAAGTCTCTGTAATGGTCCATCTAAGTATTTCTTAAATAACTCCAGAGTACCTGCCTCCACTACTTTACTTGGCAGTGCATTCCATACCCCCACCACCCTCTGTGTGAAAAAACTCCCTCTATCATCCAAATTATATCTTACCCCTCTCACCCTAAGCCCGTGACCCCTCGTGCTATTTGAGTCCATCCTAGGAAAAAGCTTAACCCTGTTTACTCTATCTATCCCCATCATAATCTTGTACACGTCTATCAGATCTCCTCTAAGTCTACATCTTTCTAAGGAAAACAGTTCCAATTTGCCTAACCTCTCCTCGTAACTCAGACCTTCCATACCAGGCAGCACCCTGGTAAACCTCCTCTGCACTCTCTCCAGAGTCTCCATGTCCTTCTGGTAGTAAGGCGACCAGAACTGGACGCAGTATTCCAAATGAGGTCTAACCAACGTTTTATACTGACCAGAGTAACTCTGGCTGACCAGAGTTAAGGTTAAAATCCTGATTTATGCTGAAGTTCTTCACCTTATTTAAAACTTCAATCTACTTCATTGTAGCACGTTAGCTGTCCTCTCAATCTCTAGCCTCAGTTTAAGTTGAAAAAGGGCAAGTTGGAGGTGGATTTGGGTCAGGAATCTAAATTTTCAGACTTTTGATTGCTCACCATTTTGACTCAAACCCAGCTTTATTCTGGGTTAAAGTTCAGCCTACTTAGTCTCTATGCAAAGATGCTGAAGAATGAAGACATCACGAAGGTTGCTGTCAAGTGGTCAGATTCAATAGGGTGAATGGAATTTTTGGAAATTACAAAGAGTAAGAGGACAATTTGCAAAGTGTGTTACAGAGCCTTACTCACAAAATAAAGATAAACCTTTCTGAGGTAAGATTATCCCAATCAATGTAGCAGCCAACCTAGAACAGATTTAAAATGTGTCTTAGCACAGCTCTGCAGTACTGCTCTGATGAATAAATTTCTTTGTTTGATGTGCAGTGGATGTTGTCTATATGGACTTCAGTAAGGCCTTCATGGCAGACTGGTGCAGAAGGTGAAGTTACATGGGATCAGAGGTGAGCTGGCAAGTTGGATACAGAACTGGCTTGCTCATAAAAGTAAGAATTTAGCAACACCAATTTATAATCCAACCGATTTATTTACTATCAAATAAATCGGTTGGATTATAAATTGGTGTTGCTAAATTCTTACTGAGTTCTTATCACCCCAATCCAACGCCGGCATCTGTATATCATTGCTCATAAAAGACAGAGAGTAAAATGGAAGGGTGTGTTTCTGAATGGAGATGTACGAGGCAGATGTTTTACAGAGAGAATGGTGGGTGCCTGGAACTTGATGCTGGGAGAGGTAGTGAAAGCAGATTCGATAGTGACTTAAGGAATGTCTTGACAAATACATGAATAGGATGGGAATGGAGGGATATGGTCCCTGGAAAGGTAGGTGGGTATTACTTCAGTCAGGCAGTATGGTCAGTGCAGGCTTGGAGGGCTGAAGGGTCTGTTCCTGTGCTGTAATTTTCTTAGATCTGTGCTCAAACCGTGTTTCTCTAATTTTTTTCCAGGTAGCTGCTGGCCGAGAGTGGTATGTCCATGTTATATACACAGTTCGTTCCAAAGAGAATTCCATTAGAGGAATCGGCAAGAGAAGTGTGGACTCTTTGTACCATTCAATGCCCTCCACAGGAAGCCTTTCCAACAGCCTGGTATTCGACCGCAGCCGGCGATCAGCTGAAAGGCAACCAGATTTGGCCCAGGATATTGGAGCAGAGAATAGCCGAGGTACTAATATTCAGCACATAGCACTGGACCGTGCCAATAAAATCATCATCACTCAAAAGGACTACCTGCCCAGTGGTGAGCAGTATCAAAAACCACGTCAGCCCACCACCAATGAGGAGTTGGAAGGTGGTATCCTCCCCATGGTCAGTGGAGCTGGGGGTCTGCTGCTCTTAGCCTGTATGGCCACCATCATTTTCCTGCTGTTGAAGCGCAGGAGCAGCACCGCTGGAGGGAAGCAGTCGTCGAGCGAGAAACGGGCCGGAAGCAACGAAACAGTGACCACGGGGCAGAGCTATAGCACTGACAGTTCAGAGGTCTAACGGTGCTGAGAGCTGTCACTGTGACTTTTACAGAAAAAACTGTTTGAAAAAGAGAAAAATCTCAGTGCCTTATCCCATTGTGCCTTGCATGAACACTTGGAGCAACAATGGCAAAAGATTGTTTCATTTTTCTCTCGTGCTGAGACCTGAGGAAGGAGAACTGTAAAACTCTTGTTAGCGTGCGTCGGGCAAAGAGTTAATGACAAGTTTTGAATTTGAAGAAGTAATTTATGTTTGGAAAGTAGCATCCTCTTTTAGCGTGTGGCACTGTGAGATTGTACCCTCTAATATTTTTTAATACATCTTGCTGTTTTGTTTCTGATGTTTGAAGCTGATGATATTCACTTATTGGTGGGGCTGAATGTCATCTCTTTAGTGGCTAAATTGATGCTGTGAAATATGTAGCACAATTGATGCCTAGCAGCCTGGTGCTCTTATAAAGGGATTATAATGATTTCTGTTTCCTTTTAGTTCTTAATACCCAAACCTTGAATTCTTAATAATGGCTATTCGTATGTATTGTAATACTTGTATTACCTGTGCAGATTTTAGCTCGGTTTTTGTTGTTAGCTTTTTTTTAAAACATTCTACTTTAATATCTCTTTTTGGGATAGCTGTGAATGCTTAGGATTATATATTGTTATGAAATTCAAGAGTGATGAGATGTGGGAGGACACAAGAATAAGTTAACCAGAATTAACAGGCGGTTTCAAACACTCTGACAGACTTGAAGAGGCCTTGTGTGTGATTGCTGTGCATAAATTTTAAACTATTGTGAATCTATGTCTGTAATGCCACATACATCTTGATGTAATGCCCGTAGATTACAAAACAATGGAAATCATGAGAAAATAACATTTGTTTAGAATGGGAAGAGGTTATTTTGCTGAACCAGCCTTTCCTTTTTTGATAGACCTCAACATTACATAACTATAATCTCACCTTATCCCTCATCTTTCTCTGCATCCACTCTCAATTCCTTACATCTCAATGACATTTACCAAACTGCTCAATATGTACTTTTTCCTTTTTCTTTCAATCTTGTTCTCCCATCTTCGCAGCAGAATCTTCAATCTTTCCATTCCTTCCGAAATGCATTGCCATGCCTCTTGGACCCATTTCAAACGTTAACCACAGTAACCTGATTTATTTTACAAATTTTTGCTCTTTGGGTGCAAATGAATCAGTTCATTCTCTTTGTGGAGCAGGAAGATTCTCATGTGTAAATCCAGATACTGGTGGGATGCACACAGACAGTTTTATTGGGCAAATTTTGCCATTTGTACCGTCTGCGAGGATGCTGGCAGGAGGCTCAAGATCCCGGAGTTGCAGTTCTTGCTGGCGAGGAAGCAACTTCAGATCTTCCCTGTCCCTCAGAGGCAACGTCATCAAGTTCATGTCCATAATGGGCAAGAATCTACTTTGCGTGCATTAGAATGCATTTCCATACTATTAACCTGCCACCCACCATATCATGACTCCTGCCACCCCCCCCAGGTGAGAGGGACATGTCAAAGCAATGGTAATGCTCTTTGGTACTGTTCCTTGGCACTGCCACTTTGGCACTATGCCACCTCAGCAGTGCCAACATGTGCTGGAGTGTTTGAGACCCGTCCACCTATATGACAGTGTGAATCACACCCCATTTTTAGCAATGTGGGGTAGAACCTGGAGGAAAACCAACCGGTTTGCTAAGAGAAACATGCCGGTTTCTCACCAGAAACAACACAGCCATTTTTTGGTATGATTTTGCTCATTGAATTTTTTAGGAGCTAATTGTTTCAGAATGTATCTCATGTCATTTTGTTCTCAGCCACGATTAATTTTCCATTGTGGCTTTTTTTTTGGTAACATGAGTTCAGTGCAACTACTAAATGCTGAAGATGTTTTCAGTGTGCTGCTTCTTTGTCTTTAAGCATGAATCCTCTTGATGCTTTGCTTAATTCAAACTGGTATATCAATGAAACAGGTTGTTAAATCTCTTTACACACGATGGTGCTTTATAATAGGATTTTGAAGTCCTACATTTAGTGTAAATCTGATATAAAACAAAACTTGAATGACTTTGTTAATTATAATAACTGTTGATGTGTACATTCAGTGAATGTATGGTGCTTGTAAACTGTATTACATTAGAGGACGTGGATAATCTTATGTATTCAGATTCATGTTATGACATTATTACCTCAACATTTCTACTTTGCCACTGTAGTAACAAGATTTTTGATTCCGGTAATCAGAAAAGGTCATTCCACTTTTCGAAACAATTTGAGGTGTTTACTCAAAAATGAATGTTATTATGGAACACCATTCCCATAAGTAAATTCAACTTATTGAGTGACTTGAAACTTGTAAGTCTAAGTATAAACAGATGAATTTATGGAATCGGAATCTCGCAAATATCCGGGAATCCTTTGTATTACGGAGTTGAATTACACTTAATTCAGTCACTGCAAAACATTGACACTGGAAATGGTGATTGATTTTGCAGCTTTAATTTCAACTGAACCTATCTTTTAACAAAGGGACAGACACATACTGTCAAAGCCCATGAGATAGAAACTAACTTGGGTCTCTTTATTGACTTTACCTGAGCTTTAGCCAGATTCAGGGAATGTGAAAATGGCATTAAAAAAAACAAGAAACTCCAGTGCTGGAAAATTGAATTAGAAACACAGCGTATAGAGAAATCTTTTAGCATCTGACAGAGAACTGATAGCAGGAATAAGCTATTTCATCATGAGCTCTGACTATGCATTCTGATGGATTAAATGACAGACTTTGCTGAATTTCTTTTTAAAGATAATAACACATTTCATAAATTAGAGCAAAAACTGTCTCTGCCTCTGTTTATTTGAGTAAATATTTGTGACTTGGGTGAACTATATTTCCTCTCAACTCCAAACATTGAGCCAGAGCAATGGAAAGGTGTAAAGTTAGTGCTGCATAGATAGCTCCAGTTGTGGTGAGAGCAAAAGCATCTTTTCCATTAATCTTTCACCACTGAGAGCTTTGGGCACTAAATTGGTTGTGGCCTGTTTTCAGATGCATAACTTGGTGGAGCAGTTCCAAGCATGTGCCCAAAGAAGATGGCCTAAGGCCCATCCTAAATTGGTTCTTAGCCCTCTGGGACAAGTAGCCGACAGAGACATTTTTTTATTCTAGAACCCAATCTATCATAGAGGGACGCAGCACAGAAACAGGCCCTTCAGCCCATGTGCCTGCCCTGGTCAAAGACAAATCACCTATTTTAATCCCATTTTCCTGCATTTGGTCCTTTATATCTTAGCATTATGGGGGTCTCTGCCTCCACCAGCCTTTCAGGCAGTGAGTTCCAAACTCCCACCCTTCAGATGAAAATGTTTTCTTCACATCCTCTCTCAGCCTCCTGCCCCTTGCCTTAAATCTATGCCCTCTATTCATCGATACCTCCACCAAAGGAAAAAGTTTCTTCCTTCTACTATACCTCTGCCTCTCATAATTTTATACATCTCAATCATGTCCTCTCTCAGTCTCCTCTGCTCTTCTTACTGAAATACCCTTCACTTCTTAGTACAAGGAATGCAAAGCTTCTCAACAAACACAAAGGACAGCTGTGTGGTATTTTAGGACTATCTAAAGGAAACCACTCATCAAATATTTAACTCACTCGGCTGGCAGCTGAGATGGAGCTAGCAGCAATCCAGTCTTACTGGAGAAAAAACACATCAAGCATGCAAAGAGAATATATATATTTGTTGGCATCTTTAATGATTGTTGGCATCTTTAATGATTGTTGGCTTGTAAACCATGCGAGTGGAACAGGCCCAGCATTTGATGAATTCTATGGCTGGATCCTGAAACAGCTGCCAGGTTTTAATTTCCATCTTGAAAAGTGGCCTATGCATGGCTGCCTTATTAAGTTTGTTGTAGCCCAGAACACCAACACAAAATGCACACAATAATTTTACATTTTAGATCCTTTTGGACCTAAAATGCTTGTTTATTTAGTGAGCGTGGGGCCTGTCGCTTTAAGGCAGCACAAGAGAAGCGGGTCACCTGGCCTGAGGGATGAATGGGAATAGAGAGTGAGTGATCACCCCAGAGGGTGGAGTCCTCTCTTGAACGGGATACATCTGGGAGCCATGTTGTAAGCATGTAAGGACCAGAACTGCAAACCATTGCACGTAGAATGTATATAATATGGTGGAAATGTAATGTAATACTCAAGGAAAAAATAAGTGCAGTCATACATTAACAAAACAGCAAGTAACAGTGTTCCAAGGAAAAGAAGTGTCATTGTGACATTAGAATGTAATAGAATGATCCATCAGTGCAGCAAGGACACAATGATCACAGAAGGAGGTAACCCTGTGGATTATAACACCTGCAAATCCTACACAGTGAATGCAGAAACTAATTAGAACAGGCCAAAGAAAGAAAGGTCATGAGTTAGAAAGTTGGTGTATTATTTTAGAAGTCTCCAGGATAGTTAAGGAGGGTAACTCGTAGACATTTTCAGTAAAAGAGGCTTCTCTGGAAGATAGAATCTTCTGGAATCGATGGAAATTCACTGCAGTGGACTGAGAAATAGGGGAATGCTTTGAGGAGAAAGGCAATGGATTTGAATGTGTTTGGAGTCTGGTTATCATTGCTGTTCTACAGGGATCGGTTTCGCTCATGGTCTTGCAGAACAGGTATCCAGTTCAGTGAATTTACTGAATCATTTGAAAGAAAGCTGGACTTGTTTCTGACTATAGCTGTCATCATAAAAACACAAGAATGTAAAAGTGTAAGTGGAATGGAATAGAGATTTACAGCATGGAAACAGACCATTTGGCCTAACTTGTCCATGCCTCTTTTTTTAACCCCCTAAGCTAGTCCTAATTGTTTGCATTTGGCCCATATTCTTCTACACCCATCTTACCCATGTAGCTGTCTAAATGTCTTTTAAAGTACAAAATTCTATCCGCCTCTACTACTACCTCTGGCAGCTTGTTCCAGGCACTCTCTACCCTCTGTGTGAAAAAAAATTACCTGTCTAGACCCTTTTGTATTTCTCACCATAAACCTATGCCCTTTCGCTTTCTACGCTCCCATCTTGGGGAAAAAATATTGATTATCTAGCTTATCTATGCCTCATTATTTTATGGCCCTTTATAAGATCACTCCTCAGCCTTCTATGCTCCAGAGAAAAAAAGCCCCAATCTATATAATCTCTCCTTATAACTCAATCTATCAAGTTCTGGTAGCATCCTAGTAAATCTTTTCTCCACTTTTTCTAGTTTAATAATATCCTTTCTATAAGAGAGTGACCAGACTGTGCACAGTATTCCAAGTGTGGCCTTACCAATGTCTTATACAACTTCAATAAGATGTCTCATCTCCCGTATTCAATGATCTGACCAATGAAACCAAGCATGCTGAATGTTTTCTTCAACCACTCGGTCCACCTGTGACTCCAGTTTCAAGGACCATGAACATGTACACCTAGGTCTCTTTGCTCTGTAACTCTCCACAATGCCTATCATTTACTGAGTAAGTCCTGCCCTGGTTCAATCTACAAAATGCATCACCTTGCATTTATCTAAATTAAACTCCATCTGCTATTCATCAACCCACTTGCCCAACTGATCAAGATCCTGTTGCAATCTGAGATAACCTTCTTCACTGTTTACAGATGTCATCTGCAAACTTACTGACCATGCCTACTAAATTCTCATCAGAATCATGAATATAACTGACAAATATCAGTGGACCCAGCAATGATCCCTAAGGGTCATCACTGGTCACAGGCCTCCAATTTGAAAAACAACCACCCACTGTCTTCTGTCATCAAACCAATTTTGTATCCATTTGGCTACCTCACTCTGGATCCCATGAGATTTAACCTTATGCAACAACCTACCATGCGGTACATTGTCAAAGATCTTGCTGAAGTCCATGTAGACAACATCAACTGCATTGCCCTCAATCTACCTTCTGGGTTATCCCCTCAAAATACTCAATCAAATTTGTGAGATATCATCTTCCACTCACAAAGCCATGCTGCCTGCCCTAACCAGTCCTTGTGTCTCTAAATATCTGTAGATCCTGTCTCTCAAAATACCTTCCAACAACTTACCACCACAGATGCAAGGCTCACTGGTCTGTAGTTCCCAAGCTTTGCCCTGCAGCCCTTTTCAAACATAGGCATGACATTTATCACCTTCCAATCTTCAGGCACCTCACCCATGATTATCGATGATTCGAATATTTCTGCTAGGAGAATGCAATTTCCTCCCCAACTTCCCACAATGTCTTGGGATACACTTCATCAGGTCCGGGGATTTATCTACCTTGATGTGCTTTAGGATTTCCAGTACCTCCTCCTTTATAATATGTATACTTCTCAAGACATCACTATTTATTTCCCTAAGTTCCCTAACATCTATGCTTTTCTCAACTGTAAGCACAAATGAGAAATATTTATTTATGGTCTCACCAATCTCTTGCGCATCTGCACATAGATGACCTTGTTCCTGAAGAGGCCCTACTCTCTCCCTAGTTACTCTTTTGACCTTTATGTATTGTAGAAGCTCTTTGGATTTTTCCTTTGCCTTATTTGCCAAAACAACTCGTGTCCCCTTTTTGCACTTCTAATTTCTCTCTACTAATACTTCTTCTACTCCTACACTTGTTATACTCTTCAAGAAATTCACTTGATCCCAGCTGCCTATACATGTCATGTGCCTCCTCCTTTTTCTTGACTAGGGCCTCAATATCCTGAGTCATCCAGGGTTCTCAACTTGTACAGCTTTGCCCTTCACTCTAAGAGGAATGTGCTTACCCTGAACTCGGGTTAACACACTTTTGAAAACGTCCCAGTTACCAAATGTCCCTTTGTCTTCCCACAGAGTCCCTCAATTCAATCCATTCAAGACTGCTGTGCCATTCAATATAATTGTGGTCCATCATCTGCCTCACTTTGTGGATATCCAATAATATAAATCAGGATCGGTGTGGTCTCCTGGCCTAGTTTTGATTTCTTATGGAGTTTGGAAAGATCATTTAGCTGATATCAGGAGATTATGTAGCTCAGAGAACAACTTTGTTGTGATGGATGGGATTTCATAACTGTGTAGGACAATCTATCTTTTCTTATCCATCATTTGAGTAATGTAGTATGCTATCCAGAACCTAGAGGTTTACTGAATATAAAGGGAGTGTTATCGCTCTGTGACTCAATGTGCCCACCATTTCAGGAAGATTGGATTCTGAGAGGGTAAATTGATCTTTTGGCCATCATCATTTCTGAGATACTGCCAGATCAGCCTGCCATTCCGATTGATTTTCCCTTCCCTTGATTTTAGCAGAATAGAGAAGTCAAGACAGAAGATAAACTGGCTGCTGATTGTCTATTGAATCTACATCTTGTATGTTTTCAAACTGAATCTAAAAGTTCCGAGCTGGATGAGTGATGTATACCTTTATTCTTCTCATGGGTTTGTAGCTGGTTGCCTGGGAACATGGTAATCATTCTAATAGAAATTGTCATATGCAAGTCATGTTTGAGCAAGCGTTTCTTCATTTCAGTGACATGCTAAGCATCAGTCTTGTTCAACTTCTCAGACTCACAAAAACATTCAAAACTGGAAGGGCCATGGTCAAAGTGACAGTTTCTATGGCGACAGGCAGAGCTGGGCCCGCTTTATTTAATAGCTTTTAAAATAAAAGCTTCATTTAAAACTGAAACAACCTCTGCATTTTGCCTTTCTAGATTAAACTTCATAGGCAATGAAAATCAAACAAATCCATTTACGTAATGTTGTTAGCATGTAATATAATTCTGGTTTACTCTAAATAGCGAGAGGTCTGAAAATTGCGGCTACTGAGGATGTTTTAAAACCACAAGTCACAGGTGAATGAACAAAGGGGAGAAACTGCAAATCTTGAAGTCCAAAAGGAGTGACAGAAATACATGGCTTGGTCAGCAACTGAAGTTGTATTCATTCTTAAAAACGGAACTTTTTTATCCAGACACAGCAGTTGGATATGTTAGTTTTGAAGATTGGAAGAAACTGACTATAGATGAAATACAAATAGATACTTGCACATAAATAATAATTAAATTCCATGTCCATTTATTTCAGTGTGGAGTAAATTAAAATGGATCCCAATTGAGTAAAATTCTACCATTTCACAAGTGAGGTGAATGTTGCACAGTTATTGGAATCCACAAGGGGGCAGAAGACGTACATGTCTATTATAGGGTCAAACTTGCACCAATCTGATCCTGGGATGAGGTTTATTGAAGTGCTCTCTTGAAAAGTGTTGCTTATGGTTTCTGCAGTGATCCTATAATTTTTTTCTGGTCTATATATAGCTCTGTCAGAGATAACATAGGCTACACACCTCTTGGAATGAATCTGAAACTGATTCACTTCCTCAAACTATCTTTTTTGCAGCTTTATAATTTGTCAGGTATAAATGCCAATTGCACAGCTGTTTCACAGGTGAACAATTATTTTCTGCAGGGCAACATACTTCAGCTTGGCTGAGTGGAAGTGTTCATCATTTGTATCATAGAATCATACGGTGCAGAAGAGGCCCTTTGGCACATCGAGTCTGCCCTACACAATAGAAACACCTGAACTCCCACCTAATCCCATCTGCCAATAATTGTGCCATAGCCCTGAATATTATAACACGCCAAGCGCTCATCCAGATACTTTTTAAAGAATGTGAGGCAACCACTTTTACCACCCTCCCAGGCAGCGCATTCCAGACAATCACATACTCTGGGTAAAAGAAAGGTTTTCCTCACATACCCTCCAAACCTCCTGCCCCTCACCTTGAACCTATATCCTCTTGTGACTAACCTTTCAACTAAGGAAACAATGGCTCCTTATCCACTCAGTCCATGTCTCTCATAACTTTGTACACCTGGATCGCAGACAACCCAAATCTACGCAACTTAAATGTTCCATCCCAGGGAGCATCCTGGTGAATCTCCTCTGCTCTCCCTTCAATGTAATCTCATTCTTCCAATAATGTGGCGACCAGAACTGCACACAGTACTCTAACTGTGGCCTCACCCAAGTGCAACTTCCTGCTTTTGTAATCTATGCCTAATAAAGACAAGTGTCCCATATGCTTTTTTAAACACCCTGCCAACATGTCCTTCCGCCTTCAGAGATCTGTGGACAAACACATCAAGGTCCTTGGTGTACTTCCTTGTTAAATTATTCCATCTGAAGTGTATCACCTCGCACTTTTCAGTGTTAAATTTCATCTGCCATTTATCTGCCCATTATTTTGTTGGACATATTTTGGAGAGACCAGACCTTAACATCTGTTTGAGGAGATCTCTGGTGTGCTTAGCAATAAACCTGACATAAAAATGTGGACTGATATAGCTGTAGTGTGGTTTAGCTTTTATTGGTAGAAGGATTGAATTTCGGAGCTGTGATGTCATGGTGCAACTGTACAAAACTCTGGTGTGGCCGCACTTGAAGTATTGCATACAGTTTTGGTCGCCACATTATGAGAAAGATGTGGAGGCATTGGAAAGGGTGCAGAGGAGGTTTACCAGGATGTTGCCTGGTATGTGGGTAGGTCTTATGAGAAAAGGCTAAGGGAATTGATGTTATTCTCATTAGAGAGAAGAAGGTTAAGAGCTGGCCTAATTGAGGCATATAAGATGATTAGAGGATTAGATAGGGTGGACAGTGAGAGCCTTTTTCCTCGGATGGAGATGGCTAACACGAGGGGACATAGCTTTAAATTAAGGGGTGGTAGTTACAGGACGGATGTTAGAGGTGGGTTCTTTACTCAGAGGGTAGTAAGGGCGTGGAATGCCCTACCTGCAACAGTTATGGACTCGTCAAGTTTAAGGGCGTTCAAATGGTCAATGGATAGGCATATGGATAGCATTGGAATAGTTTAGGATAGAGGGTCATAAAATTGGTTCCGTTGGTCGACGCAACATCGAGGGCCGAAGGGCCTGTACTGCGCCGTAATGTTCTATGATCTATGTAAGGAAATAAAGATCAAGCATGCATTTTCCTGTTTAACCCTCAGTGGAGAAACGAAAGAGGTACTAGGGCCTAGCAAGCCCTTCTCCCCTGCCGCAATCACTCACTAGACTTCCCAACACAGTGGAAGAGGTGGAAACCTTAGAACCACACCAGATTTTGCTGGTATCTATCAGCCCCTGAAATGCCCACCTACTCATCGGGATCAACTCTTGAAGATACCAACTGGAGAAATCCTGGCATATCTGCTGCGATTATAACTAGTTGATTATTTTCTGGCTATTATCTTCAAAGTCAGTCTGTATCTTTATGATTATACAAACAAAATTGACAGTGAATACTGGAATTGCCGAGCAGCTTATGAAAAGAGACAGAAATAAGCTGATGATTTGGTTCTTGAACAGAACTGATAAAATTCCGTATTCTTCCACATAATGACCTGTCAGATTCTACCCATATCATTAAACTCTCTTTTTCTTATTCAGATGCTGTATAATTTCAACGTTTTCAATTTCATAGTGGCAATGGAAATTCTGAATTTGGATCTAGCACACTTTATAATACCGACCTAAAACAAATTTAACAATCACCTAAAGCTCATTTCTTCTCACCAGGAAGAGTTAGAGCTTCTAGGTAGCATTAAAACTGATAAATCTCCGGGCCCTGATGGCATTTATCCCAGGCTGCTGAGGGAGGTGCGAGGTGAAATTGCTGGGACTCTGATGCAAATCTTTGTCTCTTCCTTGGACACAGGTGAGGTCCCAGAGGACTGGAGAATAGCTAATGTTGTACCGTTGTTTAAAAAGGGTAGTAGGGATAACCCTGGGAATTATAGGCTGGTGAGTTTGACGTCAGTGGTAGGGAAGCTGTTGGAGGGGATTCTTAGAGATAGGATGTATAGGCACTTAGAGCGTTGCGATCTAATTAGGGATACGCAGCATGGATTTGTTAAGGGGAGGTCGTGCCTTACAAATCTGGTAGAATTTTTTGAGGAGGTGACGAAAACGGTGGACGAAGGGCGAGCTGTTGATGTCATCTATATGGATTTCAGTAAGGCGTTTGACAAAATCCCTCATGGGAGATTAGTCGAGAAGGTCAAGGCTAATGGGATACAAGGACAGGTAGCTAGATGGATAAGTAACTGGCTTGGTAATAGGAGACAGAGAGTAATAGTGGAAGGGTGTTTCTCTAGCTGGAGGTCGATCACTAGTGGTGTGCCGCAGGGCTCGGTACTGGGACCTCTTCTATTTGTAATATATATAAATGACTTGGAAGAGGGAGTAAGTGGAGTGATCAGCAAGTTTGCAGACGATACAAAGATGGCTGGACTTGCGGATAGTGAGGAGCATTGTCAGGCGATGCAGCAGGACATAGATAGGCTGGTAGCTTGGGCAGACAGATGGCAGATGGAATTCAATCCTGATAAATGTGAGGTGATGCATTTCGGGAGAAAGAATGTAGCGGGGAGGTATATGATAAAGGGTAGACCTATTAAGAGTATAGAAACACAGAGGGACCTGGGGGTGCAGGTGAACAAGTCTCTGAAGGTTGAGCAAGAGCAAGGTTGAAGGCAGAGCAAGTGGAGAAGGTTGTGAAGAAAGCATATAGTATATTAGCCTTTATAGGAAGGGGTATAGAGTACAAGAGCTGGCCTTTAATGTTGCAGTTGTATAAAACGCTGGTTAGACCTCATTTGGAATACTGCGTCCAGTTCTGGCTGCCTTACTACCGGAACGACGTGGAGACTCTGGAGAGAGTGCAGAGGAGGTTTACCAGGATGCTGCCTGGTATGGAAGGTCTGAGTTACGAGGAGAGATTAGGCAAATTGGGACTGTTTTCCTTAGAAAGACGTAGATGTAGAGGAGATCTGATAGACGTGTACAAGATTATGAAGGGGATGGATAGAGTAAACAGGGCTAAGCTTTTTCCTAGGATGGACTTGAATAGCACGTGGGGTCACGGGCTTAGGGTGAGAGAGTTAAGATATAATTTGGATGCTAGAGGGTGTTTTTTCACACAGAGGGTGGTGAGGGTATGGAATGCACTGCCAAGTAAAGTGGTGGAGGCAGATACTCTGGAGTTATTTAAGAAATGCTTAGATGGGCACATGAACAGAATGGAAATGGAGGGGTATAGAAAACTGGTTTAAAATAGGGATCATGAGCCTTGGGAGTCCCTTGGAAGTGTGTAAATAGATGATGATATTGATGTACTTGTTTTTATCCTACAGGTGCTTTGGTCCACCTTGTTGTCTAACGAGGGACATACACACGATGGGTCGTGAGAGAGTTGCTCTTGGATCTTTTTCAACAGTATCCTACTGCTTCACGTCATTAGAGTACGCTTGACCTGGACCATTTGATGGGCAACACGACAGCTCAGTGACTATCGCTGTGCTGTGCAGATACATGGATTTGGGCCCGTGTCTGTGGGAGTTTGCGCATTCTCCCCGTGCTTGCGTAGGTTTTCTCCGGGCGCTCTGGTTTCCTCCCACATCCCAAAGATGTGTTCTTAGGCTAATTGGCAAAACAAATTCTCCCTAAATTGTCTCAAATTTGGTTTTTAATCCATAGACCTATAAACGTGGACAGGGATCGCGGGTAGAGTGGGAACATCGGGGTGGCGGCGCGGGCTCATTGGGCTGAAGGGCCTGTTTCCCGTGCTGTTTTGTTCTTTGTTCTTTGTTCATTTGTTTTAACGTTTCTAGTTCCAAATTTCTCTTCAACCATTTCACATGCATCTTATCATTCTTGCACTTTGTTCTGTTTCTTAATTTCCTCAGTTTCTCTCTGAATTTCTTTTCTTCATAGGTGTTCTGCTGGTGACTTTTTTTTAATGGAACCAAAGACCAGAATTCTCTGGTCCCAGCTTGAGAAGAATCATTACAAACAGAGTGTAAGACTTGATGGTCTAGTCAAAGGCCTATTGACTTCAGGCTGGAACAACAGGACTGGAAAATCCCAGAGAAGGAGGCCATTCAGTCCATCAGGCCTAACCCCATTTTTTGAACAAGCTATTCAATTCGTCCCAAACCTTCCCCATTTTTTTCTGCTTCTCAAATGACCTTCAATTGTAATCTCTTCTGTATTGAGGGCTCCTCATCCTTTCTCTTAATTTTTCAAGTCCATTACTTACTTACAGTTCTTTTGATATATTCAGTTTCAGCTAACCTCTCTATCTTTGTCTAAATTGTAGCCATGGCACAGTTCTCCATTATTGTAGCTTGAGGTAACACAGTGTGGAAGCCTTGAATCACAATGGTGATTTATTGAAGAATAGTAAGAACTATATGCAAGCAAGCTCAGAACAGATACAGGTCTGGTCCCGTCAGCTCCTGGGCTCACACTGAATTTTGCCTTCCATGAGGCAATAGTGAGAGTTTACATGCTTCTTCTGATAGTCCCCAGTTGGGTTATGTTACCCATGATCAACCGCCCCTCACATCCATGTATTCTCTTTACTTGAGGCTGTCGTTATCCCGGTTTAGACAGTGAGGGGGCAATTGGTAGACCAAGGGGGGGCATCTTATGAAAAAATTCTAAATGCTGAACGAGCGAGGAAACAGGATAGTTTCAGACTCATGAGTTGAAAAATGCACCTTACGTTGCTTAGTCAAAAACGAGAACCACAATGCAATTCTCGCCAGCAGTGGAAGGGAGCAAAGCTCACCAGGAAGCCAGCTGCTGAGTTTGAGGGGCATCAGTGCGCATGCGCATGATCTCCCAATGAACTGTTTCTCCCCCATTTCTCCACATGGACATCGGAATGCACTGTCGATCGTTCCTTGTGCCATGATCCCCCGCAGCCCAAGATATCCTTCTTTTTCTAGTCTCCAGGTTTCAGGCCTTCAATTAAGCTATTTCCTGTATAGACTCTTTGCCCTTAATAAGTTTTGTCTTCACAATTTAAATAAAAATCTTTATTTCAAATCAAAACCATGTTGCCTGGCCCAATACTTTATTTAGCTTCATATGTCCTGACAAAGTTCACATTCTATCTCTTGACTCATCAGGTTTTCAAAGGTTTTATCATTCAACCTGGGGTTTAGAGGTGGGGAGGTTGTTGGAATCCAATGGAAATTGATCTGCGTCTATATAATAGTTACCCAGAGGTTAGAAGAGGTTTTTAGTCTTCTAACTTTTTCTGGGTTACTAATGGTGTGATCCTGCTAAATTCCCATTTCTCAGATGGTTCTCAGTGCAGGTTACTGCCCTGTGGAAGTTTACACTTCTGAAGTTCCAAGGGACTCCCCTGCATCTTTGAAAGTTACGCCCAACTTATACAAATAAGTAGTTACAGAGGAGACTTAAAAGATCCGGAGAGAGATAGCAGGATAGAAGGGTTTGCGTTACAGCTTGCGGAGAGTATGTCAGAGAAAAAGACTGGGAGGGCCTTCACTGAAAAATGAGCAGCAGAAAGGACAAATTCATGGGCAAACAAGATAAGGAATTGACAGGTATATGATTGATGCAGGATTGGAGTGTAGAGAGGGAATGAAACAATTAAGGATTTTGTTAACAAAGACCAGAGGATCTAGCTGGGAAAAAGATTTAAGTTAAACAAGAGAAAATATTCAGCTTGTCGAAGTGGGGGGTTTCAAACACTTGACATAACAGTCTTCAAAGCATTTAATATCTTGCATTTGTCGTCTGCACCAAATAATTATTTCCTGGATCACAGCTATAATTTATTGCCTTTTTGCCACTCTAATGATTATGTGATTATAGGCCTTTCTCCCCATTGCTGACCTGTATTTAATTTTAGCATTTATTGTTCTCAAATAAATTTGAACAGTAATCGTGGATTTAAATAATGGTTTTCATTTGTATTTTTCACACACATATCTTGTTGATACCAAGGGCTCAATTTTCATGTCTGTAATACTTTGCACAAAGGTTACAGAGTTGTAATGGTTTTGTGCTGGTTGTTCATAAAATAAAACCTCCACATACCGGAAACTGGCACAAGGCAATCAGGAAAAACAATGAAAATTTGAAATGGCACATCAGTGACAAAAGCATGCTAAAAACATACATCATTTGCAAAATGATCACAAGGCAAAAGCAGATATAGACATTAGATTAATAGTCTCACCTCCATTCTTGAACAAAACGAAATTGGATTTTGGAACGGTAAGTGTTAATTCAAGTTCCAATTCTGTGCACCCACACAGTTTGAATGCACTCTGTATATGAGAAAATGGGAAAGGTAGATCTTGTCTCCTCTATTGAACAAAAATTCAAAGTATAGTACAAAACAACAAAGGACAAACTTTTAAGTTTTGAATTTTTCTCATTCCTGTTTTTTAATGTTAATAAACAGTGCATTAGGAAGGACTTGAACTTTTTGAGCTGACTTTTGCACCCATTTGGCTTTCTGTTAATTGAGAGCCTATTGTCAGGGGCAGAGATGGGTTTACATTGAAACACACCATACCTAGGCACAGGGCTCTGCCCAGTGTGGGGGAAGGGGCACTAACCAGTGCACCGGGCATCTAATCAGAGCCTGATTACTCTGCATTTGCTGACAGCCTCATTGAGCAAATTCAGACTCTGGTGAGTCTGAAAGAGTAGAAAAAAAACTGGTCCAGCTAACTTGAGGTATACGTGTACAAGGATTGAAGAGAGATGCTTAGGTGAGGATGGAGAGCCAGAAGCTGCTGAGGTTTTACTGATTTTGTGAAAGGTGACCCAGCAACAGTGAGGTGCAAGGCACTGGAACCATCACTGAGTGGTGTCAGCCACCAGGCATCGGTGAATAAGTTTGTGACTTGATCCAAAGCAGGCCTAAAACCTCAAGGTGCAATGCCCCAAATCAAGCCTTAGCCATAAGGCAGCTGTTAAGGACTGTCAGTAAAATTCTCAATTAGGGATGGACAGGATGCCCACATCCACTGAAAGGAGCAAAAGCAATCCGTTTGTGTCCTCTCCCAGCCACACCATAAAATCCAGCCCATTGTGCTTGCAAAATAAGTTTCTAAGATAAGTTTCAAGTCAAAGATTTACTTTGCATGAAGAGGCTATTTTAGGAATTTTACTCTGTCAGGAGGATTTTAGTGCAAGTCTTTTTATTTCTCACAGTCTTTCATACAATCATTTCCATTCCCTCTTCTGCAGAGAAAGACAGGCAGAACCTTTGGTGCCAGTACCCATTCTCAACACAATAATAAACATTGATACAAGTACTGGAAGTTCCCTGTAGTAATGTAGCAACTTTGCACTTAAATGCAATTATTGTGCAAAAGAGACCTATACAATTTAGTGCCATGAATGTAGTTGAAACACCACCACTTTCAACCAGGCCTTCTGGATTCAACGTTGAGCTCAACAATTTTAAATCATTATCTTGGTCCATTTTGTTTCTCTTTCTGCTGTTTCATTTTTTTGCTTTTTTTCATTATCCCTTTTACCTTTTGTTCAGATGCTACTCTCCTGCCATTCACAGTTCCCACAAGACACAATACTCAGTTCACAAGTTGTCCCATTACCAATCCTTACAAAGGAGGCCTTTATCAATTATTTTTACTTGTTCTGCACCTGATTACAGACCTTCACACTTTTGTTCTTCTTCCCACCTTTCATTCTCTGAGATCATTCAATGGTTGAGAGTCCAATTTCTTTAGTGTTGGGGTTGTGTGGTTATTTGAATGGCAAGGTGTGGGGCATCTAGTGTCTGGAGGTATCTGTTGTGATCCTCTTCATCTGAGCAGACCTGTGTAAATGGAGGGCTAGTCCATAGGGGATGATTTCTTTAATGTGTTTAAGGTGGAAGCTGGAGAAGTGGAACATTATGAGGTTATCTGTGGGCTTACGGTACAGTGAAGTTCTGAGGTGACCGCTCTTGATGGAGATGCGTATGCCCAAGAATGCAAGCGATTCTGGTGAGTAGTCCATGGTGAGTCTGATGGTGGGATGGAAGTTGTTGATGTTATTATGTAGTTGTTCCAGCCATTGTTCACCAGGAGTCCAAAGGAGGAAAATACCATCGATGTATCTAGTGTACAGCAATGGTTGAAGGTCCTGTGCAGTGAGGAAATCTTGTTTGAACCTATGCATGAAGATGTTGGCATATTAAAGTACAAATTTGGTCTCCACAGCTGTTCTGTGTGTCTGGATGAAGAACTGATTGTTGAAAGTGAAAACGTTGTGGTCCAGGATGAAGCGGATGAGTTGTAAAATTGCATCTGGGATTGGCAGTTGTCGGTGATGAGTACTGAGGCAATTGTAGCAATAACATCGTTATGGGGCATGCTGGTATAGAGCACTGAGACATTCATTGTGACGAGGAGTGCTCCTGGTTCAACTGCTCCATGTGTACTGAGCTTCTGTAGGAAGTCTGTAGTGTTGCAACAAAAGCTGGGTGTTCTTTGTACAGAGAGTTTCAGGGTGCCTTCGATGTAGCTGGGGAGGTTCTCGCACAGGGTCCCATTGCCTGATACGATGGGATAGTTGGGTGTTTTGGCTTTGTGTATCTTCGGGAGGTAATAGAGATCTCCAAAACAGGAAGTATATGGGCACACATGGAGCAGTTGAACCCGGAGCACTCCTTGTCACAATGGATGTCTCAGCAGTCTACACCAGCATCCTCCACAACAATGGCATTGCTACAACTGTCTCAGTACTCAACTCCGACAAGTGTCAATCCCAGATGCAATTTTACAACTCATTTGTTTCATCCTCGATCACAATGTTTTCACCTTCAACAACCAGTTCTTCATCCAGACACACGGAAAAGCCGTGGGGACCATATTTGTACCTTAATATGCCAACATCTTTATGCACAGGTTCGAACAAGATTTCTTCACCACACAGGGCCTTCAACTGATGCCAGACACTAGATACATCAATGACATTTTCTTCCTTTGGTCTCATGGTGAACAATCACTGCCACAATTATATGATGACATGTTGCATTCCACCATCAGACTCACCCATGGACTCCTCTCCAGAATCGCTTGCATTCTTGAACGCATGCATTTCCATCAAGGTCGATCACCTCAGTGCTTCACTGTACCTATGGATCACCGCACAATGCTCCACTTCTCCAGCTTACATCCTAAACATGTTAAAAAATCCATCCCCTATGGACAATCCATCCATATACACAGGATCTGCTCAGTTGAGGAGGATTGCAACAGACACCTTCAGGCGCTAAACGATGCCCTCATAAGAACAGGATATGGTGCTCGACTCATCGATCGAAAGTTCCAACGCCCCACAGCAAAAAACTGCACTGACCTCCTCAGAAGACAAACATGGGACAAGCTGGACAGAGCATCCTTCATCATCCATTACTTCCCCAGAGTGGAGAAGCTACGACATCTTGTCTGGAGGCTTCGACATGTCATCAATGAAGATGAACGTCTCACCAAGGCCACCCCACACCCTTACTTTTTGCCTTCAAACAACCGCACAACCTCAAACTTACCATTGTCCACAGCAAACTATCCAGCCTTCAGGAGAACAGTGACCATGAAACCACACAACCCTGCCACAGAAACCTCGCAAGATGTGCTGGATCATTGACACAGATGCCATCATCTCATGTGAGAACACCACGCAACAGGTACATGGCACATACTCTAGCAATTTGGCCAAAGTTGTCTACCTGAATAGCTGCAGAAAAGGATTTCCCAAAGCATGGTACATTTGGGAGACCATGCAGACACTAAGATAACCAATGAATGAATGCCACTCGACAATCACCAGGCCAAGAGTGTTTCTCCCTGTTGGGGAACATTTCAGCGGACACTGGCAATTGGCCTCTGATCTTCACGCAAGCGTTCTCCAAGGCAGCCTTCATAGAAACATAGAAAGATTACAGCACAAACAGGCTCTTCGGCACACAAGCTGCGCCAAACATGTTCTGACCTACTAACATACCTATAACCCTCTTATCTTACTAAGTTCCATGTACTTATCCAAAAGTCTCTTGAAAGACCTGATCGAATCCACCTCCAACACCACTGTCGGCAGCTGAGTCCGTGCACCCACCACCTTCTGAGTGAAAAACTTAGCCCTGACATCTCCGTTGTACCTCTTGCCCAACATCCGAAACCTGTGTCCTCATGTGGCAACCATTTCAGCCCTGGAAAAAAAGCATCTGACTGTCCACTCATTTCTATCAGGTCACCCCTCGTCCTTTGTCTCTCCAAGGAGAAAAGACCAACCTCCCTCAGCCTATCCTTATTAGGCATGTCACCCAATCAGGCAACATCCTTGTAAATCTCCTCTGCACCCTTTCTATGGCTTCCACAACCTTTCTGTAGTGAGGTGACCAGAACTGAGCACAGTACTCCAAATGGAGTTTGACCAAGGTCTTATAAAGCTGCAGCATTATCTTCCAACTCCGAAACTCAATACCTCGATTGATGAATGCCAGTACACCATACGCCTTCTTAACCACATCCTCTACCTGCGAAGTTGCTTTGAGTGTCCTATGAACCCAGATCCCAAGATCCTTCTGATCTTCCACACTGCCAAGAGTCTTACCTCTAATATTATAATCTGTCATCCTATTTGACTTGCAAAAATGAGTCACCACACACTTCTGGGTTGAAGTTCATATGCCACTTTTCTGCCAATCTCGCTGCAACTTCTGAGATCCCTCCACACTATCCATAACATCTCCAATCTTTGTGTCATCAGCAAACTTACCAACTCACTCTTCCACTTCCCCATCAAAGTCATTTATAAAAGTCACAAAACGCAAGAGTCCCACAACAAATCCCTGGGGCACTCCACTGCTGACTGACTTCCATACAAAAAAAGGCCCATCTATAACCACTCTTTGCCTTCTGTGGGCAAGAACTCAGTAAGAATTTAGCAACGCCAATTTTTAATCCAACCGATTTATTTGATAGTAAAATTGCGAGCTTTCAACACTCTTGTGTCTTCCTCAGGCAAATGCAGTGTTCGGATCTGCAATAGCGCACATCAGCACAGACAGTCACAGATTGCTGATTAGAATGCGAATCCTTACATCTAACCTGCTATTCAAGTGTTAAAGTAGCTAACAATGTGTGTGAAGGGAATCCTGAGCATTGGTTAGAGAATTGTGTATTTCCTCCAGACAGCACAGTGAGGTTTTTTGCTAACCCAGGCAAGTTACGGGGGTTACAGATAGTGTGTCATGAAGCCAAGATCCCTGTTAAGACCGTCCTCATGTGTGCGGAGCTTGGCTATCAGTCTCTGCTCAGCGACTCTGTGCTGTCGTGTATCACGAAAGCCCCCTTGAAGAACATTTACCCGCAGGTCGGAGGCCGAATGCCCATGACTGCTGAAGTGTTCGCCCACAGGAAGGGAACTGTTTTGCCTGGTGATTGTTGAGCGATGCTCATTCATCCGCTGTCGTAGTGTCTGCATGGTCTCCCCAATGTACCATGCTTCGGGACATCCTTTCTTGCAACGTATTAGGTAGACAACGTTGGCCGAGTTGCAAGAGTATGTACAGTGCACCTGGTGAATGGTATTCTCACGTTTGATGATGTCGTCCATGTCTATGATCCGGCAAGTCTTGCAGAGGTTGCTGTGGCAGGGTTGTGTGGTATTGTGGTCACCGTTCTCCTGAAGGTTGGGTAGTTTGCTGCGAACAGTGATCTGTTTGAGGTTGTGCGGTTGTCTGAAAGCAAGAAGTGGGGGGGTGGGGATGGCCCTAGCGAGATGTTCATCGTCATCAGTGATGGGCAGTTGCTGTGGTGCTGTGGGCAAGCCAGTTGTGAATCCACAAAACAATGCCCCTTAGATCCCATGCCCCCTCACTTTCTCAATAAGCCTTGATGAGGGACCTTTTTAAACACCTTGCTGAAGTTCATATAAACCACATCTACTGTTCTTCCTTCATTAGCGTGTTTAGGCACATTCCCAAAAAATTCAATCAGGCTTGTAAGGCATGATCTGCCTTTGCAAAGCTATGCTGACTATTCTTGATCACACTATACTTCTCCAAATGTTCATAAATCCTGCCTTTCAGGATCTTCTCCATCAACTTACCAACCACTAAGGTTAGACTCACTGGTCTATAATATCCCGGGCTATCTTTTCTCCCTTTCTTGAATAAAGGAACCACATCCGCAATCCTCCAATCATCCAGAATCTCTCCCGTCTCCATCGATGATGCAAAGATCATCACCAGAGGCTCAGCAATCTCTTCCCTCGCCTCCCACAGTAACCTGCGGTACACCCCATCCAATCCCAGTGACTTATCTAACTTGATGCTTTTCAAAAGCTCCACTTCTTCTTTCTTAATGTCTACATGCTCAAGCTTTCCAATCCACTGCAAGGCTGAACTACAACCACCAAGATCCTTTCCACTGTGAATACTGAAGTAAAGTATTCATTGAGCATCTCTGCAATTTCTACAGGTTCTATACAAACTTTCCCACAGTCACATTTGACAGGTCCTATTCCTTCACGTCTTATCCTCTTGCTTTTCACATACTTGTAGAATGCCTTAGGGTTTTCCTTATTCCTGACTGCCAAGGCTTTCTCATGACCCCTTCTGGCTGTCCTAATTTCCTTCTTAAGTTCCTTCCTACTAGCCGTATACTCTTCTAGATCTCAAACATTACCTAGCTCCCTGAACCTTTTGTAAACTTTGTTTTTCTTCTTGACTAAACTCATTACAGCTTTTGTGCATCATGGTTCTTTTAACCTACCATAACTTCCCTGTCTCATTGGATCATTGCTGACAATATTCCAGACAAATATTCCTTAAAAATTTGCACCTTATTTCTGTACATTTCCCTGAGAAAACCTCTTTCCAATTTATGCCTCTAATTTTCTGCCTGATAGCCTCATAATTCTCCTTACTCCAATTAAACACTTTCTTAGCTTTCCTAAGTCTCTCCAATGCCAATGTAAAGGAGATAGAGTTATGATCAAGATCCCCAAAATGCTCTCCCATTGAGAGATCAGAGACCTGTTTATTTCCCAATACCAAATCAAGTACAGCCTTTTCTTTTGTAGGGTTGTTCACATACTGTGTCAGAAAACCTTCCTGAACACACCTAACAAACTTATCCCCATTTAAACCTCTTACCTCAAGGAGATTCCAATTGATATTTGGGAAATTAAAATCTCCATCATGACAACTCTGTTATTGTTACATCTTTCCAGGATCTGTTTCCCTATCTACTCCTCAACATCCCTGTTACTACTGGGCGGCCTATAGAAAACGCCCAGTTAAGTTAATGACCCCTTCTGTTCTGAACCTCCACCCACAAAAACTCCCTCCATGGCGTCCATCTTTTCTACAGATGTGACACTAATGATCAACAATGCCACTCGACAACGTAGAGTCACTGAGCCTAGACTGACAGCTAAGTTTCGCACACATGAGGATGGCCTCAACCAGGATCTTGGGTTCACGTCACACTATCTGTAATCCCCATGACTTGCCTGGGCTTGCAAAATCTTACTAACCATCCTAGCTGGCGACAATACACATCTCTTTAACTTATGCTTAACCCTCTCTCCACTCACATTGTCTATATCTTTAAGACTTGATTACCTGTAAAGACTCTCATTCCAACCATTATTTTGTAAATTGAGTTTGTGCCTTTATATGTCCTGTTTGTGAACAGAACTCCCGTCACACCTGATGAATGGGGCAGCGCTCAAAGCTTGTGGCTTGTGCTACCAAATAAACCTGTTGGACTTTAACCTGGAGTTGTGAGACTTCTTACTGTGCTTACCCCAGTCCGACGCCAGCATCTCCACATCATAGCTAATCTTGGCCGTCGTGTTGTCATAGAGAGAGGAAATCATGCTGTGCAGCTTCAACAGCTTAACCAGACTGCCTCTGTTCCTGTGGTTCAGTGCCCTGATGAGATTGATGAAAGTAATATATTGTGATCTTTTGTTCAGAGTATTTTCTTGCACTTACCAAACCGAGGAGATTATGTCAATTGTGGATGTTCCAGTTCTGAAACACACAGATTCAGCATGGAGCTATTCAGTCAGGAGCTGTAGTCTGATAACAGCAATATTGGCTAATACTTATCACATGATATTTAGCAGGAAGATGCCTCAAAGATGCCACTCAAGGTCATCTTTGTCCTTGTTCAAGGTCACAATCTTTGCACCATGTACATTCTGGGGCAGTATCCTGTCCCTCCAGATGATGCAGGAGTGCCAGTTTTCCACACTTGATGAGTTCAAATAGTATACAGTAAGAGCACCTAGCGCTATCTCCTAGGACAAGGAATTTTATCCAGCTCTGCTGACAGGCAGGCTTTTTATAATATCTAGAGCTAACTTGGCGATATTGTTCTCTTCAGAGCACAACTCACAGCAGCATTTCACCCATTTTTCCAACTGTTTATTGCAGTCGATAAAGACTTCAGCTGCCTTTATTTTCAATGGGCCATTTTATTTGCTGATGGACATGTTCCTTCTACATGTTCCTAGCATTCCTTATTAAAGGACATTTGGATTCTCAGACAAACAGCAAGCAGTAGTCACTGGTACATTGCCTAGCAGTCTGATGGACTTTATTACTGCATTTAGAATCTTCTCATTTAGATTTTTCCTGTAATGAAGGAGAGTGGCATCAATGGCAGCTTCTAACATGGCGATGTTAGATTCGAACCAGTCAGCATTTCTATCCATCCTTGCTTCCTATATGTTGAGAGAGCAGTATTACAGATAGTGCTGCAAAGTATGTCCCTTTTCATCTCTGTGACCTGTGTAGGAACACCAGAGAGTGCCTATTCAATCAAATTAAGGAACTTTTGTTTCTTTTATCTGGGGAGGGAGTATGTCTGATGTTGACACCAGAATAGCACTCTGAATGAAGAAAAAGGATTGCATCCTAACGTTCGTGTATAGCATCTGGCACATAAAGAGTTAACATGACATCCACACAGTGAAGTCAGAACACATGATTTACTATTAGGGATCAGTGAAATGTTGTTCAGAGACTTGTATTGAAGCAAAGATGGAGAAAGTGACTAGCTTGGACCTTTACTGTACTTACGTATATAGTTTTTAGTAGATGATAAATTTTGAGCTACCTAAAACTTTGAATGCCTTAATAAGACTTACTGAATATGTCCCACACCTTACAACAGAGTACACTAAAAAGTGTTCTGTATCACAGTCAGCTGTGTGTGTTGAGAGTGGTGTTCAGAGAGTTACATCTGGCAATGACCAGATCCAGCTGCGGTCAATGCCCTGATCTTGGGGGTCTCCAGAACACTTCATGGTGTGGTTTGTTCATTCCTTACACATTGCTCTTGTTAGTCAAGTAGGCTTTATCTTTTCTTTTTTATCTTTCCCAGGCCTTGATGTCCAAAGCAGGTGGACCATGTTCATGATTTGTGATCAGGTAAGGATATTTCTGACTTAAAAATTCTGCTGATATTATCAAATTCCTTGTAAACTGACTTTTTGTCTCTGTAGGGGAGCAGAGCATTGAGGTAGAAATACCCTTGAAATAAACTGGCTTAGTTTGACTTGAGAGATAGATGAAGAGAACATGTTCTTAATCATCTGTGGGGAAATTGTTCTTTGTGAGGAGTGAGTTCCTGCCACTGAAGGCCATATTCTGATTTCTTCTGTATTTCAGGTGAATTTTTCATTCAACGATCTGTTCTTGCAAAGCTATGTGCCTTGTAGGGATATGTTCTGCCTATCATGCTACATGGTGATTGTGGCTGTTTCGGGATTGCTAACTGCACTGCAAATCAGTAGACTGTTACAGTTTCTAGCACCAGCATGCAACCTCTATAACGATTCATGGAGTGTGAATCTGCATATAAGTAGCATTCACATTGCTAATTCAAGAACTGCATTTTAAGAATATGACCAAATTAATCCATATTGATGGAGGAAAGAGAAGACGAGATTGCAGAACTTCGCTGAATTGCTGTAGGAAATTTTTCGGGGGTTTCCTTCTGAGGGATTCTTATATTCAGCTAATCTCAACTAACACAAAGACTTGCAAAAGATAATATGCAGTTAAAGATGTTCCTTTTTGATCAATATGTATTGGGAGAGAGACAACTGGAGGATTCTAACTTCCCTCTGATGTTACATCACATGAGAAAAATATGAGTATATTTTTGAAAATTTGTTTCTCCCACCCAATTTGTCATCCAAACTGGATCATCCAATTACATTGATACACATTATCTACCTTGGTCAATCGCATTCTACCACCTAACAGAATTAGGAATTCACTGGTCAACTAGACCCGAAAGTCTTTCCCCCATTGCCTATCAACCTTACCTACACATATCCAGCAGGTTCAAGGATCCCCCTCACCACCTGCAAGCCTTGGGAATGAGAAGGGAATCACTCCCTATGTTTGCTAGGGATCCCGTTTTCACTGGAAGCTGAATACATCTATTCATTGCAACTAGAAAATGAATCCTTCTTTTCATTTATAATCTTGGTAGCTTCCAGCTACCAGGCCTTTCACTGATATTTCAAGACATTATTGTTTCCAGAGAATGTAGCCTGCCTGGTTCTGCTTTGTCCATTAAGCTTTAAGACAGGTCACTTTTGGCCAAAGTTTACAAAATATTTAAAACTACATTTTAGATCTACGATATGTGTCCAAAATTCGCTATTAACAGTTATGTATGTGTCTATAAATTCATAAATTCATAAGATACAAGAGCAGAATTAGGCTATTTAGTCGATCAAATCTGCTCCGCCATGGCTGATATGATCCTCATCCCCATTTTCCTGTCTTCTCCCCATAACCCTTCAACACATTATTAATTAAAAATCTGTCTAACTCCTCCTTAAATGTACTTACTGTCCCAGCATCCACCATACTTCTGAGTAACACATTTCACAGATTCACAATCTTTTGGGAGACGTAGTTTCTTCTCAACTTTGTTTCAAATTTTCTACCCCTTATCCTCTCATCCTAGAATGCCTCACAAGACATCTATTTTTATCCATATTTTTTATCATCTCGATTTGATCTCTTCTCATTCTCCTAAATTCCAGAGAGTACAGGCCTAAATGGTTCAATCTCTTGTTAAACCCCTCATCTTTGGAAACAATCTAGTGACCTCCTCTGAACTGCCTCCAATGCCACTGTATCTTTCCTCAAATAAGGGGCCCAAAACATGCATAATATTCCATGTGCAGTCTTATAAGTACCTTGTATAGTTGCAACAACACTTCCTTACCTTTATATTCTTTTCCTTTAGTTACAAATGCCAACATTCCATTCACTTTCTTTATTATCTGTTGTACCTGAATGCTAATTTTGTGTGATTTATAAATGAGGACACCCAGATCCCTCTGCACATCTCTCCCCATTTAGGTAATAAGTTGTCTTTCCATTTTTCTGACCAAAATGCATAACCTCACACTTATCCACACTAAATTCCATCTGCCACGTTTTGGCCCACTCTCCTAATCTATCTGTAACAATTTGTAATGTTCTTATTTCTCATTACAACTTACAGTTCCACCTGTTATTGAGTCATGTGCAAATTTGGCTACAGAGCCTTCTATCCCTGTATCCAAATCAGATTAATACAGATTGTAAATAGCTGAGGCACAAAGACTGAACACTAGTTACTTTCTGTCATGCAGAAAAAAATCCATTTATCCCGACACTGTTTTTTGTCCATCACCCAGTCATCTATCCAAGTTAAGAAATTACCCACAATCCCATGTTATCTAACCTTGTGAATTATCCTTTTGTGTGACACCTTATCAAATGCCTTCCGGAAATCCAGATATAGTACAATTACAGGATTCCCATTATCCACTTTGCTTGTTACATCTTCGTCGAACTCTGGCAAATTAGTCAAACATGATTTGCTTTTCATAAAGCCATGCTGACTGTGATGGATAATGTTTTGACATTCTGCATGTCCTGATATTGCTTCCTTGATAATTGATTCTAACATTTTCCTAACAGCAGATGTTAAACTAACTGGTCTATAATTTCCCACATTTTGCCTCCCTCCCTTTTCAAATTAAGATTAGCATTTTTCCAATCCTCTGGAACATTTCCAGCATTCAAGAAATTTTGGAATATTATAACCAATGGATCCACTATATCTGCTGCCACTTCCTTTAACACACTAAGATGTAGGCCATCACGCCCGGGGTACTTGTCTGCCCTTAATCCCAATAGTTTGCTGAGTACCTTTGCCCGATGGATGTTGATTGTTGCACGTTCTGTCCTTTCTATTACCTCTGACTTGCCTATTCCTGTAGTAATGGTACTAGGGTCCTCCGCTGTGAAAACAGAGGCAAAGTATTCATTTAGCATCTCTGCCACATCAGTGTTCCCCACTTTTAACTCACTGGTTTCGTCTTCCAATCATTCACCTTAGTGACTCTCTTTGCTTTTATATACTTATAGAAGCTGTTACTATCCTTTTTGATATTTTGTGCTAGTCTCTTTTGTAATTTATCTTAGCTTTATTTTATTACATTTTTAGTATTCTTTTAATTATATTCGAAAGTTTTCCAATCTTCCAGCCTTTGCAGTGTGATATTATTTAGTTTTTGTCTTTGTCCTTGATCCCCTTGTTTAGCCATGGATACTTTTTACCTCCCCCCGACCTTTTACCACCTTTCTTCCTCACTTGGATATATTT
Organism: Sphyrna mokarran; assembly: GCA_024679065.1. NCBI lineage: Eukaryota > Metazoa > Chordata > Chondrichthyes > Carcharhiniformes > Carcharhinidae > Sphyrna > Sphyrna mokarran. The sequence goes on from JAGIQG010000001.1 coordinate 136,729,855, forward strand.
TAGTTGTAGGAATTGAGTATCTCCTTATATAACTGCCATTGCTCAACCATTGACCTGCCTTTTAGCCTTCCTGCCCACTCTATTCGGACCTAATCTGTCCTCGTGTATATATAGACAATACCTTTGCATGATATATAAGTGAGGCTTATTGTGATATCTTTGGTATATGTAAAGCACTCTGTGGTCCCTATTTGAAACTAATCTACAATGTTTTAATAGTTTTCAAAAAGCAGGGGTTTCTGTACCCCCTGCTAAATTTTCCAAAATGTATCTTAATATAGTCATGAAAGATTCAGTTTGGCTAAGTACACTATAAACATGGAAGAGGAATTCTTTTCCTTATACATGAAATTACATTTGCATTCATATCTTTGAAATGTGAGATTATTATGACAAGACAGCAAGCTAAATTTGTAACATAAATATCATAATGAGACTTGACAGCAGCCAAGAGTGGCGACATATTGAGTAAAATGGGTGAAATTGTACACATGTTCTTAAGTAATGCAATGCAATGGAAAAACAATTGGATAATTAGTAGACATTGACCTGAACATTGACAAATGGCTTCAGACCACATCAAAAAAGTCCTCACACTTCCATCCAGTGAAGCCTTTAAAATTATTTCCCATCTCAGAACAAAACTGACATGCCTTCATGTTGTTGGTAAACGCACATGTCAAAGGCTCAAGAGTTCACAGCTTACCGCCTTGGAACCTGAGCGCATATAAAAGTGATGGGTATAATTTTTGTGACTGTTATATTGTTAATGTGTAATGGGATATGGGCTCACATATTAATATGTTCACTTCATATCTCCTTGAACTGTGCAATTATCAGAGGAATAATTATAAATTTGCTTCTTCCAAAAATGGTTGTGTTTGGATAAAACTATAGAACATGCTATATGAGCTACACATGGTTACAGTTGTGTCACTGACAGTCCTGGCAAAAAAAACACTTGGGGTGTGGAATTAGGACCACCACAGAGGAAGATTATCTCACAACATTGAAGAGTATTGGCTCCAGTGAGATTGTTTTGTACTGTAATGGCATCAATATATTAAATATGCCTACTGAGTACATTATGTATATACTGTTTAAGGTATATATCCTTGCAAATGGGGAATATTCCATCATACTCCTGACTTGTGCCTTGTAGATGATGAGTAGACTGTGGGGAGTTAGGAAGTGAGTTAATCGCCACAGTGTTCCAGCCTTTGAGCTGCTCTTTTGTGACTGTGGTTATGTGGTGAATCCAGTTGAATTTCTGATCACTGATAATGCCAAGGATGTTGACAGTGGGGGATTCAGTGATGGTAACACCACTGAATGTCAAGGGGTGGTGGTGAGAGTGTCTCTTGTTGGTGATGGTCATTGCCTAGCATTTGTGTGGCACAAAAGTTACTTGCCACTTGACAGCCCAAGCCTGGATATTGTCCAGATAATGTTGCATTTAAACATGGACAACTTCAGTAACTGAGGAATCACAAATAGTGCTGAACATTGTGCAATCATCAGCAGACGTCCTCACTTCCAACCTTATGATGGAGGGAAGGTCATTGACAAAGTAGCTGAAGATGGTTGGCCCAAGACACTACCCTCATGGACTCCTACAGAGATGTGTACATTTCAATAATACTAGCACTGACGCCAGCCAAGATGATCAGCTTGCTCGATTGGCATCCCTTCCACCAACTTAAACATTCATTCCATAAACCATTGATGCATAGTGATGTTGACAATCTACCAGATGCACTGCAGTGATTCATCAAGGCTTCTTTACTAGCTCCTTCCAAACCCATTATCACCACCACATAAAAGGACAGCGGATGCACAGAAACACCACCATCTACAAGTTCCTCTCAAAGGATGCTGACTTGGAAATATATGGCAAGTCATTTACTATCATTGAGTCAAATTCCTAGAACTCCCACAGAGACATAGCTCCATGGTTAAAGAAGGCAGTTCATAACCATTTTCTCAATTAGCCTTTCTCAAAGGCAAATAGACTTGAGCAACACATGCAGGTCTTTCCAGCAAAGGCACAGATCCTGTTAATGAATAAACAATTGAAAAAACTAGGGTAAATGGCTGATCAATGTTCAAGGGCTTAGGAAGAAAGGTAATACACAGATGGAGCAGTGAATGGCAAGGAAAGTCAATGAGGAAATCACCGGTCACCAATTGCTGATGACACCAATATTGATGGAGTAGTGACTGAGGTGGAGAGCTCTTATAGGCTGCAAAGAGACATTGATAGGATGCAGAGTTGGGCAGGAAAGTGACAGATAGAGTTTAACCCTGATAAGTGTGAGATGATTCATTTTGGTAGGACAAATTTAAATGCAGACTACAGGATCAATGGCAAGGTTCTAAGGATTGTGAAGAGGCAAAGAAATCTTTGGGTACATATCCACAGATCTCTAAAGGTTGCCACTCAACTGGATAGAGTCGTGAAGAAGGTTTATAGTGTGGTAGCATTTATTAACGGGAGTTTGAGTTTAAGAGCAGTGGGGTTATGCTGCAGCTGTACAGGACCTTGGTGAGACCACATTTGGAATATTGTGTTCAGTTCTGATCACCTCACTACAAGAATCATATGGAAGCATTGGAGAGAATGCAGAGGAGATTTACCAGGTTGCTGCCTGGTTTGGAGGGTAGGTCTTATGAGGAAAGGTTGAGGGAGCTGTGGCTTTTTAGAGCGGAGGAGGATGAGAGGCGACTTAATAGAGGTTTATAAGATGATGAGAGGGATAGGTATTCTCTCAACGTCCATTCTATTTCCTGGATTGGATGTAGCGTTACTCGGGGGCATTACTATAAGGTTCATAGTAGGAGATATAGGAGGGATGTCTGAGGTAGTTTCTTTACTCAGAGAGTGGTTGGGGTGTTGTATGCACTGCCCGCTGTGATAGTGGAGTCAGACACTTTAGGAACTTTCAAGTGTTTATTGGATAGGCACATGGAGCACACTAGAATGATAGGGAGTAGGATAGCTTGATCTTGGGTTTGGACATAGCTTGGCATAACATTGAGGGCCGAAGGGTCTGTACTTTTCTGTTCTATTCTTTTTCTATGTTCTAATTGAGTGGATAAGAGAGCAAACAAGCATATGCCTGACCTAGTTCAGTGGTAATATTCTCATACCTGAGTCAGAAGGATTTAATTTTTTTTATTCATTCAAAGATCATGGGTGTGTCTGACTGGGCAGCATTTATTGCCCATCCCTAATTGCCTTTGTACAAAGGGCAGTTGAGAATAAACCAAATTTCTTTGGCTTTGGCGCCACAAGTAGGTCAGACCAGGAAAGAATGGCAGATTTCCTTCCCTGAAGGACATTACTGAACTAGGTGGGTTTTTCTGACAATCAACAATGGTTTCATAGTCATTTGTAGATTCTTTATTCCAGATTTTTTTTTACTGAATTCATATTCCACCATCTACAGTGGCAAGTTTGAAGCCAAGTCTCCTGGTCATGAGCTGAGTTTTTGGATTAATAATCTAGTGATAATACTACTAGGCCATCACCTCCTCTTGATATAGATTCAAGACTTAATTCGGTGACTTAAATGAATAATGTAAGCTGACACTTAGTGCAATACTGAGAAAGTGTTTTACGCTGTTGTAGGTGTTTTCTTTCAGATGAGAAATGAAGCCAAGAGCCCCACCTGTTCTTTCAGGAGAGGTAATAATTCCCATGTACTATTTTGAAGAAATGTAGGGAAATGCTGTTGACATGGCTAATATTCATCCACAAACCAATATCTAAAGCGGATTGACTGGTCATTTATTTAATTGTTGTTTGTGAATGTGTGGAAAGTATGCTGTTTACATTACCTGCGTGACCACACTTCCAAAATAACTTGTTCGACCATAATGTACTTTGGGACATCCTAAGGTCATGAAGACGCGACATGAATACACATCTTGCTTCCTTTCATGAGATTGATTTTATGGGCAAGATGAACTTGGAGAGAAATTGCAGAGAATGAGAAGTACAGGGCTAGATTGGAAGTAATGCTGTATTTTGACCTTGTGTACCTTATAAAAGTACTACCAACCTACTGCTGCATCCCTGATGGATCATAAATGATCAGATCCTTAATCTGTTTTTGTCTTTCTGTGCATGGCTATAATAATTTATATGAACAAAGAAAAGCAGAACTAACAAAGCTGAGCCTGAAAAACTTGAGTTGGTTCAGATTCAAGTATCCTTCAAAGTAACATTAACTGACCCAATTTAGGTTGCTTCAAGTTTAGATTAGACCTAAAATTAATTGCACACTTTTCTTGATAAATGTACAGATAATAACTTCTACAATTGATAGCTCATTCAGTTAAAGCATTCCTGCTGTGAATGGTGGTAATGGAAATGACTTTTAATAAAAACTGTTAAAACATAAAATATTGTGCAGCTTAATCTAAGAGTTCAGATGACAGGTATATTAGCTGTTGAAGATTTACAGAAGAAGTCTTTGATTTAATTCATTCCTGTTACCTACTTTCCCAGACATTATTCCCTGTTTGTGTGCACTATGCCAGGAATACATAATAGGCAGAGTAATGTTTATACAAATACAGAAGAAAAGGATGTTATAATAGGCCAAATAATGAAGGTAATTGTAAATAATGACACTTGTAAAAAGTAATTATGCTAATTATGATGAACAAAATTACTCTAATCACGGTGAAGCATTATGCCAACAACTGGGAAAGCTACTGATAGCCTAAAGCAATGTTGAAGTTGTTGGTTTAGTCACCTAATAGTTGAGTTATTAGGCTATGGGACCAATCATTCCAGGAATGTCTATTCAAAACATGGCAAGGACATTTGGGAATTTAAATTTAGATTCAATGTTTTAAAAACCAGCAAAGGTGACAGCAATCTGAGTGGTTAATATAAATACATAACACCTGATTTCAAAACCGTCATATTTTCAACCCTCTATAGGCCCACTGCTTCATAGTTCTGTAATCTCTTCAATTCCATAACCCTCTAAGATATCCATGGTCAACCAGTTCTGGCCTCAGTGCTTCCATAAAGCACAAATCTGCTTTTCTTTCTCATTGTGACAGTATTAATGTTACTAATGTTGCAGTCCCACCAGTGTCTTTATTATAGCCTGTCAACCAACCAGAGGATGCAATTTGAAACTGTGCATTCTGGATTCAGAGTTAGTCAATATTGTCCTGTAAGGCTATCTGTAGGCTCCTCAACTGTAAGTCAGAGGCCTTAAGCCAGCCATGCTGTAGTCATTGGGTAACAGCCCATAGGATTTGCCAAAATTGCAAACAACACAAAAAAATGGTGGAATGGCAAGTTGTGAGAGGTATACAGTTTATAAAGAGATATTTATAGGTTATGTAAGCGGGCAAAATGTTGGCAAATGGAGTATAATGTGGGAAAATGTGAAGTTGTTCATTTTGGAAGGAAGAATAAAAGAACAGGGTATTATTTAAATAGAGGAAAACTGCAGAAAGCTGCAACACCAAAGGACTAAGGGTACTTGTGCATGTAACACAGAAAGCTAGCCCGCATGTGCAGCAACTAAACAGGAAGGCTAATGGAATGTTGGTTCTTATTTCAAGGGGATTGGAGAATAAGAAGAGAGGAGTCTTGTTGCAAATGTACAAGGTACTGTTGAGATCACATCTGGAGCACTGAGAACAGTTTTGGTTCCCTTATTTAAGGAAAGTTATTATTTCATTGGAGGGAGTTCAGAGAAGTTTTACTAGGATGACATTGGTATGAAGGGATTGCCTTATGAAGAAAGATTAAACAGATTGGGATTCTATTCATTGGAATTTAGAAGAATGAGAAGTGATGTCACTGAAATGTATAGGATTCTTAAGGGGCAAATGCTGAGAGGATGTTTGCTCTCATGGGAAAGTCTAGGAATGGAGAGCATAAAGTCAGAATAAAGGGACACCTATTTCAGATGGGGATGAGGATGAATTTCTTCTTTGAGAATTGTGAGTCTTTAGAATTCCTTGTCACAGAGAGCTGTGGGGGTAGAGTCCTTGTGTATATCTAACGCTGAGATAGACTTTTGATCAATAAGAGAATCAAGAGTTATTGGGAAAGGGTAGCAAAATAGAATGTGAGAAATGTCAGATCAGTCATGATCAAATTGCATGGTGGAGCAAGTGCAAGACCTACTCCTAGCCTATGTAGATGAATGGCCTACCCATGTTTTTATTTGTTATGGTCTTACAATATGCAGAATCAGGAGAGGAAAAGGCAAATGGAATGCAGGCACCAAAGAATGACAATGATGATTAAAATAAGTTTGAATGCAATGTGCATGATTTCATTTCTAAACTTGGTGGAAGTATATGCTATGTAAGTTTTATTTTCTTGTGGCTAAGCAAATGACGTGATTGTCAGTTCCGAAGAAATCATATTCAACTCAAAACATGAACTTCCTTTCTTCAAAAATGCAGTCAGAGGTGCTGAATATTTCCAGCATTTTCCCTTTTACTTCAGATTTCCAGCATCCGCAGCATTTTGCTTTTATTTTTCTGATGTGATAATCAGTGGCAGATTAATTTATTGATGAATAGGGCATTAGGGTTATGGTTCCCTGTATTGAGCTTGAGATGCTTCTTCATAAATAACCTGGGCACAGAGGGGTTGCCTAAGTGACAATGTTAGCAATGAGGTCCCTTTAAGAGTACACCAGGTCTTGAGAACCGATAACGCTCATCAAAGCTTGTGCTTGAAAGGTAGTTTTTTTTCCCCAGTTGGAGATACTTCTGAACAGTGAAAGGATCCAGAAACAAAGAGTGTAAACTGGTATTTATATCAAACTCTAGTGTTGTGTGATTGGAGAGCCAATAACGGCAGCAATAACAGCGATATTGGCTGCAAGAACAATTATGACAATGAGAGTCAAGTTATTATCAAAAACAGATGCATGTCATAAAGTTGTACTGGAAGGCTCTTTGGAGCAGTAAGTAGCTAGCCCAACTAGAGAAGGGGGCTATACTGGAGCTAATTATGGGAATGAGCCTGGTCAGGTAGTTGAGGTTTCAGTAGGGGAACGTGTGGCAAATAGTGACCACTATTCTGTCTACTTCAGGATACTAATGGAAGAGGATGAGTGTTGTCCGAAGGATGGGGTGCTAAATTGGGGGAAGGCTAGCTACAGCCGGATTAGGTAGGAACTGTTAGCCACTGATTGGGAGAGGTTGTTCGAGGGTAAGTCCACGTCTGGCATGTGGGAGTCTTTTAAGGGATAACTGATAAGGTTGCAGGACAGATATGTGCCTGTTAAGAGTAAGGATGGGAAAGGTAGGATTAGAGAGCTATGGGTAACTAGGGATATTGAGGACTTGGTCAGAAGAAAAGAGAGGCGTATATTAGGTCCAGGCAACTGGGAACGGAGAGAGCTTTGGAGGAATATAGAGAGAGTAGGAAGAATCTCAAACGGGAGTTAGAAGGGCAAAAAGGGGGTACAAAATGGTCTTGGTAGACAAGATTAAGGTAAATCCAAAGGCATTTTATTCATTTGTTAGGAAGAAAAGGGTGGTTAGAGAAAAAGATGGGTCCTCATGGGGACAAAGGAGGGGACTATGTTTAGAGCCTGAGGGAATGGGGGAGATCCTGAATGAATACTTTGCATCAGTATTCACAAAGAAGAGGGACTTGTTGTCTGGAAGTGTCTTGGAGGGAATTGTTGACCCGTTGGAGAAAATATCCATTACGAGGGAGGAAGTGTTAGAGTTTTTAGGTAATATTAAAACTTATATATCTCTGGGAACTGTTGGCATTTATCCCAGGCTGCTTAGGGAGGTGCGAGGTGAAATTGCTGGGCCTCTGACGCAAATCTTTGTCTCTTCTTTGGACACAGGTGAAGTCCCAGAGGACTGGAGGGTAGCGAATGTGGTACCATTGTTTAAAAAGGATAGTAGGGATAACGTGGGTAATTATAGGCCGGTGAGCTTGACATCAGTGGTAGGGAAGTTGTTGGAGAGGATTCTTAGAACATGGCAATCTGAGTGACAGGCAACATGGCTTTGTAAAGGGGAGGTCGTGCCTTATGAATCTGGTAGAATTTTTTGAGGAGGTGACAAAAATGGTTGATGAAAGATGAGCCGTGAATGTTGTCTATATGGATTTCAGTAAGGTGTTTGACAAAATCCCTCATGGTAGATTAGTGAATAAGATTAAGGCTCATGGGATACAAGGACAGATGGCTAGATGGATTGAGAACTGGCTTGGTAACAGGAGACAGAGAGTAGCAGTGGAAGCATCTTTTTCTAGCTGGAGGTCTATGACTAGTGGTGTGCCGCAGGGCTCGGTACTGGGACCTCTGCTATTTGTAATATGTATAAATGATTTGGAAGGGGAGTAACTGGTGTGATCAGCAAGTTTGCAGATGACAAGAAGATGGCTGGACTCGCTGATAGTGATGAACAGTGTCGGACAATATAGCAGGATATAGATCGGCTGGTAAACTGGGCGGAGAAATGGCAGATGGAATTTCATCCAGACAAATGCGAGGCGATGCATTTTGGAAGAAATAATGTAGGGGGGAGTTATACAATAAATGGTACGACTATTAAGAGTATAGAAACATAGAGGAACCTAGGTGTGCAAGTTCACAAGTCCTTGAAGGTGGCAGCATAAATAGAGAAGGTGGCAAAGAAGGCATATGGTATGCTTGCCTTTATATGAAGGGATATAGAATATAAAAGCTGGCATCTTATGTTGTTGTTATATAGAACGTTGGTTAGACCGCATTTGGAGTACTGGTTCTGGTTGCTGCTCTACCGGAAGGACATGGAGACCCTGGAGAGAGAGCAGAGGAAGTTTACCAGGATACGGCCTGGTATGGAAAGTCTTAGCTATGAGGAGAGATTGGGCAAATTGGGGCTGTTTTCCCTGGGAAGATGGAGAATGAGGGGAGATCTAATAGAGGTGTATAAGATTATGGATGTGTATAAGATAGAGTGAACAGTGGGAAGCTTTTTCCCAGGTTGGATATGAAAATCATGAGAGGCCACGCGCTTAGGGGTTAGAGGGGTGAGGTATAACTCAGATGTTAGAGTGATGTTTTTCATGCAGAGGGTTGTGAGGGCCTGGAAGGCGCTGCCAAGTAAGGTGGTAGAAGCAGGCATGCTAGAGTTGTTTAAGGCTTACCTAGATAGGCACATGAGCAGACTAGAGATGGAGGGATACAAAAGATTGTTCTAGTTAAGGATTAAGAGCCTCAGGATGTTCCTGGGAATCAAAAGATTCCTATGGACCGTCCAACATATTTTATGGCTCACCTGTCTCTTATGTTTGAGCTTCTGGGGATCTTCCATGAATGTCTGTAAAGGCTGTGTATGTTTATTGGTGCCTCTTTTTTTACATCCACAGGTGATTCGGTCCACCTTGTTGGCCAACAAGGGGCATATACCTGGTGGGTGTGCTAGGGCTGTTCTTCGATGTTGCTTCGAGAATTGCCTAGTGCTTCATGTCATTAGTGTATGCTTAAACTGGACCAACTGACGGGCAACACAACAGCTCAGTGACTTTCACTGTTTACTGTGCAGATACATGGACCTGGGTCGGATCTCCGACTTGGGTTGTTGTCTGTGGGAGTTTGCACATTGTCCCCGTGCTTGCATGGGTTTTCTTCGAGTGCCCCGGTTTACTCTCACACTCCAAAAATGTGCTTTTAGGCTGATTGGTGTTAACAAATTGTCCCTAAATTAGACCTCCCTTAATCTGGCACACGTATAATTCTCTAAATTTGCACCCCTTTATTGTGGAATCCAAGAGGTGTAGACAAAAGTCGTTGGTAGAAGAAGGATTGGAATGAGGCACTCACCGAGTATTAAAATGGGCGGCGTGAGCTTGTGGGGCTGAAGGGCCTGTTTCCAGTGCTGTGTCGTTCTTTGTTCTTTGTACACAGTCATAGCAGTATAAGTATTATAGTAGGGGGCTGAGAACACAGCCTTGTGGGGTACCAGTGTTCAGGATGATCATGGAGGAGATATTGTTGCCTATCCTTGTGATCTGTGACTTAGGAAGTTCAGGATGCAGTCGCTGAAGGAAATGCCAAGGTCCAGACCATGGAGTTCGGAGATGAGATCCATGGGAATAGTAGTGTTGAAGGGTGACCTGTAGTCAATAAATAGAAGTCTGACATAAGTGTCCTTGTTATCTAGGATTGAGCGCAGGGCCAGGGAGATGGTGTCTACTGTGGACCTGTTGCTGTGATAGGCAAACTGCAGTGGATCCAGGCTGTCCGGGAGGCTGGAATTGATTTGTACCATGACTAGTCTTTCGAAGCACTTCATAATGATGGATGTTATAATGATGGATATGCTAAATGGGTTAACAAATGACGCTTCATGGATTGAACTTAGGAATACAAAAGGGGCAGTCACACTATAGGAGTGTATTACAGACCCCAAATATGAGAGGGGGATAGAAGAACATATATGTAGACAATTTTCTGCCTGTAGGAATAAGAAGGCAAATATAGTCGGAGATTTAACTATCCCAATATCAACTTCTCTAATAAATGAGATCTTTGGGGCACAAAGCAGACATATCCCCTCCAAAAATAAGAATGATATTACCAAATTCAGACTCCCTTTGTTATCTAGAAAAATACAGGAGAAGATTAAGCAGAAAAAAAATACTTACTATAATCAGAAAAAAACTTAACACTGCAGATAGCCTAGAAGAGTATAGAAAATGCAAGGATCAAGTACAAAAAGAAATAACTAGCCCAACTTGCCTGCGCTTGTCCCAGCAGTTAGATCTTGGAGGCATAAATGTAAACATTGAATCTGCAATGTTCTGCATGTAGTTGTTACTGTGAATAAATGTTCTTTCTTCGTTAATAACTGGTGGAACCAAGTTTTTACACTTATCATCAAACTAGCATCCTTTGCTTGTTCTCACAGCATCACCTTCCATATTTACCCTGCATCTTCTGCTTGACATCACACTTTCATTTACTCCCCCTGAACACAGATTTCAGCTCGGGACTGTGCTACCTTGGCAATCATGATACAGAATAATTTCATTCACATGATTGCTGCCTCATTGCTGTAGACACTTCACATGCAAATTACAGCTCAGAGCAGATGCAAATTGATTTTTAAATCTAGCACTATCAGAAGATTTAATGATAAAATTCTTCAAAGGTACTGTGATTATTTCATAAAAATTTCATTCTGTGTGATGTTATACTAGAAGAGATACAACCGCTTTAAATACATAACACCCCTTCCCCTTGACTTCTTTAGTCCCCCAATGATAACTTTCCCCAATGTTTCAACAACAGACCTAATTAAACAGTAGATGCATTACACCATTGTTTCCTATATTTGCAATTAATACTGTCTCAGGTGGACATCTATTTCTTTTGACCTGTACTTTATGCTCTGGTATTTGACCACTCAAGACTCAAGTATCCTCTTTTCAGAGTCATAAAGAGTTACAGCACAAAGAAAGGCTCTACCACCCATTGTGTCTGTGTCAGTGAAAGACAAACCACCCAAATATTTTAATCCCATTTTCCAGCAGTTGGTACAAATGCATCTAAATACTTCTTAATGTTATGAAGGTCTCTGTCTCCATCATCCTTTCAGGCAATGACTCCCATCACCTTTTGGATGAAAAGGTTTTTCCTCATATCCCCTGTAGACTTCCAGCCCCTTACTCTTAAACCTCTGTTCCTAATCATTGATTTCTCCACAAAGGGGAAAGTTTCTCCCTGTCTATCTATGCCCCTCATAATTTTATTTGGTTGTATCAGGAATGGTTGAGGACTCTGGATCTGTACTCATTGGAGTTTAGAAGGATGAGAGGGGATCTTATTGAAACTTACAGGATACTGCGAGGCCTGGATAGAGTGGACATGGAGAGGATGCTCCCACTAGTAGGAAAAACTAGAACAAGAGGGCACAACCTCAGGCTAAAGAGATGATCCTTTAAAAAGAGATGAGGAGGAGTTTCTTTAGCCAGAGAGTAGTGAATGTATGGAATTCTTTGCCGCAGAAAGCTGTGGAGGCGAGGTCATTGAGTGACTTTAAAACAGAGATAGCGAGTTTCTTGTTTAATAAGGGGATCAGGGGTTGTAGGGCAAATGCAGGAGAATGGGGATGAGAAAGTAAGCAGCCAATAGGCTGAGTGGCCTAATTCTGTTCCTATGTCTTATGGTCTTATACATCTTAATCATGTCCCTCCCTCAGTCTTCCCTGCTCCAAAAAAAACAACCCAGTCTAACCAATCTCTCTTCATAACTAAAACTCTCCAGCCCAGATATCATTCTGGTAAATCTCCTCTGCATCCTTTCCAATGCTATCACGTTGCTCCTATAATGCTTTACAAGCAGTGAGAGAGGAGCAGTAAGAACAAAAGTGGGTGAGAGGAGCAGCAATGGGGCAAGGGAGCATGACAGTAGATCAAAAGCAATTTGTGCATATAGAACATAGAACATAGAACATTACAGCGCAGAACAGGCCCTTCGGCCCTCGATGTTGCGCCGACCAATTAGGAGAAAGCAATGACCCTCCAACCTAAACCATTCTCTTTTCGTCCATAAACTTATCTACTAATCTCTTAAATGCCACCAAACTTGGTGCATCTACAACTGCCGCAGGCAGTTACACCAACTTCCAAGTCTAACACCTGGTCTGGCTCATTGCGCAGCACCAAATCCAATGTAGCCTCACCTCTAGTTTGCCTATCTACATACTGAGTCAAAAAACCTTCCTGCACACTTTGTACAAAAACTGACCCCTCTAACAAGCTAGAGCTATAGCTATTCCAATCAATATTCGTAAAGTTAAAGTCCCCCATAACAATTACCCTATTACGTTCACTCCTGTCCAGGATCGACTTTGCAATCCTTTCCTCGACCTCTCTAGAACTTTTAGGAGGTCTATAAAAGACTCCCAACAGGGTGACCTCTCCTCTCCTGTTTCTAATCTCAGCCCATACTACCTCAACAGACAAGTCCTCATCAAACTTCTTTTCTGTCACTGTGATACAGTCTTTGACTAATAATGCCACTCCTCCCCCCCTTCTACCTCCTTCTCTACTCCGACTGAAGCATTTGAATCCTGGAACCTGCAACAACCATTCCTGTCCCTGCTCTATCCATATATTTGCTCAATTTCCCGCTGGTTATCTGGGGTTTATTATAAACACCTGGCAATGTGGAAGTTGGTGAACATTTTGATGATAGTGACCACAATTCGGTTACGTTCACCTTAGTGACGGATAGGGATAGGCATGAAGCTGGGGGCAGTAGTTATAGCTGGGGGAAGGGTAATTATGAGGCCATAAGGAGGGAATTAGGGTGCATAGGTTGGACTAGGAAACTACAGGGACTGGGAACATCTGAAATGTGGAGCTTATTCAAGGAGCAGCTACTGCGAGTCCTTGATAAGTATGTCTCTGTCGGGCAAGGAGTAAATGGTCGAGTAAGGGAACCATGGTGTACTAAAAATGTTAATTCGCTGGTTAAAAGGAAAAAGGAGGCTTATGTCAGGATGAGGCTTGAAGGCTCAGTTAGTGCAATGGATAGCTATAGATTAGCCTGGAGGGAGCTAATGAGTGAGTTGAGGAGAGCTAAAAGGGGACACGAGAAGACTTTGGCTGATAGGATCAAGGAGAATCCTAAAGCTTTCTTTAGATATGTTAAGAATAGAAGATTGGTTAGGGCAAGATTAGGGCCAGTCAGAGACAGCAGTGGGAAGTTGTGCGTGGAGCCTGAAGAGATTGGAGAGGCATTGAACAAATATTTCTCTTCGGTATTCACGCAGGGAGATGTAAATGTAGTTGTGCAGAACACTGGGATACAGGGTTGCAAACTGGAAAATATTGAAGTAGATAAGGAGGATGTGCTAGATATTCTTGAGGGTTTGAAGTTAGATAAGTCCCCTGGGCTGGACGGGATTTACCTTAGGATTCTCTGGGAGGCAAGAGAGGCGATTGCAGAGCCTCTGGCTCTGATCTTCAGGTCGTCGTTGGTTACGGGTATAGTTCCGGAAGACTGGAGGATAGCGAATGTGGTCCCATTGTTCAAGAAGGGGAAGAGAGACTTTCCAGGGAATTATAGGCCAGTGAGTCTTACTTCTGTTGTGGGCAAAGTAGTGGAGAGAATTATTAGGGATAGGATTTATAGTTATTTAGAGAGAAATGAATTGATTGGGGATAGTCAGCATGGTTTTGTGAAGGGTAGGTCGTGCCTTACAACCTTATTGAGTTTTTTGAAAAAGTGACCAAAGAGGTGGATGGGGGTAAGGCAGTTGATGTGGTATATATGGACTTTAGTAAGGCGTTTGATAAGGTGTCCCATGGAAGGCTTCTGCAGAAAATTCAGATGTATGGGATAGAGGGTGATTTAGCTAATTGGATTAGGAATTGGCTAGCAGTTAGAAGACAGAGGGTGGTGGATGATGGGAGATATTCATCGTGGAGTTTGGTTACAAGTGGTGTACCTCAGGGGTCTGTTTTGGGGCCCCTGCTGTTTGTAATTTTATAAATGATCTGGATGAGGGTATTGAAGGATGGATTAGTAAATTTGCAGATGACACTAAAGTCGGTGGAGTGGTAGATAGGAAGAGGGGTGTTATAGTTTGCAGAGAGACTTGGACAAGTTGCAGAGCTGGGCCGAGAGGTGGCAAATGGAGTTTAATGTGGAAAAATGTGAGGTAATTCACTTGGGCAGGAATAACAAATGTGTAGAGTATAGGGCTAATGGTAGGACTCTTAATAGTGTTGATGAACAGAGGGATCTTGGTGTATATGTGCATAGATCCCTGAAAGTTGGCAATCAAGTCGATAAGGTTTTTAAGAAGGCATATGGAGTCTTAGCTTTTATTGGTAGGGGGATTGAATTTCGGAGCCGCAACGTCATGTTGCAACTGTACAAAACTCTAATGCGGCCGCACTTGGAGTATTGTGTACAGTTCTGCTCCCCGCATTATAAGAAAGATGTGGAGGCATTGGAGAGGGTACAGAGGAGGTTACCAGGATGTTGCCTGGTATGGAGGGCAGGTCTTATGAAGAGAGGCTGAGGGATTTGAGGTTGTTTTCGTTAGAAAGAAGGTGGCTAAGAGGAGACCTTATTGAAAAATATAAGATGATTAGAGGTTTAGATAGGGTGGACAGTGATAGCCTTTTTCCTAGGATGGAGAAAGCTAGCACGAGGGGACATAGCTTTAAATTAAGGGGTGGTAGTTATAGGATGGATATGAGAGGTAGGTTCTTTACCCAGAGGGTGGTTAGGGTATGGAATGCCCTGCCTGCGGCAGTTGTAGATGTGCCAAGTTTGGTGGCGTTTAAGAGGTTAGTTGATAAGTTTATGGACGAAAAGAAAATGGTTTAGTTTGGAGTGTCATTGCTTTTTCCTAATTGGTCAGCGCAACATCGAAGGTCGAAGGCCCTGTTCTGCACTGTAATGTTCTATGTTCTATGTTCTATGTGGCCGCCTCTTTTTTATTCCAAAATTCTATCCACAAAGTTTAATCCGATACCCCCTCCAAGATATCAGTGCTGCAGTGACTGACTCCTTAACTAATAATGCAATCCCTCCTCTCTTTCACCCCCTCCTCTGTCTCACCTGAAGATTTTATATCCCAAAATGCTGAATCCTGACCCTCTTTTAACATGTCTCTGTGGTGGCTATTGTACCACAATTCATGCAGTACCTTCTAAACATGCCAAGACTATTTCCTGGAAGGACAAGGGCAGCAGATGTACAGGAATATCACACCTGCAAGCTCTCCAAGTCACACTCTATCCTGACTTGGAATTATATTGCTGTTCCTTCACTGTTGCTGAGTCAAGATTCTGAAACTCACTTTATAACAGACTATGGATGTCCCTACAACCCATAGACTGGCACCTCCTTAACAGGATAGCTCTTGTATCCTATAATTTATCCATGGACTTGTGATGTACAGTTGACTGGCAGAGAATGCAGCACCATACGACCCTGCCACAGAAACCTCTACAAGACATGCCAGATCATCGACATGGATGACATAATCTCACGTGAAAACACCATCCATCAGGTACTTGGTACATGCTGTTGCAACTTGACCAATGTTGTCTATCTAATATGCTGCAGGAAAGGATGTCCCGAATCATGGTACATTGGGAAGACCATGCAGACGCTATGACAACAATGAATGAACACCACTCGACAATCACCAGGCAAGAGTGTTCTCTCCCTCTTGGTGAGACTTCAGCGATCATGGGCTTTTGGCCTCTGATCTTCAGGTATATGTTCTCCAAGGCAGCTTTCACGACAGCACAGAGTCACTGAACAAAGACTGATAGCCAAGTTCCGTACACATGAGGGTAGCCTCAACTGGGATCCGGGGTTTATGTCGCACTATCTGTAACCCCCATGACTTACCTGGGCTTGTAAAATCTCACTTACTGCCCTGTCTGGAGACAATACACATCTCTTTAACCTATGCTAATGTTATTTCCACTCACATTATCTGCATCTTTAAGACTTGAATAGCAAGTTAGCTGCAAAGACTTGCATTCTAATCAGAATGCTGTAAACTGTGTGTGTCTTTGTATGCCTTTCTCTCATCAGTACCTTGCACACACTTGACGAATGAATACCGTTTCTGAAAGCTTGTGGGCTTACTGTCAAATAAACTGGTTGGACTTAAACCTGGTGTTGTGAGACTTCTTACAGAGAATGCAATTATCATTGCAGCTAACAGGAAAGTGTGCACACACATGAAGGACGCTTTTCTTGTGCTGCAGACCAGCTAGACAGTCAAAAAAATGTAGGCCTTTCTATCAATCAATCTTTCCAATTGGTCATTAAATGCCAATGGCAACATTGGTGCAGTCAACTCTGCCTTTCACTTGGGAGAAATCCAGTGATGGTGCTGAAACCAATGCTTTCTGAGACTGAGAGGTTGTATTGGTCAAGAATATGATGTAATCTCTCTCATGTGAAGACGGCATTTGTCACCTGGCTAATGCAGTGGTGTGCAGCTGACTGTGAGATGCTGCAGACATCCTCAGCATCCTCAAAAGGACCAATTGGTGAAGAGTTCAAGGCCATTGTTACCTTACCTGATACGACAGGGCATGGCTATAAGTAGTGCTGTGTGTGAATTACGCACTTAGGAGGACACAGATACCTGTGATGAGAATGATCTTCAGCACTGATGCTCGGTCATGCCCAGGTAGATTCACTTTGTCTGTAAAGCTTGCATTCAGGATATTACTTCCTCTTTTTTCATACCCCTCAACCCTCCCCTCCTGCTGGGCTTTGTCCAACATCAGCCGGACTTTAGCTATGGGTCATGTGCTCTTACATCACAGTGTGAATGACATTGTCCTCAGTCCCACATTAACTTACATGTGTCAGACACTTGTACTACCATTTCCTTTGAAGGCATAAAGTTAAAAGGAGATCGAGTTTTTTGAAATATTAAATTTGATTGTGATTGATTAAGTAAGAAAAAAACTGTTTCCAGTGGCAGGAAGGTCAATATCCAGAGGGTAGAGATTGGCAAAAGAACCAGAGGTGAAATGTGAAAACAATTTTTTTTTATGTGGAGGGTTATAAAGGCTGGAATACTAACCAAAAGGGTGATAGAAACAGAGTCAATAGCAACTTTTGAAAGAGAATTTGAAGGGAAATAGTTGGAGGTCCATGAGTAAAGAGCTAGGGTCGAGGAATAATAGAACATGTGTCGTTAGAATGGGCAGATTTGTTTCCTTCTTTGCTGTCTTATCCAATGATTCTAAAAATTTCAATGGAAATATTGGTGAAGAAAACGACAATTTTGAACAGTTCATAAGTTTGAAATTCCCATCTTCTTCAATGTCATTTCAATATAGCCTACTCGGTGAGTAACGTGTGTTTATTGACTTCTGGATGTTGTGTGACAGTATGGTTTATTATTCAATCTTCCATATAACATTTCCATCTTCCTTCAGCTGGAACAGATATGCTTTATGCAATTTAGAATCAGAGTGATTTACAATATTGAATATAAATATTCTTGCCTGAGCTTTATATAATTTTATTGAGCAGATTTCAAGAGAAACAACATGGAAATTACCACCAAATATTTGCCTTTGATTGATGTTTAATTTACCCAAAGAATCACAGCTCTTTTTTTCTTGTCTATCATCTTCTCTGCTATTGATTAATTCTGTCTCTGAGCATGGCAGAAAAACACTCAGTTACATCATATGGCAGGAGCATAAATGACTGTAGATTCTGAGGAATGTGTGTTATATTGTGAGCTGCTGCATCATTTTACAGTGAGCAGGCACAGCTAGTTGTTGCTTATTTGGGAGGCTCAGCAGATTTTTCAAGCAAATCCCAACTATGCGGAGAACCAGGACTTGCAAATGTAAATAACCAGAATGCAACAATAGCACTTCAATGATGGGTAAGTAACTGTAAATCACAATATAGCTTACGTGCAGGAGGTTATAAATTGTGTTATCACAGTCTTTGGGACTTTGTGTTGGATATGTTGTTTGCTTTCTTGCTGCAGCTGAATTTTAAAGCTTGTTTCCCCAGAAGCCAAATGATTTCTATTTATTCTCAAATGGGTGTACACATAAGCTTGCAATTTCCATTTTATAACCTTCATTACAATGACAGGAAAACTCATGCTCAGAAATACAATCTTTGAGCTGAAAATCATTCTGATTTTAAGTAGAGGGAGTATTAAGATAGTGTGCATTGGTATTTCTAGTGCATTAGTTACAATTATTGTCTAATTTAAAAAAAATCAGAAACAGATTTGGGAATATAATGCCTGAATTTTTTTATGTCACATGATTTTCTGATTAACCTTAATTTTACAACAAGTACTACATATAAGGATAACTTAATTTCAATCAGTTGTAACTCACGATGCAATGCACTATTTTAATCTTTTGAACTTGTGGAAGTTTAAATATGCTAATATTGAAGCTTAACTGAATCACTGATCATGCTGCACTTAGAATAATGGGGCTTGTTAAGGAGGTAATGATATACTTAATGAACTGAAATTTGTAAAATTAACTCAGCCTTTCGCTAATGAGTATATTTCTGATACTTTGCGGCTTAGCTGAACTTTGGTGTAAAATGTGCTATGTCAAATTAACTCCACATCGTACACCTCAACCAAAAGTATCCTTCGTGTGGGAACCTCCAACCAGCACAATCAGTCATCACTTAGTTCCTTAGAGATAGCTCCAGAGTGCTTTGCAAATAAAACATTTCTCTCTGTGTTGAAATTATTATTTGTGGCAGCACTCCCCCTACCTGTCCATATTGATAGCTCCAATATACATACACTTGACTGCAGGAACAGGTGAGGCAGCTTTTAAAGTTGAGGCAACTGGAACAGACCTCTCAAAAGCCATATTCGACAGATGTGTTACATTAACACTGCATTAGAAAGAAAATGTAATTCATTTGTGCCTCAGATTGAACTTATTTTAACATTGACTGGATGTATATTCAAGTTACTTTTAATTGTTTTGCCCTGTGGGGAATAAAAGATGAGGTGAAGTTTGCAAGCTTGACTGGATTTCAATGGCAAATATAGAGCAAAATGAATAATCAATTTCATGTTGCTTTCCTTCCAAGATCTTGTGCAGTAATGTGGAACGGCCATTGGAAAAAAAAGATGAAGGAGAACAGTAATAAAACAAGTGTAGCTTACAGCCTGACATTGCAAATTATGGTTTTCATGGCCTTTCACTGCCTTCTACCTCAGTACTAGATGCATAATCCAGAGTATGCTATATAAGTACTAAAATAGAATTGGCTTGACTTTTGCTTCAGGTGCAATTTGGTCAGGCAGAGTGAGAAACACTCTCCTTGTCCTGAGACTTGAGTCATCTTGAGGGCTGGGCCTTGTTTGCTTACTGATGGTGGATGCACAAACTGCATCCAAATGCAAACTCTCACAAGTAGCTTGCCATTTGGGGGAAGATGCCGAAATTCCAGCAGCCGTTCCACGAAACACACAAGGAAGGTGAATCCAGAGATAGTGAGGTCCATAGACAGTTACACAACTTTTTTTGCATTGTCATTTTTCAGGCATCCTGCAGCAGTCTCTTCAAGGATCACTGGTTAGATCACTCAGTGCCTAGTCCTAGTGGACAGGGCAGTTTGATGCATATTCACTCATTGATACACAGAATGTGTCAGGGTCCAATGCATCATATATGACACCAATCAGCATACTACTGGAGGTATCTGGACTGACCCAATGAAGTCATAGAGGTTTATAGCATGGAAACAGGCTCTTAGGCCCAACTTGCCCATGTGCTCTTTTTAAATCCCTAAGGCTCGAATAAAAATGGAATTGGCATACCAGTGACAGGAGCTGGATGGGACATGATATCCTGACATCTTCAGCCAGTAACCAC
Organism: Sphyrna mokarran; assembly: GCA_024679065.1. Classification (NCBI taxonomy): domain Eukaryota; kingdom Metazoa; phylum Chordata; class Chondrichthyes; order Carcharhiniformes; family Carcharhinidae; genus Sphyrna; species Sphyrna mokarran. Next base: position 136,750,241 of record JAGIQG010000001.1, read on the forward strand.
CCTGCTCTGATTGATAGGCGTAGTCTGTAGGCTGCCAAATAATAACATCACAGTAGCAATAAACAAGGAAATAACTGATGCATGTAAAAATGGTACTGCAATTATCTACATGTTAATTAGTTAAACCAGGTCGATCAAGGCAGCCTTGAGGAGGAGTTCATAGAATGTATCCCCAATAGTTTCCTTGAACAGTATGTAATGGAGCCTATGAGGGAATAAACTATCTTAGATTTTGTCCTATGCCATGAGAGAGGAATAATTAATGATTTCACAGTTAGGGATCCTCTCAGAAGGAGTGATCACAGTTTGATTGAATTTAAAATACAGATGGAGGGAAGTAAAATCTAATACAAGTGTCTTGTGCTTAAACAAAGGAGACTACAATGGAATGAGAGAGGATTTGGCTAAGATAGACTGGGAGAAAAGGCACAATTGAGGAACAGTGGAGGACTTTCAAAGCAATTTTTCACAGTGCTCAACATAAGTGTATATCAGTGATAAAGAAGGACTGTAGAAAAAGGGATAATCAGCCATGGATACCCAAGGAAATAAAGGAGTGTATCAAATTGAAGAAAGTGCATACAAAGTGGCAGAGATTAGTGGAAAACTAGAAGATTGGTAAATCTTTAAAGGTCAACAGAAAACCATGAGAAAAGCTGTAAAGAAAAGTAAGATAGATTATGAGAATAAATTAGCTCAGAAAATAAAAGCCGATAGTAAAAGTTTCTGCAAGTATGTAAAATGGAAAAAGTGGCTAAGATAAACATTAGTCTTTTAGAGCAGGTGTCTTCAAACTACAGCCCCCAGGACACGTCCGGCCTGCAGTGGGCTGTATCCGGATTGGAGTTTGGAGACTGCTGTTTCAGAGGATGAGAAGCAGGATTTAATAATGGGAAATGAGGAAGTGGCCAAGGAATTGAACAGGTATTTTTTTGTTGGGCTTCACAGTGGAAGACATAAATAATGTGCTAAAAATTGATGACAAGAAGGCTATGGCAGGTGAGGACCTAGAAACTATCATTATCACTTAAGAAGCAGTGTTAGGTAAGCTAACGGAGCTAAAGAGAGACAAGTCAGATAGACCTATTGGAATGCATCCCAAGGTACTAAAAGAGATGGCAGGAGAAATAGCAAATGTGCTGGTGGTGATGTACCAAAATTCACTGGACTCTGGGATGGTTCCAGCAGATTGGAAAACAGCAGATGTGAGGCCACTGTTTAAAACAAGAGGTGGACAAAAGGTGGGTAATTATAGGCCAGTTAGTTTAACTTTTGTAGTGGGGAAAATACTTGAACCTATATCAAGGAAGAAATAGTGAGATCTAGACAGAAATTGTCTCATTGAGAAGACATAGCATGGGTTCATGAAAGACATTTAGCAGAATTCCTTGAGGAATTACAAGTGCGGTGGACAACGGGGAACCGATGGATATGATGTATCTGGATTTCCAGAAGGCATTCAACAAGGTGCTGCACAGAAGGCTGCTGCATAAGATAAAGGTGTTACGGGTAATGTATTAGCATGGATAGAGGATTAGTTAACTAGCAAAGAGCACAGGTAAATAAGTGATTTTCTGGTTGGTGATCGTGACTACTAGTGTGCCTCAGAGATCAGTGTTGGGACAGCAGTTGTTTGCAATTTACATAAATGATTTGGATTGGGGACCAAGTGTAGTGTATCAAAGTTCATAAGTGGCGCTAAGTTGAGTAGCAGAGCAAACAGCATCTGTAAAGAGATATGGATAGTTTAAGTGAATGGGCAAGGGTATGGCAAATGGAGTACAATGTTGTTAAATGTGAGGTCATCCATCTTGATGGGAATAACAGCAAAATGGATTCTATTTAAATGGTAAAAATTGCAACATACTGTTGTGCAAAGGGGCCTGGGTGTCCTTGTTCATGAATCATAAGAAGTTGGTTTGCAGGTGCAACAGATAATTAAGAAAGCAAATGGAATTTTGTCCTTCATTGCTAGAGGGATGGAATTTAAAACCAGGGAGGTTATATTGCAGCTCTATAAGGTGCTGGTGAAACCATACCTCAAGTATTGTGTAAAGCTTTGACCTGTTTACTTGAGAAGGGATATACTGGCTCCGGAGGGGGTACAAAGGAGAGTCACTAGATTGATTCCAAAGTTGAGAGGGTTGGCTTATAAAGAAGAAAGAAAATTTACAACACAGGAACAGGCACTTCTCCCCTAAGCCTGCACCGACCATGCTGCCAGTCTGAACTAAAACCCCCCATCCTTCTGGAGACCATATCCCACTGTTTCCATCTTATTCATGTATTTGTCCAGACACTCCTTAAAAATCACTATCACATCTGCTTCCATTACCTCCATTACCAGCAGCGAGTTCCAGGCACTCACTATCCTCTGTGTAAAAATAACTTGCCTCATACATCTCCTTTAAACATTACCCCTCGCACCTTAAACCTATGTTCCCTAATAATTGACTCTTCCAGCCTGGGAAAAAGCTTCTGACTATCCACTCTGTCCATGCCCCTCATAATCTTGTAGACTTCTATCAGGATCGCCTCTCAACCTTCATTGCTCCAGTGAGAACAAACCAAGTCCCTCCAACCTCTCTTCATAGCTCATGCCCTCCATATCAGGAAACATCCTGGTAAATCTTTTCTGTTCCTCTCCAAAACCCCCACATCCTTCTGGTAGTGTGGTGATCAGAATTGAATACTATATTCCAAGTGCGGCCTAACTAAGGTTCTATAAAGCTGCAACATGACTTGCCAATTTTTAAACTCAATGCCCTAGCTGATGAAGGAAAGCATGCTTGCTGCTTGCCTTCATTCTTGACTACCTTCTCCATTGATATTGCCACTTTTAGTGTCTGTGTACCAGTACACCTAGATTCCTCTCCCTATCAATACTGTTAAGGATTCTGCCATTTACTGTATATTTCCTATCTATATTAGACCTTGCAAAATTCATTACCTCACATTTGTCCAAATTAAGCTGCCATCTTTCCACCCAAGTCTCCAATCGATCTGTATCATGCTGTATTCTCCAACAGTCCTCATCGCTATCCGCAATTCCAACAACCCTACAAGAAGGGATTGAGTAGACTGGGATTAAATTCTTTGGAATTTAAAAAAAGTGAGGGTTGATCTGATAGAAACATACAATTATGAAGAGATTAGACAAGATAGAAACAAGGAGATTGCTTCCACTGGCAAGTAAAACCAGAACTGGGGGCATAGCTTCAAAATAAGGTGGAGCAGATTTAGCGCTGAGTTGAGGAGAAACTTCTTCATCCAAAGGGTTGTGAATCTGTGGAATTTCCTTCCCAGTGAAGCAGTTGAGGTTATTGCATTGAATGTTTTTAAGGCAAAGATAGATTTTTGAACAGTAAAGGAATTAAGTGTTATGATAAACAGGAGTGGGAGTGAAGTAGAGCTGAGTTCAAGATATTTTCGTAGATTCATGCCCACTCACCATAACTCTTAATTCCTATACTTCTTGAATGACAGAGCAGGCTCGAGGGCCAAATGGCCTCCTCCTGCTCCCAGTTCTTATGTTCTTATGAATGGAGGTCATGCAATCAGTCCCTAAACTATCACAAAATACAGTAAATTAAAAAACAATTTAGGATTCAGTAGGTCAGTATGAAAAATGCCTCAGAACATTGACTATAAGTACTTGATACTGCAATAGAGTCATAGAGTCATTGAGGTTTACAGCATGGAAACAGGCCCTTCGGCCCAACTTGTCCATGCTGCCCTTATTTTTCTGAAACCCCTAAGCTAATCCCAATTGCTCACATTTGGCCCATATCCCTCTATACCCATCGGTACCCATGTAACAATTTAAATGCTTTGTAAAAGATAAAATTGTATCTGCCTCTACTACTACCACTGACAGCTTATTCCAGACACTTACCACTCCCTTTGTGAAACAATTGCCCCTCTGGACACTTTTGTATCTTTCTTCTCTCACCTTAAACCTATGCCTTCTAGTTTTAGATTCCCCTACTTTTGGAGAAAAAAATATTGACTATCTACCTTGTCTATGCCCCTCATTATTTTTTAGGCATCTATAAGGTCACCTCTCAGTCTCCTGTGCCCTAGGGAAAAAAGTCCCAATCTATTCAGCCTCTCCTTATAACTCAATCCATCAAGTCCCAGAAAACATGCTGAAAAACTATTTACAGTTGCCAGTGCAATGCTACTTATACAAATAGCAACTAACAGCTGCATTTACTTCAAAAGGAGTTATCCTGACACATCATTGGCCGTACATTTCTGAGGAAGAATCTTTAAAATTGCACTGTCAGAGCAAACTAAGCCTGTCAGAAGATTGTGGAAGAAAATTACAGCACATTCCTCACAGTTTTCAATCCATTCAAACTAACGTATAGAAGCTACGCTACATCTTCACGCTGTCGGCATATGAACCTGCCTGTTTCATTTTGGAACCAAACAGCAGAATGCTAATCAAGTTTCTAAAGCATGAATATTTAGTCTGAGAATGTCTGCCAGAAGTGTGATTTCTTAAACTTGACCATCTTTTTTTGACTTATCCATTTGAATGAGACATTTCAATGTCTTCATGGTAACAGCATTTTAAATATCTGCTAGCTCAGTATATTTCAGTGGTCCTGCATACTGATCCTGTGCACCCAGTCACTGTAATATAATATATTTATGGAGTTACAAAATATTTCTTGTGCAGCGTTTACATATTGAAGCAAGCCACCCTCCTTCACAGATCCATGTCAGTGTTCATGTTCCACCCAAGGCTTTTCCTACCCGCTCTTTCAAAAAATTCCCCTACTTTCTTCTCCCTCCTACCTCACTTCACATAAAAACTAGTGATCTAAACTTCCTTGTGGATATTTCAACCACTTCCTGGTGCAGAGTCCAACCTTGAATTCCCTATTCGCTGTTTGAGTGACTATCTTATATTTATAGCCTTTATTTGATCGCCTGTGTACATGAAACGACTGGGCAAAATTTTATCAACCCCCAGCTGGTAGAAATGGAAATGGGGTGGGAGGAGGATGGAGCTACCTTGACTGTCCACAAAGTGTAGATGGATGGCCAATATTAATGATGAAGGGCACAACTGAGGCATTTTGACAATGGCATAGTGGCCCCTTTTGGATGGAGATCACTGGCTGCTTTGGGGTGCAGTGGTGAGGAAGGAGACAAAGCAGAGGCAGTGAAGGGTCCCTTCCATTTTCCAGAACCTGCATCTTGGGCTACTTAAAAATGTATTTAATTCTTACCGTTCTGAATGTTTCTGAATGCACCCATGCATTATCATTTCTGCTCCAGCAATGGCCACTTGTCCCAGCGTCACTGTCAAGCTGCCATCCTATGTGCCTAGTTCGGCAAATCATCCAGACCATCCTAAGAACCCCAGATAAACCTACATTGAAACAGATCATGTTTGACTGATGGATAAGACCTTAAGAATCCCAAGTACCTGTGAAGATTTGTGTGAATTGGTATTAATATGAACATGCAACTGAGATAGGAGCAGAAATAGGCTATTTGGCCCTTCGTGCTTGCTCCACCATTCGATAATATCTTGTTTTGAGTTTTACATTCCCTTCTACCCCAATAACCTATCATTTCCTTGCCTAAAAAGAATCTCTCTACCTCTGCCTTAAAAATATTCAATTACCTCACTTCCATCGCCTTCCGACAGAGGATCAACGTTGGACAAACCTCAGGAACAAATTCTCCTCTTCTCTGTACTGTAAGGGTGATCCCCTCCCAATTTTAAAACAGTGTCATTGTGAAAGTGTTGTCCTTTTAAAGTTGTTCAGCTATAACCTACTGAGTGTTCAGGAAGGAAGCTGAGCCAATTGAGTGTTAAGATGTGTATCTCGAGGTGGCAGTTAGAGTAGGGAGGAATAATACAGAGTCACATTATTATTCTGTCTGAACCTATTTGTATATACATAGTTGATTGTTGCTTTAATAATAAAGCTTGTTTGTTCTGAAGCCTGAGTGGTGCTCAAGTTATTACATAGGCAATGAGGAAAATCTTTCCAAGTTTCTCGGGGATCACAGTGTACAACTAGAGGAGGAGGAGACTGTAGCATCAATGATAAGAGAAAGCAAGGTACAGGCACATTGTTAAAATGCCTTTAATTGGGAAATTAGAAGATTTCAGTCCTAAAGTGGAAAACTGAGGCCAATGTATTAAGAGACTACATTACATTTTGTAGCGAATGAGATAACAGCTGAAGAAAAATCTAGTTATAATTTTGTCAGTAATTTATCATTGCCTGATACTCCAGGTACCCAACCTTTTGACCAGATATTTGAGTTGATTAACAATCATTTCAACCCCAACTCTCAATCATTATGTTGAGATACAAATTTCACTCTTAGAAACATAGAAACTAGAAGCAGGAGTTGGCTATTCAGCCTTTTGAGCTTGCTCCATCATTCATCTTCATCACAGCTAATCATCGAATTCAATATTCTCATTCCTCCTTCCTCCTAGGTCCCTGAATTCCTTTAGCCAAAGAGCTATATCTAATTTCTTCTTGAAATCAGACAACAGCTTGGCTTCAACTACATTCAGTGATAGTGAATTCCAAACATTCACCATCCTCTGGATGAAGAAATTTCTCCTCAACTTAGCTCTAAAAGTTTTGTCCCTTGTCCTCAAACCATGACCCCTCATTCTAGACTCACCCATCATTGGGAACATTCTTTCTGAATCTGCCCTGTCTAAACCTGTTAAAATTTTGTAAGTTTCAATAAGTAGTCTGAAAGCCAGAAGATTAGCAGAGTACTGCGAATGTGGTCCAGCTTTTGGAGAAATGTTGAGGTACTGTTTGATCTGTGGTATGAACAGCCTAATTATACAAAATAAATGATTAGTAAGGAGCAGTAGAGCTTGTCCAGGTAACTGAGTGTGCCGTAAAAGCTATAAGTGAATTGCAAAGCATGCCAAATGAAGTAAACCACTTGTGGTGGGATTCGGCTATTGCAAAGACTAACCCAAGTGCGGGTACTAAAGAATCCAAAAAAGGGATACAGCATTGAGAAAAGAAGCTTGTTTTTGGTGTGGGGGAGATCATTCCCAAAAAGCCTGCTGAGGTAGAAATTGTAAATGTTTCTGTTGCAACTAAAAGGGTCATTTATAATTGTGGTGCAGAGCAAAGCTGTCAGGACAGAATGTGCAAAAAAAACCCATAAAAGCTAGTTTAACTCATGTGAAGAAACTGGTAGAGAACATAGAACATAGAACATAGAACATTACAGCACAGAACAGGCCCTTCGGCCTTCGATGTTGCGCCGACCAATATAAAAAGCAATGCCCCTCCAAACTAAACCATTCCCTTCTCTTCCATATACTTATCAACTAACCTCTTAAACGCCACCAAACTTGGCGCATCTACAACCGCTGCAGGCAGGGCATTCCACTCCCGAACCACCCTTTGGGTAAAGAACCTACCTCTGATATCCGTCCTATAACTATCACCCCTTAATTTAAAGCTGTGTCCCCTCGTGCTAGCTTTCTCCATCCTAGGAAAAAGGCTATCACTGTCCACCCTATCTAAACCTCTAATCATCTTATATGTTTCGATTAGGTAGAAGTTTGATCAAATAGTGTAGCTTTTAGTATAGATAGCCTTGATGGTAAATGGCAGAGCTTTTATAATGAAGTCAACACAAGGCCTGCAGCTACAGTCATAGGGAACAGGAATTTTGTGTCCTTCAGAAAAGCCTCAGACCATTGAGATTAAATGGATTTGGAGCTACATTTTCTACATAGACAGGAGAAACACAGCAAAATTTAGAGACAGCAACAGTCACAATGTCTTATTCAAGATGTAGTCTCACAAATGCCCTGTATAACTGAGGCAAAACTTTTATGATCAATTCCGCGTGTGCTAAAGGATAGTTTTTTCCCCCTACTAGCCTTCTTGATTACAATTTGTACCTGCATAGTAACATTTTGTGACACATGCACTAAAATATCTAGATACCTCTGCACTTCAGAATGCTGCAGTCTTTCTCAATTTACTCTGGATGTCCCGAAGCATGGCACATTAGGGAGACCATGCAGACGCTGCGACAACGGACGGATGAATGAACACCGCTGGACAATCACCAGGCAAAACTGTTCCTTTCCTGTTGACGAGAACTTCAGCAGTCACAGGCATTTGGCCTCTGATCTTCGGGTAAACGTTCTCCAAGGTGGCCTTCATGACACATGACAGTGCAGAGACGCTGAGCAGGAACTGATAGTCAAGTTCCGCACACATGAGGACGGCTTCAACTGTGATCTTGGGTTCATGTCCCGCTATCTGTAACCCCCATGACTTGCCTGAACTTGCAACATCTCACTTACTATCCTGTCTGGAGACAATATGCATCTCTTTAATCTATCCTTAATGTTATCTCCGCTCACATTGTCTGCACCTTTAAGACTTGAATAGCAAACTAGCCGTTCAGACTCACATTCTAATCAATTTTCTGTAAACGGTTTGTGCCTTTATATGCCCTGTTTTTGATCAGATGAAGGAACAGCATTCCAAAAGCTTGTAGCGTTTACTATCAAATAAAGCTGTTGGATTTGAACCTGGTGTTGTGAGACTTCTTACAATGGGGAGATGCCAGAGGACTGGGGTGCAACTAATGTGGTCTCACTATTTAAGATAGGTTGTAGAGGCAAGTCAGGGAACTACAGACCACGAGTCTCACATCTTTGGTCAGGCAACTACTAGAGAAAATCCTGAAGGAGAGAATCTATCTCTATTTGGAAAGGCAAGGTTTGATTAAAGATAGTCAGCATGGTTTTGTCAGAGGGAAGTCATGCCTAACAAATTGGATTGAATTTTTTGAGCACTTAACCAAATGTGTGGATGAGTGTAGTGCAGTTGATGTAGTTTAAATGGATTTCAGCAAAGCCTTTGACAAAGTTCTGTATGGGAGACTTATTCCTGAGCTAAGAACTGACTTTATATTTTTTATGAAATTTAAACATAAAAACATGGCAACTTCTTAAAATTAAAAAAAATCTGGTAGAGACTTTAAAATGACTGAAACTCTGGCTGCCTGTGACTTTCAAGCAAAGGGAACTCTCTGGCGCTCTAAGAAGCTGACTCCTTGTTACTTGCTGATATGTAAACAAACCTGTGAGCTACAGAAACCGGCTTCAGTGGGAATTATACGAAGGCCATCTACATTTCCTAACAAGGCCTGATGTACAAAAGATTAGCAATATCATATTAAATTCTTAGGCTGAAAGTCTCCAGATGTTCACACCAGTGGGATTTTCTGGTTCCACTAGCAATGTACTCCTGCCATGGGTTTCCCAGCAGATGAGATGCCTTCAATGGCAGATCCTATTGAAAGCAGTGGGACCAGAGAATTGCCCTCTAGCAAACAATTTGCCGCCACCTGCTCCAAGAGAAACAGAGGGGAAGCTAAAGAATTGCACTCTTAATGATTGTGGTTGTATGCTTGTTTATGGGGCAAGCTCTTTGAGGTTCATATATCCTGATTGATCAACTGGGTCCGAGTACTCGAATCCTTGGGGGAGCGTGGGTTTTCCCTTGCCAGTTAGAAGTCTGGGGTCATGAAGTATGGTAGCTTTTATATCACTCTGTACCTAGTTACTTACCTTATTAAACTTGTTAATTTATTTGTTGGTTGCCAGTCTTTGAAAGATACTACAAACAGTAACAGTCTCAAGGTTCCTGACAAAGGCTAAGGTGGAGAAGTGAGAATCATGTTATGAGCCCCAAGCTGAGAGAATCAGTTACCCTGTCTGGTTGCATTGCCCGTCAATCTGCCATCTCCATCCAGCAAGAGCAGCTTCAAACCAGGTTGATCCCATGCCAGGCTCCTATTTACACTGTTTCTGCTGAAATACCTGCACCAGCATCTACAAGAGTAATTCATCTCCCTATGTGCCTATCCATCATGACAGTTATTGTAAAAGTGAGTTACCCAATGTTAATGGTCAACCTGATGACCCCTGTGAAAAACTACCCCATAGAACTTTGATTCTGAAATCTGACTCATATGAAACAATTAGTCTTTGCCCTGTAGTCTGTGCTCGGTAAACCTTTTTCTCTGTCCCTCTTTTATTGTATGAAGACAAAGTGGGCAATATAATGATGCTTCACTATTGTGCTTTGAGTGTCTGCAAGCAAATTAACTCCCTGAGTTTACCTTACTTCAAATTTGCTGTGATGTTATTAATAGAACTTGGATCAGACCACAATTGACAGACTAAGAAATATGCCATTGCTTATAAAGTGGGAACATCAATGTGATGTATGTATATATATTGTATGCTGAAGTTTGGCATTAGGATTAGGGAGTGTACTGATTAGGGGGATTGTGAAACTGGGGGAGTGAGAACAGCAGCTGGAATAATATGTCCCTCAACTTGGTGGGGAAGCAGAGTGAGTGATTGAAAGATGTGAGTGAGTTTTTGTTTTGCAGCCCTGTTGCTTCTGGACCAATAACAGAAAAATCCTACAAAGCTGTGGTGTTACTGTTTTCTGCTTTCAATAAATCCTCACAGTAACAAAAATTATAAACATTTGTCATCACTTTGTAATGTGTGAACTGTAAGTAACTGCAGTAAAATCCAGTTTGAGTGTTCAATTTAATCAGTAATCCAAGTGATCATTGTAATGACTGTTCCATTGTATTGTTCAGCATTGTAACTAAAATAGTTGTTTAATTATGCATTTACTTTAAAAGTTCCACCTTTAACACAAGCACAAGTTATCGTGGTCATTGATTAGTCCTGCTGCATCTCTCTATTCAGCTGTTTAAAGCACTGATGACCACATTATCAAATAGCACTGAATAGTACTTTTAAAAAGTTGATCAATAAAATATAAGAATGTCAGCTTTATTCATAGAATCACTATTGTGCAGAAGGAGGTCATTTGGCCTATCGAGTCTGCACTGACCACAATCCCACCCAAGCTCTATTCCTGTAACCCCACTTATTTACCCTGCTAATCCCCTGACACTTGGATCAATTTAGCATGGCCAATCAGCCTAAAGCAAGCACCTGGAGGAAACCCACACAGACACAGAGAATGTGTAAGTGCCACACAGACAGTGACCTGAGGCTGGAATTGAATCTGGATCCCTGGCACTGTGAGGCAGGAGTGCGTACCACCCTGGAGAATATGAAGTCCAATGATTAAGCAGTTGTTTTGCACTGTAGAGATTCAATGATTCCATGATGAGCACAAACCATTTCATTATGTAAAACTACCTTTAAACTCTATTTTCTACTTTCTGTCTCAGTGCCTCCATTTTTTGCCTCCTTTATATCCATGGGGATTTAGATTTTGGAATCCTACCCTTTTCTGTGTTGGAATATATTTGTTCTGCTTATTGTCATCTCTGAGTGGGAATGCCATCCACTGCACTGCCACTGATTTAACTTCAAGTAGTTGTATCCTGTCTGCTCTTAAAAAAAATCACATTGCAGTTGAGTAAAGTAGTTCTCTCGCCAATTCGGAACTTGTACTCTTGGTATATCTTTATCCATAATATAATTGAATTATGATCATAGCTGGAAAGTTGCTGGGTTCTGTCAGAATGATGAGAAAGGACTATAAATAGTTTATGATAAAATCTTGAACAGCTCTTATATACCATGCCTGCAGCCATACCGATGACAACTCTTGAGCTTTAAGACATCACTTCCTATGTACAAATCATGGCAATGTGAATGCATGTTCTACATCCACCACTCAACACTTTCCCATGAATATCCCTTCTACTGTCCAGATTAATTCCCTAAAAATAAGACAAGGTCAAGTTTTACGTTCCACTACCAGTGGGTTTGTAGGCAAAGGGATGGCTGTACTGTTCTTCAGTGGCCTTGCATTTGGTGCCTGCTTTGACCTATCCTCAATTTTCAATTCCCAAAGATGAGGTCTTGCCCAATATCCTCACCCATATTGAAGCCCTCCAAAGGCCAGCTGATGACCATTTATCATTCATCAACCATTCAGCCTCAATTGTCAGGCTAATGCGTGAATTTTGGAGGCAGATGTGCAGCCTGAAAAATAATCCTGCTTAGCTATCCCATGCCACCAAATACAGCTTCCTCTTAAGCCCCTCTGCTTCCCCAACCCCCAAAACCTGAGCACAGCAGATTGTCCCCCCATCTCCTCCCCACCCCAGTCTCTTCATTACCCCTCTCACTCTGTCCACCCATTTATCAATCCTCACCTCCCTTCCCTGCCTTAAGACTTCCAAAACTTGTCTGGTGCTTGCCTGATTTAGACTCTGGCGATTGTTTGCAGATCTCACCTTGTCTATTGCAACATCTAGTAGCACCCTGAAGCAGGACTTTTTCCCGTGTGAGGGGCACACATGTCCCCACTCTACGGAGTGTTAGACGGCTGCAGTGACAGTGTGTTCACTGTTGGCCCTTCGGTTTATGGGAGAGAAACTCCACCATCCAAAAAATCCTGGCCCGATTGGCCTGGATTTTTCTCGTGTAGGGCAAGCTGACTAAAAATGTCCTCTTGGATACAATGAAAGAAATCTGCAGTCTCTGTACCTTTTTAAACTGACAGCTCAACCAGTCTACAACCTTTGAGATAATGAATTACACAAGATTCCTTGAACACTTGCCCATTAAAATCACTGTGTAGGGTGAATAGAGTCCTGGTTTGGCTGGAGCCATCAAGGTTTTTGCCAAAATGTCCTGCTATCATGACAGTTTCTCTAGATAGCTAGTTCTCTGCTGAGGCCCTACCCTTTCACTTGGCCCTCACTTCATTTAAACCCTTATACTGCACTGTACTCGGGAAAACGGAGCTAGTCTGTTTTGTGTCTGTTTCCTCCAGAGAAACCTCCTGGGGACTAATTGTAAAAATAAATATTTAACAAGTCTGGATCATTCAATCTGCCAGTGTTTGGAAAGTGCCCCAGGCAATCCTTCTCCCTGTTGCATTCCACCTCCACTCAACTGTTAGGCAAGCAACAGTCAATCCGGCTGCGTGTTAATGAGTGACAGGAGGCTTCAAATAACTACTGGCAGCAAGACAGTACTGGCAGCAATTAAGGTTGCAGCCAGCCAATTATATTATTTAAAATCGTTGCATCCCTACAGTGCAGAAAGAGACAATTTGGCCCATCGAGCCTGCATCTACAACACTCCCACCCAGGCCTATACCTGTAAGCTTGCTAAACCTCCTGATGACACTAAGCGACAATTTAGCATGTCCAGTCAATCTAACCTGCACATCTTTGGACTGTGGGAGGAAACTAGAGCATCCTGAGGAAACCCACTCAGGCATGGGGAGAATATGCAAACTTCACACACAGACCCAAGCTGAGAATCGAACCCACTGATGCTGTGAGGCAGCAGTAATAATCACTGTGCTGCTGTTCTGACCTCAATAAAAATACAAAGTGCTGGAAGAACCCAGCAAGTCTGGCAGCATCTATGACACAGAGTTAATGATTCAAGTCCAAAATGACTCTTTTTCAGAACTGAAGAGCAACAGAAATAAGGTGGGTTTTATGCTGTTGAAGAGGGGCTAATTCAGATGGAACAAATAGGTCAGGAAGAGGTTAGAGAGTAGAGGAGATTAAAGATGTTCTGGACAGTACTAAAGATACAAAGCATCGGTCCAGAGTAGATGCTAATACAGAATAAAGTTTAACACTGAAAATAAAATAATAGAATGTGTTAATATCAGAACAAAGATCAGCACTGGCTGAAAGCAAAAACATGAGAACAAGTTACAGATTGGCACTTGGAGGGGAGCAAATTCAGAATGTAGGACAGAGTTCATGGTCTGTAGTTGTTGAACCCAACAAGGCTGTGGACATCCCAAACCAGACAATGACCTGCTGCTTCTCCATCTTTAGTTGAGATTCACTGGAACTTTGTAGTTGGCGAAGGAAAAGAATGGGAGCATGAAAGAAAGGTGATGAATTAAAATGGGCAGTGACTAGAATATCAGGGGCATGGTTGTTAACTGAGTGAAGGTGTTCTGCAAAGCGGTTACCCAGTCCACGTTTGGTTGTCTCTGGGTTGGGAAAGTTGAATTGTGAGCAGTGAATATAGTAAATGGATAGGTGGTGGCATCGTAGTATTGTCACTGGACTACTTATCCAGACATGAGGTTACACTCTGGGGACTCAGGTTTGATTCCCATCACAGCAGATGGTGAAATCTGAATTCAGTAAAAATTTAGAATTACATGTCCAATGATGGCCATGAAATAATTGTCAGGAAAATCCATCTGATTCACTAATGTTCTTTATGAAAGGAAATTATCATCTTTAACTGATGTGGTTGACTCTTAAATATCTTCTGTAAATATCCTCGGACAACGAATATTGGTCCAGCCAGTGATATCCACATCCCATGAAAGAATAAAAAACTAAATTGAAAGATATACAAGTAAATCGCTGTTTGAAGTGTGTTCCTGGTAAGAGATATTAGGTTAAAATTAAACTGATTGTCCCTTCTCAGTGGCTCAAGATCTATGGAATAGTATTCCCAACTATGTCTGGATGTATTTCAGGAGATGTTATCACTTCTTATCCCCCAGATTTCTGCCATTGGCTACCCAATGTGTCAATCATCACAGAGCCCTGTCTTCCCATGGCTTTTCAATGTTTTGATTTTTGAAAATTTGGTTACTGCTTGGTGAGAATAGACTCACTCAATTCCATTCTGATCTATTCTATTCTGAAATATTGATTGTATCCCTTATACCAGTAACCAAGACAAGATTGCCCATTCTGAAGAATACTGACATCATGTCATGACCAATGCCATGGCAAGGTTTCTTTTTGTCCAATTAAGAGTTGCAATCCAACCACTAGCCCCCCATTGGGAATGGTAAATGCCTGAATGGATACAGAGAACACAAAGGAGAAAAAGACATTGATTGAACTGTCAAGTCTGAAAACCTCGTAAATTGCCTCATCCCAACAGAGGAAGGTTCAAGGAATGAAGAGTAAAAATCACAACATCAGCAAGCCAAAGTCTGTCCCATGTTTTGCATTAGCAATAAACTCAGCCAGGCTAAGGTTCAAGAATAACGTGGCTGCATGAAACTTCCCCAAGAAGTATAAGATTTTTACTGTCCTCTGGAAGTCTGACTGGATCTCAGCTGCAAAATCCTAGTAAAAGTATGGTTTGATGGGGCAGAATTAAGGAAAAGGGGGTCAATTATTTATTTTTGAAGTATAACTTTTCTTCTTCAGTTCTTGCTGTTTACGGTCTTTTTACTCTAACTCTTCCTGTTGTCCAAGCAGTGTCAGCTCTGCAGCTGGTCTGGTCTTTACATTTGAAAGGAATTCCCACTAAACCTGTTGATCTCTGAGGACTTGTCATTGTTAATTGGAATAGACAGTGGACTGGATAAGTTAGTCAGAAACTTCCTGGTCTGCTGAAACAGCAATATCTGAAGACTGTGTTCCACTGTAGGCTGATGAGAAGGAGTGGTCTATTCAGCTGGCACTTTGGTGTCTGAAAGAGGAGCCATCAGTCTGGAGTTCTTGGTGAATGAGTTAAAGTCATCAATACCTTGCTGGTTGGTATACCTTCCTAGTCAGTTGAGTTACTGATGGATCATGAAAGGGATTGATAACCACTTTATTCTTTGATTCTACGACTGATATGTTTGAGGCTCAAAGTGGAACAGCTTGCTACAATTTGTATTATTGGACCAGGCTTAATTGACCATTTTTCAGTCAGTGAGCTGGTTTCTCCTATTAGCTGATGTTCACGACAAAAACAGAAAGCGCCTCAGCTTATTATTTTCAGAATGCAAGGAAGGGCATTGCCCATCCAGACTGTACCAACACTCTTTTCTTTTGCAGCCCTGCTGCTTCCGGTCCGAAGACAGAAAAATCCTGTAAAGCTGTGATGTTACTGATTTCTATTTTCAATAAATCCTCACAGTAACATAAAAACATTTTTCACCTCTTTGTAATGTATGAACTGTAAGTAACTATAACAAAATCCAGTTCTAGTGTTCAATTTAATGAGTATCTAAGTGATCATTGTAACGATTATTCCATTGTGTTGCTGCTCCGTTGAAGTTACTCTTACAACTTCCACTTTCAACACAATTATCGGCATCTTTTTAATTTATTTAGCCATATAGCCTCTCTCTATTCAGCAGTTTAAAGTACTTGTGACAATGTCGATACAGTATATATTTCAGCTTTATTCCTGGAGAATAAAAATGCCATTGATTAAGTTATCAGCTGCCATCTGCACAAAGTGTTACATTATGTAGAATGTACACTTTATCCAAGTTCATATCTTTTTGTCTTGCAGGCAGCTAACTAGTCATTCTGCTATTTGTGCCCTGACTTCTTAAGTTTCATTTACGTGATGTAGATGCCACTGGCTAGACCAACAGGCAACCTTCCTTCGTTGCCTTTGAGATAATTGTACTGAACTGCTTTCTTGAATGGCTGCAGACCCTGAGATGTAATATATTCACAGTGTTGTTAGGGAAGAGTTTAAGGATTTTGACACACTGACGGTGAAGGAACAATGATATATTTCCCAGATATCTGCTGCCCTTATCCTTCTCAATGGTGCTGGTCATGGGTTTGCAACATGTTGCCTGAGAAGCTGACTTCATTTGTTCTGGTCTTATTCATTAGTCTATGTTGGGTTGTTCTACTGGATGTTCTTGGAAATCTAGATAACTTGCATCAATTATATGACCTTGTCTGCTCTCCAACATCTTTTTAGAGAACTCAATGATACTTATAAAGCAAAACCTTCCTTCTGGAAATCCAATCATTCATTTGTGTTTCTTGGTGTTTTTCTATTTTCTCCTTCATTAGAAATTCATAGATTTTTCCCCATTGATGTTAGGCTGACTGGTCTGTAGTTCCCTGGGCAAATTCTATCTCCAACACATTTTGTATATTCGACACTTAGAAAGGCCAGGCAAAAACAAAACTTGCACTGAAAACAAGGGATGGGATCATAGAATCATAGAGTTTTACAGGGTGGAAAAGGTCCTTCGGCCCAACTTGTCCATGCCTTTTTTTTAAATCTAGTCCAATTGCCCACATTCGACCCATATCCCTCAATAGCCATCTTATTCATGTAACTGTTAGAATATTTTTAAAGACAAAATTGTACCTGCCTCTGCTACTACCTCTGGCAGCATATTTCAGACACTCACCACCCTCTGTTTGAAAAAATTGCCCTTTTATATCTCTCTCCTCTCACCTTGAACCTATGCCCTCTAGTTTTAGACTCCCTTACCTTTGAAAAAAGGTATCAACTATTATTATTTTATAGACCTCTATAGATCACCCCTAAGTCTTCTACACTCCAGAGAAAGAAGTCCCCATTCTATGCATCTTCTCTTCATTACTCTAACTATCAAGTCCTGGTCACATTCTAGTAAATCTTTTCTGCACTCTTTCTAGTTTAATAATATCCTTTCTGTGATGGGGTGATCAGATTGTTCTGTGGTGGCACGGTAGCATAGTGGTTAGCACTGCTACTTCACCACTCCAGGGATGCCTGGCTTGAGTCACTCTCTCTATGGAGTTTGCACATTCTCCCCTTGTTTGCATGGGTTTTCTGTGGGTACTCCAGTTTCCTCCCATAGACCAAAGATGTGCAAGTTAAGTCGATTGGCCACACTAAAATTGCTTCTTAATGTCCTGAGATGTGTAGGTTAGAGGGATTAGTGGGTAAATATATAGGGAAATGGGGGCAGGGCTTGGGTGGGATTGTGGTTGGTATAGACTTGATGGGCCAGATGGCATCTTTCTGAACTGTAGGGTTTCTATGATTCTAAGTGTCACCTTACCAATGTCTTGTACAACTCCAAAAAGACATCCCAACTCCTACACTCACACTTCTGTCACCTGCTCTTTCTTATTTCCCGAAAGGAGGTCAAGTTTTTGCCCCCTCTCTATCTGGACCATCCACATACTGAATGAGAAATTGCTCCTGAATGCTCTCTCCATCCAAGCCTCTAATATGATGGCTGTCCCAGTCAATGTTGGAAAAGTTAAAATCCCCTATTATTACCATCCTATTTTTCTTGGAGCTATCTGTAATCTCCTCATATATTTGCTCCTCAGTTTCCTACTGACTATTTGGGGGCCTATAGTATAATCCTATCAAAGTGATTTCCCTTTCTTATTTCTCAGTTCAACCCATATAGAAACAGTAGGCGAACCCTCAGATATATTTCTTTTCCATACTGCTATGACGTTTTCCTTAATCAAAAATGCAACTCCCCCTCCTCAATGTGATCTTAATTGGCATCTTATAGCTTGTTTAGAAATTGTGAGTAGAATCCCTACTTGACTTGTTATCCAATGCTGGTGAATTTGACGTCACAAAGTTATGTCATCCTTCCCCATCTCTGTACATTAAAAAGTGAGGATCTCAGATCGGAACAACAAAATGTGGAATCTGTTTGGGTAGAGCTACAAAACACAATGGCAGCAATATTTGTTAGGAGTTATTTACAGGCTACCAAACAATAGTGGTAGTGTGGAGCATGATATTAACCATGAGTCGTACAATAATCATGGGTGACTGCGCACAGACTGGGTAAACCTAATGAGCACTAATGCTGAGGAGGACAAGTTTCTGAAGTGTGTTAGGGATAGTTTTCTAGAGCAATATGTTGATTAACTGACTGGAGAATGGGCTACTTTAGATTTAGCATTTTGAACAATAATGAGAAAATTAATCTTATTTTAAAAGAGCCCATTAGGGATGAGTGATCACGTATATGATGGAATTTTCCATCATGTTGGAAGTGAGGTAGTTCAATCTGAAGAGTGTTAAATCTGAACAAAGGGGATTATGAAGATATGAGAAGCAGATTGGTTCAGGTAGATCAGAAAAATAAAAAGCTGATGAAGTTGCCAGAAATAGTAGTAGACCTGAAATTTGGGAGCATTTTAGAATATCATAGAATCCCTACAGTGCAGAAGGAGGCCATTCAGCCTGTGGAGTCTGAACCAACCACAATTCCATCTAGACTCTATTCCAAAGAAGGACCAAGAAACTGATAAAAAGATAAGATGGACAAACACCATAAGAATCGACTGTGTGGAAATATAAAAAGGAAACATTTGACTAAGATAGATGTGGGTCCATTAGAGGTGAGAGTCAGGAGAATTTATAATGGGGAATAGATAAATAGCAGAAAAACTGAATGTGTCTTTCTCTTTGTCTTCACTGAAGAAGATACAAGAAATCTCCCAGAATTAGAAATCTAAGGTACTAGAGAATGAAGAAGGAAAAGGGTTAATGAATTTAATGCATTTTTGTACCTAGCATATATCACAAACACAACCCTTCCTCATTGCTGATTTCCTCAAGCTTCTACTGCTCCTGGCATCAATATAAATTATTTATTCATGTTTTCCTTACTTGTTCATGCCTTCCATCCTTTAACTTTCATTTCCATAAAGACAGATAGTTAAATGTGAATGTTATTTTACAGACATTGCAAATCTTACCTGTTTGTACCAGCTAAACATAGTTAAACAACTGCAGATGGTAGAGTGCGATAACGGCTATTTGATAGGAGGACTCCTGCTGGGAAGCTGCCATCACACGAGTTACTTCAATGAAGAAGCTGCTGAAGCCGCTGGAAAAGCAGTGGGTCATGACTGTACCGATGACTGCGTCGTGACTGAAGCTGTTAGATGAACTGCAGATCCTGGCTGAAGCTGGGGGCTGTGTCATGACTGGAATCAGAAGCATTGCAGGTCCTGACTGATACTAGAGTTTATGTTGTGACTGGTGCTGGGAACAATGATGTGTAAATACCCACACTTATTTGTGTTCAGGGAGAAGGCGGGTAAACCACTATTAGGTGGCAGGTCTCTCCCAAAAGCTTTTGTAATAAAACTACTGAACTTTGACTCATTAACAGTCTCAGGGGTGTCTTTTTACCTACAATGAGGGAATGAGGAATTGAAAGAAATTAATATTAATAAGATGATTGTATTGGAGAAAGTAATGAGACTAAAAGCTGAGAGGTCCCCTGACCTGATATTCTACATCCCAGAGTTTTGAAAGAGATTGTCATGGAGATAATGGATGCAGTGATGAGCATTTTCCAAAAAACTAGAGCCTGGAATGGGTCCTACAGATTGGAAGGTAACAAATATTACCCCATTATTTAAGAAGGGAGGGAAGAGAGAAAATGGGGAACCTCAAACCTGTTAGCCTTACCTGAATCTGTCATAAAGGACACATGGATAATATTGATTGGGCATAGTCAACATGGATTAATCAATGATAAATCATGTTTGACAAAGCTGTTGGATTTTTTCAGGCATGTTACTAACAGAATCGTTAAAGGAGAGTTGATGGATATAATGCACTTGGATTTTCAGAAGGCTTTCAGCCCCACAGGAGGGAGATTGGTTCACAAAACAAAAGCATATAGGATAGGAGGCAATATATTGGCATGGATTAGGGATTGCTTAACAGGCAGAAAACAGAGAGTAAGAATACATGGGTCATTCTTCTGTTGGCAGCCTGCAACTATTGGTGCACTGCAAGGGTAATACTTGGGGCCACACTATTCACACTATATGTCAATGATTTGGTTATGGGAACCAAATGTAATATTTCCAACTTTGTGGATGATACAAAGTTAGGTGGGAATGTGAGTTGTGAGGATGATATAATGTGGCTTCCAGGGGATTTAGACAGACTTAGTGAATGGGCAGTTTGGAAAATGGAATATAATGAGGACAATGTGAGATTGATCACTTTGACAGCAATAACAGATACACAGAGTATTCTTTAATTAATAAGAAATTAGAAAGTTACCTTTCAGGCTCAATAAGTCACTGAAAGTTAACATGCAGGTGCAGCAAACAATTAGGACGGCTAATGGAATGTTAACTTTTATTGCAATAGGATTTGAGAATAAGGGTAGCAAAGTGTGGTGGAACAGAGAGATCTTGGGGTTCATATCCACAGATCTCTGAAGGTTGCCACTCAAATGGATAGAGTCGTGAAGAAGGCTTATAGTGTGGTAGTGTTTATTAACAGGGGTTTGAGTTTAAGAGCTGTGGGGTTATGCTGCAACTGTACAGGACTTTGGTGAGACCACGTTTGGAATGTTGTGTACAGTTCTGGTCACTTCACGGAAAGAAAGATGTTGAAGCATTGAGAGAGTGCAGAGGAGATTTATCAGGATGCTGTCTAGTTTGGAGAGTAGGTCTTATGAGGAAAGGTTGAGGGAGCCAGGGCTTTTCTCTTTATAGCGAAGGAGGATGAGAGGCAACTTAATAAAGGTTTATAAGATAATGGGAGGGATGGATAGAGTGGATATTCAGAGACTATTTTTTCAGGTGGATATAGCTGTTGCTAGGGAACATAACTATAAGATTCATGTTGGGAGATATAGGAGGGATGTCCGAGGTAGGTCCTTTACTCAGAGAGTGGTTGGGGTGTGGAATGGACTGCCTGCCTAGATAGTGGAGTTGGACATTTTAAGAACCTTCAAGCTATTCAAATTATTGGATAGGCACATGGAGCACTCCAGTATTATAAGGAATGGGAAAGCTTGATCTTAGTTTTGGACAAAGC
This sequence comes from Sphyrna mokarran, assembly GCA_024679065.1. Taxonomy (NCBI): domain Eukaryota; kingdom Metazoa; phylum Chordata; class Chondrichthyes; order Carcharhiniformes; family Carcharhinidae; genus Sphyrna; species Sphyrna mokarran. The sequence goes on from JAGIQG010000001.1 coordinate 136,771,800, forward strand.
TCGGCATAACATTGAGGGCCAAAGGGGCTGTACTGTGCTGTAATGTTCTATGTTCTGTGTCTTGCTTCAATTGTATAGACCTTGGTTAGACCTCACCTGGAGTGCTGTATTCATTACCTCATTACCAGGAAAAATTTCATTAAGATAAATGACCAGCCTTAAATGCATTGAATGAAACAGGTTTCATGGGCTGAATGGCCTATTCCTGTTCCTTCTGTTCTTATTTCCTTAGTATTGATATAATATTAACTATCCACCAGCCCTCTGCATTGCATGTTTTTCTGGCGAGTTATTAAGTACATATAATGATGCTTCTGCAATCTCCTCTGGATCCTTGCAAAATGCATGGATGCTATCTGTCCAGACCAGAAGTTTAATCCTCTTTGAGTTTGAATAACATATTTAATATTTCTCCTCCTTTTTGCTTTAAAAGCAGCTGCAGTGTGTCTAATGACATCCTCTGATGTCATTCCTATCTACTCCATCTTGCTTTTTAATGCTGAAGTGAAATAATTATTTAATATTTCTGCCATTTCATTTTCACTATCTGAGTTTATCCTATCCAACCTTTAGTAGCCCAATTCTATTCCAGAGTTCAATGTTATCTATGTCCCCAAAGAATACTGTAGCATTTTTATGTATGCTTTTTGATGATTTAGTTTCATAGCTCTTTATTTTACTGTTTTCTTTCCAAATTCTCCCTAGTGCACTGTATTTAGAGTCTTGAGTATCTTCTTTGCTGTCATTTTAAGAATTTTTCTTGCATCAATAATTTAGCATATTCTTGCAAAGCAAATTGTTTCAATCCTTGGGAATGTTTGGAATATATAGAACCATAAATAGAATACAGTTTCAGTATTTAAAATTGGTCCTTACATGATCACTACAAATGAAATCAAAATGGATTATTTAATGATGCATGCTCACAGACTTCACCAGGATCACAAAAGTTATTGTTAATAAGGAAAAGCTGTAGAGAGGCCAGCAGCCTGTCCATTCGCCCCCACAGCTGCCCTGGAGCTGCCCACTGACAACCCCTGTCGCTACATGTTTTCCACATGTATTCTAGATGCCTTCTGCCTAAGATAGGACTCCACTCACTGGATTGATTGGCACTCTGTCCCAATTGGTGTCTCAAGTCAGGTGATCTCTTCGTTGTGTTATCCTTAAAGGATAACACCATAATTACTCTACATACATGAATAATTTTCATGTCTGATGGCAGCCCCCACTCTCTTGCCCAAGTGGCTATTCTTGTTATGTGAATCTAGCAAGGGGACGGTTATGCAGAAGCCACACTTGTGGATTTTGATCTAACAGTCAACATCACATGAAGTGAATTGCTACCATTTTAATTCTTAAGGCTGTTGTTGAAGCTAATTGGTATAAAATGAACCATTCTATTTAAATCAATGAGCTTAACTCAGACCAATATCAAAGTCAGATTATTTCAAAATAGAGCAATTAATGAAGAAAATGGCACCGTCATGCAGAATGATGTCTCATCTCTGCAGAAAACTCATCAATTTTTCCAAGGATGGGAGGAGAGTGGGGGTAGAGTGAGGTCACATTGTTCATTGGGTGAATTTTGGTAACTGAGTGCTGAATTTTCAGGCAGATGGAGAAGCTCCATTTGCACTAAACTGCTAGTGGAGATCCATATCCAGAAATCCAGCTCTGAAATTGGCCTTCTTCATTTTCTTTGGGGAGGGGGATGTGGCTAGAGGGGAAATGGGGAAGGCTTCTAAATTGAACATCGATGGTTCATGGATTTAGCTGCCCATACAAATCAGCTATGCATATTTAAAACTTGTGTGTGTTTAGAAGTGCTAGGAGCTGGTCTAAATATTTTGGATTTACTTAGATAGCTGGAATACCTTTCAGAGAGGTAAGATATCCCTTTTGGATAGATTCTTGGAACACCAGAGGGAGAGGAAAGGCACCTCTTTGGGAGAATAAGTTGTTCTTTTGGAGAGGATAGGTACATTATTTAATTTTTTAAAGTAAATGTGAATGTGTATAAAAGTGTACAAATACACCGAGAACTGTCAAAGACCTGTCAAAAATGCATTGGAACTGCCAAAGCTTATTAAAATTGTCAAAGCTGTCAAGATATATAACAATGCTGAATTTTAAATGTAAAAGAAGTGATTTGATTTAATTTATTATTGTCACATGTATTAGTATACAGTGAAAAGTATTGTTTCTTGCACGCTACACAGACAAAGCATACCATATGTAGGGAAAGAAAGGAGCGAATGGAGAATGTAGTGTTACAGTCACAGCTAGGCTGTAAAGAAAGATCAACTTATATGAGGTAGGTTCATTCATAAGTCTGGAGACAGCAGGGAAGAAGCTGTTCTGGAATCGGTTGGTACATGTCCTCAGATTTTTGTATCTTTTTCCTGATGGAAGAAGGTGGAAGTATGTCTGGGGTCCTTGATTATGCTGACTGCTTTTCTGAGGCAATGGGAAGTGTAGACAGAGGCAATGGATGAAAAGCTGGTTTGCGTGAAGTTACTCTGTCTGGTGACATGAACCTGGAGGCTTTAGGAATATACACTCCAGGACTGATCTTACAACCTAACTTTACCACAGTGGGATACCTGTTAAGTGAACAATTTGATTGGCAAGTCCAAGTGGTTATAAAAGTGTTTACTTTCAAAATGGAAATGATTAAATACTTATGTGGCATGGTATGGTAGCACAGTGGTTAGCACTGCTGCTTCACAGCTCCAGGGACCTGAGTTCAAATCCCGATTTGGGTCACTGTCTGTGTGGAATTTGCACATTCTCCCTGTGTCTGTATCGGTTTACTCGTGTACCTCAGTTTCCTCCCACAGTCCAAAGATGTGTGGGCTAGGTTAATTGGCCATTCTAAATTGCCCCTTAGTGTCCCGGGGTGCATAGGTTAGAGGGATTAGTGGGTAAATATGTAGAGATATGGGGATAGGCCTTGGGTGGGATTTTTGTTGGTGTAGACTCGCTGGGCCAAATGGCCTCTTTCTGCACTATAGGATTTTATGATTCTGAGTGAAATGTCTGTTTTCATCAGGCATTAGTTGAAGGAATTTCAGTGTATTTATTTTATTGTCAAAGAGACCCTGAAATATGCACATGGTAGATACTAGGTAAGTTGGCATGGAGGTAATAAAGGCAAACAGTGATAGATGAGGTGGTACTCATGTTGGTATTAAGTTGGCACAGAGATTATAAAAGACTATGGAGAGAACTGAAAAATATTGGTTCGCATAGGATATGAGGGGCTATGGGGCGGCTAGGGGATCATTGGATACAATAGAGATAAAGAGGGAATGGGACATGATTAGAGAGGCATAGGATAGAATATGCATTATGATTGCCCATGGATTGTGTGTAGGAGAGCATAAGGTGGCATCCAAGGTACAAGGAGCCATCTGGTATGTGTTGGGGGCATGATGTTCAATAAGTTGCCATAGATGGGACGTGGGATGTAAGGTATGAGAGTTGAAAGTCTGTGCTAATAACTGTGTTACATGCTGTCCCATAAATACTGTCTGTTTATGGCCATTGCTGCTAGAGTTACAAACACAATCTTTAAAAAAACAGAGATTTATAGGACATGTTGTCAAGACTTCACCAATACTTGAGCAGCAGATATTATGAGAATTCTCTGCGGACTTCGACTGAAAAGAGTAAGTGCAGCTCCACGTTATTGGACATCTTATAAGAGTCACAAGGACAAAGGTAGTGCTTGGTCACTGATACCCTATTAAGCATACCTTTTGGTCTGCATAAGGAATGGTGGTGACCAATGCCGTGCAAAGCTGCATCAGTTGCCACAGGAAAGAGGGTAGGTGAAGTGATATCTTTTCCACAGCATGTATAGACAACCTCCTCTTCTGGAACTCCATTTCCTCCATCCTGTACATTCTCTCTCTTGATCTCTGAGATGTCTTGTAAAGTGCCACTCAGATAGCCAGAGTGAACCATGCCACCAGTGAAGTGGATGAGCAGAGACCATAGAACATAGAACATTTCAGCACAGTACAGGCCCTTCAGCCCTCGATGTTGCGCCGGCCAGTGGACCCTCTAACCTAAACTATTCCAATATCATCTATATGCCTATCCAGTGACCATTTGAATGCCCCCAAAGTAGGCGAGTCCACAACTGCTGCAGGCAGGGCATTCCACGCCCTCACCATCCTCTGTGTAAAGAACCTGCCTCTGACATCCATCCTATAACTATCACCTCTTAATTTAAAGTTATGTCCCCTCGTGTTGGTCATCACCATCCGAGGAAAAAGGCTCTCACTATCCACCCTATCCAATCCCTTGATCATCTTAAACGCCTCAATTAGGTCACCGCATAACCTTCTTCTCTCTAATGAAAATAACCTCAGGTCCCTCAGCCTTTCCTCATAAGGCCTTCCCACCATACCAGGCAACATCCTGGTAAACCTCCTATGCACCTTTTCCAGTGCTTCCACATCTTTCTTATAATGCGGCGACCAGAACTGTACGCAATACTCCAAGTGTGGCCGCACCAGAGTTTTGTACAGTTGTAACATAACCTCACGGCTCCTAACTTCAATCCCTCTACCAATAAAAGCTAACACACTGTACGCCTTCTTAACAACTTTATCAACCTGGGTGCCAACTTTCAAAGAACTATGTACTTGTATCCCAAGATCCCTCTGCTCGACAACGCTATTAAGGGTCCTTCCATTAACCCTATATTTCATATGCCTGTTATTCCTACCAAAGTGAATCACCTCACACTTATCCGTATTGAATTCCATTTGCCACCTCACGGCCCAGCTCTGCAACCTATCTATGTCCCTCTGCAAACTGTAACATCCATCCTCGCTGTCTACAACTCTCCCCACTTTTGTATCGTCAGCAAATTTACTAATCCAACCCTCTACACCCTCATCTAGGTCATTTATAAAAATGACAAACAGCAGTGGCCCCAAAACAGATCCTTGAGGTACACCACTTGTAACTGCACTCCAGGTTGAATATTTCACATCAACCACCACCCTCTGTCTTCTATCAGCTAGCCAATTCCTAATCCAAACTGCTAAATCACCTTCAATCCCGTGCATCTGCACTTTCTGCAGTAGCCTACCATGGGGAACCTTATCAAACGCTTTGCTAAAATCCATATACACTACATCAACTGCCTTACCTTTATCTACCTCTTTGGTCACCTCCTCAAAAAACTCAATAAGGTTTGTGAGGCACGACCTAACCTTCACAAAACCGTGCTGACTATCCCTAATCAATTTATTCCTCTCTAGATGCTTATAAATCGTATCCCTTATAATTCTTTCCAAGACCTTGCCCACAACAGAAGTCAGGCTCACCGGTCTATAATTTCCAGGATGGTCCCTACTCCCCTTTGTGAACAAAGGGACAACATTTGCCATCCTCCAGTCTTCCGGCACTATACCTGTAGCCAACGATGACATGAAGATCAAAGCCAAAGGCACTGCAATCTCCTCTCTAGCCTCCCAGAGAATCCTAGGGTAAATCCCATCTGGCCCAGGGGACTTATCAATGTTCATACCCTCAAGATTCGCTAACACCTCCTCCTTATGAACCTCAATCCTGCCCAGTCTACAACCTGGTATCGCAGTATTCTCCCCGACAACATTGTCTTTCTCCTGCGTGAATACTGACGAAAAATACTCATTCAGTGTCTCTCCTATCTCCTCAGGCTCCACGCACAACTTCTCACTGCTATCTCTGACTGGCCCTAATCTTGCCCTAACCAATCTTTTATTATTTATATACTGTAAAAAGCTTTAGGATTCTCCTTAATCCTATCCGCCAAAGTCTTCTCGTGTCCTCTTCTAGCTCTTCTCAACTCCCTCTTTCGCTCCTTCCTGGCTGATTTATAGCTCTCCATTGCCCTAACTGAGCCTTCACGTCTCATCATTATATAAGCCTCCTTCTTCCTCTTCACCAGAGATTCAACTTCCCTAGTACACCATGGTTCCCTCACCCACTTCCTCCCTGCCTGGCAGGTACATATTTATTACGGACATGCAGAAGCTGTTCCTTAAATATGCTCCACATTTCAGATGTCCCCAGCCCCTGCAATATCCTGCTCCAACCTATGCATCCTAAATCTCTCCTAATAGCCTCATAATTACCTTTCCCCCAGCTATAACTACTGTTATTCGGTATGTGCCCATCCATTTCCATCACTAAGGTAAATGTAACCGAATTGTGGTCATTATCACCAAAGTGCACACCCACCTCCAAGTCTAACACCTGGTCTGGTTCATTACCCAGTACCAAATCCAATATAGCCTCACCTCTTGTTGGCCTATCTACATACTGAGTCATGAAACCTTCCTGCACACATTGAACAAAAACTGACCCCTCTAACGTACTTGAACTATAGCTTCTCCAATCGATATTAGAAATGTTAAAGTCCCCCATTACAACTACCCTGTTACTTTCACACCTATCCAGCAGATAGGTGTGCAGACTGCACACCTGCACACAGATAGGTGCGCAGACCAAGCAGATTGCTGCATGAAAATGATATCTAATCAGCACTTTGAGTGCTAAACTTGCAAGTTTCTAGTTAGTCCCTGAAGGAAAGTTCAAATCATCACCCAAAAACTGTGTATATTAAATGCAAACTTTCAAATGGCCATTTCTTAGTTGCCGTGCACTCATTTAACATTTGTTTTTACCTTCTGCTCGAAATAGTCAATTAATACCTCTGGACCTACGCTGTAACCATTGCCACATGCAGGGCTACATCATGACAGAGCTTCTGCTGACATGAATACCAATGACTGCTTCTGTGTTATTCTATATGTGGCATTGCTGGACAGCATGCCCCAAATCCATCAGAATACAGAATGGTGGGCATCAGCAAGGTTATGGAATCCTTCTCTCATGGTTGTGTGTAATGGTCTCCCAGAGAATTGAGAATGTCTATGAGTATTTTCATGAATTTCAATCCCAAAATCTCAATAGCAGATTGTGAGCATTTAACAAATATGCCCTGGTTGTGCCTTTGACATGTATAACTGAGGTTAGCCACTGCAGATGCTGCTGGTCTTGGCACATGCTCAACAACAGACTGCATTAAATAGAACCATTGCTCTATAGCATCAATTATGTGAGAAATAAAAGTATGTAGGTGTTGATCTCTGTTGGCATGGCAAAGAGACAAATAATCATTCAAATATTCTCCTGCTGTCGTGTTAGTCTCGGTTTTAAAGCAAGCTCATTAAGGTTGTATGAGCTCAATATTTAGAATCTTCCCTCATCCATCATAGCCACTGCTCACCCTTCATATGCATGTGATTGATTCCTCATCCTGTGAATCCTTCGAAACATCTCTATTACTTTCCCCCAAGGTCCGTGGCAAAGTGATTGATTTAAGTGATGTGTGATATTTGATGCTCCAATACATGTAACCTTTCTGGGTCTGCTCAAGGGGGTCTGGGTTCCTTCTTCCCAGTGAAGAGAAGTGCAATATATATTATCACTGAAAATAAATGGTGACACAGAGACACATAACATAATCTGAAAGCACTTCTAAAAATGCTGCTTTTATATACAATAAATAATTATTTAGATATTGTAAAATGGGTTTGTAGTTGCTACTTTCTGCATTGTAGGTAGGGCCTTCTGTTCACACAGACATAATCATGAAATCCCAAAATTATCTGAAACATTTCTGGAACCTCATAGCAATTGAATTATTTAACTATTGCAAACCATATACATACTTTGTTTCCATATACAATACTTTGTGCCTGTCACGTAGTCATGCTAGTTTGTTTCTCCCTTGGCATTTTGATTTGGAAGTTTCATATTAGCTGCAATCTGGCAGTGTAATTTGGCCTGTTTTCCTCTTTCTTGTACCCCAGTCAGGTTAGGTGGTAAACTCAGCCATGCATCAGGGTCACTCCCTGCACTTCAGTGAGCCCATTATATCAGTCACTTGAGTGTTCATCTGCTGTGTTGCAACTCACAAGTGACCATGAGCATACTGGGACAGATATGGAGAGTCTGCATTGGGGGTTGCAATTCTCTTGGTTCTCTGCTCAACTAAGCACAAAGGCTGATCTCTTGGTGGAAGTTGTAAAGAAATAGAATGTTAGAGGTGCATTAGCAACTTATTTATGTGCTGATAGATGAGCTACCCACACCTAACCATAGCAGCAGAGAAAATGGAGGGATCGTAGTGGATTGGTGGTTGCAGGAATGCCACCTTGGAGAAAGTATTCAATTCCATGCAAACAAGCCTTTCAAATGAGTCCATGCAGGCCATGACCAAAGACATGCAAACTTTACATTAAACAATATGCCAAATATCTTATCCATTGGATTGTAATGTACTGGTCATCAACATCACACTGGTGATAGGATTAATATGGCTTTAGCCCAGAGTAGGGATGTTGGCAGAACAAGACATTGAAATGGAAACTGTAATTTAAATACTCCCCATTCCCCAGTCACTCCCTATTTCAAGCCATTATCCAAGGCATAGGTTTTTGGCAAGTTAGAAAGGCTTTCGTCCTGGTGAAATCCTGGAAATGGCTGCAAATTCTAAGTCCCAACTCCAATTTCCCATTTCTCATCTTCATAGGACTGAGACTGGAGTCAGGCTAGGAATTGCATGTGCGTGATTTGTGGAGGTGTGGCCATTTAAATAACTAGTTGCGTCCATTGAAATAGGATTTTAAGATCAAAAGTATGGAATTTGGAATGTGCAGATTAGAACAAGTAAGAGGAGGCCTGAATCTGATGGAAGTTTTTGTACAGTCAGGATACCTCTTTGGAGAGGTAAGATATCCCTTTGGAAAGGCTCATGGGTCACCTTTGAGAGAGCTATGGTGACCTTTGGGATTGTTAAAAGTGAATATGATTGTGCACTTTGTTATGCACAAATTCATTGCAACGTTCCAGCTGTCAAAGAACTGCCTAGCCAGCATGGAACTGTCCAGCTACCAAGGAATTGTTAAAGGGTTATCCAGTTATCAAAGAACAGTCCAACTAATAAGGAAGTGTTACAGAACTGCCCAATTGTCAAGCAGCTGTCCAGCTGTCCAGTAACTTAAAAGATCTCTATAGCTGTCAAAAAATTGTTAAAGGTTTGTTCGGTTGACAAGGAAGTACAGTCATCATGGAATTATCATGGAGCTGCTAAAAAGTTATCCGGCTGTCATGGAACTGTCAGGGAAGTGCTGAAGAACATTCAGTTCTCAAGGCACTGTTCAGCTGTCAAGGAATTGTTAAAGGCCAGTACAGCTGTCCAATTGTCAAATCTCTCAAAGCTGTCCATGAAGAATCAAACCAGTCAAAGCTGTTCAGAAAACTTCAAAGCTGTCAAACCGGCCTAGGAAGTGTCAAACTTGTCAAATAATTGTTCAAGGACACTACTTGGGTTGGCATAGAAGGAATAAGGGCAAAGGATAGTGGATGGTGGAGCATGGGAGTGTATGAGTTGCACTAGGCTGGCATGGATATGGGACAATAAAGGCATCCGTTGACATCAATGGAGCATAGGGAGTTTGTGAGGTTTCTTTTTTGCTTCATGTTTAACATTTCAACACAGAAGCAGGCCTTGTGCCAGCAGTCCATGCACTCAACATTTGTTCCAGGATTGCTTTACCCACCTTGATGCAACATGCTGCCTTATTCCCTGATGACCTCAATTCTTTCACACATTTATCATTCTACCTCTGTTGTTGGCTCTCACATCTCATATGTTATCTCAGTGTGAACTCATGTCCATCCATCCTCCATGGTCTCACAAAACCCCAATGCTACATGAATGCCAAATCATGTCTCCATCCACCCACCATGCCCCTTAAACCTTCCATAACCTCTCACCTAGTATCCATCATGGACAGACATCTAAGCAATGTGGAGATGAAAAAACTAATAATTTACTGCAGCTCTCAATAGTATATTAAAAACAATCAAATTCCCATTCAGGGAGTCCTTCAAAGCTTTTAAATTTTCTTAAGTGGTTAAGTTCTTATAAAAATAATTAAACTTTTATTCAAACTTTACAGTAAAGACAGGTGATCCTTTAATACACTCTTAAATTGACAATAAGGCTGTGAACTGAGATGCCCATGCTCAAATAATCTAAGCTTTTGAAATTCAGCCAAACATTTATCATGACAAAATTACAGATCTTATGGAAATGTGAAAAAAAAGTTACATTTTCCTAACCTATAACTTTGCAGTGGTACAGTGGTTAGCAATGCTGCCTCACAGCATCTGTGCGATGTCTGCATGGGTTTCCTCTGCGTTCCTCCCACAGCCCAAAAGACATGCTGGTTAGATGCATTGGCCATGTTAAATTCTTCCTCAGCGTACACAAACAAGTGTTGGAGTGTGGCAATTAGAGGATTTTTGCAATAACTTCATTGCAGTGTTAATAATCTACTTGTGACACTAATAAATAAACTTAAACTTTATTAATCAAATCTGTCTAGCAGAAGATTTGGGCTGAAATTCTCCCATCTCATCTGCTACAGAAATCATACCAGACATAACAGACAATTTGGTGGACCATTTAAAAGTCCATTGATCTTGCGTAGAGATTTCCATCTTGAGGTATGTGTGGCTGGAAAATCTTGTCCTTCACTAACTAACAATGACAGCTGCACCCTATTTTTGAAGATTAAAGATTAGGGCATTTAAAAATCTATAAATTATCACTGTTAAATAGGCCTTATCCACCCTACAAATGTATTTGCATCTATTCTACCAAAGTTTGTGGCACCTGCACTGCAGGCTATGGCCCTTGCAATAACCAAAAGAAAGTTGTCAGATTTAATTCAGCACTGAGTTCAAATGGTCCTTTTGAGTTTGGGTTTCCCACCTGTGTGAATCATACCCTTTCCTTTCCTGGCAAAATTGGGATCTGTTAAAATTTGAGGTGGGACTTGTGCACCTGTGTTCCTTATGCCAATTTTAAAAATCATGGACTCTTCTCAAATCTGCAAGAACCCATTCCAATGTCTTAGTATTTACCTTGTAAAGCCCCCTCATGACCTTGAATATTTCAAAAGATCATCTCAAATTCTTCTAAACTTCAGAGAATACACCAAATTTTCTCAGCTTTTCGACAAAGAAAATCCCTTTCATTCTGGCGACCAATTGAGTAAATGTTTACTGTTGCGCCTCTAATGGAAATATAGCCTTTCCTAAACATGGAGAACAAAGTTGCATGCAGTATTCCAGGTGTGGTGTCACTATATCATGCCCTGTTGCCCCACCACATTGCACTGCCACACCATACCCTGCCCTGCTGTCACACCACACCCTGCTGCCCCACCCCACTGCCACACCATCACAGAATCCCTCCTAGAGACTCCCTGCAAGATATGATCTTGACAGCCTCCTTTTGATGAAGGCAGACATAGATATCAAAATTCATCTTCATCATCACTTCTAAAGTGCCAGCTCAACCTTTGGGCTAACTGCAGAAAAGACTATTTGAGTACTGGGATGTCAAACCCCACCAAAACACTGGTATCTGTCCTGGTGACTGGTTGCATAACTTTTTCCCATCATAGATGCTGGCCCTGGAGGAACATCAAGAGCAGAAGGAGAGGAACATGTACTTGGAGGAACTGGATCTGGTTAGATCATTAAATCCTTCCTCTAATCCTTCAGGTCGTCGTTGGTTACGGGTATAGTGCCGGAAGACTGGAAGATAGCGAATGTGGTCCCATTGTTCAAGAAGGGAAAGAGACACTTTCCGGGGAATTATAGGCCGGTGAATCTTACTTCTGTTGTGGGCAAAGTATTGGAGAGAATTATTAGGGATAGGATTTATAGTTATTTAGAGAGAAATGAATTGATTGGGGATAGTCAGCATGGTTTTGTGAAGGGTAGGTCGTGCCTTACTAACCTTATTGAGTTTTTTGAAAAAGTGACCAAAGAGGTGGATGGGGGTAAGGCGTTGATGTGGTATATATGGACTTTAGTAAGGCGTTCGATAAGGTGGCCCATGGAAGGCTTCTGCAGAAAATGTAGATGTATGGGATTGAGGGTGATTTAGCTAATTGGATTAGGAATTGGCTAGTAGATAGAAGACAGAGGGTAGTGGTTGATGGAAGATATTCATCGTGGAGTTCGGTTACAAGTGGAGTACCTCAGGGATCTGTTTTGGGGCCCCTGCTGTTTGTAATTTTTATAAATGATCTGGATGAGGGTATTGAAGGATGGATTAGTAAATTTGCAGATGACACTAAAGTCGGTGGAGTGGTAGATAGTGAAGAGGGGTGTTATAGTTTGCAGAGAGACTTGGACAAGTTGCAGAGCTGGGCCGAGAGGTGGCAAATGGAGTTTAATGTGGAAAAGTATGAGGTAATTCACTTTGGCAGGAATAATAAATGTGTAGAGTATAGGGCTAATGGTAGGACTCTTAATAGTGTTGATGAACAGAGGGATCTTGGTGTATTTGTGCATAGATCCCTGAAAGTTGGCAGTCAAGTCGATAAGGTTGTTAAGAAGGCATATGGAGTCTTAGCTTTTATTGGTAGGGGGATTGAATTTCGGAGCCGCAACGTCATGTTGCAACTGTACAAAACTCTAGTGCGGCCGCACTTGGAGTATTGTGTGCAGTTCTGGTCCCCACATTATAAGAAAGATGTGGAGGCATTGGAGAGGGTACAGAGGAGGTTTACCAGGATGTTGCCTGGTATGGAGGGCAGGTCTTATGAAGAGAGGCTGAGGGATTTGAGGTTGTTTTCGTTAGAAAGAAGGCGGCTAAGAGGAGACCTTATTGAAACATATAAGATGATTAGAGGTTTAGATAGGGTGGACAGTGATAGCCTTTTTCCTAGGATGGAGAAAGCTAGCACGAGGGGACATAGCTTTAAATTAAGGGGTGGTGGTTATAGGACGGATGTCAGAGGTAGGTTCTTTACCCAGAGGGTGGTAAGGGTATGGAATGCCCTGCCTGCTGCCGTTGTAGATGCGCCAAGTTTGGTGGCGTTTAAGAGGTTAGTAGATAAGTTTATGGAAGAAAAGGGAATGGTTAGGTTAGAGAGTCATTGCTTTTTCCTAATTGGTCGGCACAACATCGGAGGCCGAAGGGCCTGTTCTGCGCTGTAATGTTCTATGTTCTATGTTCTATTGGATCCATGTCCTCTTTCCAATGGCTTAACTTATTTGCAGCTTTGCTGTGATTGTAGGCATCTTTCTATTGTTAAGAAACAGGACACATTATGCTGCTCCACAGCACCTAGAAAGACAAAAAAACACTTTGAACCATTGTTTTTATTTCACCATTTTATTGGTGTTCCATTTTAAAATATTCAAGATGAGCTGAGACCTGTATTCTTGTTTCCCCACCAATGTTTCTTCCTTGTGTCTGAGTACTGCTTTCCTTCCATTCCTCACCCAGTACTGAACAGTACACCAAGCACAATGCATAAAACCACCTCCACCATTGCAGCTGTGAGCTTGATCTATAAATAGTTGACATGAAATTGCATCATGCAGGTCCAAATTGTGCTTGTTCACAAACAGTGCAGACACAAAAATGATAAAGATACATCCTTGTTGAAATCAGACTTTCCCACATGCCCCATGGTCTGGCTCATTTATTGCCTACTATTAACAATCTTCACTCTGATCCAATCTCTGCATTAATATTGGGGTTATGTGAAAATAAGGCATTCTGCAAAATCTGGTAGGGTATTCAGTGTGTCCACACTGGATGCATTCTAATTACATACCATCCAACTAATCAGAAAATGCTTTGAGAATGCATGCTATTCTATCTTTATTAGTTTCAAAGTTAAGGAACACTGATAAGTTGCTGATCAATCTCTTGATTATATGTCATCATCTCTGATAATTCACTTTCCTTTTAGACTACATCAGATTGGCTGTAAACTGTCTTAAACGATCTGACTTTTGAAATCATATTCTAAATATTTTATAAGCAACATAGTTTGAATGAACAAATGTCTTGTTTCACAATGGATAGCCTCCTTGCTTCTCCAGAAGTTTTGGGTTCCAGTTCCATTCCAGGACTTAATGATAAAGGAAAGTGTAATAGGTCGGATATCAGCTTGCAAGTCTTTCTAATATACATCAATGGCACGTGATGAAAGAGGGAGAGATTGTTGGTCAGTCATGTGATGAAAAGGACATTGGAGCCTTTACCATCACTATCATGAACTCATCATTACAATATATATGTAAAAGTGTATGTTGCCACAGCAACTCAGATTCCTTGGGTGACTGGTTGGGTCAGCTAGCTGGATGGCTGGTATGGATTGGTGTCATGATGTGGAGATGCCAGCGTTGGACTGGGGTAAACACAGTAAGAAGTCTGACAACACCACGTTTAAATCCAACCGATTTATTTGATAGTAAACTCACAAGCTTTCGACCCTCTAGTCTTCATCAGGTGAATGAAGTGTTCTGGTCTCCAACAGCACACATACCAGCACAGACTGTTTACAGATTACTGATTAGAATGTGAATCTTTACACCTAACCTGCTATTCAAAACTTAAAGTGGCTAACAAAATGAACGGAAGGAGCACTGAACACAGGTTAAAGAGATAGTATTCTCTACAGACAGCACAGTAAGTGAGGTTTTTTGCTAACCCAGGCAAGTCATGAGGGTTACAGATAGTGTGACATGAAGCCAAGATCCCTGTTAAGATCGTCCTCGTGTATGCGGAACTTGGCTATCAGTCAACAGTCAACTGATCGAAAGCTTGTGAGTTTACTATCAAATAAATCGGTTGGATTTAAACGTGGATTCGTGTCAACAGAATGGGGTTCAATCCCCATTCTGGCTGGGGTGGATGTAGCTTGAATGAGTTTGAAGAAGCTCATCTGTATTAAGCTCTCAGCAAACTGGTAACAAATGTAAGTGTGCAGTATAGAAAATACGAGGGCAATAGTGGAGGATGAATGTTTAGTGAATTGAAATGTTATTGTTTATCTGCTTTTTTAACAGCAGCATTAACTGATTTGAATTGAGCGAATATCACTTTAAAATGATCGTTTGAAAAGTGACATAAAAATATATCAAGCTCTTATCCGCTATTATCCCCAGCAGTAATTTCTAGCCTCATATATAATTTGTTAAGTAGTTATACATGAGACAGCTTTCAGAGGTAGGCTATTTTACTTTCTGCTGTGCATTGTGCAGTTGTAAATGACAGTGCTGTCAAATACTCTGTAATTTACCCTTATGGCATCAAGCACCTCTTTTCTTTGTTCAAATGTAAAAGAAAGTCTAGTTTTTTTTCAAAGCTTTAATATCTGGGAATCATTGGGTAAAAACTTACTTTTTCACTAATTTTTAAGTCCACGTTTTACCAATGATTCCACTTGATTTTTGAGACTGGGTAAGTAGCAATGGGAGACAGAATAGAGAATCATTTCATCACATCACTGTCTATTAATATCTGCCCCATTGCCTGACAAATGCATGGTGGGCAGATGCCTTCAAATGAGCTGATTCCATTGATGCCAGAGTAAATCAGAAGAGAATTTAATAAGTTTAGTTTCAGTGTTAGCGTGGAAATGCTGCCAGAAAATGTGAGGGAGGCAGGTTTAATTGAGGCTTTCAGGAAGAAATGAGATGATTATTTGTATAGAAACAATGAACAGGGGAATGGCACTAAGTCATAATGTGCATTTGAAGTGCTGGTGCAGATATGATGGGCCAAATGGCCTCCTTCTATGCCTTAATAATTCTATGATTCTGTGTGCAACCAGGAGCTTATTTCTCTGCAATTTTTTCAAGCTCATTATTTTCTGTTACTCACTGACTTGATGGGCTGGATTTTACCATCATCCTGGGGATGGACCTGGAATTATAGAATCCTTACAGTGATGGACGAGGCCACTCGGCCTATCGAGCTGGCACCGACAGCAATTCCATCCAGGCTGTATCCCCATAATCCCATTTATTTAGCTTGATAATACCCCTGACACTAAGGTTAATTTAGCATGGCGTAATCCACCTAAACCGCACATTTTTGGAGTGTGTGTGTAAAATGGTAAGGGAAGGCAGAAGCTGCCTGTTCTCTTCTTGTCACCATTTCATTTTACCTGGACTGGATAACCTGCAACATGGTCGCAAATGAGAGAAAGGACCTCTTCCCATCATCACTGAAATGTTACTGGGGAAACAGCTGGCCCCATTGCCACAGGTGTGGGGAAACCTCTCTGATATGGGCATTCTGTGGTTCTCAGATGGGGCCCCAGTGGCAATGGCTGCCCCCAGTGAAACCAACCATTCATCTCTCAAATCCCTTCCTACCCCAGGCTTGCCTGACTGACCCTGGCTTCATTTACCAATTAGAGACTGCAGTTCCAGCAGTGGCCACTGCTCCTAGTTGCACTGCTGAGGCATCAGCCCTGTGATTGGGCAGCAGCTCCTGGAGCCAACCGGCCATCTTTTAAAAACATGGGAACTCTGTCAAAGTTGCCAGCTGTAGAGTGAACAACAGCTAATTATTTACCAGACAACTAAAAAATTGGGCGCTATAAGCAACAGAAGTGAGATTATGGCCAGATTTTGACCCTCAACCCAAAGTTATATCAAAGGCTGTGGATGTTTGTATGTGGGGCTGGAATGAGAGTGGCTTACTTTGAAAATAGTCCTATCGGAATTTCAGTATTCCAAAAAAGTTTGAAGGTGAGGGCTGGGGTGAGGGAGTCAGGAATCTGCTCACCTCGGATTTCTGGCCCATCAAGCTCCTGATGCATGATAGCGCACATCTACCAGCTCAATGTGGGCAGAAATTAATGAATTGTTTTATATAAACAAAAGATTTGGGGGTCTTTCAGCCATTGTTCAGTATCTTTCATTTGGCCATTTAGGTCACTTTCCCGCGTGTTGAAGCCACTAGTCCTCTCAAGGTTTGACCTCATTATAGCTGCTTTCTGCTTTCACCGCTCTTTCTGTCGGCACCTCCCACCTTCTTGGCCCTAATGGCTAAAGGAATCAAGGGCTGTGGAGAGAAAGCAGGAGTGGGATACTGAAAGTGCATGATCAACCATGCTTATATTGAATGGTGTGTGGGCTCAAAGGGCTGAATGGGCTTATTCATGTGCCTGTTTTCTAGTTTTTGGTAATGCTCAGTGTCACTATCCGGGTGCCAAGCTGACTTCTGGTCCAATTATGTCATTTACATTAGAATATGGTAATGCAGATGCAAAGAGATATTGGGAGCAGCTGTCCCCCTTAGTTGAAGTGTGTTACAAGGGGACACAATTAAAAGTGAGAGCTGGGAGATTTAGGGGGAATTTGGAGGAAAAAATTTTTAATCAAGGTGGTGACTGGAATGCACAGCCTAGGAGGATACTGAAAGTGGAATGCTTTACCTTCTTTAAAAAGTGCCTGGATGAGTACTCAGTATCAAGGCTAAATGCTGGCAAGAGGGATTAGGTGGGCAGGTCAGGGCCTTTCATGCTTGATGCAGACTTGATGAGCCAAGGAGCCTCTTCTGCACCATTGGATTTTGTGACATCACATATCACAAAGAAAAGAGCTCTATCAAAATATTCACGCTCAATCTATGGGAGTTAGCATAAAACTAATGCAGACAGCAAGCAGAAGAATATTGTTGATCTAGGGAATCAATCCAGGGAAGGATCTTTCAGAATCTAAATGTTAGCTCTATTCTCTCTCTATAGATGCTGTCAGATCTGCTGAGATTTTCCAGCATTTTTTGTTTTTGTACCAAATACCTGCATCTGCAAAATTTTGCCTTTGTCCAGGGAATTGTTTGATATAAAAAAGCAAAGGAAGAATATAAAAGAAGTTACAAAATATAAATATAGTAAGAAATTTTCAAGGGGCATCAAAATAAACATGAAAGGTTTCAACAATAATAGTCAAAGGAAAGGGTAGTGAAGTGGAGCTTTTAAATGGGTAAAACTGCAATGAAAATATGGAAAGGAAAGAATTAATTGTGTCAGTCTTCATGTTATTGGGTACTTAGCAATAAAGCATGCACTGGAATTCACTAAATCAAGAAAGCAGCATTGGGAAAACAAAATGACTTCAAAAACAGACAAATCCCCAGGAGCTGATGATTTCTACCTGAGGGTTTTAAAGGATTATCGATGAGGCTTTAGCCATAATTTTCAAAAGGTCTTTTGATTCAAAAATTGTTCCTTTTCTTTGGAAAATTGCAAAAAAGGAAAATGAAAGAGAAAAATGTGAATGATGGTGCTGTTGGGCTAGTATCTGTTGAGGGGAGTTAGTGATGGACAGAGTGCCTGAGCACTTTGATAAATTTCAGCTGATTAGAGAGATGTGAGGTGGATTTGTAACTGGTGAGTTATGTTGAAATCATAGAGTTCCTTAATGCAGAAGGATGTCATTTGGTCCATTGAGCCTGTACCAACAACAATCCCATCCAGGACCTATCCCGTAATCCGACCTATTTGCCCTGTTATTCTCCCTGATACTAATGGTCAATTTAGCATGGCCAATCAACCTAACTTATACATCTTTGGATTGTGGGAGGAAACTGGAGAATCTGGAGGAAACCTGTGCAGATATGGGGAGAATGTGCAAACTCCACACAGACAGTCATCCAAGGCCGGAATTGAATGTGTATTCTGAAGTTAAAGTTTATTTATTAGGACAAGTAGGTTTACAGTCCAGTGCAATAAAGTTACTGTAAAGTTCTATATTCTACTCAATTCTATGAAAACCCCCTAGTCACCACACTCCAGTGCTTGTTTGGGTACACTGATGGAGAACTCTTGGCGCTGTGAGGCAGCAGTACTAACCATGCTTTGGATTTAAAAAAAGGGGTCAAGATGGATGAGAAAGGTCACAGTCTAAAATTGTTGCACTCAGTGTTGAATCACAAGGGCTGCTGTGTGCCTAATTGGAAATTAAGATGCTGCCCTTCTAGCTTGCTTTGGGTTTCACTGGAGCGTTACAACAGGCCAAAGACAGACATATGAGCATGTGAGCAGGATGGTAATTAGAAATGACAAGTGACAAGAAGGTTAAGGTCATGCTTGTGGACTAAGCAAAGGTGGTCACTCAGTTTAATCTGCCCAGTGAAAAGGAGACAGCATTGCAAGCAGAGAATACAGCAGACCAAACTGAAGGAGGCACAAGTGAAATGTTGCTTCACCTGAAAAGAATAAGTGGAGCCTGGGACACTGAAGAGGGAAGAGGCAAAGGGGCAGATATTGTGCCTTCTGTGATTAAGTACCGTGGGAAGGAGATGAGGAGTTGGGGATGATGGAAGAGTAGACAAGAGAGCCAAGCAAGGAGTAATCCCTGTGGAATGCTGACAAGGGGGTGTGAAGGGAGAATGTGATTGGTGGTAATATCATGCTGGAGTTGGCAGAAATTACAGAGAATGATCCTGTGGATGCAAAGGCTTTTGGGGTGAAGAGTGAGGACAAGGGTCACTATCATGGTTCTAGATAGAGGAGGAAGGAGTAAGAGCAAAGGTAGGGGAAATCGATCGACCCCAGATGAGTGCCCTGTCGACCATGGGAGTCAGTGAGGGAAGGATCTTCAGTTAAGGAAGAATGTAGAAATGTCTGAAGTTCCATTTTTGAAGATAGCATCATCAGAACAGATGCAATGGAAGAAAAATTGGGAGAATGAGATGGATTCCTTATAGGGAGTAGGGTGTAAGGAGCTGTACTTGAGGAAGTCGGTAGGTTTGTAAAAAACATTGGTAGTCATTCTATCACTGGAAATGGAGACAGAGAGGTCAAGGAAGGGAAGTGTCTTAGGTGGACCAGGTGAAGGTTAGAGGAGTAGAAATTGGAAGCAAAATCAGTACATTTTCCCCAGTTAGAGATGAGAGAGTGAAGCAGCACCAATATAGTCATTGCAGTAGCAGAGGAAGAGTTGTGGGAGAAGGTCCGCATAGGACTGGAATAAAGAATGATCCACCTCACAAAAAGCAGGGATAACTGGGGCCTGTGCAAGTACCAATGGCCACATCTTTTATTTACAGTAAGTGAGAGAAGTTAAAGGAGAAGTTATTGAGTGACAGAACAAGTTCAGCCAGATGGAGGAGAGCAGAGGTGGACAGGGATTATTTGGACCTCTGTTAAAGAAAGAAGCCAAGAACCCTCAGACCCTTCTGGTGGGGGATGGAGGTTGAATATCCTCAGTGAAGAGGAGATGGTTAGGGCCAGGGAAGTGGACATCGTTGATATGACATCAGAGGAATTGTGCATGTAGGTGGGAAGATATTGAACAAAGGGAGAGAGACTGGAAGCAAGATAAGAAGGAATGAGTTGTTGGGGCAGGAACAGACTTTTTGTTATATGGTTGCTGTTGTAATTACCTCCTGACTCCTAAACTCTATTCCTCGATTAATGAAGGCCAGTACACCGTACGCCTTCTTGACTACTTCCTCCACCTGCGAGGCCAATTTAAGAGTCCTATGGACCCGGACCTTGAGATCCTTCTGCTCTACAACACAGCTAAGACTCCTACCCCTTATATTGTACTCCTTCATCCCATTATTCCTGCCAAAATGGACCACTATACATTTATCCGCGTTGAAGTCCATACTGTGCACAGTTCTGGTCGCCTCATTATAGGAAGGATGTAGACGCTATTGAGAGAGTGCAGAGGAGATTTACAAGGATGCTGCCTGGATTGGGAGGCAGGCCTTATAAAGGTAGGTTGAGGGAGCTGGGACTCTTCTCACTGGAGAGGCGACCTGATAAAGGTTTATAAAATGTTGAGAGGGATAGATAGGGTGGACTCTCAGAGACTATTTCCCTGAGCTGAAATGGTCACTACGAGAGGACACAGATTTAAGGTGCAGGGAAGCAAATACAAAGGAGATGTTAGGGGTAAGTTTTTCACTCAGAGGGTGGTGAGTGAATGGAACCGACTGCCGTCGGAGGTTGTTGAGGCAAACTCACTGGGGTCTTTTAAAAGACTTCTGGATGAGTATATGGAAAAGAATAGTATAGGGGGTTATAGATAGGTCTGTGGATTGGTAGATGTGATTGGCGCAACTCGTGGGCCGAAGGGCCTGTTTGTGCTGTATTGTTCTATGTTCTATGTTCTGTGTAATGTAGGACATGTGGCAATCGGCTTTTGCTCAGGTTGTTCCATAAATAACAACACACTAGTATTCAAATAATCTGTTTAAGTGGTGTTGTCTAAGTGACAATTATTGATGTATAGCCAAAGAAATTAAGACTTTGGAGCAGGATTGGGTCATTTGAGAATTCTCTTTGGCCCTTTGCTATAGACTTTTTGCATTCACCTAAGAGAGTGGATAGGACTGCAGTTAAATGTCTTGTCTAAAAGATGGTGCTCCCTTGTTACCGAACTAGATTGTGAGCTGAAATCGCAGGGGCAAATTTTTGTGTTCTGCCTGCCATTGGAATCGGAATGGGCAAGGTACAGACAATGGAAAGGTCTGTTTGTTGGAATTTTTCAGTTTCAAGGTGAGCACAGCTGGAAAAACCCACCCTATGTCTGAAAGTAGGCAGTCAAGTGGATAAAGTTGTTAAGAAGGCTTATGGAGTCTTAGCTTTTATTGGTAGGGGGATTGAATTTAGGAGCCGCAGCATCATGTTGCAGCTGTACAAAACTCTAGTGCGGCCGCACTTGGAGTATTGTGTGCAGTTCTGGTCGCCACATTATAAGAAAGATGTGGAGGCATTGGAGAGGGTACAGAGGAGGTTTACCAGGATGTTGCCTGGTATGGAGGGCAGGTCCTATGAAGAGAGGTTGAAGGATTTGAGGTTGTTTTCGTTAGAAAGGAGGCGGCTAAGAGGGGATCTTATTGAAACATATAAGATGATTAGAGGTTTAGATAGGGTGGACAGTGATAGCCTTTTTCCTAGGATGGAGAAAGCTAGCACGAGGGGACACAGCTTTAAATTAAGGGGTATGAGTTATAGGACGGATATCAGAGGTAGGTTCTTTACTCAAAGAGTGATTAG
Organism: Sphyrna mokarran; assembly: GCA_024679065.1. Classification (NCBI taxonomy): domain Eukaryota; kingdom Metazoa; phylum Chordata; class Chondrichthyes; order Carcharhiniformes; family Carcharhinidae; genus Sphyrna; species Sphyrna mokarran. Next base: position 136,793,723 of record JAGIQG010000001.1, read on the forward strand.
GGAGTGGAATGCCCTGCCTGCAGCTGTTGTAGATGCGCCAAGTTTGGTGGCGTTTAAGAGGTTAGTTGATAAGTATATGGATGAGAAGGGAATGGTTTAGTTAGGAGGGGCATTGCTTTTTATTTTGGTCGGCACAACATCGAAGGCCGAAGGGCCTGTTCTGTGCTGTATTGTTCTATGTTCTATGTTCTATGTTCTATGTGTTCAAATCAGAGAAATATAGCCAAAACATTCAGCTAGCATGAGTTATTCCAATTTTTGAATTTGTGTTATTTCTGGATGTTTCTGAAAGATAGGATTATGATTGCACTTTTTGAGTGGATTTTACCTGGGGTGAAATGCACCTGCAGTCACAGATTTCAACATTGGGATACTTTTGCCTGTAGGCCTCATTCACAGCTTCCTAACCAGCTAGCAAACTGGAAACCGGCTAAAAGAGGCCTGAAATTGTGTGTGGTTTGGCAGCATCCACTGGTTTAACCATAGAACCCTACAGTGCAGAAAGAGGCCCTTTGGCCCATTGAGTCTGCACCGAACACAATCCCACCCAGGCTGTACCCCATATCCCTACATATTTTACTCACTAATCCCCCTAACCTGCACATCTCAAGACACTGAGAGGCAATTTTTTAGCATGGCCAATCAACCTAGCCCACACATCTTTGGACTGTGAAAGGAAACTGGAGCATCCAGAGGAAATCCATGCAGATACGAAGAGAATGTGCAAACTTCACACAGACAGTGGCCCAAGCCAGGAATTGAACCCAGGTCCCTGAAGCTGTGAAGCAGCAATGCTAACCACTGTGCTATCATGCCACCCGTAAAATCCCCAAATCGCCACATTCCAGTACCTGTACACTGATGGAGAATTTAGCATCGCCAACCAACACAACTAAGAGGGGTTTTCACACATATCTTGCAGGTGGATGATGAGACTGTGAGGAGCAAACCAGGATGGTCCTGTGCCTGGAGCTGGATAGCAGCTGACTGCCACGTGTCCTACATTACAATCATATAGCAAAGGCCTGTATTCCTGTCCCATGGAAATCATTTCTTACTAGCTTGATTCCATCCTCTTTCCTTTTGTCCAGTGTCTTCTACATGCACTATTCCTCTGATGCTGTACATGATATCAACCAGTTCCACTTCCCTGGTCCTAACCACCTCTTCTTCACTTCTCAGGCTTTGGTTAAAAGGTCATTAAGTTCTCTTTGATGTAACAAAACCTCTTTCTTTATATTTTCATGAGCTCCCACCTGACAAGTAAGGGGAATGGAGGTGGCCGAGGACACGCAGCCACATTTAATTACTGGCTGAGAGGAAAGTGAAGGATTGAGCCTTTCCAACTGAACCCACTTGATTGTTGCAGAGTGAAAAGAGAAAAATTCACAGCTGGCATTTGAAGAATGTTCTGGCAATAAAACACCAATTTTCTTTGCACTGCTTTCTCTTTCAGATTGTCAAGTTTGCATTCTTGATAATAGTACCCACTTCCTCCTTGTTGTCTGTGGAATTATACCACTAATTAGATATTTATAGGAAGGGGTATAGAGTACAAGAGCTGGCCTTTAATGTTGCAGCTGTATAAAACGTTGGTTAGACCTCATTTGGAAAACTGCGTCCAGTTCTGGTCGCCTTACTACCAGAAGGATGTGGAGACTCTGGAGAGAGTGCAGAGGAGGTTTATAGAACATTAGATCATAGAACAATACAGCACAAACAGGCCCTTCGGCCCACGAGTTGCGCCGATCACATCTACCAATCCACAGATTTATCTATAACCCCCTATCCTATTCTTTTCCATATACTCATCCAGAAGTCTCTTAAAAGACCCCAGTGAGTTTGCCTCAATAACCTCTGACGGCAGTCGGTTCCATTCACTCACCACCCTCTGAATGAAAAACCTACCCCTGACATCTCCTTTGTATTTGCTTCCCTGCACCTTAAATCTGTGTCCTCTCGTATTGATCATTTCTGCTCGGGGAAATAGTCTCTGAGAGTCCACCCTATCTATTCCTCTCAACATTTTATAAGCCTCTATCAGGTCGCCTCTCAACCTACGTCTCTCCAGTGAGAAGAGTCCCAGCTCCCTCAACCTATCTTTGTAAGGCCTGCCTCCCAATCCAGGCAGCATCCTTGTAAATCTCCTCTGAACACTCTCAATAGCCTCTACATCCTTCCTATAATGAGGCGACCAGAACTGCGCACAATACTCCAACTGGGGTCTGACAAAAGTCTTATAGAGCTGCATCATTATCTCCTGACTCCTAAACTCTATTCCTCAATTAATGAAGGCCAGTACACCGTATGCCTTCTTGACCATACCAGGATGCTGCCTGGTATGGAAGGTCTGAGTTATGAGGAGAGGTTAGGCAAATTGGGGCTGTTTTCCTTGGAAAGATGTAGACTTAGAGGAGATCTAATAGAGGTGTATAAGATTATGAGGGGTATAGATAGAGTAAACAGGGTTAAGCTTTTTCCTAGGATGGACTCGAATAGCACAAGGGGTCACGGGCTTAGGGTGAGGGGGGTAAGGTATAATTTGGATGCTAGAGGGAGTTTTTTCACACAGAGGGTGGTGGGGGTATGGAATGCGCTGCCAAGTAAAGTGGTGGAGCAGGCACTCTGGAGTTATTTAAGAAATACTTAGATGGGCACATGAACAGAATGGGAATGGAGAAGTATAGAAAACTGATTTTAAAATAGGGATCATGAGCCTTGGGAGTCCCTGGAAAGTGTGTAAATAGATGATGATATCTATAGGTGCCTACAGGTACTTTGGTCCACCTTGTTGTCTTACAAGCGGCATACACACGATGGGTTGTAAGAGGACTGATCTTGGATTTTTTATTGAGAGTATCCTAGTGCTTCACGTTGTTAGTGTATGCTTGACCTGGACCATTTGATGGGCAACATGACAGCTCAGTGACTATCGCTGTGCTGTGCAGATACATGGATTTGGGCCTGTGTCTGTGAGAGTTTGCGCATTCTCCCCGTACTTACGTGGGTTTTTTCCGGGTGCTCTGGTTTCCACATCCCAGAGATGTACTCTTAGGCTAATTGGCAGAATAAATTCTCCCTAAATTGTCTCAAATTTGGTTTTTAATCCACAGATCTATAAACATAGACAGGGATCACGGGTAGAGGTGGGAACATCGGGGTGGCGGCGTGAGCTCGTTGGGCCGAAGGGCCCGTTTCCCGTGCTGTTTTGTTCTTTGTTCTTTATTTCTCCAATAACTTGTTAAATGCTGAAGGAATATCTTTCCAAAGTTAAATGCCATTTGTTGAGGAATTATTTTCCTTTCAAGAATAACTGTGTTGGTATATACTGTGCTGGTACTTTCGATTTGGTTTTCTGATATTCATTAGTATGAACTTTATGGATTGAGAACTGTAATCATCCTTATCCTTTATATGGGAGACTATATGTATAGAGCTGGGTGTGCAATTGAGACTGATAACACTGCATTCATGTTAGTTGATAACATTTGGCAAAATGTTGAAAGATTATGGAAAAATATGTATTAAATCAGGGCACGTTCAGGCCCTGAATTATTGCATTAGTGTGGGCAATTCTTCCTAATGTGAAGCTTCCAGTTGTCTGACCTGTAATGTACCTACAAAGATTAGCACTAAATGCTTATTAGCATACAATATTTCCTTCACAATTGTTCCCTATTTAATATTTTAAATTATTTATAAGTCATTGTTTTAACAAATTTTATAAATGATACTGACTGCGGAGGTTTTGTCATGCACAGGTACCATATACAATATTGAAAAGTCAAGCAGTGTGAGGAATTTTCTGTATTTTCCATTTACTCACACAGATTACTGAAACAAGGGGTTGTAGTTTCATGACTGCTGGTCTGCAACATGTGTGGTGTATTTAATAATTTTCCTGTTGATGACTAATCCTTCAGTTATAAACTCTTCTTAGCATAAACTCTTCTTAGCATAAACTCTTAGCTCTTTTATCCATCAAAATACTATACAGAAATTGTTATTCAATATTTTATCTATACAATAATATAGATATTAAAGATACTTTATAATATAGCTGTGATTTTGATACACATTTTTTAAGTAAATGGAATGCATTTGGTATTTTGGGCTCAGCTACAATGAATGTTACTTGAGACCTAAGCAACTGACTGAATTGACTTTTTAAGCAATTAACTACTGTAGTCTAATATTCACATGCCCTTTCACAGATTTAATCTTTCACGTTAATAGAGAAAAATTGATGTTACCAAATGTAATTCCTTTCCACATACTTTATGCAATCAAGATTCTTTTCCATGGATAATCTCTGAACAACAAATAAGGAAAATTAGTGCCGTAAAATTTCTTTCCACTGCCCCTATAGATTTGACGGGATTGATGCTGTCTTCTTATCAAAGGAGCTTTCCCCTTTGGGTAGCTGGATCCTATGCCATCCTTTCCCTGCCTGACTGTAGGCCACTCTTCCCAGTGATTCCTCACAGACAAATCTGTTGTCCCGTTCTAAAATACACATGTTCCCAGTACCTGAGCTGGTGGCTGAGGGTAAGAATGCATAATAATTCTTCTTTATCAATAATGTCCTACACCTCTTGCTCTTCATGCCAGATGAAAGTTCATGGGTAACTGAAAGGAGAAAGACACAAGAGGGGAATAAGAGAAAAGAGGTACAAACTCGCACCATTGTCAAATTCCATGTGAGAAATGACCACGAGACGAGAAGGAAAAAGGATTTGAGAAACAAATTACTGCGGATGTTGGAATCTAAAACCAAAAAAGAAAATGCTGGAAAATCTCAGCAGATCTGTAAGAAGAGAAAAGAGAAGAATAGCTCATTTCTCTCCTTACAGATGTTGCCAGAACTGCTGACATTTTCTAACATTTTCTCTGTAGGAATTGAGAAGGGTGGATTATGTAAGAATGCACCATCCTGTTTTATAGTCTCAGTCCCACCATTGGCCATGGCCTAAATGGTTATTCTAATTATGGGGACCACTGTCTCTTCCCTAGGGGCAGTACATGCCTTTAAACATTAATTTATGGGACATAGGCATTGCTGGCTAAATCAGCATTTATTATTGATGATAATAAAGATTGAGAAGGTAATGGTTAGCTGCCTTCCTGAACTATTATAGCCCATGTGGTGTAGCAACAGGGTGCTGTTAGGATGTAAGTCCCAGGATTTTGAACCTGCAACAGCGAAGGAAAACAATATATTTTTAAATCAGGATGGTGAGTGACTTAGAGCCTTCCAGGTGTTGGTTTCCTTGTGTCTGTCGCCCTCGTCTTTCTAGATGGTAAAGGTTGCAGGTTTGGAAGGTGCTCTCTCAGAAACCTGTCAGTGCAGTGCAGTTCATTGTAGTGTAATGTATCTTATAGATGGATACAGTTTAGCTCAGCTCGCTGGATAGTGCTGCACTGTGACACCAACAGTATGGATTCAATTCCCATACTGGCTGAGGTTATTCATGGCCTTCTCAACCTTTTCCCTCAGCTGATGTGTGGTGATCCTTAAATTAAATCACCACCAGTCACAGGTTATGGTCATCAGGGACTAAGGTGGCTTTACTTTTTACATTCTGCTATTGTACTTTGGTGCTGGAGGGCATGAATATTTATGGAAGGCATGTCAATCAAGCAGGCTGTTTTTTTCAGATGGTATCAAACTCCTTGAATGTTATTGGAGCTGTACTCATCCAGGCAAGTGGGAAGTATTCCATCATAGTCCTGATTTATGCCCTGTAAAGAGAAGATGGTGGAGAGGTTTTGGGGCTTTAAGATATGAATTACTTGTCGCAGAATTCTTAACCTTTCATCTGTTCTGATAGCCTCAATATTTATATGGCTAGTCCAGTTAATTTTCTGGTCAATGGTAACCCCAGGATGTTGACAGTGCAGGATTTGGCAATGGTAATACCGTTGAACATCAAGGGATGATGGTTAGATTCTGCCTTGTTGGAGATAGTCGTTGCCTGACACTAATGTAGTGCAAATTTTACTTGTCACTTGTCAACATAAGCATGAATATGTTCAGGTCTTGCTGCACTTGGACATAGAATCATAGAATCCTACAGTGCAGAAGGAGCCATGCTACCCATTAAGTCTGAACTGACTTTCCAATAGGGCATTTTACTCAGGTAATATGCCCTATCTCCATAACCCCACACATTTACTGTGCTAATCCTCCTAACCTTTTCATCCTGGGACATTGAGGGGAAACTTTGCATGGTAACTCCACCTAACCTGCATATCTTTGGACTATGGGTGGGAATCAGAGCACTTGAAGGAAACTCATACAGGTACGGGGAAAACATGCAAACTCCACACAGACTCAAGGCCCGAATTGAAACCAGGTTCCTGGCACTGTGAAGCAGCAATGCTAACCAATTATTGTGAAATTCCCCTAGTCGCCGTTCTCTGGTGCCTATTTGGGTCAATGCATCTACCAGGATGTCTTTCAGACTGTGGGAGGAAACTGGAGCAACTGGAGGAAACCCATGTGGATGCAGGGAGAATGTGCAAATTCCACTCTGACAATGACCCAAGCTAGGAACCGAACCTGGTCAATGAGGCAGCAGTGCTAACCACTGTACCATCGTGCTGCCCACATTGATGAAATGGTACTCTTTTAACAACTTATTGTGCTGCTGCTAACTTACAAATAGCATACTACTCCCTTCAAGTTAAATCAATCTCACAAACGGTCTTTATTTAATTTCTGAACTACATTCACCCTGCTGATCACTCAGAGGAATATGTTCCCATGTGTGCAGATGATCAATTGATCAATTAATCCCAATACCATTGTTCTGCTCATGACAGTTTTGATGGCAAGAATCAACCAGTGATAGCTTTATCTGAACTCTCAGTGATCATCCTGTGAATTGTATGGCTAAACCTGGTCAGTCAATTATTTGAAGTAATAGGAATACCTGCAATACTCTTGTAATTGCTTTTTGCCAACTCTTGGTTCCATTAAGACTTCATCATCTTTATCTGTGCTCCACTGCAGACTGACCTGAGCTCAAATGGCTCTGTGTCATTTTTGTAGTTTCTACTACTTGCAGTTTTCTCAGAAACCTGAGATTTCAGTCTTCCTTTCATTGAGGGTCTTCTTAAAATAATTGGAAGAAGGGTCAATATATTCATTGGAACATTCAACAAATTATTGGTTCAGACAACAGCCCATAGATATTCCCCACTGTTCCTGAAAACCACAGATTCCATCACATGGTTCAGTAATTGGCAGTGTGTGCAAGTTGTTTGATGTCGGTGTGAGGCCTTTAGTAGAATTGAATATGTGAAGCTGAAATAAAGCTATCAACATAAGATATTAATTGTGCTTGAGAATGTTGGTATATTTGAACATGAATTCATTGACCAAAACCACTCATATGAGGTTGCCAAACTTCCTGCATCAAGGCTCGTGGGAATAAATTGCATTGACTTCTGAGGCTTTCTGCTCTCATTCCTTTCTGTATGTTTATCTAAAAGGTCAACTGGTCCCTTTGATCTCTCTTGACCTGTCAATCTCCTGCCCATTTCTCACAACACCACATTGAATGCTGCAGAAGGAAATCTGGAAGCCTCTTCTTTATCAGATTAGAACATAGAACATAGAACATAGAACATTACAGCGCAGAACAGGCCCTTCGGCCTTCGATGTTGCGCCGACCAATTAGGAAAAAGCAATGACCCTCCAAACTAAACCATTCCCTTTTCGTCCATAAACTTATCTACTAACCTCTTAAACACCACCAAACTTGGCGCATCTACAACTGCCACAGGCAGGGCATTCCATAACCTAACCACCCTCTGGGTAAAGAACCTACCTCTGATATCCGTCCTATAACTATCACCCCTTAATTTGAAGCTATATCCCCTCATGCTAGCTTTCTCCATCCTAGGAAAAAGGCTATCACTGTCCACCTTATCTAAACCTCTAATCATCTTATATGTTTCAATAAGCTCTCCTCTTAGCCGCCTTCTTTCTAGCGAAAATAACCCCAAATCCCTCAGCCTCTCCTCATAAGACCTGCCCTCCATACCTGACAACATCCTGGTAAACCTCCTCTGCACCCTCTCCAATGTCTCCACATCTTTCTTCATTCTTATGCCATTATGCCATCTTCATTCTTCTTGCAAGTCAAACACTCTTCCATAAAAACATCTGGAACTTAAATAAAGACAGAACGTGCTGAAAATATACAGCACATCTGGCAGCATCTGTGAAAGGAGAGACAGAATTAACGTTTCAACATAGCAATGCTTCACCAGAACTGATCATCAGCCTCAAATGTTAACTTTGGTTCTGTCTCCACAGATGCTGCCCGACCTGATGAATACTTCCAGCATTTTCTGTCTTTATTTCAGACTTCCGGTTTTCACACTATGCAGTCTTAAGAGTTGCTGCAATCTTTAAGTCCTACTAGCCTGAAATGAGCTTGTTGAGGAATGCAGCTTTTCATCATTGCATTTAATGATGAGCTGCACACCACTATCATCTCAACAGTAGAATGACATTTCCATATTGTTTGTATTACTTTGAATGAGTATGGGTTAATCATGTATCTCGATGACAGAGCTATCAAGCTGTGCAACATTTTAAAGCTAAATCATGAATTTTGGATTTGCATTTTGCTGCTTAACCTGCACGTACAAAACTTTTAACGTTCAGAGAAATGATTAGTTTTTTTTTCAGTCAGTAATTTTGTCAGATTTAGTTTGAAAGCAGGTCAGAAAATGGGAACAAATAGAACACATTACTGATAATGAATGAAGATTTATTTTACCTTAATGGTCTCCCCACTTAGCAGAATGCAATTAAGAAGGGGTATTGTTGAAACTAGTTAGTGGGTGGCATTTCAAAATGTACATTTAAAAGACTTCTCTCATTGATATACTTATGTTGCTAAGAAGCATCTAGTTATATGATGCTTTGTCAGTAGTTGCTGGGCTACTTCCAAAGCAAATTGGAGATTCTACAGCAATTACCTGTGTTGCATTATTAAAATGAGTATCCATTTACGCATTTGTGTTTATTGCCCAGAGGGTGCTAGCCTAAGAATGTCATTTCTCCATTCTTAGTTACAAAGTCAATTCATGGAGTGCACTCAGCAGATACAAGTCCATCTTTTTGTTTGCTCCAAAGACTAAATTCAAATTTCAAATTGAATCCAATTCATGATCTCCACAAAGCAGACAAACAAGATTCAAGCTGATGGAATAAGGCATTGAACCTCATCTTAAGCTTGATCTGACTTTTGCCAAAAGGGCAAAAGGTGATATAATGTCATTTCTTGGCGGGGTAGCAGAAATGATAAAGAAGAAGATTGCAGTACTGCAGAGGGTGCGTGTTCCAGAGGGGTCAAGAGCAGAACCTATTTAACTGGAGCTGAGGAACTAAGAAGGTACAATTACATTGCTTGGTGTCACCAACAGGCCACACATCAATACGAAAGATGAGGAGGAAGAGGTTTGCAAGGAACATACAGTGAAGTGCAAGAATTACAGAGTTATTGTCATGATGACTTTAAGTATCCGAATATAGACTGGAATAGTAGTTGTATAAAGAACAGAAAAGAACAAGAGTTCTTCAAATATGTTCGGAAGAATTTTCACCATTTGCAAACTTGCTTATCTACACAGAAGTCTGTCCATCAATTCACCCACTGTGGTCCCAAATGTGCACAAATTCACTGTTTAAAAACTAAATAATAGAAACTATCTTTAGAAAATATCAAAAAAAATGCTAACATAATTTTTTCAAAAAGGATGTTGTCCATAAGATATTTCCTGCAGTAGAAAGTTCACAATGTGTGCAGCATCTGGTTTTGTTTGCATGTGGGTGTTCTTTGCTGTGATTTAATTCCTAATCACAGTCCACCTCCAGTCTCCAGTAAAGTTCTGTAAGTGTAACAAATTTTACATTTTTTCTTATTTTGTTAAACTGTTTTTCCAATAGATTTCTTAAAAAACATAGGTTGGAAATATTCAATTCTTTTCAAAGTGTTGTGGCTGTCTGGAAAAGCAGAAGGCAGCTCTCCAGTTGCCTGGTCAGCTTTTCCTGCCATATTTTGAAACAGTTTGATTAAAACAAATTCAGGGGTGGGTCCCATGATATGGTGGAGAGGCAGGAAATGATTGGGACAACTTTTTGAAGGACACTGCAATCTAAAAAAAGGAAAATCCTATGGATACAGAACTCCACTCCACTTTGAACTTCCCAAAAAGTCCCCCCAATACTGCCCAGATATGACCATTTGACCCTTGGGTGTGTCCCTAACTCTGTGCACGCAGCAGGCTCATTTTGTAAGTTCCATACTTTATAAAATCATTTATAAACCCTGATGATGTGATGTCATGCTAGAAGCGTGGGAGAGGGCTGTTCACTGAGGGGATGGAAAGAATACCGTAGGTTGCTTCACTAAGTAGCTGCAAGTGTATGCTAATGGGGTTCCCATCTCTCATGGTGGGAACTCCATTATGTCACTGGCAAGGAGCTGGGACAATCTCAATGGGATATCTGTTGGCGTAAAATCTGTTTTGGGGGCTCTCACTGGATTATCCACCCACTCTGACATCCCTGCCTGCCAAAAATGGGGACAGAAAACACCCCCTCCCCACTTTCCGCCCCCATAGTTTTTAGTGTTTCCAATGTTTATAGATATAAAATTTTAAAATGTCTGGCACCTATCTAATGGATTTCCCTTGTAAGGTAAAAGTAAATTACTGTGGATGCCAGAATTTGAAACCAAAAGAAAAAATGCCTGAAAATCTCAACAGGTCTGGCAGCGTCTGTAAGGAGTGAAAAGAGCTGATGTTTCAAATCCAGATGACTCTTTGTCAAAGCTGCTTGTTGTAGTAGTGCAGACTTCTGAAGGTTCCATTGCTGGAATAGGAAATAAATAGGAATGAGGTTGGCCAAGTTTATCAGTTGTCAGTAGGAGAACAATTAGAGGACAATCATCATTATATCAGAAGGTTTAGATTTGGCTATGGAAAAAAAAAGTAGGAACAATCCAGAATAATTAACTGTGGAAAATCCCATTTCATTGGGATAAGAATGGATCTGAGCCAGATAGATTGGATCGATATTAGCAAGTAATGGAGTGGGGAAGGGGGTTGGAAGGGGAGAAGGAAGCAGAATGGTTGATTTGTAAACTGCCTTTTAAAGAAGAGATCATTCAAGTCAAGTCAAGTTAGATTCCGAAGATGGGGAAAAGTAGAGCAAAAAAAAAATCAGAGTTCCCGACTCTGGGTTGGATAAGGCAATAAAATTCTAGCCAATATGAGAAAAAGAATACAATTCTAAAGGGGTTGTAGGCACAGGAAGTCCTGGATGTATAGCGCCAAGTTTGGTGGCATTTAAGAGGTTAGTAGATAAGTTTATGGATGAAAAGGAAATGGTTTAGGTTAGAGGGTCATTGCTTTTTCTTAATTGGTCGGCGCAACACCAAGGGCCGAAGGGCCTGTTCTGCGCTGTAATGTTCTATGTTCTCTAAGCGCATCAGTCATTGTCAGTGGCTGGATAGATTAAGAATGTAGTTAATAAACATAGCCTCTATTGATAAAGCCCAAAATACTCCATGTTAAACTGCGATAGAAGCTATATTAAACTTGAATAAGTACACTGGAGCCACCTCAACTTTCAGAGAAATGGAAAAGTTAGAGTGCAGGAAAGTTTCACACAAGTTCTTGCAAGAATGTGGAACTTCAAATGAATGGAAAGATTGGAGAAGTTGGAACTATTCCCCTTGGAGATGAGAAGGTTGAGAGGAGATTTGATGGAATATTGAAAAATTTGAGGGGATGGATCAAGATGGATAAGTAGAAACTGTTGGAAGCATCAAGAACTGGATAACATGTATTTAATCAAATTGGCAAAAGAAGCAATGATGACATGAGGAAAACCTTTTTCAGACAGCAAATGGTTAGGATGTAAAATACAGTACCTGAGGGTTGGTGGAGGTAGGTTCAACTGGATCATCTGAAGGGAATTGGATCATTATATGAAGATGAAAAATTTGCAGGGTCACGAGAAACGTGTGGGGAATTGCTGTTTCAGACAGCCAGCATACGTGAGGGTTGAATGACCTTCTTTGTGCTGTAACTTTTCAATGATTCTGGAATTTCCGTTTATCAGTTGTTACTGTATTTGTGCAGCCTCCTATGCATGTTTTTAAACGTGGATCAACAACCTGAGCAAAGCAATCCATTAAAACCATTGCTTGTTCTCTGAGCTTTATTCAGTTCTTTATTTTCCTATTCCAGCAATGGAACCTTTGCACTGCAACAACAAGAATAAATGTATTCAGGTAAAACATAGTGGCATTTTGCAGATTTTAAAGTGTTACACTGATTTATGTTTTTATAGTAGTTGTTTATGACTGAAAGTTTATTGTTATGTGAGATAAGATTATCATCTGCCATTTGTATTAGTTTTGAATGCTTGAATTATAAAATAATAGAACAATATGAGCAGAGAAGTAGGCCATTTAGCCTATTAAGTCTGTTCTGACTGTTCCAAAGAACATTTCAATTACTTGCACTTCCCTGCTTGATTCCACAAATTCCTGCAAATAGTTATTCAATTCCATTTCGAATTTTACTATTGAATTTCTGCTAATGCAATACGATTATTTACAAATGTCAAGAATTTGACAATGAAAGTAGCGGCGTCAAATCAGCCTAAAATAAATGTAATTTGTGAGGCTTCCCCAAAATTTCTTCGCCTGCATAATTCTAATTTTTAAAAAGTCTGCTTCAATTTCTGATGCAGGTTGCTTGTGTTTGTTATTTTCTTTTTCTCTTGTTTCATTTGTTTTGGTTGCACCTGGGAACAAGCAGGTACTAAATATGCTAACCCCAATTCTCAAACATCAAAGTCCACCTTCTTCATTATATTAAAGTACTGAAGGAAGCCATCATGTTTGTGTCAGCTCTTCAAAAGCTATTCATTTATTTCTCCACCCAGGTCCTTCCATCCAGTGAGAACAAGGTTCAAAAGTTATTAGGGGTCAGTGGAATGTGGAATTGAGGTCACAGTCAGATCTTAATAAATAGTGGACCAGGCTCGAAAGGTTGAAAGGCTATTAATTTATATGTTCATTGTCCAGCAAAATCAATCCTTTACAATTAATTATTCAATTCAGTTTTGAGAGTTGTTACTGAACCTGCTTCCACTACCCTTATCTTTCAAGCAGTGTATCCAAATTACTGTGGAAAATTCCTTTTCCTCATGTCACTTCTGGTTTTTACAGCAACATCATTAAATTGTGTTTTCTGGCTACCGATCTTTCTGCCACTAAAAACAATTCTAATTATTTTATCACAATTCTTTCTGATTTTGGGCACCTTAATGGCATCTTCTGTGGCTGAAGGAGAATAGCTCCAGTTTCTCAAGCCTATTGTGTAACTGGATTATTTTATACTCAGTGCCATTCTATTAAATGTCCTCTGTATCCTCTCTCAGGTCCTGATATTCTTTCTGAAATATGATGTTCAGAATGCGCTGCAATATTCTAGCTGGGCCTAACTAATGACCTTTATTGCACTATAGGGATTCTATGAACTTGCATTTTATGAAGATTCAACATAATCATTTTTACCTTTCAGTTTAGTCTTTATTTATAAAGCCAAAGATCTTTTTAACAGTTTTGTCAATTTATCCTTCAAAGACTCATCAGGTCTTTGTTCCTTTTGAAATTGTATTCTTTGGTTTGTATTATCTAATATTTATTGGGGTGGCACAGCAGTTGGCACTGCTGCTTCACAGTGCCAGGGACCCACCCTGGGTCCTAGGGCCACTGTCTGTTGGAGTCTGCAACTTCTCTCCATGTCTGCATGGGTTTCCTCTAGGTGTTTCAGTTTCCTTCCACAGTCCAAAGATTGATTGGCCATGCTAAATGGACCTTAGTATCAGGGGGATTAGCAAATGTTTGGGCTAAGGGCCTAGGTGGGATTATGATCGGTACAGACTCAAGAGGCAAAATGGTATCCTTTTGTACTGCAGGGATTCTATGATTCTATTTTATTGCTTCTCCTCATTCTTCCTACCAAGATTAATAGTTTCACACTTATTTAATTTAAATTTCATTTGCTGTATGTCTACACACTTCACTAGTCTGTCTGTGCCCTTCTCACTATCACTCAATATTTCTGAATTTTTTGTGATGTGCAAACTTTGAAATGATGTCTAGTATAATAACTAAGTCATTACTAAATTTCAAGGACAGCAGTGGGCCCAACTGATCTATCCGCTAATTTATTTATGGAATGGGTTGGCAACTTGTTTGGATGAACTGTCCCTTTAAATTTTTGGGTGGCTGCATATTTGTGGTAACTTAAAGAAGTCTGTACGTAGACTTTCAGGTTGTTGTATGGTTCTGTAGTTTAAAGAGAACTTCGGTGCTAACAGTGACTCTTGGCGGACAGTGCTGCAGACCTCTCTAAAATATAAATATCAATGTTTATGATTATTCTACTTTCAGTCCTGTAGATAAAAAAAATCATTCAATTGAATTCCATGGGTTTTAATCTTGCTGACAGATTTGTTTTTAAATGGTACTTCATCAACTGCCTTTTGAAAATCCATAAGCACGACATCAACCACGCTACCAGCAGCAATCCTTTCCATTAGCCCATCTAAAAACTCTAATTAAAATTGTTGAACTTGTTTTGCCTTTAATAAAGCTGTGCTGACTAATTTTTTAACCCATATTGTTTTGAACTGCTAACCAATGCTGTTTCAGATTATTGGTTCTCAATGTTTCTTCACAATCAACATCAGACTGACTGGTTTTTATATTACTTGATTTTCCTGACCAGAGGTGTGATATTTGCAATCCTTAATCCTCTGGCAAGACTTGCAGATCTAAGGAAGACTGTCTCAGAGCTGCTGTAATTTCTGAACTTATTCCTTCAGGACCTGTTACTTTAAGTCTTGTCAAACCTTAAGTTCTTCCTCTTTTTATCAATTTTAATCCAATTCTAATTACTTCCTCCTTGTCTGTGACATTGGCGGAATCCCCTTTATTGAAGATAGCTATGAAGTAATTTGTTAGAACCTCAGCATTGTGCTCTGCCTCCAGATAAAGATACCTAACTGATCATCCTTCCAATGACAATCCTCTTATTATTTGAGTGTTTATAAAGTACTTTTTTCTTGCTAATGATGCTCAAGTTCCACAAAGGAACAAAAAAAATTTGGTATTATTCCCTCAATATTTCTTGTTGAGGTACAATCTGTCCATTTTGTTTCCAATATTCCAGGAATCTGACACTCATGAAGCTGCACCATTTCTCCAGCCACATGTTAACCTGTCTTACCTTACTGTTCCTATAACTACTGAACATGGTCCTGGGAGTAATCTAGATATGGGTATCTTTAAGGTCCTGTCCTTTAACTTCCTCCCTAGCTCCTGAAATCTCATTGATTCTGGCATAGGCAATGATATCTCGCTATTTTCCTTCCCTGTGCAAAATATTTTGGACTCATCTATTGTCTCCTTTTCCTAGGTTGAAGTTGGACAAGGTTGAAGTTCGGGGTTGTGGTTTCCTTTCTGATATAGTTTACCAGTACAGCGGCGAATCAGGGAATTTACCCATTAACCCATATCTGTGTTATTTTAAACAGTGCCCAAAACAGTGACAAGAAACTACATAGAAATTCAATGTGTGGCTAGATAAATGAAATGAAAATATGTACCATCAGGCAGAGGTACATGGAACTGAACATAAAAGAAATGTTTTGTGGCAAATGGGTCAGGGAGCACAGAAATATTTTACTCAGTGTGAGACTGTAAGAACAGATGAAAGTAAAACTAAGCTTAAAAAGACACTTAATTACTATTCCTAAAAATAGAATTACTTGTATAATTGCCAAATTGTCATAAAGGTTAAACCTTGTAGACAAATTGCCCAATGCAGCTGCACAGGATCTACATCCTTGGTAGTCATCTCACACATTCAGCATCTCAATCTGCTGATCTCTAACAAATTCATACCTTTTAATGGATATAGTATCTTTATGATGGATACCTGGGAGTGTCAACCAGGGTGAATAGTGCATAATAGAGTTAATTTGCATCATAAATCTCAACAGTAATCTTTAAAACCTGATTGTTGAGATTAAGTTGTCCTTTTAAAATTATCAAAAATTTGCTATTTTTAAGGTTATTGTGTAAATCCCCCTGAATGACTTTATTAAGTTTTGCACCAAAAGAGGAAAAAAGAGGAAAAAAAATAGGAGGGAATTGTCCTATACTGCGGTATTCTATACACTTTCAAAAGCGTGAGAGAGATTGAGGGGCAAATTTGTAGCAATATCACAGAGATTTGCAAGAACTATAGAGTGATGATACTGGGGGACATCAATGACCCAAATATTAACTGAGATAATGTTAAAGAAAATGGTAAGGATTGAGAGGAATCTTTGAAATATGTTCATGAGAACTTTAGAATTATAGAATCATACACTGCATCAAGTCTGCACCAACACATTAGAAACACCCAAACTCCCATTCAATCCCTATCGCCCACAGCCCTGAACACCACGATGTGTCAAGTACTTATCCAGACATCCTCCAAGGGATGTGAGGTAGCCCACCTCCACCACCCTCCCTGCCAGCGTACCCCAGACCATCACCACCCTCTGGGAAACAAATATCTTCCCCACATCCCTCTCAAACCTCCTGCTACCCGCCTTGAAACTATGCCCCTTTGTGACTGACCCCTGAACCAAGGGGAACAGCCGTTCCCCATCCACATCTCTTCTCTGTATCCCCTCTGCAGCAAGAACGTCCTTCCTCAGATAAGGACACCAAAACTGCACACAATACACTAGGTGTGGTCTCAGCAACACCCAATACAATCATAATAAAACATCCTTATTCCTATACTCAAATCCTCTCACTATGAAGGTCAACGTACCATTTGCCTTATTTATTGCCTACTGTTCCTGCAAGCTTACTTTCAGCGACTGATGCACGAGGACACCAAGGTTTTACTAAGTATCTATCTCTCTCAATTTGCATCCATTCAAATAATATTCTGCCTACCTATTTTGCTACCGAAATGGACAACCTCACATTTTTTCACATTATAGTATTCAGCCAATGCGTATATCTACTCACTTAGCCTAGCTAACTCATCTCTGCTAAAGCATCTCTGCATCCTTCTCACAGCTTATTCTTCCATCCAGCTTTGTATTATCTGCAAATTTAGTTTCTTTTCCAAATCATTAATATAAAATGTGACAGGTTGGAGTCCCAGCACAGATCCCTGTGATACTCCACTAAACACTGTCTGCCAATCAGAAAAGAGTCCATGTATTCCATCTCTTTGCTTCCTGTCTACTAACCAGTAAGTAACTTCCTTCAAAAATATCTTCTTGGTCCAAGTAGGGTGGTGGATATGGTGCTAAGGAATGAGGTAAGCTAACAGAGCAAGTGTTTGTTTGGGAACACTTGGATTTTAGCAATAATTGTATCATAAGCTGTACGGTGGCACAGTGGTTAGCATTGCTGCCTCACAGCGCCAAGATCCCGCATACAATTCTCGATTTGAGTCTGCATGTTCTCCCCATGTCTGTGCGGGTTTCCTCTGTATGTTCCAGTTTCCTCCTATAGTATGAAAGATGTATCGGTTAGGTGCATTGGCTATGCTAAATTTTCCCTCAGTGTACCCGAACAGGCGCCAGTGTTTGGCAACTAGGGCATTTTCACAGTAACTTCATTTCAGTATTAATGTAAGCCTATTTGTGACACTAATAAATAAATAAAATGTAATATGAGTAATGAACAAGTGGTTAGTAAATCATACGGGATTTTGGGCCTCAAACAGAGATAATGGAGCCAAATTTTCAACTTTGCTGCACCTGGCGTAGATCACTTTGATCACACAGAATAGTTTGGAAGCCTAAAGATCAGGTTCATGTTTGGTGCCAGAATTGCTACTTCTCCTATAAAATGATACAGATGCAATAGTTACGAGGGAAAGTGAGGAGGTGAGTACCTTGAGGACTGGGAGGAAAACAGGCAGAATATGTCGGAACTGTGCCTCACTGAACAGGAGTTGCGAGCTGGTTTGGTGATGGTAGGGGGAGGGGGGGGTGGTGGTGTGGGGGGTGGGTTGGTGGTTACCAGAGGGACTTGCAACAATGTTGGTGTGGGCTAGGTCAGATGCTGGATGGTCATGGGGCGTCAGGGCATGCATTGATTTGAACATTCCAGGTGTGACAAACGGAATGACCGCCAGGATGATGAAATGGATGGACACTCGTCCTTGCAGCCCAAATGAGGTCATTCAATTTCTAGCATTGGCTTCCAGTCCTGCGTGTCAGCCTGTGGGCACTGATTGCCGTGGCCAGTGCTTTTCAGGCTGCACTGGAGTCCCTGCTCCTGGTTGTTTTCCTTCCTGGGTAAAGGAAGGCTCACCACTCCTGCATGGTATCCATACTTTGCCTCACAAACCTTATTAAGTTTTTTGAGGAGGTGACCAAAGAGGTAGATAAGGGTAAGGGAGTTGACGTAGTGTATATGGATTTTAGCAAAGCGTTTGATAAGGTTCCCCATGGTAGGCTACTGCAGAAAGTGCAGATGCATGGGATTGAAGGTGATTTAGCAGTTTGGATTAGGAATTGGCTAGCTGATAGAAGACAGAGGGTGGTGGTTGATGGGAAATATTCAACCTGGAGTGCAGTTACAAGTGGTGTACCTCAAGGATCTGTTTTAGGGCCACTGCTGTTTGTCATTTTTATAAATGACCTAGATGAGGGTGTAGAGGGTTGGATTAGTAAATTTGCTGACGATACCAAAGTGGGGGGAGTTGTAGACAGCGAGGATGGATGTTACAGTTTGCAGAGGGACATAGATAGGTTGCAGAGCTGGGCCGTGAGGTGGCAAATGGAATTCAATACGGATAAGTGTGAGGTGATTCACTTTGGTAGGAATAACAGGCATATGAAATATAGGGCTAATGGAAGGACCCTTAATAGTGTTGTCGAGCAGAGGGATCTTGGGGTACAAGTACATACCTCTTTGAAAGTTGGCACCCAGGTTGATAAAGTTGTTAAGAAGGCGTACGGTGTGTTAGCTTTTATTGGTAGAGGGATTGAATTTAGGAGCCGTGAGGTTATGTTACAACTGTACAAAACTCTGGTGCGGCCGCACTTGGAGTATTGCGTACAGTTCTGGTCGCCGCATTATAAGAAAGATGTGGAAGCATTGGAAAGGGTGCAGAGGAGGTTTACCAGGATGTTGCCTGGTATGGTGGGAAGGCCTTATGAGGAAAGGCTGAGGGACCTGAGGTTATTTTCATTAGAGAGAAGAAGGTTATGTGGTGACCTAATTGCGGCGTATAAGATGATCAAGGGATTGGATAGGGTGGATAGTGAGAGCCTTTTTCCTCGGATGGTGATGACCAACACGAGGGGACATAACTTTAAATTAAGAGGTGGTAGTTATAGGACGGATGTCAGAGGCAGGTTCTTTACACAGAGGGTGGTGAGGGCGTGGAATGCCCTGCCTGCAGCAGTTGTGGACTTGCCTACTTTGGGGACATTCAAATGTTCGGTGGATAGGCATATGGATGATATTGGAATAGTTTAGGTTAGAGGGTCCACTGGCTGGCGCAACATCGAGGGCCGAAGGGCCTGTACTGTGCTGTAATGTTCTATGTTCTATGTTCTATGTACTAGCTCCCTCTCAGTGAAGCATGCAGCTGGACTGCGCATTGCAATCTTCCTGGCATGTCTGACAATATGTCTGGCTCCTGCCTGACAGAGAGTTTAACGTGAATGAGCTTATCATAGAGCTCAGAAACGCAGGATGCGCAGTCAGCTACTGCAGGTCCCACTTGTCCTCAGGAGCCCTGACGCTTACATTCATTTTATGGCTAAGGTGGACAGCCTGGCGGCACTTCAACAGTGTTGTGATCACGAGGAAATACTGTTAAACTTGGAGCGGATCAACTTTGATCAAGGGGGACGAGAGGGTTTATCCTTCTATAGATGAGAGCTGAGATATGGTGGGTGGGTAGGGCTTCTAGCAACAGTGCCTCCTTACAGTGTCGCCGGTGTGGGAGACACATAGCACTGTTATTCTCCTAATCCACAATGATGAGGCCCCAAGGTGAGCGTGGTAATTCCCCTAAGCTTCGTGACATGAACGGACATAATGGAGGCTCTGTGAATGAGCTAAGTGAAATTTAATGCAAAACATTCAATACAAAATAGTGTCCTATATACACCAGTGCCTATGTTCAACTGTGCTGTTTATTAATCTTCCTAACTCTCCTACTCTGTGTAGATGTACCCCACGGTCTAGAGCTGAGATTAAGTGGTCTGAGGTACATCATTGGCAAGGGGCTCAGCAGAGTCCTGGACTCTGGCATCCCTTTGAGTCATGATGTGGAGATACCGGCGTTGAACTGGGGTAAGCATAGTAAGAAGTCTCACAACACCAGGTTAAAGTGCAACAGGTTTATTTGGTAGCATAAGCCACTAGCTTTCCGAGTGCTGCTCCTTCATCAGGGGAGTAGGAGTTCTGTTCACAAACAAGACAGAAAGACACAAACTCAATTTACAAAATAATGATTGGAATGCGAGTCTTTACAGGTAATCAAGTCTTAAAGGTGCAGACAATGTGAGCGGAGAGGGGATTAAGCACAGGTTAGAGATGTGTGTTGTCTCCAGACAGGGCAGTTAGTGAGATTTTGCAAGTCCAGGCAAATCGTGGGGGTTACGGGTAGTGTGACATGAACCCAAGATCCTGGTTGAGGCCGTCCTCATGTGTGCGGAATTTGGCTATCTGTTTCTGCTCAGCGATTCTGCGTTGTCCTGTGTCATGAAGGCCCACTTGGAGAACACTTACCCGAAGATCAAAGGCTAAATACCCATGACTGCTGAAGTGTTTCCCAATAGGAAGAGAACACCCTTGCCTGGTGATTGTCGAGCGGTGCTCATTCATCCATTGTCATAGTGTCTGCATGGTCTCCCCAATGTACAATTTCATGGGATATCCTTTCTGTAGGGAGACATCATTGGCCAAGTTGTAAGAAAATGTACCTGGTGGATTTTGTACTTACCTGAGATGATGGCAACCGTGTTGATGATTCAGCACGTCTTGCAGAGATTGCTGTGTCAGAGTTGTGCAGTGTCGTGTTCACTGTTCTTCTGAAGGCTAGGTAGTTTGCTGTGGACAATAGTCTGTTTGAGGTTGTGCGGTTGCTTAAAGGCAAGAAGCGGGGGTGTGGGGATGGCCTTGGTGAGATGTTCATTGAAGACTCCGAAGAAGATGTCGTAACTTCTCCGCTTTGGAGAAGTACTGGACGATGAAGGGTACTCTGTCCGTTGTTCCCATATTTGTTTTCTGAGGAAGTCGGTGCAGTTTTTCGCTGTGGCGCGTTGGAAATGTTGAGCGCCATGTCCTGTTCTTGTGGAGGCATCTTTCAGCATCTGGAGATGTCTGTTGCAATCCTCCTCATCTGAGCAGATTCTATGTATATGGAGTGTTTTCCAAGGTGGCCTCCATGACACATGACAACACAGAATCGCTGAGAAACTGATAGCCAAGTTCTGCATACATGAGGATGGCCTGAATCAGAATCTTGAATTCATGTCACACTATCTATAACCCCCACAACTTGCCTGAGCTTGCAAAAGCTCACTAACTGTCCTGGAGATAATATACATCTCTTTAACCTGTGCTTAAACTTCCCTCTACTCACATTGTCTGTATCTTTGAGACTTGATTACTTGTAAAGACTCGTGTTACCAACATCATTTTGTAAATTGAGTTTGTGTCTTTATATGCTTTGCTTCTGAACTGAACTCCCACTCACCTGATGAAGGAGCAGTGCTCTAAAAGCTTGTGGCTTGTATTACCAAATAAACCCGTTGGACTTTAACCTGGTGTTGTGAGACTTCTTACTGTCCTTGTGAGTGCCAGTTCTCTGGAACATCCCTGCCTCCACCTGCTGTGGATCTTCAGCTGTGAAATGTTCACCAGTGAGTGATTCAGAAGCCTACCAACTTATTGGATCTAATGAATATCTGTGCCGGGTGTGGATGAGTGCTGCGACTCTTCAATGGTGGGATTGGAGAAGACTCCACTGAACTGCTGGAGTCTAGCAAGTGTTCAGTCTGTTCCACTGTTAGATCTAGAAGAGAATGCAAATGGCATCAGTACGTTAAAGAGGCTATAGAGGGAACTTTGACTACTGACGTGACAGTTGAGGAATAACAATATTTGTAAGTTTTCTCACATTTCTCTGATGCCCTTCTTCACCAGCAACACAGACATGCTCTTCCTCCTCCCTGGCCAAGTGGAGGATTCATGTTCATACATTGAATCATTACATGGAAAACTTCTAATCCTATCTCATTCATAGAGGGTTGTGTGGAGCCAAATAACATTTGATGGATTACAGGGAATTATTGGCAGACAGTTACTTCTCCCACAACACTTGGAGGTGAGTTGTGAGATACATTGGCAGACATTTAGGAGTGAGCCGACTCCTATCTTGGCAAAGGAATACATGGCACAGTCTTAATAATAAATGGCAAATGTTTATTACAAAAATCAGATATCAGGATGTAATAAATTTCTAGATTAAATATTTAATATGAATGTGCCAATGCTTTTATTTTTACTGCTGCAATTAATTCTCAGTTGGTTTTACCACAGTCTCATTTTTTTCTTTTAGTTATTTCCTTTAAGGGAGAGTTGGTTCTGGCTTGTTTAGATATCCTGTCGCAAGGTGCATACTGCTTCGAATTATCTGGACTAGAATAAATTTTCCACTCTTTGATCATCTAGAAACTAAGGAGAGGGATTTTCCAGATTTCTTTACATAACATAATTGTGTGGAGCACACAAGGAGAGTCTTTTCCTGTCTATTATTATCTGCAAATGGACTAAAGCTGCAGCTATCTAAATATTTTTGCATTAATGGTTTGGTGCTGTTAAAAAAACCATCAATTAAATTGTATTCTGCTTAATATTTTACCCATATTAAATTATACCTTAATAGCTTAGTAATGATGCTATCTGCCTTCTGACTAACTCTACAGCAAATAATGATACCAGTTGTAGTAAACTTACTAAGGATGTTTTTACAGAAAATCTGTGTACTCTTACAGTTTGCATTCTGGATGGAATTCTCCTATTTTCGCTCTGAGTGTTCCTGCCAGTTTAAGAATGGGAGTTTAGGGTATCCCCTTCTTCAGCCCCAATGTAGTGCACAGCTTTTTTTTTGAAGCCTGAGTTTTCCTAGAAAGCTGAAATTTATAAAACCCTCTCTATTCCATTGAAAACATTTGATCTCCTTCAATTTCATAGTGCAGTGCTTTGAAATAAGCTTTGATTGGCAGCTCAATGGATTTTTCACTCAGCCTACAGTCAGCTGTTTTATTTATCTTCCCCTTCATGCATCTCTTCCCCTGAATGCATCTCAAGTACCCCCATTGTTCCTAACCACAATGTTGACAAAGAAGCAAAGCCTGATTGATAACTGTGATTTCTTCAAGGGAAATAAGTGGTTCCCTCTTTTGCAGACCACTTATTAACTATGAAAAACCATAGCCACTGATCTGGCTTAGTGTTTATATAAACAATGAGTTACTTGAGATACATACAAGCATGAAGGGAAAGGTCAGTAAACACACATGATTGGAGGCTGAATAGAAATCTATTGAACTGTCAATCAAAGTCTATTTCAAAGAACTGTACTATGAAATTAAAAGAGGTCAAAGGTGATTAGAGAGGATTTTAAAGGTTTCAGATTTCCAGGAAGGCTCAGAAACTTTAAATAAAAGCTGTGTGAATATGTTGGGATAGAGTGAACAGCTGTGAGAAGGAAACCCCCACCCCAGTGAAATTTATACCAACTCTCTGACAGAGGATTTCCAAGGTATCTTCTCACACCTGCAGCTTCAGTCAGGGAGAAAGGGAAATCCCTGCTGCAGGATGGAATGCTGCTTTGATTTAAAAGACTGTCAGCTCTCCAAGGAGCATGGAGAATCAAATTTTCACTGTTGACAGACAGGAATGAAGATGTTGATCACAGGGCTGTCTGAAATCACCATGCTGGGATGATCTTCAGGGCTGAAAGGAGCAGTCCAGCCACAACAACCCCATCCCAGGAAAGAGAGGTAAGGTCGACCCTTTTCTCCTAACCTAAGCCAACCCAAGGCCCTTGGACGGTCTTCCCACTGCATCCTGGCAGCAGCAGAGGGGCAAGTGGCCTCTGGATCTAACTCCTTGAATCCCTTCAGATCCAGCACATCAAGTCCATGCTAATCACAACTAGTATCGAAGCCCACCCGATGCATTTCCCATTGGAGAGGCGAGTGAATGACGGGGGGCTAGTGAATGGGCCAGCAGCCTATAATTGTATTACAATTAGTGGGCTTATATAACATGTGGATTGCCACCTGCAAAGGGCAGAAACTCAACCAGAGTTGGCTGGGTGTGTCTGGTAAAACCTGTTAGCCCTCATGCCCACTGGGAATCCTGATTTTTGGCCAATGCCTCTTTCAGCAGGGCATCGAGTTTCCTGTCGGTTGTTTGTCAAGATTGGTGAATCCTCTGTGTTTATTTCAAAGGTTTTATTTATTTTTCTCTACTCTAAAAGCTTTGAATTCTGACTGCAGCATGTTTGCTTTGACAATTGTTTGTGTTGATTTGCTGTTCAATGCTTCACTTCTTTGAAAACATGAGAATTTCTGTCGGTATTTGTTCTTCAGCATTTAAAAAAACACTAATAAATATTCCATGTGAAGCACCAGGCAGTAGTGACCTATTTTTTGATTTGCTATTTATGAAGAAGCAGAGTTTTCCTCAAGCGTGTTTGTTTCCATTTGAAGCAGCAATGCTTGAGGAGTGCAACCAAACAAGTGAACTTTGTGCATCTTTTCTCCTTGTTAAAAATACACTGAAGATATCACTCAGTGTCACAAGCATGAAAATGTTTGCTTAATATGAATAGCTGGAGACCTTTCTCCAAATAGCTTACCAATAAAATTTGAATGATTCATACCATCAATACTTATCTGCACAAAGTTTTGTAATCCAGCAAGAGGTCTGCAGAGATCTGAGGGAATTAAAAATAACAGCCTTGTGGGAGGAAGCCTAAGGCAATATGCAGTCTCAGATATGTGTACAACATCTGAACACTGCTTTTGTAGTTTATGATGTCTGCATTTCTCATTGTAACCCCTGCCCAACTGTCACTGTTCAAAGTGAAATTTAATGAATGCTACTGGTGAAGAGGCAAGATCTTTTTTAAATGTTCTTTGATTAATTTTAATGGCTATTGTAGCACAACAACTTGTAGAACCATAGAAAATTACAGCTCAGAAACAGACCTTTTGGCCCTTCTTGTCTGTGCCGAACCATTTTTTGCCTAGTCCCACTGACCTGCACTTGGACCATATCCCTCCACACCCCTCTCATTCGTGAACCCATCCAAGTTTTTCTTAAATGTTGAAAGTGAACCTGCATTTACCACTTTATCCAGCAGCTCATGCCATACTCCCACCACTCTCTGTGTGAACAATTTCCGCCGCCCCCGCCCAAATATTCCCTTTAAACTTTTTCCTTTTATCCTTAACCCATGCCCTCTGATTTTTTTCTCCTCTAGCCTCAGTGGAAAAAGCCTACCTGTATTCATTCTATCTATACCCATCAAAATCTTATACACCTCTATCAAATCTCCTCTCATTCTTCTGCGCTACAAGTAATGAAGTCCTAACCTATTCAATCTCTCTCTGAAATTCCTTGTGAACCTTATCTGTATTTATTATATTTAGAAAGCAGCTTTAACATAGTGAAGATTCTCAAGGTACTTTATTGGAGCATTATCAAAGAAAATTTGTCACTGAATCAATGAGAAAATATTAGGATAGCTGACCAAAAGCATGGTCCAAGAAGGTAGGTTTCTATGAATGACTTACACAGGTCAAAGAGATTTAAGGACTTGGAGCCTAGGCAGCTCAAAGTGTGGCTGTCCGTAGTGGAGTGAATAAAATCAAGCCAGCTTTGGAAGAATGCAGAAAACATAAGAATTCTAGGGATGGAGAGATTAGAGAAGTATGTGGGTGATGGGCTGGGAGGGTGGGGGAAGGGGAATGTGGATGATGGTGGGCAGAGAAACAAAAGGATGAGATCAAGAAGGAATTTAAACACATGAATGGAAACTTTAAAAGTGTGGTATGGATGGATAAAGAGTCCATGTAGGTCAGCAAACACAGACACGATGGGTTAATAGATCTTGAGATAGCAAATGTATGCGCGGGGATGCGCAGTAAACGAGGTGAGGCAGAACAGGAGATGAAAAGTGCAACAAAGTTAAAAGTAAATAACATTGCTGATGGATATACGATCAGAAGCTCATCTCAGGATCAAATATAATACCAAGGTTGCTTCAATCTCTGACATTGTCTATGGCTATCATCTGTAAGGTCAGCATTTATTGCGCATTTTAATTGCTCTTGTGAAACTAATGGTAAAACACCTTCTTGAGCCATTGCAGTCCTAAGTAATTTGCTTTACCATTTCAGAGTGCAGGTTTGAGTCAATTGCTACAGATTGAGAATCACATGTAGATTAAACCAACTAAAGATGCCTGATCCTTTCCTGAAATGGCATTAGGGTTTTTATGGCATTCGAGTAGTTCCATGATCATTATTACTGATACTATTTTTTTTCATTCTAGTTATATTTTAATTAGCTGAATTTAAATTCCCCAGCCACCACAGTAGAACAAAGAACAACAAAGAACAAAACAGCACGGGAAACGGGCCCTTCGGCTCAACAAGCCCATGCCGCCACCTCGATGTTCCCACTTCTACTCATGATCCCAGTCTATGTTTATAGATCTATGAATTTGATTTGAATCAATCTATGATCTATGAATAGAATTTGAATTCATACCTCTGGACTATTTGTTCCAACCTCTGGATTACTAATAAAAGCAGAGTAGGTCTGGCAGCAACTGTGGAGGTAGTCACAGAGTAAATTGGCCTAATTTTAACCTATTCAAAACCCACCATCCCTTTTGTCATTTGATCTCTCCTACCTTTCAATAATTGTCACACCTTTCCTTTTGGTCTCCACCTATGGTTTCCCTGGTTCTGTACTTGTGTAAAACCCACTATCTCTCTAATGTTTTGACAGACTGTTATCAACCTGAAATAGTATCTAGATTTTCTCAGTTGCGATGATCAATGCAAGGTCAGGGAGTAAGAAAGTTCGACTTGTTCTATATTTGGAAATGATAACACATTGAGCTCACTAAAAAGAGCAATGATTCCGTGCCAAATAGTTGAAGTAAACCATTTTATTAGTACTGATGTGCTCTCCAGTTGGATAAGTCTCCAGAAGTACGCCTTCCATGAAAAAGGAACTGGATATGAGGCATAATAAAGCAATTGGCTTTGAAATGACAGTGAACCTTTAATTTAACAGATATTACTACCAATTTGGTATGGTTCTGGACATGATACCCACAAATTATTATGCTGCTAGGTGCAGGTTTTTTATTTGATGATCCTCAGTTGGTTGCAACAAGATTAATTTAAAAATGATCTTTTCCCTCATGGACACATCACACGGTCCAAATGTGTTTATGTTTTAAAGGAAGCCAATTTAATCTGGCTTCCTTGTGTTAAAGAAAGAATGGGTTTATTTGTTACTAAAACATAACAGAAATAATAAAAATGTGACATGTATATACAGACTAGAAATGAAAAGTGAGTTCAAAGATAAAAGTTAAAAAATATGCATATATCAGTCTTGTCTGTGAGGAGTAGATGGTGAAACATTGTGGCCATGAAGACGGGTGATTCTGGTAGGACTAACATTGGCAATTGAAGATTCTTAGTTCTGCAAGTTAGTGACAAAGAGTTGTCCTGTTTCCTTTTAACTGTGGCTCTGCTGACTTGTGATTCGCTTCCAGCAAGTGCATGGATACCTAGTGAATATTCTTCAGTGGTGACCTTCATACACAAGACAGAAGAATTACAATAGTAGACTCGCACAATTGAAGTTGGCTTTTAACTTTTTTCTTGTATATTCCTGGAAGGGGAAAAAACACAAACATATCTTTCATTCAGATCTGCTTCCTTTTCGATTCACATCCTGCCCATTGTATGGGATTTGACTGGCAATGGCTTCTGCTGAATTGTTTCTACAAGAGATTTCAGTTTTTTTTTGCATAGCATCATTGAAGGACTCTGAAGTTCCTTGATATTCATCGAGGTGTGAAATTCCATGGTCTCTGTTGAGTCTGAGTATAACAACATAGGAACTTTCCAAACTGTCTATTCTCAAAATTTATATTAGAACATAGAACATAGAACACTACAGCACAAACAGGCCCTTCGGTCCACAAGTTGTGAAGAAAAAAAACAAAACCTACCCAGCCATAGACCTATCTATAACCCCCAATCCCATTGGATCCTGTGTACTCATCCAGAAATCTTTTAAAAGACCCCAGCGAGTTCGCCTCGACCACCACCGATGGCAGCTGATTCCATTCACTCACCACCCTCTGAGTGAAAAACTTTCCCCTAGTATCCCCTCTGTACTTGCTTCCCTGCACCTTAAATCTGTGCCCTCTCGTCGTGACCATTTCAGCCCTGGGAAATAGTCTCTGAGAGTCCACCCTATCTATTCCTCTCAACATCTTGTAAACCTCTTTCAGGTCGCCTCTCAACCTTCGTCTCTCCAGGGAGAACAGTCCCAGCTCCCTCAACCTGTCTTCATAAGGCATGCCTCCCAATCCAGGCAACATCCTTGTAAATCTCCTCTGCACCCTTTCAATAGCTTCCACGTCCTTCCTATAGTGAGGCGACCAGAACTGCGCACAGTACTCCAAGTGTGGTCTGACAAGGGTCCTATAAAGCTGCAGCATTACCTCCTGACTCCTGAACTCAATCCCTCGATGAATGAAGGCCAGTACACCATAAGCTTTCTTAACCACATCCTCCACCTGGGAGGCCGATTTGAGAGTCTTATGGACCCGAACACCAAGATCCCTCTGCTCCTCCACACAGCTAACACCTTTGATAGTGTACTCATTCATCCCGTTGGATCTGCCAAAATGGACCACAACACATTTATCTGCGTTGAAGTCCATCTGCCACTTCTCCACCCAGTCTTGCATCCTGTTGATGTCCTGCTGCAACTTTTGACATCCCTCTAGACCATCCACAACACCACCGACCTTCGTGTCATCGACGAACTTACTCACCCATCCCTCCACTTCCTCATCCAGGTCATTTATGAAAATGACAAACAGCAAGGGTCCTAGAACAGATCCCTGGGGTACTCCACTGGTGACCGACCTCCATGCAGAAAAAGAGCCATCCACAACCACCCTCTGCCTTCTGCAGGCAAGCCAGTTCTGGATCCACAAGGACAAAGCCCCTTGGATCCCATGGCCTCTCACCTTCTCAAGAAGTCTTGCATGGGGGACCTTGTCAAATGCCTTGCTGAAGTCCATGTACACCACGTCCACTGCTCTTCCTTCGTCAATGTGTTCAGTCACATTTTCGAAGAACTCAATTAAGCTCGTAAGGCACGACCTGCCTTTTACAAAACCATGCTGACTATTTCTAATCATCCTAAACTTCTCCAAATGCTCGTAAATCTTGTCCCTCAGAAGCCTCTCCATCAGCTTACCAACCACTGAGGTCAGGCTCACCGGTCGGTAATTTCTAGGACTATCCCTGTTCCCTTTCTTGAAAATAGGGACCACATCCGCAATCCTCCAATCCTCTGGAACCTCTCCCGTCTCCATCGACGACGCAAAGATCATCGCCAAGAGCTCTGCAATGACATCCCTCACCTCCCACAATAACCTGGGGTACATCCCATCTGGTCCTGGAGACTTGTTTATCTTGATAGCATTTAAAAGTTCTAACACATCCGCTTCCTTAATATCTACATACTCAATCTTTTCAGTCTGCCGCAAACTTGTTGTGCATCCTCCCAGATCACTTTCCACCGTGAATACTGAGGCAAAGTACTCATTAAGCACCTCTGCCATTTCTTCCGGTTCCATACAGACTTTTCCCCCTTCACCTTTTATAGGTCCTATCCCTTCTCTTCTCATCCTTTTACTTTTCACATATTTGTAGAAGGCCTTGGGATTCTCCTTAATCCTACCAGCCAAGGCCTTCTCATGACCCCTTCTGGCTCTCCTAATTTCCTTTTTAAGCTCTCTTCTATAAGCCTTATACTTCTCTAGATCCCCAACATCTCCTAGCTCTTTGAACCTTTTATACACCTTTCTTTTCTTCCTGACTATGTTCACCACAGCCTTCGTGCACCACGGTTCCCTCGTCCTACCAAAACCTCCTTGTCTCACCGGAATGTTGTCGTGCAGAGCTCCAGACAAGCATTCCTTGAATATCTGCCACCTTCCTTCTGTGCTTTTCCCCAAGAACACCTCCTTCCAGTTTATTCGCCCCAACATCTGCCTGATGTCTTCATATTTCCCCTTATTCCAGACAAACACCTTCCTAGCCTGCCTGATCCTATCCTTTTCCAATGCAAGGGTGAAGGAGATAGAATTATGATCTCCATCCCCAAGATGCTCTCCTACCGAGAGATCCATCACCTGTCCTGGTTCATTAGCTAGTACTAGGTCCAGTACAGCCTCTCCTCTCGTAGGCTTGTCCACGTGCTGTGTCAGGAAACCCTCCTGAACACACCTAACAAACTCCTCCCCATCCAAACCCCTTACCCTTGGGATATTCCAGTCGATGTTTGGGAAATTGAAGTCTCCCATCACAACAACTCTGTTATTTCTACATCTCTCCAGTATCTGTTTCCCTATCTGCACCTCAACTTCCCTGTCACTATTGGGCGGCCTATAGAATACACCCAGCAACGTCACCGACCCTTTGCTATTCCTAACTTCCACCCACAGAGACTCCGTAGACATTCCCTCCTCGGTATCCACCTTCTCTGCAGCCATGACACTGTCCCTGATCAACAGTGCCACTCCACCACCTCTTTTGCCTCCCTCCCTGTCCTTCCTGAAGGATCTGAATCCCGGGACCTGTAGTACCCAGTCCTGTCCCTGAGACATCCAAGTCTCTGTAATGGCCACCACATCACAATCCCAAGCAGCAATCCACGCCCTAAGTTCATCCACCTTATTTACTACACTCCTGGCATTAAAATAGACACAGCTCAGTCCCTCAGACTGGACATTTCCCTTCTCCCCCACTCGTCTAACCTGTCTCTCATCCTGCCTAGAGTCCTTCCCTACCTGGGAGCTAACTTCCTTGCTCCCAGTCTCCACATCACTATTCCCTCCCTCTAACCTTTCTAGTTTAAAGTCCCCCCAGTAGCCCTAGCCAGTCTTCCCACCAAGATATTAGTCCCCCTGGGGTTGAGGTGCCACCCCTCTTTGCTGTACAGGTCACACCTGCCCCTAAAGAGGTCCCAGTGATCCAGGAACCGGAACCCCTGCCCCCTGCTCCAGTCCCTCAGCCACTTTATTCTTGGCCATCTTCTGTTAGTATGTTGTTTCTTTCAAAAACACATTAAATTTTTATGTCCTCAAATAATTTGGGGCTACAATCTGTTGTTATAACACAATGTAAAGATGCCGGCGTTGGATTGGAGTGGTAAGAACTCAGTAAGAATTTAGCAACACCAATTATTAATCCAACCGATTTATTTGATAGTAAAATGGCGAGCTTTCAACACTCCCGTTGAAAGCTCGCCATTTTACTATCAAATAAATCGGTTGGATTAATAATTGGTGTTGCTAAATTCTTACTGAGTTATAACACAAATCAGGGCATCACTGTATCCTCTTAACAAAATCTTGGCCTGGATTTGTGCCATGCCAGAGAGCTTCTTTGCCATGGTGCACATTGTGGAAATAGCTGAAAATTGTAAGTTTCACCCTCAAACCCAGCATTTCCCATCTTTGCAAGGGCAGGACTAGAGTTAGGCTGGGTTAATGTGCATTAAGACTTGTGACGGCAACTGTCAAAGAAGCATTTAAGAAACTGCCTAGGCATTATGGAACCAGACTGAGCTGTGCGGCTGCCAAGGAACGATCGATCTGTTAAGAAAATTTTAAAAAGATGCTCATTCATCAAAGAAATGTTGAGGAACAGGCCGGCTGTCAAGGCAGTGTAAAGGAGTTGCCCAACTGTCAAGCAATTGTAAATATGCTGTTGATTAAATGTTGAAAAGCTATCTAGCCATCAATGAAATGTTAAACTGTCCAACGGCCAATGAATTGTAAATAGCCGCCGGTTGTCAAGGAACTGTTAAAGAACTGTCCGGCTGTCAAAGAAGTGTTAAGGGATTGTCTAACTGTAAACAAAATGCCAATCTGTCAAAGAAATATTAAAAACATGTCCAGCTGCCAAGGAAATATTATGGAACTGTCCAGCTGATAAGGAAGCGTGAAAGAGCTGTCTAACTGTCAAAGAAATGTAAATGATCTGAGCAGCTATTAGGGAAATTTTAAAGAGCTATCCAGCTGTCAGTTAAATTGTAAATAACTGTCTAGCTGTCAAGGAAATGTAAATGAGCTGTCCAGCTATCATGAAAATGTAAATGTGTTGTCCAGCTGTCAAGGAAATGTAAAAGAACTGGTCAAGGAAACATTGAAGAGCTGTTTGATTGTCAAGGAAATATAAAAGAACTGCTCAGCTGGCAAGGAAATGTTAAGGAGCTGTCTAGTTGCCAATGAACTGCAAAAGATCAATCCAGCTATCAAGACACTGTCTAGCTGTGAATGAAATATGAAGAACTGTCTATTTGTCAAAGATGCCAGAGCTGAACAGTGGGTGTCAAAAATGACAAGGAATTCTCCAATGAGTTGATACAGAGGAGGTGTGTGCAAAGGGTGGTGAGTAGGGGATATTAAGTTGGCATGGACAAATCTGATGTAGTAAGAGGGGCACAGAGTTGGCAGGGGAGATGTTGCAGAAATACGGGTGGGCGCAGATGCACTGTACTAGCATAGAAAATACGGAGGCCATGGAGCTTATTGGGGCATGATTTGGCATAGGTTTGCATGGATGGGGCATAGGGAATAAATGACTGGGTGAAGGATGAGAGAGGTGACTGCTTATTTAAGCACAGTACCAGAGAACAGAGATAAGCCTCGCACCAAACCGAATTCTGCTGTCATTCCAAGGTTGCCGTTCTGACTTGTTTTTCCACCTGGGCCACTGAAATTTCCACCTGCAGGCAACCATTTTTAAAGATCATATTTGCTGAGTTGGAAGCCTTGCAGTTCCCTATTTCCGTAAACTTTTCTTGTCATATGACTCTCCTAGAACTTTATGGCAATTAATTAACTTCTACTCTCCATCCCATGCTACTGGGGACTGTGCTTCCAACTGTCAAGGTCAAGGAGGGAGGGACAAAGAGCTCTAGAGCAATAGAACAAAGATCAAAGAAAATTGCAGCCCAGGAACAAGCTGTCCAGCCCTCCAAGCCTGCACTGACCATGCTGCTCGACTTAACTAAAACCCCCTACCCCTCCGGAGACCGTATCCCTCTATTCCCATCCTATTCATGTATTTGTGGAGAACTCTTGCAATAATTATATGGGACTCTATAGTTCAGGGTGCAGCCATGATCTTATTGAATGGTGGAGCAGGCTCGAGGGGCCAGATGGCTTACTCCTGTTCTTAGTTCTTACGTTTTTATAGATATAATCAAAAAAAGTAATTGTGGTTTTGTTTGTGTTCACTAATCATTTGCTGCAATTGATTTACTACGTAATTGTTATATACTTAAACGCACTGCTCCACTAAAGGAAATTAGTTTGGGGAAATTTGTTGATTCTCAAGAATTAGATCAATATTTGATCTCTAGAGTGATTATGGTTTGCAATTTCCAAACAACAAAGGGGCAAGGAATATATTTAAAGAAAGTGGTTATAATATGTGGAAGAGGAGATATGGATAGAGTGGATAGGTAGAAGATTTTTTCCAGGGTGGAAAAGTCAATTACTAGAGGGCATAGGTTTAAGGTGCGAGGAGCAAAGTTTAAAGGAGATATACGAGGCAAGTTTTTTACACAGAGGATGGTGAGTGCCTGGAAATCATTGCCCGTGGAGGTGGTGGAAGTAGTGATTTTTAAGGGCATCTTGACAAATACAGGAATAGGATGGGAACAGACAGATATGATCCCGGAAGGATAGGGGGTTTTAGTTAAGTCGGGCAGCATGGTTGGTGCAGACTTAAAGGACCGAAGAACCTGTTACTGTGCTGTAATTTTCTTCGTTTTTTATTATTCTGCATTAAAGATGGAGTAAAGTGCAAGCTCTTGCTTTTTACATTATTTAATGAAGAATTTTTTAGACATGTTGTGTAGGATTTTTAAGACTTTCTCAAGATTTTTCAGTCCTACTGAAGCTAACACCCTCCCCCATTGCGGGTTCCTCGATATTGAGATGGGCGACCCACTCAAAACAACATACACATTGGCAGGACAGAAAGATCCAACCGTCAGCCAATGGTGAATTGCCACCACCACCCGAAAGCATGCCTGAAGTAGGGGGCAGGTGGCTGGAAAATCATCCCCATTGTCTACTTAACTGATAACATCAAAACCTGCTTATTCATTTGATTGCTGTTGCTAGGTCCTTCTGTGAAAGTATTTTTGCTTTCTCACTAGATAGCAGTCACTATAAGTAATTCATTCTATAAAAGGGAGTGCAATAAAAGTTCACCATGCTGGCTCTTGTGATGAAGTGATTCTACTGGGACATCTCTGGCAGACCTGATAAGATGAAATAAATGAACCTTTCTATCATTCAGAAATCTTGTAGCATTTCCCCAAAGAATAAGTGAAGCTGATAGCAAAGAGTAATTCCATGGAAATTCTGATTCCAATTCTTGAAAAGCTTTTGATGAATTGATACACGCCTGAAAGTTGACTTGGTTAGAGGGAATAAGGCTTCACTGTGGATAAAGCTGTTGCAACATGGAAGGAAGATAATTTTAAAGGATGGTGGCAGGGATTAAGGCTTTGGCCATTATTATTGTCAGTAAATGCAAATGTTTTGGGTCAGAAAGGAACTGCCCTGGTTTGCATTGGATGGGTCATGAAAAATGTTGAATTCCACAGACAGGTTCAGATGATTTTAAATAGATGAGGAAATTGGACTGACAACTGGTAAATTTGCAGCTGCAGCAACTGTCAGAGGCTGTGGACAAGCTGTCCCCGTAAAAGCAGAGAACATTGTGTAAACTTATGTGAAAACTATCTGGAGTGGCAGCCTGTTTTATATTGCTCTGGAATTTTTCTTCCAATAGAATTTTATCCTCAGTGAGCTGTAGAGATGCTGTGAGATCTGACCCAGCAAATTTAATAAGAGATGGAAAGAGCTTATATAAAGCTTTATATAATGCCTTTCTTAACAAAGGATGAAAAGAAGTATAGCACAGGAACAGTTCCTTCAGCTCTCCAAGCCTGCGCTGATCACGATGCCTGCCGAAAGTAAAAACTATGCACTTATGGAGTTCGTATCCTCAGGATGTTGCAAAGAGGTTTACAGTCAGCAGAATACTTTCTGAAGTGTTGTCACTGTTATAAAGAAGAAACTATGGCAGCCAATTTGTAAGGTGCTACAGTCAGTAATATAGGCCAGAATATTATGCTCCTCAAGGTGGTGGGAGAACATAAAATAGCATAGATTGGATTCCCATCAGTGTTCCACCCATCCCAACATGGATGCAATTTTATTCTGGGGTGGCACCTCTGACGCAAAGCCAACCCTTGGTCTTATTAAGTGGTGGGACTATGGAGTTCACTACCAGAAAAAGCAGTTGAGGCTAACGAGGAGTTTGATATAGTTGCTTCAGCTAAAGGGATCAAAGGATATTTGTGTGGTGTGGGGCAGAGTGAGTGGTGGAGGTCAGGACCAGGCTATTGAGTTGGATGATCAGCCACGATCATAACGAATGGTAGAACATGCTCAAAGGGCCAAACGGCCTAATTTCTGCTCCTGTGTTTCTGTGGTAAGAATGACAAGAGACTCCTAGTTAGCCACGTTTGATGTGGAGTGGCACCCATCAAGTTCTAAGCCTCTGGTGACAGACTAGTGATTTGTTCTGGGAATTATTCGCCGTGAAAGTAGATGATGCCTTGGTGCACCATCTGATCCAAGGATTAGTATGGGAATAACAAAGAAAGAATAGCACAGCACATGAACAAAACCTTCAGCCCACCAAGTCTGTGCCAACACAGATGCCTCTCTAATATTTTCTTGTCTCTATGTGGTCCATATCTCTCTCTTCCCTGCTTATTCAACTATTTATCCAGATGGCTCTTGAACGTTGCTTCACCACCACCTCTGGCAGTGTGTTCCAGGCATTCACCATGCTCTGTGTGGAAAAACTTACTCCATACAACTATTTTAAAATTTCCCCTCTCCTTTTAACCTATGCCCCCAAGTAATTGACTTTTTGACACTGGAAAAAAAAACTCTGACTATCTGCTCTATCCAAGCCTGTCATAATCTTGCAAACCTCTATCAGGTTTCCCCTCATCCTCTGACACTTCAGTGAAAACAATCCAAATTTGTTCAATCTTTGTCATAGTCATATCTTCCAAACCAGGCAACAGTTGATATATCTCTGCCGCATCCTTTCCAATGCATCAACATCTTTCTGGCAGTGTGGTGACCAGTATTGTACATAATACTCCAATATGGCCTAACCAACATGGTTTTCCAATTCCAATACTCAATGCACCAACTAATGAAGACAAGCATATTATAAGCCTTCTTGATCACTTTATTCAACTGAATTGACACCTTTAGGGAACTGTGGATCTGCACACCTGGATCCCTTTGTATACTAATATTTCTAAGACTTCTACCATTTACTAGATAGTTTCTTTCTGCAGTAGACCTTCCAAATTGCATCGCCTTACATTTGTCTGGGTTAAATTCCATCTGCCATCTTTGAGCCCAGGTCTCCAGCTGATTTATACCTGCTGTATCCTCTGACTATTCTCCTCACTATCCACTGCACTCCCAGTTTTTATATCGTCGGTAAATTTACTAATCAGATTTTCCTCCAAATCATTTATACATATTGCAATCAACAGAGACCCCAGCACTGATCCTTGTGGAACACCACTTGTCACAGACCTCCAGTTAAAAAAGTACCCTTCCATTGCTATTCTCTGCTTTCTATGCCGAAGCCAGTTTTGTATCCATCTTATCAGTTCATCTCAGATCCAATATAACTTCGCCTTTTGTATCTGCCTGCCACGAGGAACCTTATCGAAGGCTTTACTGAAGTCTGTGTGTACAACATCCACTGCGCTGCCCTGGTCAATTTTTCTCGTCACTTCCTTAAAGAACTTAATCAAATTTTTTCCCTTCACAAAACCATGTTGCCTATCACTAAATTATAAAGTAAGAAAGTAAAACTTATCATTTATAACATATTTCTCTACTTAAAGATATTTAGAAGTGTTTTGCAACACTTCTGAATTGTAGCCACTATTGTAATGTAGGAATTTTCTCATTTTTCCAATATAGTGAACATTAGGCAAATTAGCCTCATCCTATACTTGGGCTGCAGGTGAGGGAATAAAGGAAAAGTAATTTCATGCATCTTATTTTCCATTATTTCTAACTCGAGGAAATGTCTCAACTTTATGAGACAGGTTTCAGGGTTCTAAGTGGTATTTTAAAGACTGAAGTGAATCCAAAGAGTTTAGCAACTGCTGCTTGAAATGGTCAAATTATGAAGGTGAATAGGAAAAGAGTATTTCTTTTGATTGAAGCTTCATTCATGTGGTCCCATCAATTTAAAACTCCAAAACCGTTTTTTCTGAAGGGTTTTGGAACATGAAATATATTGCGCAAGGAATGGTTGCAAAGACAACCGTTGTCTCTATAAAGAACGTTGGATAAAGATTTGAAGCAGAGGAATATATAAGGCTATAGGCAGAATGTTAAACAGCAGGATTAACTTTGGATTGCTATAGCAGAGTCAGTATCGACAAGATAGGCTAAAAAGCCTTTTGCTGTGCAGTGGAACGGAATAAAAGACTGAGTGGTGGTGTATACTGTGAAATGTTAGCATCACCAAACATTGAGCGAATTGTATCACCTTCCTGCAGCACATCTAGATAATGATTTCTTCAGGAATATGTTACATCTCCTTTCACAAGAGAGACAGAAGTATTTCGAAAGATGGTTTACTGACAACCAGTGCTGGATAAAGAAGATGGTTTGTTAACTTTATAAGTCACTGATTTCACCCAGAAATTGAGGGTTGCCCTTCTCCTTGCAAAAAGAATACCAGAAGTAAGAACATCTTATTCCTATAGCATGCTGTAAAGCCCAAACAGTGTGCAACTGTAATCACTCAGGAAGCCTGACTGGAAAGGAACACAGTTTATTATAGAATGCAAGTTAATCCAAGTTGTAATGTGTTAGCGTAGTTGTTATAAGCTTTTTATTTCTCTTTAACCTCTTATTAAGGGAAGTTAGTAGGGATGGCAGTGCAGTGTTCTTCCTATGGGATGTTTGAGGTGAGGGACACCATTAGTGTTCTAGCTGGGTATACTTGCAAGAAGTGCACACAATTCCAGCTCCTTGAAGTCCATGTTAGGGAACTGGAGCTGGAACTGGGTGAACTCAGGATCATCTGGGAGGCAGAGGCTGTTATAGAGAAAAGCTACAGGGAGCTAATTACTCCTAGAAATGAGGGTACTTGGGTGACTGTTAGAAGGGATAAGAAGCAGCCTGTTCAACGATCCCCTATGGTTGTTTCTCTGTTTAACAAGTATACCATTTTGGATACTGTTTGGGGGAAATGACTCACCATGGGTAAGCCATGGGGTACAGGTCTCTGCCACAGAATATGCCCTGGTTGCTCAGAAGGGAATGGGAAAGAGGAATAAAGCATTAGTCACTGGGGACTCCACAGTTAGGGGGACAGATAGGAGATTCTGTGGAAACGAGAGAGAATCGCAGTTGGTGTGTTGACTGTGTGTGTGTGTGCCGGGGTTGTGATATCTCAGATCATATTTTCGGGATTCTTAAGGGGGAGGGGAGCCAGCCCCAAGTCGTGGTCCATATAGACACCAAAGACATAGTTAGGAAATGGAATGGGAATGTAAGCAGAAATTCAGGGAATTAGGGTGGAAGCTTAGAGCTAGAACAGACAGAGTTATTATCTTTGGAATGTTACTCGTGCTATGTGCCAGCGACAGAGGAATAGGGAGAGAGAGCAGTTGAACACTTGGCTACGGGGATGGTACAGAAGGGATTCAGATACCTGGATAATTGGGGGTCATCCTAGGGTCGGTGGGACCTCTACAAATGGAATGTTCTACAACTCAACCTGAAGGGTATCAATACGATGGGGGAAATTTGCTAATGCTCTTCGGGAAGATTTAAACTAATTCAGCAGGGGGATGGGAACCTGAATTGTAGCTTCAGTTACAGGAGGTTGAGAATAATGAGGTTTCAAGGTCGCTGGAGTGGAAGGCAGGAGGGTGGTCTATTTCAACATCAGGAACATTTGGAATAAGGTGGGTGAACTTGCAGCCTGGATTGGTGCCTGGGACTTTGATGTTGTGGTCATTTTGGAGACATGGATAGAGCGGGGACAGGAATGGTGGTTGCAGGTTCCGGGGTTTAGATGTTTCAGTAAGATCAGAGAAGATGGTAGAAGAGGGGGAGGCATGGCATTGTTAGTCAGGGATAGTATTACAATGGCAGAAAGGATGTTTGATGAGGACTCGTCTACTGAGGTAGTATTAGAACATAGAACATAGAACATTACAGCACAGAACAGGCCCTTCGGCCTTCGATGTTGCGCCAACCAATATAAAAAAGCAACGCCCCTCCAAACTAAACCATTCCCTTCTCTTCCATATACTTATCAACTAACCTCTTAAACGCCACCAAACTTGGCGCATCTACAACTGCTGCAGGCAGGGCATTCCACTCCCGAACCACCCTTTGGGTAAAGAACCTGCCTCTGATATCCGTCCTATAACTATCACACTATTGGCTGAGGTTAGAAACAAGAAAGGAGAAGTCACCTGTTGGGAGTTTTCTATAGGCCTCCAAAAAGTTCCAGAGACGTAAAGGAAAGGATTGCAAAGATGATTCTGGATAAGTGCAAAACTGAAGTAAGGAATGCATTTTGTACCTGAAGGGAAAGGATTAATGGATTTTATACCTAGAATATGTCACAAACATAACCCTTCATCATGACTGATCTCCTTTAGCTTATATTGTTCCTGGCATTAATGTAAGTTATTTGTTCATATCTTAATGCTTTAACTTTCATTTGTATAAAGACAAATAGTTTAATGTGGTTGTTATTTTATAGACTTCGTAAATCTTACCTATTTGTGTTAGTTAGACATCGTTATATAGATGGTAGTTTACGATACCAGCTTTTAACAGGAAGAGTCCTGCTGGGACAGCCTCGATTGCACAAGTAACTTCAAAGAAGGGACGCCAATATCGCTGCGGAAGTAGTTTCCATTTCCTGACTGCAGGACTGTAATTCCGAATTAACTCTAGGACTGCATCATGATCCAAGAAGGAAGAACTAAAGGTCTGACAGGAATTGCAACCTTGAATCGTGATTCC
The DNA here is from genome assembly GCA_024679065.1 of Sphyrna mokarran. NCBI lineage: Eukaryota > Metazoa > Chordata > Chondrichthyes > Carcharhiniformes > Carcharhinidae > Sphyrna > Sphyrna mokarran. The sequence goes on from JAGIQG010000001.1 coordinate 136,834,355, forward strand.
TGCTGCAGTTCATGATGTATAAATACCCACTTGTGTTTGTGTTCTATGAGCCTTCATCAGAGCCAGTTTCTCCCTAAAGCTTTGGAATAGAAGCTACTGTATTTTGACTCACCGTCTCAGAGGTATTATTTTAGCTACAACAGAAAGTAATAGAATAGGAGGATTTTAACTTTACAAATATTGGCTGGAAAAGCTATAGATCAAGTACTTTAGATGGGTCAATTTTTGTTCAATGTGTGCAGGAGAATTCCCTGACACAGTATGTAGATAAGCCAACAAGAGGCCAGGCTGCATTGGATTTACTACTAGGTAATGAACCAGACTAGGTGTTAGATTTGGAGCTAGGTGATCACAATTAGCTTATGTTCACATTAGCGATGGAAAGGGATAGGTATGTACTGCAGGGCAAGAGTTATAGCTGGGCTAAAGGAAATTATGATGTAATTAGGCAAGATGTAGGATGCATAGGATATGGAAAGAAATTGCAGGGGATGGGCACAATTGAAATGTGGAGCTTGTTCAAGGAATAGCTACTGCGTGTCCTTGATAAGTATGTAACTGTCAGGCAGGGAGAAAGTGGTCGAGCTAGGGAACCATGTTTTACTAAAGAAGTTGAATCGCTTGTGAAGAGGAAGAAGAAGACATATCAAAATGAGATGTGAAGCTTTAGTTAGGGTGCTTGAGAGTTACAAGTTAGCCAGGAAAGACATAAAGAGAGAACTAAGAAGAGCCAGGAAAGGACATGAGAAGCCTTTGGCTGGTAGGATCAAGGAAAACCCTAAAGATTTCTATAGATATGTCAGGAATAAAGGAAAGACTAGGTTAAGATTTGGGCTAGTCACGTACAGTAGTGGGAAGCTGAATGGAGTCGGAAGAGATGGGAGAGGTGCTAAATGAATACTTTTCATCAGCATTCACATAGGAAAAAGATAATGTTGTCGAGGAGAATAGTGAAATACAGACTGGACTAGACGGGATTGAGGTTCACAAGGAGGAGATGATAGCAATCTGGAAAGTATGAAAATAGATAAGTCCCCCGGGCCTGATGGGATTTATCCTAGGATTCTCTGGAGGGCTAGGGAGGAGATTGCAGAGCCTTTGGCTTTGATCTTTAGGTCGTCATTGTCTACAGGAATAGTGCTGGAAGACTAGAAGATAGCAAATGTTGTCCCCTTGTTCAAGAAGGGGAGTAGAGACAACCCTGGCAGTTATAGACAGTGAGCCTTATTTCTGTTGTGGGCAAAGTTTTGGAAAGGATTGTAATCATTTGTAATCATTTATAAGATTTATAATCATCTAAAAAGGAATAATTTGATTAGGAATAGTCAACACGGGTTTTGTGAAAAGTAGGTCATGCCTCACAAACCTATTGAGTTCTTTGAGAAGGTGACCAAAGAGGTGGATGAGGGTAAAGCAGTTGATGTGGTGTACATGATTTCAGTAAAGCATTTGATAAGGTTTCCCACGGTAAGTTATTGCAGAAGATATGAGACATGGGATTGAGGGTGATTTAGCAGTTTGGGTCAGAGATTGGCTAGCTACAAGAAGACAGAGGGTGGAGATTGATGGGAAATGTTTATCCTGGAGTTCAGTTACTAGTGGTGTACTGCAAGGATCCATTTTGGAGCCACTGCTGTTTGTCATTTTTATAAATGATCTGGATGAGGACATAGTAAATTTGCGGATGACACTAATGTCGGTGGAGTTGTGGACAGTGTGAAAGAATGTTGCAGGTTACAGAGGGATATAGATAAGCTGCAGAGCTGGACTGAGAGGTGGCAAATGGAATTTAATGTGGAAAAGTGTGAAGTGATTCACTTTGGAAGAAGTGACAGGATTTCAGAGTACTGGGCTAATGGTAAGATACTTGGTAATGTAGTTAAGCAGAGAGATTTCGATGTCCATGTGCGTATCTCCCTGAAAGTTGGCACCCAGTTTGATAGGGTTGTTAAAAAGGCATACAGTGTGTCAGCTTTTATTGGTTGAGGGATTGCGTTTTGGAGCTATGAGGTCATATTGCAGCTGTACAAAACTCTGGTGCGGTCGCACTTGGAGTATCGTGTACAGTTCTGGTCACCACATTATAGGAAGAATGTGGAAGCATTGGAAAAGGTGCAAAAGAGATTTACCAGTATGTTGCCTGGTATAGAGGTAAGGTCTTATGAGGAAAGGCTGGAGGATTTTCATTAGAGATAAGATGGTTAAGAGGTGACTTAATAGAGGCATACAAGTGATCAGAGGATTAGATAGGGTGAACAGTATGAACCTTTTTCCTCGGATGGAGTTGGCTAGCACGAGGGGAGATAGCTTTAAATTGAGGAGTGACAGATATAAGACAGATGTCAGAGGTGGGTTCTTGACTCAAAGAGTAGTAAGAGCATAGAATGCTTAGTCTGCAACAGTAGTGGATTTACCAACATTAAGGACATTTAAATGGTCATTGGATAAACATATGGATAATATTGGAACAACATAGGTTAAATGGGCTTTAGATTGGTTTCACAGGTTGGCTCAATATCGAGGGCCGAAGGGTCGGTACTGTGCTGTACTGTTCTATGTTCTATTCCATGCAGTGGTTTTGAGGGGCAAAGGCATCTAAGAATGTGAGTGAAGTGACAAATGAAGGCTAGAAGTGTATATGGTGTAGGTAGGCCTAGGAACCAGTTGGGAGAGAGCTCATGGATTTTAACCCAGTGATAGTAAAGCAACAACGATATTTAGGATGATAAATTGCTTGAAAGAGAATTTGCATGTGGTGGTATTCCCAATAATATGCTATCCTTTATCCTTCTCAGTGGTAGAGAAAGGTAACGATAAAGAAGCCTTGCTAATGGTACACACTGCTGCTGCTGTACATCAGTGGCGGGGAGAGTGAAGGTTTAAGGTGATAGATGGGATGCCAGTTTAATTGGCTGCTTTGTCCAGGATGATGTCAATTTTCTCGAATGTTGCTGCACTCATCCAATAAATGGACAATATTCCAGCACACTCCTAACTTGTTCTGTTTAGATGGTGGACAGGATTTGAGTATCAGCAGGTGAGTTACTTGCTCAGAATTGCTAGCCTCTGACCAGCTGTTTTTGCCATAGTATAAATATGGCGAATCCAGTTCAGTTTCTGATCAATTTGAACCCCCAGGATGTTGATAGTGGGGGAACCATAATGCCATTGAATGTCAAGGGGAGATGCATCGGCTGGAATGTTACAGCTGTTCACATCAGCGGGATTTTCCCATTCCATTGCATGGAACAAAGATTTGACTGGCCAAATTCTTCCACTTCGCTGCAGTGGTAGCATAGCGTAAATGACTGGTAAGATCGTGTTCTTAGCATTTCTCTTGTTGGAGATAGTCACCTCCTGGCACTTGTGTGATGTGAGTGTTATTTGTCACTTGTCAGTCCAAGCATGAAGATTGTCTTACTGCATACAGACATGCACTGCTTCAGGATTTGAGGAATCATGAATGGTACACAATTTTCTGTGTTCATCATAAAACATCACTTCTTCTGACCTTCTGATGTAGGAATGGTCAGTAATGGAGAAGTTGAAGATGTTTGGGCTTAGGGTGTTACCCTGAGGAACTCCTGCTGTAACAAGAGCATAAGCAATAGGAACAAGGAGTAAACCACAAAACATATCAGTCTGTTCTACCATTGCTCTTGGCCTTCAACTCCATTTTCATTCCAAGCCTCTATACCTCTCAATTCCCTGAAAGACCATTTTGTCCATCCCGGCTTTAAATATATTCAATGCAGAATATCCACAACCCTCTGGGTTATATAATTCCAAAGATTCACAGTCATTTGAAGAAATTTCTCCTTATTTCAGTAATAAATTATCAGCCCTCTCTCCTGAGACTGTAGCCTCGTACTTTAGATTCCCTGATTAATGGAAATGATCTCCCAGCCTGTTTTGCTTCCAATGCAACTTTCCTACATGTGGAGAGCAAAATTGGCAACAATATTCCAAGTGCAAAACTTGTGTAACAAAACTTTGTCCTTCTTGTACTTTAGACCCCTTCAATAAAGATCAATATGCTGTTTGCTTGCTGCACCTGCACATGCACTTTCTGTGTCCCTTGTACCAGCACATCTAAGACATTTTGAACGTCAATACTTACAAGTTTCTCACCTTTTAAAGAATGCTCTGCTTTTTCATTTTTATGGTTAAAGTAAATGACTACACATTTTACTACAGTATAACTCCATTTGTAATTGTGTTACTTAATCCCTTTATATCTCTTTGAAGCCTCTGTGTCCTGCACAGAGCTTACTTTTACACTTATTTGGATTACTGCAATCTTGGATAGATTACTGTCTGTCTTGCCATCTAAGTCATTCATGTCCTCATGGAGAAGGGGACACCGATTCCCGATGTCTGTGAAGGTTATGTAAAGCCTGAACTTCTACGTCAGATCATTCCGGGGCTGAAGAGGAGACTTAATAAGAACATAAGAAATAGGAGCAGGAGTAGACTGTCTAGCCCCTGGAGTCTGCCCTGCCATTCAATAAGATCATGGCTGAGCTGAAGTGGATCAGTTTCACTTCGCCGCTTTATCCCCATAACCCTTAATTCCCTTGTTTATTAGAAATCTATCTACCCATGACTTAAATATATTCAGTGAGGTAGCCTCCACCACTTCAACGGGCAGAGAATTTCAAAAATTCACCACCCTTTGACTGAAGAAGTTCCTCTTCAACTCCGATCTAAACCGCTCCCCCACTTATTTTGAGGCTGTGCCCTCTAGTTCTGCTATCCTTTCGAAGCGGGAAGAATCTCTCTACCTCTACCCTATCCATCCCCTTCATTATCTTATGTGTCTTTATAAGATACCCCCCTCAACCTTCTAAACTCCAACAAGCACAAACCTAGTCTCCTCAATCTCTCCTCATTGGCTGACCCCCTCATCCCCCTCTTCCCCCCTCATCCCCCTCAAGTCACTTGATGGTGACTTGATGATGACCTCACAACATCCAGCCCAAAGTGCATGCGGGTGGTCTGCATGCACGAGCATCCCACTATCTTGACTTTAACCAGATCCACCAGGCTGCAGGCTTTGCTGCAATAGCTGGTATACATCAGGCCCAGGGGACTACAGACGGCACACATCTTGCATTGCAAGCCCTTAGCTGCTTTGTCCTGGATGAAGTGCCTTTCATCAGCCACAAGGAGTCCTACTTCCTCAATTTCCATATTGTATGCGACCAGCTGCTCAACACCATGCAGGTATCTTCACGTTATCCTAGAGCATGCCTGACAGCTATATCCTGGGCAGTTGGAGATCCCCAGGGTCTCCAAGGATAATCACAGGCAGCCAGGATATCTGATAGGGGACAAGGGTTATCTGCTGAGATCATGGCTGATGATGCCAGTGGGGAGACCTGAGAATGAGGTGGAGACCCACTAGCAGGCACTCTGGAGTTATTTAAGAAATACTTAGATGGGCACATGAACAGAATGGGGATGGAGGGGTATAGAAAACTGATTTAAAATAGGGATTATGAGCCTTGGGAGTCCCTGGGAAGTGTGTAAATAGATGATGATATTGATGTACTTGTTTTTATCCTACAGGTGCTTTGGTCCATCTTGTTGTCTAACGAGGGGCATACACCTGGAGTGCAGTTACAAGTGGTGTACCTCAAGGATCTGTTTTAGGGCCACTGCTGTTTGTCATTTTCATAAATGACCTAGATGAGGGTGTATTAGTTGGATTAGTAAATTTGCTGACGATACCAAAGTGGGGGGAGTTGTAGACAGCGAGGATGGATGTTACAGTTCTGGTCGCCGCATTATAAGAAAGATGTGGAAGCATTGGAAAGGGTGCAGAGGAGGTTTACCAGGATGTTGCCTGGTATGGTGGGAAGGCCTTATGAGGAAAGGCTGAGGGACCTGAGGTTATTTTCATTAGAGAGAAGAAGGTTACGCGGTGACCTAATTGAGGCGTATAAGATGATCAAGGGATTGGATAGGGTGGATAGTGAGAGCCTTTTTCCTCGGATGGTGATGACCAACATGAGGGGACATAACTTTAAATTAAGAGGTGGTAGTTATAGGACGGATGTCAGAGGCAGGTTCTTCACACAGAGTGTGGTGAGGGCGTGGAATGCCCTGCCTGCAGCAGTTGTGGACTCGCCTATTTTGGGGGCATTCAAATGTTCGGTGGATAGGCATATGGATGATATTGGAATAGTTTAGGTTAGAGGGTCCACTGGCCGGCGCAACATCGAGGGCCGAAGGGCCTGTACTGCGCTGTAATGTTCTATGTTCTATGTTCACGCGATGGGTCGTGAGAGGGCTGCTCTTGGATTTTTTTCCAGAGTATCCTAGTGCTTCACGTCGTTAGTGTATGCTTGACCTGGACCATCTGATGGGCAACACGACAGCTCAGTGACTATCTCTGTGCTGTGCAGATACATGGATTTGGGCCTGTGTCTGTGGGAGTTTGCGCATTCTCCCCGTGCTTGCGTGGGTTTTCTCCGGGTGCTCCGGTTTCCTCCCACATCCCAAAGATGTGCTCTTAGGCTAATTGGCAAAACAAATTCTCCCTAAATTGTCTCAAATTTGGTTTTTAATCCATAGATCTATAAACATGGACAGGGATCGCGGGTAGAGATGGGAACATCAGGGTGGCGGTGTGGGCTCGTTGGGCCGAAGGGCCTGTTTCCTGTGCTGTTTTGTTCTTTGTTCTTTGTTCTTTGTAGAATGGGTCCCATACTGCCAGTCGACTATCATTGAGTGGTACATTAGCCTGCTGAAGATGCATTTCTGTAGCAAAGACCAGTCTGGCACACCTCTTCAATACAGTCCCACAGGATCTCCACAATGTCGTGGTCTGCTGTGCCTTCTGCAGCTATGGCACAACATGCTGGAGGAGGTGCAGCTTCCTCTGAGGATGAACCAAAAGATGACTTGGAGAAAGGAGGATAGGCGGCAGCAAGAGTCCAATATGCCAGAAGGAACAAGGAAACACTCAATGCCTCCAAGTTCACCAATTAGGAGACTTGGTGTCCAGCAGCTCCAGCCTGCCCCCACCATAAACCTTCAACACATCCTTCCCGGGTCTCTTGTCAACCTCCCAAACGCTTGCCTAGCCTTGCAGAACCCTTTTCCTCCTTCCGGGAATAGTGCTCCCAGTTCCCTCCCTCCGAGAATCTCACTAATATCACCCTAGGGTGATGGGCCTGGGTTGATTGAGCCAGCGAGTAACAGTTCACAAGATGATGACTTGCTGTGAGGCTGTCCTGGTGCTGCTGAATTCTTACTCCTGCCTGTCCTCTGCACACAGACAGCCGGGTCCGAGTGAGGATCAGGGGCACTAGTGGGAGGAGGTAGAGGAACAAAGTCCTGGAGTCAGTGAGTGATAAGGCTTTCATTCCAGGATGTCTGTCACTATAGGTTTCCATCACCTCACTGTTGGGATTGCCTGGAGGGCCTGTATCCAGATGGGAGAGTTGCTGAGGCTGAATTTGCTTGCTACTTTGAGGCTCATGTCTTAAACATATAACATACAACAGGAATTTTATTCCCAAATACAATTCCATTCAAATGATTGCTGTTGAATAATAAAAATGACTAGAGGAGAAAGTGTAAAAACGCTTGCAAGGTTCGCAGCAGAACTGAAAGGTTATCCATCAGGAAATATTGAATAGGCTAAAGCTCTTTTGCCAAGAAAATAAAAGAATAGTGGTGACCTGACCATGATTTTTAAAATTATAAAAGGGTTTTCCAGGAGGTGTCAACTACTTGGACTCATGATTTCTAATATTCCCTAGAATGAATTCAGGAAACCTTTTTACTGGAAGAGTGGTATGAGTATGAAACTCATGACTACAAAGATTGATTGAGGCAATGAACACATTTAAGGAAAAGGTTGATGCGTACAAAGAACAAAGAACAAAACAGCACGGGAAACAGGCCCTTCGGCCCAACGAGCCCGTGCCGCCACCCCGATGTTTCAACCTCTACCCGTGATCCCTGTCCATGTTTATAGATCTATGGATTAAAAACCAAATTTGAGACAATTTAGGGAGAATTTGTTTTGCCAATTAACCTAAGAGCACATTTTTGGGATGCGGGAGGAAACCAGAGCACCCGGAAAAAACCCACGCAAGCACGGGGAGAATGCGCAAACTCCCACAGACACATAGAACATAGAACATAGAACACTACAGCACAGAACAGGCCCTTCGGCCTTCGATGTTGCGCCGACCAATATAAAAAGCAATGCCCCTCCAAACTAAGCCATTCCCTTCTCTTCCATATACTTATCAACTAACCTCTTAAACGCCACCAAACTTGGCGCATCCACAACTGCCGCAGGCAGGGCATTCCACTCCCGAACCCCCCTTTGGGTAAAGAACCTACCTCTGATATCCGTCCTATAACTATCACCCCTTAATTTAAAGCTGTGTCCCCTCGTGCTAGCTTTCTCCATCCTAGGAAAAGGCTATCACTGTCCACCCTATCTAAACCTCTAATCATCTTATATGCTTCAATAAGATCCCCTCTTAGCCGCCTCCTTTCTAATGAAAACAACCTCAAATCCTTCAACCTCTCTTCATAGGACCTGCCCTCCATACCAGGCACATCCTGGTAAACCTCCTCTGTACCCTCTCCAATGCCTCCACATCTTTCTTATAATGTGGGGACCAGAACTGTACACAATACTCCAAGTGCGGCCGCACTAGAGGTTTGTACAGTTGCAACATGACGTTGCGGCTCCGAAATTCAATCCCTCTACCAATAAAAGCCAAGACTCCATATGCCTTCCTAACAACCTTCTCGACCTGACTGCCTACTTTCAGGGATCTATGCACCTACACACCAAGATCCCTCTGTTCATCTAGACTACTAAGAATCCTACCATTTGCCCTATACTCTACACATTTATTATTTCTGCCATAGTGCATTACCTCACACTTTTCCCACATTAAACTCCATTTGCCACCTCTCGGCCCAGCTCTGCAACTTGTCCAAGTCCCTCTGCAAACTATAACACCCTCTTCACTATCTACCACTCCACCGACTTTAGTGTCATCTGCAAATTTACTAATCCATCCTTCAATACCCTCATCCAGATCATTTATAAAAATTACAAACATCAGGGGCCCCAAAACAGACCCCTGAGGTACACCACTTGTCACCGAACTCCAAGATGAATATCTCCCATCAACCACCACCCTCTGTCTTCTATCTGCTAGCCAATTCCTAACCCAATTATCTAAATCACCCTCTATCCCATACATCTGCATTTTCTGCAGAAGTCTTCCATGGGCCACCTTATCAAACGCCTTACTAAAGTCCATATATACCACATCAACTGCCTTACCCCCATCCATCTCTTTAGTCACTTTTTCAAAAAACTCAATGAGGTTACTTTACTCAAAAGAGTAAATCTTTACTCAAAGAGTGATTAGGGAGTGGAATGCCCTGCCTGCAGCTGTTGTGGATGCGCCAAGTTTGGTGGCGTTTAAGAGGTTAGTTGATAAGTATATGGATGAGAAGGGAATGGTTTAGTTAGGAGGGGCATTGCTTTTTATTTTGGTCGGCACAACATCGAAGGCCGAAGGGCCTGTTCTGTGCTGTATTGTTCTATGTTCTATGTTCTATGTTCTATGTTCTATGTTAGTAAGGCACGACCTACCCTTCACAAAACCATGCTGACTATCCCCAATCAATTCATTTCTCTCTAAATAACTATAAATCCGATCCCTAATTATTCTCTCCAATACTTTGCCCACAACAGAAGTTAGACTCACTGGCCTATAATTCCCTGGAAGGTCTCTCTTCCCCTTCTTGAACAACGGGACCACATTCGCTATCCTCCAGTCCTCCGGAACCACACCCGTAACCAACGACGACCTGAAGATCAGAGCCAGAGGCTCTGCAATCTCCTCTCTTGCCTCCCAGAGAATCCTAGGGTAAATCCCGTCCGGCCCAGGGGACTTATCCAACTTCAAACCCTCAAGAATATCTAGCACATCCTCCCTATCTACTTCAATACTTTCCAGTTGGCTACCCTGTACCTCAGTGTTCTCCATAACTACATTTACATCACCCTGCGTGAATACCGAAGAGAAATATTTATTCAGTACCTCTCCAATCTCTTCAGGCTCCACGCACAACTTCCCACTGCTGTCTATGACTGGCCCTAATCTTGTCCTAACCAATCTTCTATTCTTAACATATCTAAAGAAAGCTTTAGGATTCTCCTTAATCCTATCAGCCAAAGTCTTCTCGTGTCCTCTCTTAGCTCTCCTCAATTCACTCTTTAGCTCCCTCCTGGCTAATCTATAGCTATCCATTGCATTAACCGAGCCTTCAAGCCTCATCCTGACATAAGCCTCCTTTTTCCTTTTAACCAGCAAATCAACTTTTTTCATACACCAAGGTTCTCTTACTCGACCATTTCCTCCTCGCCTGACAGGAACATACTTATCAAGGACTCGCAGCAGCTGCTCCTTGAATAAGCTCCACATTCCAGATGTTCCCAGTCCCTGTAGTTTCCTAGTCCAATATCCATGTATCCAATATCCAGGCCCAAATCCATGTATTTGCACAGCACAGCAATAGTCACTGAGCTGTCGTGTTGCCCATCAAATGGTCCAGGTCGAGCTACACTAACAACATGAAGCACTAGGATACTCTCGAAAAAAATCCAAGAGCAGCCCTCTCACGACCCATCGTGTGTATGCCCCTTGTTAGACAACAAAGTGAACCAAAGCACCTGTGGGATAAAAACAAGTACATCAATAACATCATCTATTTACACACTTCCCAGTAACTCCCAAGGCTCATGATCCCTATTTTAAATCAGTTTTCTATACCCTCCATTCCCATTCTGTTCATGTGCCCATCTAAGTATGTCTTAAATAACTCCAGAGTGCCTACCTCCACCACTTTACTTGGCAGCACATTCCATACCCCCACCACCCTCTGTGTGAAAAAACTTCCTCTAGCATCCAAATTATACCTTACCCCCCTCACCCTAAGCCCGTGACCCCTTGTGCTATTCGAGTCCAACCCAGGAAAAAGCTTATCCCTGTTTACTCTATCTATACCCCTCATAATCTTGTACAGTTCTATTAGATTTCCTCAAAGTCTACGTCTTTCTAAGGAAAACAGTCCCAATTTGCCTAACCTCTCCTCGTAACTCAGACCTTCCATACCAGGCAGCATCCTGGTAAACCTCCTCTGCACTCTCTCCAGAGTCTCCATGTCCTTCTGGTAGTAAGGCGACCAGAACTGAATGCAGTATTCCAAATGAGGTCTAACCAACGTTTTATACAACTGCAACATTAAAGGCCAACTCTTGTACTCTACACCCCTTACTATAAAGGCTAGCATACCATATGTTTTCTTCACAACGTTCTCCACTTGCTCTGCCACCTTCAGAGACTTGTGCACCTGCACCCCCAGGTACATTCTTTCTCCCAAAATGCATCACCTCACATTTATCAGGATTGAATTCCATCTGCCATCTATCTACCCAAGCTACCAGCCTATCTATATCCTGCTGCATCGCCTGACAATGCTCTTCACTGTCCGCAAGTCTAGCCATCTTTGTATCGTCTGCAAACTTGCTGATCACTCCACTTACTCCCTCTTCCAAGTCATTTATATATATTACAAATAGAAGAGGTCCCTGTACCAAGCCCTGCGGCACACCACTAGTGACTGACCTCCAGCTAGACAAACACCCTTCCACTATTACTCTCTGTCTCCTATTACCAAGCCAGTTACTTATCCATCTAGCTACCTGTCCTTGTATTCCATGTGCCTTCACCTTCTCAACTAACCTCCCATGAGGGACTTTGTCAAACGCCTTACTGAAATCCATATAGACGACATCAACGGCTTACCCTTCGTCGACCGTTTTCGTCACCTCCTCAAAAACTTCTACCAGATTTGTAAGGCCCAACTTCCCCTTAACAATGCCATGCAGTACTTGAAAGGGAAAGGAATGGACAGATATGCTAATAAGATTGGACGAGCTAGGGTAAGAGGAAGCCTGTATGAAGCACAAAAGCTACGTTTGGATAGATTGACTTGTTTTATGCCTTAATAATGTATGTAATTCAACATATATTATCCTCACAACCATGAGTGGTCAAGGGACAAATTAGAAATGAAAAAATGAAGCTGTCAAACCATTATTTAAGAACTTAAGAAATAAGAGTAGAAGCAGGCAATTTGGCCTTTTGAAGCTGCAATGCAGTGGCATCTACCTCATAAATCAGCAGTGCAACATTCCTACAATAATCTTGAGACATAAAATGTAATGGCCAAAGGGTCCCAAGAACTATTAAAATTGCAGTTCCTGTATTTGAGTTTGGATATTTTTCATATTTCAGCATACAACACAACTCTCTACTACCTTTCATCAATAAATATTCAGATCTACCCACAGAGACATTGGACAAGTCCCATTCGGCCCCATATTTATGATGGGGAGAGAGATGGTGAATGGCATAGTCCTCTTGCCTTATACTCACCTTCACTTTAAATCATGGAAATTGTCAAATTGTTACAGCACAGTCCACATTTCTACGACTGTTGAAGATGTGACTCGGTCAGAAAACATCGCACAAAAACAGGAACATGAGTGGTTTTCAAAAAGATAAAATATGTGCCTTGGTAATCCATTAGCTCTTTGAATTAAAAAAAAAAATCTCCTTCAGCCACTACTAAGAGTTCCAGAATTCCCATCATGAGAAATAATGTTGAAAAGACATAAATAGCTTAAAATCATCAGCCAATTAATATCTTATTGAAATAAGGAAGAAATATTCTGTAAAATTAAAATGTCTGCTGACAACGTCTATTCTCTGTGAAACTGTCTGACCTTTTAATTTTGCTGCTCCAGTACAGTCCATGCACACTTGCTTATGAATATAAAAGAAGTACAAAATCAGAGCTGTAGAGTCTACATGATGTACTAACTGCAATTAAAAAAATGTCAGCCTGACTGGTGTCTAATGATATGGGTGAATGCCTTTAAACAAGGCTGGCCAACTATCAGACAGTCCAAGTAGTAGATTCTGCTACTTAAGGAACGGATGCCTTAATGTACAATATTATTTAAAAACAGAGTCCTATGGCAATGAAACTGATTTGTCCTTTACCCAAACATGGTACACACTATTTTAATGCTTCGATATAATAGTTATATAGTGCCTTTCCCTTCTTCAATGTGCCCAGAAATGTTTTACAGTTGATTAATTGCTTTAATTTCTAGCCACTTGCTATGAAGGCAAACATGGCAACAAATTCATTCACAGCAGCTCCTCACAAACAGCATTGATGTGAGTGACCACTTAATCTGTATTTTCTTATGTTACAGTCGGACGAAAGAGGCATACCTGAATTCCTTTATTTTTTTAGCTGTCTCTCCACAGCATAGGCAGAAGTACTTCAATTTTTGAAAAAGGCTGTGCGCCTTTTCCCAAATTCTCTGTTTATGAGGTGAATTTTTTAAAATGACGCACAACAAACTCTCTTTACAGTCAAATCAGAAGTTTAGTTTATTCATACATTCAAACATAGGGAATGGTTGCAACGACATACACACAAACAAAAATCATGAGGAGGGCATAGAAAAGAGAAGAGTTTTATAGCAAGGAATAACTTAAAGCAAAAGGAATCAAAAATGTCAATATCAATTCACACGATTGCCAGAGTTCAGAAAGTCAGAGTTCCTTCATGGAGATGGATGGTTAAGGTGGATTCAGTTACCTGAAACTGGAGTTGCAGAGCTCATTTAAAATTAATGGTGACACAGTCAAAGGACAGTGATCTGTTCAGCAGGTAATGGCAGGAATGTTCCAGAGAAACGGATTTGAAGAGGCTGAGTCTTGATCACATTGTTGTTCAACCTAAATTCTGCTGGGGAGTCTGTGGGGTGACTGCAGCTGGATGTTAAACAATAGAACTAGTTGTAATCTAGAAATGTAATATTAAACTTTCCATAAGCTTGGGTTGTCAAATTATAATGAATTAGTTGAGGGCTAAGAACTGGTTTCTCTGGCTCTGGTAAAAAGGTATAATGAGTTGTGATGGCTTTATTTTTGTTATAGGACCCAGCTGGGGAAACCGATTATTTGCTAGTCCCTGGTTGCATTGATTGTAATGTGTCATCTCAATAATAAGTATAAGATCCCACAAGGATGAGGGTTGAACTTTTGCCTTTATGTCCCTGTTAGAAATTTCCAAAAACTGCAGCCAATTTGTGGACCATGTGACCTGTAGCAGCCATCTTTTAGATCAAAAAGAGCCACTTTATAAAGAAACAAAAAATAAGGTTTGATTGAAACAGTTTATGAACTCATTCATGTCTTATGGACATGCGCCAAGTTTGGTGGCGTTTAAGAGGTTAATTGATAAGTATATGGAAGAGAAGGGAATGGTTTAGTTTGGAGGGGCATTGCTTTTTATTTTGGTCGGCGCAACATCGAAGGCCGAAGGGCCTGTTCTGTGCTGTAATGTTCTATGTTCTATGTTCTATGTTCTATGTTCTATGACATTTGTGTTGATGTATGGAATAAACATTGACCAGAAAAAATAGATAAACTCCATTACTTCTCTTCAAATAGTGCCATAATATAATTTGGCAGGAACAATAAATGTGTAGAGTATAGGGCTAATGGTAGGGCTCTTAATAGTGTTGAGGAACAGAAGGATCTTGGTGTATGTGTCAATAGATCCCTGAAAGTAGGCAGTCAAGTGGATAAAGTTGTTAAGAAGGCAGATGGAGTCTTAGCTTTTATTGGTAGGGGGATTGAATTTAGGAGCTGCAGCATCATGTTGCAACTGTACAAAACTCTAGTGCGGCCGCACTTGGAGTATTGTGTGCAGTTCTGGTCCCCACATTATAAGAAAGATGTGGAGGCATTGAGAGGGTACAGAGGAGGTTTACCAGGATGTTGCCTGGTATGGAGGGCAGGTCCTATGAGGAGAGGCTGAGGGATTTGAGGTTGTTTTCGTTAGAAAGGAGGCGGCTAAGAGGGGACCTAATCGAAACATATAAGATGATTAGAGGTTTAGATAGGGTGGACATGATAGCCTTTTTCCTAGGATGGAGAAAGCTAGCACGAGGGGACACAGCTTTAAATTAAGGGTATGAGTTATAGGACGGATATCAGAGGTAGGTTCTTTACTCAAAGAGTGATTAGGGAGTGGAATGCCCTGCCTGCAGCTGTTGTAGATGCGCCAAGTTTGGTGGCGTTTAAGAGGTTAATTGATAAGTATATGAAAGAGAAGGGAATGGTTTAGTTTGGAGGGGCATTGCTTTTTATTTTGGTCGGCACAACATCGAAGGCCGAAGGGCCTGTTCTGTGCTGTATTGTTCTATGTTCTATGTTCTAATATAATTTGTATCATTTGAGAGTAAAGATAGTACTACAGTTTTAAATCTTATGTGAAAGACAGTACTTCCAGCAATGTAACACTGGAGTGCTATCTAGCCTATCTGCTCAAGTGCTGCAGTTGGAATTGAACCCATCGTTCAAGTCCAACTGCATTGTCATTCGGACCACAAGACTGCTAGCACTAAGCCTAGATTGGTATCCAATAAAGGAATTGTAGATGAGTTACAATATTATTCAGATTCCTTTAATCTTCTCAAATCATCTTATCTGATGAATATTAAGGTTTCTAAAGGCACAAAGCAAGCATGTTTTTGTAACAAAAGGAAAAGCAACATTTCTAGTAAATCAGATCAATGTTGTTAAATTATCTGTTAAGTTTTATTATTCCCAAGGTTCCCTTCAGTTTTTCTTTTGCTTTTGCCACTGCCGTCAATTTTTCAGTCTCATCCTTAAATTTCTAAACCACCAATCGGTATTCAATTTATATTAACTTGTGTTTCTTCATTTCAGTAGAAATAACAGTGAGTATTCAGTCTGATGTGCATGCTGAACAAAGGAAAGCATTATAGGGTATAATTGCTATCACTAAAGTAGCATTGGCATCATCTTAGTACATAGCAGTGTTAACTTTCCACACACTGACTTGTTGGGATCATAAAAATAAGATTGATGCGCTGAGAATTTTCTATTTATCCATGGGAATGGGCATGACAAATAAAGGCAGTAACGACTGCCCTTCCCTAATTGTCCTTGAACATAGTGTCATGTAATTGAGTCATCTGCTAGACCATTTCAAAGTGCAGTTAAATGTTAATGGTATGTGCTTCTGGAGTCACATATTGCCTATATCTTGTCAGGAGGCTTCTAAGGGAAATCAGTGAATCAGATGGGTTTCTATGACAAACTTTCATTGTCAGCATTGCTGAAATTAACTTTTTATTCCAGGCTCAATTAATTAATTGACGTTAAATTGTCCATCTACCATGATGAGTATTCGAACTCATGTCTCCTGATCATTAGCCCCTGTTCCATGGTTTAGCAACCCAGTAACATTACCATAACCTCTGGATAACATGTGCATTGGAACACAGAGCTGCCTTTCTTTGTCTTTCCTCACTGCCTTCTGGTCTTGTCTGGTCTCCTCAAACAAAATTTATTTATTTATTTATTAGTCACTAGTAGGCTTACATTAACACTGCAATTGTGAAAATCCCTTCGTTGCCACACTCCAGCACCTATTCGAGTACACTGAGGGAGAAATTAGCATGGACGGTGCACCTAACCAGCACATCTTTCAGACTGTGGGAGGAAACCAGAGCATCTGGAAAAAACCTACACAGAAACAGGGAGAATGTGCAGACTCCATACAGACAGTGACCCAAGCCAAGAATTGAACCCAGGTCCCTGGCACTGTGAGGCAATATTTCATGCTTAATTCTCTATATCTTGCATACCACAGATACTTCTCCCTCTCGCAACGTAGATGATTGCTACTGAAGAGATATGGATGTTTGTGTAACAATATTCCATACATTACATGTAAAGGCTCACCATATTACTGAATAAAATACATATGGGTGAAGGCAGTCCTTGTGTAAAAGCCAATGCAAGAGTATTAGATATTCTAGGTGTCATGTTTTCTCCATGCTGCTCGCTAGATTAATGCATGCCTACACCACTCACCAGACCACAACACCCTGTTCAGCATGAAAACAAAGAGGAGCTTTCTATTTGGTTAAAAATGTGGAACTTTTAGGTAACATGAGCAGAGAGCTGAAAGGGAACGCAGGAGGGGAACTCTGATGGACAGAATCAATGAGCATGTGCAGGAATGGACAAGGAAATGGAATGCTATGATTGGATGAGTAGCTAACATGTGGGAAGAAATGGGAGCTGTGATTGGAGAATCAGTGGACACATGGAGGGTGTGGCGGGGGTGGGGTAAGATGGCAGGGAAAGGGGAAGCTGTCATTGTTGGATAACTGAGTTTGCAAAAGAAGGGAGCTTTTCATTGGTGGATCAGACAGAAGGACTGGAGTTGCTGGAGGTTGGCAGTTTAATAAACATCCATGGGAAGTGGACAAGGTTGGGTAAGAGCTGCGTCAGAGAATTCCAGAATCATCTGTGTCACCCATGGAAATTTGCTCATATCAATTTAAAGATCTGTGTCATTTTAGTTCAATTTCTCCCCTCGCCATCTCAAATGTTGCCACTCTGTGTGACTTCCTGTTTGCCTAGTGATTGCATTGGGACTGTTTATGGATTTCTGTAAGGAAGGGCCTTGTCAGATTTTCTATGGCAAGACCCTGATTGCTTAGGTAATTATAAAAATATAAGAACTGATAACATATGAAATAAATTACAAACATTATATTCAATTGTAAGATGGTTATTGGTACAGTAGTTAGCACTGCTGCCTCACAGCACCAGGGATCCTGTGTTCGATTTCTGGCTTGGGTCACTATGTGTGGAGTTTGCACATTCTATTTATGGCTAGGTCTTCAATCAGGCCAACCTCAATAGTGTACTACCAAGTTACCAGAGGCCTAAACATCCTAAACGACTGCTATACAAATATTAAACATACCTACTGCTCTATTACCTATCCACACTATGGCAAATCAGACCACAAGGCTGTACTCCTGCTCCCAGCTTACAAGCAAAAACTGAAGCAGGAGAATCCATCAAACAGAGTCATGAATGTTGGTTGAAAGAATTGGATGATCTCCTACGGGACCTGCTTAGAGTCAGTGGACTGGTCCGTATTCAAAAACTCCTCCACCAGCCTGAATGAGTATGCCACTGCAGCAGCTGACTACAGTGTGCCAAAAAAGCAAATCCATGTGTTGCCCAACAGGAAGCTATGGATGAACAGGGATGTCCACTGCTTGCTGATGTCCAGGTCTGAGGCATTCAAGTCAGGCGACACTGATCTATACAAGAAAGCCAGATGCAATCTAAGGAGATCCATCAAAAATGCAAAAAGACAGTACTGGACCAAGTCCCAGATGAGCCACACCAACTCCTGCTTACTATGGCAAGGTCAGCACGACATAACAAGCTACAAGATGCCTTCATTAATTGAGGAATAGAGTTTAGGAGTCAGGACGTAATGATGCAGCTCTATAAGACTCTTGTCAGACCCCACTTGGAGTACTGTGCGCAGTTCTGGTCGCCTCACTGTAGGAAGGATGTAGAGGCTATTGAGAGAGTGCAGAGGAGATTTACAAGGATGCTGCCTGGATTGGGAGGCAGGCCTTATGAAGATAGGTTGAGGGAGCTGGGACTTTTCTCACTGGAGAGACGTAGGTTGAGAGGTGACCTGATAGAGGTTTATAAAATGTTGAGAGGAATAGATAGGGTGGATTCTCGGAGACTATTTCCCCGAGCTGAAATGGTCACTATGAGAGGACACAGATTTAAGGTGCAGGGAAGCAAATACAGAGGGGATGTTAGGGATAAGTTTTCACTCAGAGGATGGTGAGTGAATGGAATCGGCTGCCGTCGGAGGTGGTTGAGGCAAACTCGCTGGGGTCTTTTAAAAGACTTCTGGATGAGTACATGGAAACGAATGGGATAGGGGGTTATAGATAGGTCTGTGGATTGGTAGATATAGATGTGATCAGCGCAACTCGTGGGCCGAAGGGCCTGTTTGTGCTGTAGTGTTCTATGTTCTAAGATGAAGGAATGTATAATCACCGACTCCAATGCACCCCTCCCTGATGAGCTCAATGCATTTGAGGCCCATTGAGCAAGAGGTCAGTGAGAATGTGTCCTCCACCCTGAAAGCCCTGAATGAACCTGTATGTACAGTCACCATTGCAAATGTCACAGCGGTCTTCTCAAAGGTCAATTCCTGGGAAGCGACTGGCCTAGCCGGTTTCCTAGAGTCAGATCCTGCGCGTATCAGCTGGCAGGTGTATTTACACACATTTTCAACCTTTCTTTATAACAATCTGAGGCCCCTATCTGTTTCAAGAAGATGATCATCATCCATGTACCTAAGAAAACCCAAGTAGTATGCCTTAATGACTATCAGCTGGTGATTTTGACATCCATCATTATGAAGTGCTTCGAAAGGTTAGTTATGGCATGAATCAATTCCTGCCTCCCAGATTATGTGGATCTACCTCAGTTTGCCTTCTGCTGCAACAGGTCCACAGCAGATGTCATTTCCATGGCCCTACACAGAACACTGGAACATCTAGATAACAAGGACATCTATGTCAGATTCCTGTTTATTGACTACAGCTCAACCTTCAATATTATTATTCCCACGAAATTCATCTCCAAACTCTGTGGCCTGGGCCTCGGCACTTCCCTCTGTGATTGGATCCTGAACTTCCTAACTCACAGATCACAATCAGTAAGGATAGACAACAACACCTCCTCTACAATAATCCTCAACACTGGTGCCCCACAAGACCGTGTTCTCAGTCCCCTACTATATTCCTATAAATGTGTAGCCAAATTCCCCTTCCAATTCAATTCTCAAGTTTGCTGATGATACCACTCTAGTGGGTCGGATCTGAAACGATGATGAGACAGAGTACAAGAATGAGATAGAGATTTCGGTGAACTGGTGCAGCAACAGTAATCTCTCCCTCAATGTCAACAAAATGAAGGAGATTGTCATTGACTTCAGGAACTGTAAAGGAGAGCCCCTGACTACATCAATGGGGATGAAGTAGAAAGGGTTGAGAGCTTCAAGTCTAGGGGTTCAGATCACCAACAATATGTCCTAGTTCCCTGCATGCCAACACCAATGCTCCTACTTTCTCAGAAGACTAAGGAAATTTGGCATGTCAGCTACAACTCTCAACAACTTTCACTGATGTACTATAGAAAGCATTCTTTCTGGTTATATCACAGTTTGGTATGGCTCCTGCTCTGCCCAAGACCACAAGGAACTACAAAAGGTCACGAACGTAGCCCAATCCATCATACACCCAGCCTCCCATCCATTGTCTCTGTCGACACTTCCCGCTGCCTCAGCAAAGCAGCCAGCATAATTAAAGATCCCATGCACCCCGGACGTACTCTCTTCCACCTTCTTCCTTGGGAGAAAGATACAAAAGTCTGAGGCCATGTATAACCAACTGAAGAATAGTTTCTGCCCTGCTGCTGTCAGACTTTTGAATGGATTTATCTTGCATTAAGTTGATCTTTCTTACACCCTAGCTATGACTGTAACACTACATTCTGCACTCTCTTGTTTCCTTCTCTATGAATGGTCCATTTTGTTTGTCTAGTGCGCAAGAAACAATACTTTTCACTATATGTAAATACATGTGACAATAGTAAATCAAATCAAATGTCTTTATGGTATGGGAGTGGTGAAAAAATTGAACTGAAATGACAACTTTAAAATGATATGAGTAAATTTTCAAAAGTGCCCAAAATTTCCACAAATGAATCTAAAACTCAATTCTCTGAAGCAGCTTTCACAAGCCTGCCCACTTCTTATGGGTGCTTATTAAATCTCTAACCTCCAGCAACTCCATCCCTTCCATTCTGGCTGATACAGCAATAAAAACAAACAATGCCAGCTTCTTTTTTCCCTGCCCCATCACACTCCATTGATTCTCCAATCACAGCTCTCATTTCCTTCCACATGACAGCTGACCATCCAATCATAGCATTCTATTTTCTTACCCTTTCCTGCACGTGCTCACTGATCCTGTCCATCACGTTGTCCTCTGAGTGCTCCGGTTTCCTCCCACAATCCTAAAGGTATGCACGTTAAGTGCTTTGGCTAGAATAAATTCTCTATGACTGTACCCGAACAAGCATTGAAGTGTAGTGGATTTTCACAGTAACATTATTGCAGTGTTAATGTAAGTCTATTTGTGGCACTAATACAAAACTTTTATTTTATTACTGTGTAATGTTGGGGATGGTTTTGTATACTAGTCTCCTAACTGCTGACAAAATGTGAGTTGCCATGTTTTAATCACCTCATTGTATTCTACTTCAAGTGACGTAATATTATTAATAGTGTCTCCAGTTACACAATCATCAGAGGAGAGAACAATTTTAATGCCGTATATTGCCAATTTTGTTGATGTCACGTGCCAAGAGATAGCTATGCTAGAAACCAGTGGGAGGAAATCACCAGCTTGACTGAAAATGACTGAAACAAGTGAAGCAAGGAAAATTATAATGTAAAATCATCACTAAGAAGCTTTCACAAATCAATGGGAAGCTTCATGTCACAGACATATTGAGTTTTTGATGCTCCAATCCTTATTTGAGAAACGTTCTTTCTGTTTGATGCCTAGAATTTACATTTGGGAGTGAAGATTAGATATGCCAAATGTGTCCAGAGTCATGGGAATAGCTAATATCTTAGCAGAAATTGTTGTATCTTTATGATATACTGGAGGTTTCAGATGCCTGAAGAATTTCTATTTTTTTTCTATATGGGGTCCAACACTAAACCTAAAATTAATCACTTCATCACATGAATTTAAAGCACAAAGGTGATTCTAATATTTACAGTGGTTTCAATCATTGCCTTGGGTTCCTGCCATGAACTCTACTCAACACAAGCTCATTCCCTGGCTACTCCCGGAGACTGAATCAGACTGTTTGCAACTTCACTGACCTATCTGACATCGAATGGGTCTTCCAAACCCATTTCCTCTCTATTATCAAGAGTATGTATTTTCCTTCTCTGTCATATTGCTTGACTCTGCCTTGCCTCAGTTCATCTGCTGCCCTAACCCTTATCCATGCCTTTGTTATCTCCAGATTTAACCCATCTAAAACTCTTTTGGCCAACCTCCATCAATGACCCTCTATAAACTTGAGCTTATCCTAACTCACTTCAAGTCCTGTTGACAGTACCACTGCGTTCAGCAGTCTTCATTGGTTTTCAGCCCTTCAATGTCTTAAAATTTACATCTTTCTGTTCAATCCTCTCTGTGATTTGATGCTCCCCTTTCCCCTCACCATCTCTGCAGCTCCAACCTAACAACCTCTGAGGTCTCTGCACTCCTGGTTCTTGCCCACTCAGCTAGCTAGGGGTTAATTTCAGAATTTCCTCCTTAAACCTCTCTGTCCTTTAAATCATTCCTTTAAACCTGCCTCTTTCTCAAGCTTTTGGTCCCTATCCTAATATCTCTTTATGTGGCATTGTCTGTTAACATATCTATGAAGTACCTTGGGACATTTTCTTTACGTTAAAGGTACTGTATAAATGCAAATTATTATTTGCATTTCCAAATTGGATTGGATTTAAGCTTCTAAACTAGGTAAAGGATTCTCCTCCTCCATCTATTCTACCATATGGCCACTAACCCTGCTATAATGTGATTTGTTTTCAGTTCTATCACTGGGATAATTTAGTTGTAGATTTAGTTTTGTTTTTTTCCCTCCTCTTCAGGTAGATTTGATTATCTGATGCCAGACTTACAGGATGCGGATGTCATTGGCTAGGTCAGCCTATATTGCTCATTCCTAGATGCCCTTCAGAAAGTGGTGGTGAGCTGCCTTCTTGAGCCACTGCAGTCTCTGAGGTGTCGTTACAGTCGCAATATTGTTAGGGAAAGAATTCCAGGATTTTGACCAGTGACAGCAAAGGAACAGCGATATATTTCAAAATCAGGACGGTGAGTGACCTGGAGGGGAACCTCCAGATGGTGGTGTTCCCAGTTATCAGATGTCTTGTCCTTCTAGAATGTATTAGTTTTGAGTTTGGTAGGTGCTGTCTAAGGAGCCTCAGTGAATTCCTGCAGTTCATCTTATATGGTCAGCAGACTAATTATCTGAGAACATTCAGTAGGTCTGTGGAGAGAGTAACAGAGTTAACATTTCAGATAGATAACCTTTCTGAGTTCTGTTGAAAAACACTGATCTGAAAGGATACATTTCTAAAGGGATTGTAGGAGCAGAGGGACCTAAAGGCATGTATACTAAAATCATTGAAGATAGCAAGACAGGTTGAGAAAGTAGTTAATTATATATATATGGGATCCATAGGGCGGCACAGTGGTTAGCATTACTGTCTCACAGTGCCAGGAAGCTGGGTTCAATTCCAGCCTAGGTGACTGTCTGGGCAGAGCTTGCATTTTCTCTCTGTGTCTGTGTAGGTTTCCTCAGGCTGCTCTTGTTTCCATCCACAGTACAAGGATTTGCAGGTTAGGTGGATTGGCCATGCTAAATTGCCCCTTTGTATACATTAGCGGGATTAGAGGGGTAAGTACATGGGGTTAGAGATGGGGCTTGGGTAAGGTGCTCTGTTAGAGAGTCGGTGCAGATTTGATGGGCTGAGTAGCCTCCTTCTGCACTGTAGAGATTCTGTGATTCTATCTTGGCCTTAAAAGATACGGACATAAAATACAAACAACGATGTTATGGTGAACCGTTATAAAACTGGTGCAATTCAGTTTGGGCAACCATTGGGAAGCAATTAAAGTGGGTGCAGAAAAGGTTCATGAGAATGGTTTTAAGAATGCAATACTCCTGTTACATGGATAATTTGGAGAAATGGGGCCTGTTCCCTTTGGAGAAGAGAGGATTAAGTGGAAATTTAATAATCATGAGGGAAGTGGACAAAATAAGCTGTTCCAGCAGACAGAAGAGTAGAGATGATGTAGAGATGCTGGCATTGGATTGAGATAAACACAGTAAGAAGTCTCACAACATCAAGTTCACTTACTGTCCTGTCTGGAGACAATACACATCTCTTTAACCTATACTGATGCTATCTCCACTCACATTGTCTGCATCTTTAAAACTTGAATAGCAGATTAGCTATGAACACTTGCACTCTAATCGGTATTCTGTAAACTGTGTGCGTCTTTATATACCCTTCTCTGATCAGAACCTTTCATACATCTGATGAAGGAACAGTGTTTCCGAAAGCTTGTGGGATTACTATCAAATAAACTGGTTGGACTTTAACCTTGTGTTATGAGACTTCTTAGAAGGGTAGAGAGCCAGAGGACATCAATTTAAGGAGATTAGGAATAAAAGCAATAAATGGCAAGTGGAGAAATCTTTTTACATAGCCTGTGGCAAGAATGTGGTGGGTGTATACTCAGTCGAGACCTCGAAAAGAGAACTGGATAATTATCTGAAGTGAAATAATTGCAGTGTTGAGAGAAAAAGATGAGGGAGTGGTGTTATGTTTGCAGTAATTGTTGCAGGACTAACAGAATAGAAGGCAATAGCACCTGGGTTTTGGGTAACAGCAGGTAGCTGTTTACTCCTGGATCTAAACTGAAGAAAACTGCAAAGTAGCCATTGATGTCACTTACTGACATCTAACCAAATCCTTAAAGAGACTATTCCACACACAATAACTCTAATATATAACAAGTGGGATAAACAAAGTTGCTCTTTATAAAGTATTAGAATTATTTTATTTATTCGTGGGATACGGCTATCACTGACAGCATTTATTGCCCATCCCTTAAACTGAATGGCCATTTTGAAAAGCATTTAAGAGTCAACTACATTGTTGTGATTTGAAGTTATATGTAGATAAGGTAAGGCCATTAGTGAACCAGATAGGTTTATGACAGTCAGCTAATTAGACTTTTAATTCCAGCTTTTAATTAGATGCAAATTTCACCATCTGTCATGGTGGGATTTGAACTAGGTCCCCAGAGCATTACCCTGGATATTTAGATTATCAGCCCAGTGACAATATCACTAGGCCATTGCCTCCATAGAGAACCAGAATGGACACAAAGGATGGAATTTAATGATTGCCAGGAATATGTGGCAAACTCGTAAATCCATGAAATAGTGCACGATGATGTTGGGGTGTGCATCCCAATTCAGATCTTAAGCTTATCATACAGGTAATATGGACAGGTGGGGTGACTCAGATTTAATCATTATTCATTTGTGTGCCTGACCTAACATCCCTGCTGCAAATGTTGGCTGAGGAGTTAGGCATTTGTCAGGTGAGGTAAGTTAATGTTCTGCATGTTGTTGGAGTGAACCCTACTGATGTTACATGCAAAGATCTCCCAACTTGAAACCCTGATTGGCAGTGGTGTATATTTGGATTTATGTGACGATCCCCATAGAACTGAGTGAGAAAATAGCTCTGTTTTTAGTAAACAGTATTTATTTAAATAAAAGAAAAAATACTCGGCAAGAAGATTATAATACATTATGACATTTAAGTACATGAATGATTAAAATACATACCCTTTCTCTGAGATTACTTCTTATTCACAAAGCATACCCTTTTTCCAAACTATACTTATGTTGCCGGAACTAACTGAGAGACCTCTTTTCCCAAACACCATCCAATTTTGTAACTCTATAAGTCAAATCCAGTTCATAGTTACCATACAATATATCTCAGATCACCAGATCCTTAGAAAAATGTTTTGTTGCATCAGCAAATTTATGTAATTATGTCTTGCAGAGGAGAATACCTACAGTCTGCTGTGCCTTTAAATGTTAGACAGAACAGGTCTCTTTGAAGATTTTGTCCTGTCTGGGCTGTTAGATGGATATTAGCCCCTCAGCCAGTTTGATGTAATTAGCTGCTCAGAATATCAGATGTACTACTAGCCAATCTTTCTCCTGGCTTTCTACCATTTAGCCTCTTTGATTTTTCATTTTGTGGATTTGGCTGTTGCGTCTTAAATTCCTTGACTCTAGAAATTAGCACGTGTATACCGCTACTGATCTTTCAGACATCTAGGTAAGCTGCTTCTACTAATTTAAGCCTGATTCTGTCTAGATGCCTGCTAATCTAGAAGGGTCTTTTTCCATGCTGAAAACCTCTATGGCTCTATGACTTGTTGAGCCTGCCTGTTTTAATCCTTGTAATTGCGAGTAGATGTCTTGTTAGTACAATCAATATTTATTTAAGACTCACAATCAATAATCACCCACACAAACAAAATTACGTTAGCTTTACAGAAAATACTAGACTTCAAATCTAATACAAGACCTTGACTTAACTTGGCGTGACCGGCAAGTATCCAAGCAGATAATGGCCTTCATCTGTGAGCTGGTCTTGGTTGTCCTCTGCATAGTCTGGTCCTTTGGTCTGAAACTCTGGCTCTGATCTTCCTTCCTTCTCAGGTGTGGTGATGGTCACTGCTGTTGTAGCTCATTCGTGGGGTCAGAGGAGAGAGAAAGAGATTCTTGGTTGTGCAGCACCCTTTATGCTCCGTTGGGTTTCATGCCTCTTTTGGCATTGCCAATCAATCGATCAGGACTTGACCACCCTGATCGATAAAGTCTAACCGAGTGCTGCCACACTAATCTCTGGGTATGTCCCCAGTGATCATGTCTGCAGTTGCTAGGGCACGTAAAATACACACCTCCCTCCTAGATAAGAGGTTATGACGCCCTTATGTCTGGTAAGCAACCCAGTTTGACCAGAAACCCCTACAGCCGATCAAACCTCCCCTCATTCAACCCCCCCTCATTCAACCCCCATGTTCCTGCCATATTGCCCCACTCCCAATTATACCTACCCCCCTAATCAATTGCCACTCCTGTTCACACCTTCCCGGTCAATCGCCGCTACCCATTCCGTCCACCTGGCCGATTGCCAGGGTGCCAGGCTGCTCCCTGCCCCCAACCGCGCGATGGGCCTCAATGACCTTCAGTCCCACTGGTAAGGCTTCATATCTGGTCTCCATTGCTGGAAACTGTACTTGATCCTCAGTAAGGACCTCCACTGGCGAGGCCGTTGAGGCAAGTGAGCCTGGATAATTGCATTGCATGTTCACTAAATCACTAATAATATTTAAGGTAGAATTTAATTATTAAAATCTGTCTCACATCAGGACCAACAGCATCATGAGAGGTGAGAAACAGGGCGCGAACCCGGTTTTTTACCTCTCTTGCAATCTTACTGGCTGCCATGCCAAGTGGCTGGCATGACAAACCGGTAAGATCCCCAGAGAATTTTCAAACCTTTTTTCCAATAACAACTTTTACAAGATGGCTGCTCGCCACGCTCATTGACCAGGCAAACTACAGTATTACTGTGAAAGTCACAATCTAAATGGGATTGACTGTACTTGTAAAAATACATCTTTTTACCTTTTCCTTTCATAAAGTGCATGTAATATGAATTTTATCAGGCGATACTAAGCGTTTCCTCTTCATGCTGGCAGTGTCATCGTCTGAATGGAGAGATCCTCATTGTCGTACTGCTTTGTATAAAATATGTGCTATAAACAGAATATCCCGCTTTTCTTTTGAATAGGATTACAGAATATTGTGCTTTTTTTTCAAACAAGACAACCGGTGACTCATTTTCAACATTCCTGCAATCCATGCAACCCCCACTTTGAAAAACCCTGCTCTAAGGGACCATTGCTCACATTAGCTATCCTTTTCCTTTCCTATATACTTTGGGAGCTTTTACCTATTCGTATATTTTCTGATAGCACTTTCTCGTACTGTGATTTTTTTTTTTCCCTGTTTTTTTCAAGTCATCCTTTGCTGGTTTCTAAAACCACTAAGTTTTGCAGTAATTTTCTTTAAATTTGATACCACACTTAATTTCTGAGAGCCATGGATGGTGAATCTTCTGATACATTCATTCTTCCTGTTACAAATGGTGGAGAGAAGCAAATGGGATTCCTTTATTTCTCTGTCTGTTCATAAGCAGAGATATTTAATTGTTTCAAAATGGGCTATGTCATGTTTACCCAAACCATTTGTTTGTGAAGTCAGTTTTTAAGTGACTCGCAGCAAATTCTGGTTTAAATCAGAAGTATTATTTATCCATATAATCACACCCTGGGGATAGCTGTTGCAACTATGCACACGCATAAACAGACAGACGCACACAGACACACACAAACACACACATGCGCGCGCACACAAGAAGGCGATAAGAAAGAATTTAATTAGGAATAATTGATAAGAAAGAAAACAAAATATGAATATTAATTCATGTGAAAGTTAGAGTTCACAATATCAGAGACCAGCCAGTGTTCTTTCACATAGCAGTTAAAATTCAGATATATTCAGCCTACTGAAACTGGGAGTTGCCAGATTCCTTCATAGTTGCTGATAATGCAGCAAGATAAGGTTGGTATATAAAGACTTGGTTTCAGTCTACAGGTGATGAGAGGTATATTCCAATGAGCCAGTCATCCAGAAAGTTGAAATTTAACACATTTTGCTGTCAGCCCGGAGTCCTGTTTTGGTATTGATAGGCTGATGTTAACAGAAGACTGCCCTCGGAGTCTACAAATGTAACATTAAGATTTTCCAAAGGCTAGACAAGTTCAGGCCATGTGGGGTTTCCCATTGATGATTCAGTTTAAAGTAAAGAATCAATTTCTCAATCGAAGCACAGTGTTTAGCGCTGCTGCTTGACAGTGCCAGGGACCTGGGTTCTGCTGCCTCACAGCGCCAAGGAGCTGCCTTCTTGAACCTTTATAGTCCATGTGGTGTACAAACACACACAGTGTTTGGGAGGCTGTTCATGGATCTTGAACCAGTGACAGTGGACGAATGGTGATACATTTCCAAGCCAGGATGATCAGGGTTGAAGGGAAAATTCCAGATGGTGACATACAAAAGTATCTGCTGCTCTTGTCCTTCTAGTTAGTAGAGGCAGATCTGCAGCCTCAGAGCAGGACAAGGATGGCACGATTGATACAATGTATGAAATTGACTAAAGTAATGTTTTGTATCAGGATCCTTCCAGACTGGAACAGGCAACATCTGTAACATTTCACTGATTCCTGTACATTGTTATATATGGGAATTAATAGTGTTTTGCCTGTCAGGAGAGGTGTACATTACCTTTCTCTCCGACTATAGAGAGGCAGATAGAGTGTGCATGTACACCTGCTAACATAGCCGGATTCCCTATGGTGTAGATTGCCATTGACTGCAGACAAGTGGCTTTTCTGTCTCAACGTCGAAATTGCTCAGTGCTAAAGTGTTCACTTCCTGAATGCACAGTTGGTGTGCAATCATGCTCAGCATGTCATACAGCCTGTTATCCTAGCAAATCACAATGCCTTTATTCTAAACCGGTCTACGGGATCATGCATTTTTTAAGCCATTACATCAAACCACCATAGAGTCATAGAATCTTACAGTACAGCAAAGGCCCTTTGGTCCATTGAAAAGGCTCTTTGGCTATGGGAGTAGCGAGGGCTCCCATATTGTCTAGCTGGTTGATGATTTTTTTTATTCGTTTGTGGGACATGGATATCACTGACTAGCCAGCATTTATTACTCATCCCTAGTTGCCTTTGAGAAATGGTAGTGAGCCATCTTCTTGAATGGCTGCAGTCCATGTGCTGTGCATTGACCCATTAGGGAGAGAATTTCAGGATTTTGGCCCAGCAAAGTGAAGGAACGGTGATACACTTCCAAGTCAGGACAGCGAGTGGCTAGAGAGGAACTTGTAGGTGGTGGTGTTCCAATGTTCATTAGTTCATAAGACATAGGAGCACAATTTATCCATTCGTCCCATTGAGTCTGCTATGCCTGTTGATCAAGGCTGATATGCTCCTCATCCCCATTTTCTTGCCTTCTCCCCATAACCCTTCAGCCCCCTATTACCAGTTAAAAATGTGTCTAACCGCTCCTTAAATTTACTCACTGTCCCAGCATCCACTGCACTTTCAGGTAGCAGTGAATTCCACAGACTCAACCCTTTGGGAGAAGTAGTTTCTCCTCAAATCTAATTTAAATTTGTTGCTTCTAATCCTAAGATTTGTTGCCTCTCATCCTAGAATGTCCCACAAGAAGAAGTATCTGCTCCATGTCTACTTTATCCATATATTTTATCATCTTGTATACCTCATATGTCTGCTGACATTATTCTTCTGGACAGAAGTGGTTGTGGATTTGGAAGGTGCTGTCTAAGGATCTTTGAATTGCTGCAGTGCATCTTGTAGACAGTACACTCTGCTGCTCTGAATGTCAGTGGTGGAGGGAGTGGATGTTTGTAGATGTGGTCCAATCAAGCAGGCTGCTTTGTCTTGAATGATGTCAAGCTTCTTGAGTGTTGTTGAAGCTGCACCCACCCAGGCAAGTGGGGAATATTAGATTACACATCTTACTTGTGCCTTGTAAATGGTGGATAGACTTTGGTGAGTCAGGAAGTTAAGTTACTGGCTGCAGTATCCCGAGATTCTGATCTGCTCTTGTAGCCACTGTGTTTACGTGGCAAATCCAGTTCAGTTTCTGGTCAATGGTAACCCAAGGATGTTGATGTGAGGGGATTCAGCGATGGTTATACCATTGAATGTCAAGGGGCGGTTGTTAGATTTTCCCTTGTCTTATGTATCAGGTATGACTCCACCAGCAGAGAGTTTGCCCCCTGATACAAGAAAGGGAACAGGGATAGTCCTGGAAATTACCGACCGGTGAGTCTGACCTCAGTGGTTGGTAAGCTGATGGAGAGGCTTCTGAGGGACAAGATTTACGAGCATTTGGAGAAGTTTAGGTTGATTAGAAATAGTCAGCATGGTTTTGTAAAAGGCAGGTCGTGCCTTACGAGCTTAATTGAGTTCTTCGAAAATGTGACTGAACACATTGACGAAGGAAGAGCAGTGGACGTGGTGTACATGGACTTCAGCAAGGCATTTGACAAGGTCCCCCATGCAAGACTTCTTGAGAAGGTGAGAGGGCATGGGATCCAAGGGGCTTTGGCCTTGTGGATCCAGAACTGGCTTGCCTGCAGAAGGCAGAGGGTGGTTGTGGATGGCTCTTTTTCTGCATGGAGGTCGGTCACCAGTGGAGTGCCCCAGGGATCTGTTCTAGGACCCTTGCTGTTTGTCATTTTCATAAATGACCTGGATGAGGAAGTGGAAGGATGGGTGAGTAAGTTCGTCGATGACACTAAGGTCGGTGGTGTTGTGGATGGTCTGGACGAATGTCAAAATTTGCAGCAGGACATCGACAGGATGCAAGACTGGGTGGAGAAGTGGCAGATGGACTTCAACGAGGCTAAATGTGTTGTGGTCCATTTTGGCAGATCCAACGGGATGAACGAATACACTATCAAAGGTAGGAGTCTTAGCTGTGTGGAAGAGCAGAGGGATCTTGGGGTCCGAGTCCATAAGACTCTCAAATCGGCCTCCCAGGTGGAGGATGTGGTTAAGAAAGCTTACGGTGTACTGGCCTTCATTCATCGAGGGATTGAGTTCAGGAGTCAGGAGGTAATGCTGCAGCTTTATAGGACCCTTGTCAGACCACACTTGGAGTACTGTGCGCAGTTCTGGTCGCCTCACTATAGGAAGGACGTGGAAGCTATTGAAAGGGTGCAGAGGAGATTTACAAGGATGTTGCCTGGATTGGGAGGCATGCCTTATGAAGACAGGTTGAGGGAGCTGGGACTGTTCTCCCTGGAGAGACGAAGGTTGAGAGGCGACCTGATAGAGGTTTACAAGATGTTGAGAGGAATAGATAGGGTGGACTCTCAGAGACTATTTCCCAGAGCTGAAATGGTCGCGACGAGAGGGCACAGATTTAAGGTGCAGGGAAGCAAGTACAGAGGGGATGCTAGGGGAAAGTTTTTCACTCAGAGGGTGGTGAGTGAATGGAATCGGCTGCCGTCGGTGGTGGTCGAGGTGAACTCGCTGGGGTCTTTTAAAAGACTTCTGGATGAGTATATGGGATCCAATGGGATTGGGGGTTATAGATAGGTCTATGGCTGGGTAGGTTTTGATGTGTTTGGCACAACTTGTGGGCTGAAGGGCCTGTTTGTGCTGTAGTGTTCTATGTTCTATGTTCATTGATTCCAGTTTTACTCTAGTGCAGTATCCATTCCCATGTGGGCAGCAGGCTTATAATGCTGCCATATAAAATGTCATTGAGCAGACCACTGTTCCCACTGACTGGACTCCACTGTAAGATCCCTGCAATGCTCTCCAATGTAGGTAGCTTGATTCGTCATGCACTATTGCATCCCCTACAACTTGACTTTTTTGAGGGCACAGTCTTTGTTATAGATATTCAACAAACAGCTGAGAAAGATAAAGAGAGTGAAGTGAAGGAGGAACAAAATGTTTGGAGGACCTAACAAAAACATTCCTTCTTCAGTCAGGTTGTCCATGATCAATTCATCCGACCTTGGTAACAGTTAACACAACTGAAATTCTCCATTCCACAATGGTCCTGCATCTTGTTTTCCCTTGGTTATGAACTGTCATAGCTTCTTCTTACTCACTACATTAAAATGAAAGCCACTGCAGAATAATAATTTCAAATGATATGTATGGAACTTACCATCCAAAATTCCACATAAAAGTCAACTAATTAGCATTGGCTCTGCCTTTGTGCATGGCTTCAATATGCTGTACTCTGAAACCAAAAGAGAAAATGCTGGAAAATCTCAGCAAGTCTGGCAGCATCTGTAAGGAGAGAAATGAGCTGATGTTTGGAGTCCAGATGATCCTTTGTATAAAACTCTGGTGAGGCTACAAATAGAGTACTGTATGCAGTTCTGGTCGCCACATCACAGGAACAATGTCATTGTTTCTCTAGCTGGAGGTCGGTCACTAGTGGTATGCCGCAGGGCTCGGTACTGGGACCTCTTCTATTTTGTAATATATATAAATGACTTGGAAGGGGGAGTAAGTGAAGTGATCAGCAAGTTTGCAGACGATACAAAGATGGCTGGACTTGCGGATAGTGAGGAGCATTGTCAGGCGATACAGCAGGACATAGGCTGGTAGCTTGGGCAGACAGACGGCAGATGGAATTCAATCCTGATAAATGTGAGGTGATGCATTTCGGGAGAAAGAATGTAGGGGGGAGGTATATGATAAAGGGTAAACCTATTAAGAGTATAGAAACGCAGAGGGACCTGGGGGTGCAGGTGTACAAGTCTCTGAAGGTGGTAGAGCAAGTGGAGAAGGTTGTGAAGAAAGCATATAGTATGTTAGCCTTTATAGGAAGGGATATAGAGTACAAGATGCTGTACTTTAATGTTTCAGTTGTATAAAACGCTGGTTAGACCTCATTTGGAATACTGCGTTCAGTTCTGGTCGCCTTACTACCGGAAGGACGTGGAGACTCTGGAAAGAGTGCAGAGGAGGTTTACCAGGATGCTGCCTGGTATGGAAGGTCTGAGTTACGAGGAGAGGTTAGGCAAATTGGGACTGTTTTCCTGAGAAAGATGTAGACTTAGAGGAGATCTAATAGAGGTGTACAAGATTTTGAAGGGGATAGATAGATACAGTTCTTTTTCCTAGGATGGACTCAAATAGCACAAGGGGTCACGGGCTTAGGGTGAGGGGGGGTAAGGTATAATTTGGATGCTAGAGGGAGTTTTTTCACACAGAGAGTGGTGGGGGTATGGAATGCGCTGCCAAGTAAAGTGGTGGAGGCAGGTAGTCTGGAGTTATTTAAGAAATACTTAGATGGGCACATGAACAGAATGGGAATGGAGGGGTATAGAAAACTGATTTAAAATAGGGATCATGAGTCTTGGGAGTCCCTGGGAAGTGTGTAAATAGATGATATTGATGTACTTGTTTTTATCCTACAGGTGCTTTGGTCCACCTTGTTGTCTAAGAAGGGGCATACATGCGATGGGTCGTGAGAGGACTGCTCTTGGATCTTTTTCGAGAGTATCCTAGTGCTTCACGTCGTTAGTGTATGCTTGACCTGGACCATCTGATGGGCAACACGACAGCTCAGTGACTATTGCTGTGCTATGCAGATACATGGATTTGGGCCTGTGTCTGTGGGAGTTTGCGCATTCTCCCCGTGCTTGTGTGGGTTTTCTCCGGGCGCTCCGGTTTCCTCCCACATCCCAAAGATGTGCTCTTAGGTGAATTGGCAAAACAAATTCTCCCTAAATTGTCTCAAATTTGGTTTTTAATCCATAGATTTATAAACATGGACAGGGATCGCGGGTAGAAGTGGGAACATCGGGGTGGCAGCGCGGGCTCATTGGGCCGAAGGGCCTGTTTCCCGTGCTGTTTTGTTCTTTGTTCTTCTTCTTTGTCATTGCACTGGAGGAGATGCAAAGGAGATTCATAGAGTCATAGAGGTTTACAGCATGGAAACAGGCTCTTCGGCCCAATTGTCCAGACTGCCTTTTTTTAAACCTTGAATCTACTCCCAATTGCCCTCATGGCCCATATCCCTCTATACCCATCTTACTCATAACTATCTAAATGCTTTTTAAAAGACAACATTGTACCTGCCTGAGCTACTACTCTGGCAGCTTGTTCCAGGCACACATCACCCTTTATGTGAAAAAATTGTTCCTCCGAATCCTTTTGTATCTCTACCCTCTAGTTTTAGACTCCCCTACCTTTGGGAAAAGATGATTACTTCTAGCTGATCTATGCTGCTCATTATTTTATAGACTTCTATAAGATCAGCCCTCAGCCTTCTATGTTCCAGAGGAAAAAGTCACTGTCTATCCAGCCTCTCCTTATAATTCAATCCATGAAGTCCTGGTAGCATCCTAATAAATCTTTTCTGCACTCTTTCTAGTTTAATAATATCCTTTCTATAATAGGGTAACCAGACCCATACACAGTATTCCAAGTATGGTCTTATCAATGTCTTATATAACTTCAACAAGATGTCCCAACTCCTGTATTCAATGTTCTGCCCAATTAAACCAAGCACACTGAATGCCTTCTTACCACTCTGTCCATCTATGACTCCATTTTCAAGGAACAATGAGCACGTACCCCTAGACCTCTTTGTTCTGTAACTCTCCCCATGCCCTGCCATTAATTAAGTCTTGCCCTGGTTCAATCTACCAAAATGCATTGCTTCACATTTATGTAAATTAAACTCCATCTGCCATTCTTTGGCTCACTGGCTCAATTGATCAATATCCCATTGCAATCCTAGACAACCTTCCTCACTGTCCACTATGCCACCACCTGCAAACTTACTAAACATGCTTCCTATATTTTCATCCAAATCATTAATATAAATGACAAATAACTGTGGACCCTACACTAATCCCTGAGGTACACCTCTGGTCACAGGCCTCTGGTTTGACAAACAACCCTCTATAACCACCATCTGACTTCTGTCATCAAGCCAATCTTGTCACCCTGGATCCCATGAAATTTGGCTATGTCACCCTGGATCCCATGAAATTTAACCTTATGCAACAACCAACAAAATGGTACCTTGTCAAAGGCCTTGCTAAAGTCCATGTAGACAATATTAACTGAACTGCCCTCATCTACCTTCAAAAAACTCAATCAAATTCGTGAGACATGATTTTTCACTCACAATGTCATGCTGACTGTCCCTAATCAATCCTTGTGTCTCCAAATGCCTGTAGATCCTGTCTCTCAAAATACCTTCCAATATTTTACTCACTACAGATGTATGGCTCATTGGTCTGTAGTTCCCAGGCTTTGCCCTTTTTAAATAAAGGCACAGCATTTGCCACCTTTCAATTTTCAAGCACCTCACCTGTGACTGTCGATGATTCAAATATCTCTGCTAGAGGACCTCAATTTCCTTCCTAGCCTCTCACAATGTCTGGGATTCACTTCATCAGGTTTTCCCTACCTTGATGCACTTTAAGACTTCCAGCACCTCCTCCTCTGTAATATGTACACTTCTCAAGATATCACTATTTATTTCCCCAAGTTCCCCAGCATTCATCAGTAAACACTGATGAGAAATATTCAATTAGGATCTCACCCATTTCTTGTGGGTCTACAAACAGATGACATTGTTGATCCTTAAGAGGACCTACTCTCTCCCTTGTTACTCTTTTAGCCTTTATATATTTATGGAAACTCTTTGGATTCTCCTTTGCCTTATCTGCCAAAACAATCTCATGTACCCTTTTTGCCCTCCTGATTTCTCTCTTAACTCCCTATTCTCTTCAAGGGATTTACTTGATCACAGTTGCCTATGTATGTCATTGCCTCCTTCTTCTTCTTCTTGATCAGGGTCTCAAATGCCATGTCATCCAAAGTTCCCTACTTCTACCAGCCTTGCCTGTTATTCTAAAAGGAATGAACTCTGGTTAACACACTTTTGAAAACCTCCCACTTACCAAACATCCCTTTGCCTTCCCACAGACTCCCCCAAATCACTTTTGAAATTTCCTGCCTGATACCATCAAAATTGGCCTTGCCCCAATTTAGAATGTTAATTTTTGGACCAGACCTATCATTCTCCACAATTATCTTAAAACTAATAGGATTATGATCACTGGTCTCAACGTGATTCCTCACTAACACTTACGTCACCTGCCCTTCCTTATTTCCCAAGAGGAGATCAAATTTTGTCCCCTGTCTAGTTGAGCCATCTGCATGCTGAATGAGAAATTCCTCTTGAATACATTCAATAAATTTCTCTCCATCAACCAATACTATTAGCTGTTTCAGTCAATATTGGCAAAATTAAAATCCTCTACTATTACTACCCTATTTTTCTTGGAGTATCTGTAATCTTACATATTTGCTCGTCAATTTCCTGCTGACTATTTGGGGGCCTATAGTACAACCCTATCAAATTCTTATTTATTCTTATTTCTTAGTTCTACCCATATTGATGCTGTGTCCATACCCTAGGATATATCCCTCTCAGTACTGCCATAATGTTTTCCCTAATCAAAAGTGCAATTCCCGCTCCTCTTTTAGCTCCTATTCTATCTGTCCTATAGCATCTGTACCCTGCAACATTAAGCTGCCAGTCCTATCCCTCCCTTAGCTGTGGGTTGGTAATTGCTATAATATTCCAATTGCATGTACTATCCATGCCCTGAGTTCATCTACCTTGCCCATCAGGCTTCTTGCATTGAAATAAGTGCAGTTTAATCTGGATTTCCCTTGCTCTCTGAATTGCTTTTGCCTGACCTGTCCAATACAAGGATTACTAACACTGCCTTTACTATTTAATGTGCTCTCTTTAACTTCTGTGCTGTCCTCAACCTTCTCTTCTGTCTCCTGACTACTTTGGGTCCCAAACCCACCAAACTAGTTTAAACCTGCCCAAGTGGTTCCAGCAAATCTCCTGCCAGGATGTTAGTTCCCCTCCAGTTCAGATGTAACGTCTTGTCCAGAAGAGATACCAGTGATCCAGATATCTAAATCCCTCCCCGCTGCACCAGCTCTCAAGCCACATATTCATCTACCTAATCTTCTTATTCTATTTTCACTAGAACGTGACACTGGTAGTAGTCCAGAAATTACTACCTTCAAAATCCTTCACTTTAGCCTTTTGCCTAACTCTTTATATTCACACATCAGGATCTCATCCCTTTTCCTACTTCTGCTGTTGGTACCAATATGTACAACAATCTCTGGCTGCTCACCCTCCCCCTTTAGAATGCCCTGCAATTGCTCAGAGGCCAGGATGCTGTCTGGGATGGAACATGTAAGTTATGAAGAGAAATTGGGTAGGCTTGGGTTGTTCTCATTGGAGCAGGACTGTGGGGCTATGTGGTTGGGGTATATAAGATTATGAAGGACATGGACAAAAGTAGGTCAGGAGCAGTTCTTCCCCTTAGTTGAAGGATCAATCATGAGGGAATATCGGTTCAAGATGAGGGTAAGAGGTTTAGGAGGATGTGAGGAAAACTTTTTTAACCGGAAGGTAGTGACATCTGGAATGCACTGCCTGGGAGGGTGGTAGAGAAAGATTGCCTCTCATTCTTTAAAAAGTACCTGCGTGAGCACATTATAACTTGGCACATCATAACAGCCAGGGCTTTGGGACAAGTGCTGGCAAATGGGATTAGGTGGGAATTCAGGTGTTTATAATCTGTCAGTGTTGACTTGAGGGGCCAAAGAGCCACTTTTGCTCTATATGATTTTATGAACTTATTCTTCATCTAATAATCTATATCAGTAAAGATATGCAGCAACACCATCTCCACGATCATCTTCAACAACAGTGCTCCAGAACGCTGTGTTCTCAACTCCCTATTATACTCCTTATGTATCTGTGATTGTGTGGTCAAATTCCCCTCGAATTCAATTTTCAAGTTTGCTGACGACACCACCATGGTGGGTCAGATCTCAAACAATGATGAGACAGAGTACAGGAATGGGATAGAGAATCTGGTGAATTGGTGCGGCGACATAGTCTCTCCCTCAATGTCAAAAAAAACAAAGGAGATTGTCTTTTATGTCAGGAAGTATAAAGGAGAACATGCCCGTTTACAAAAACAGAGGTAAAATAGAAAGGGTTGAGAGCTTCAAATTTTTAGGTGTCCAGATCACCAATAAATTGTCCTGGCCTTCCCATCTGATACTATAATTAAAAGAACCCACCAATGCCTCTACATTCTCAGAAGACTAAAGAAAATGTCTTTACTGATATAGATTACTAGGTGAAGAAATCTTAGCTACAATTCTCACCAACTTTTACAGATACACCATAGAAAGCATTCTTTCTGGTTGTATGACTTGGTATGGCTCCTGTTCTGCCCAAGCCCACAAGCAATTACAAAAGATTGTGAATGTAACCCAATCCATCACACCAACCAAGCTTCCCATCTATTGAGTCTTTCTACGCTTCTGCTGCCTCGGCAAAGCAGCAAGCTTAATTAAGGAACCCATGCACCCCGGATGTTCTCTCTTCCACCTTCTTCTGTCAGGAAAAAGAACTGCTTCTTCCCTGCTGCTGTCTGACTTTTGAGTTGCATTAAATTGATCTTTCTGTACACTCTAGTTATGACGTAACACTATATTCTCTACTCTCATTTCTTCTCTATGAATGGTATGCTCTGAATATTGTGCAAGAAACAATACTTTTCACTGTATGTTAATGCATGTGACAATAATAAGTCAAATCAATTGGCAGTTGCTCCGGTAATGACGCAAAGATTAATATCTTTGAGTTTCTTAATTTTAAGTTGATCTCAAACTCCTCTAACTCACACAGCAAACATCACTTCTAGTTCTACCTGTCATTAATTCCTGTGTGGAGCACAATACATGGATCCTGCTCCACCCACTCCAAGAGTAGTATTTAATCGAGGTGACAGGGGTCGAGTCAGCAAGAGTCCCAAGTTTCTTCTATTGGGAAGGCCCACCATGTTAACTGTCATTAGGCACTAATTGGACAGAAAATCTTCCTTGAGATCTAGGAATATGGGGTCAGAAATCCCAGCCACCAAGAGCAGTGTGTCAATTCAAGGCTCCATTAAACAGAAGCGCCCCTGCGGCGGCAGTGACTGCTGCTGGTACTTCATCCACCCAATGTCTTCCCAATGTTGAATGCCTCCATCAGCATGGACGGCTTTGCAAAGGGAATCCCCCAAACTTGCTCCACCATTCTGGGAGTCAGTAAGCAACTCCTCTTGGGTTTGTTTGTTGTTCTTAAGCTGAACCCCCACCTGCTAATGAGTTAAAATGAGTGTGAGCAGGTTGAGGCCCCTTAAATGGGGCCTTAATGGTCGGTGAGGAGGGAAGGCCCGTACAGACCTTCCTACCATGGACATAATCAGGGTGAAGGCAGTAGAATATAGGAGCACTGGACTTAGAAGCAAAAGTAGGTCATGTAGCCTTTTGAGCCTATTTCGTCTTTCAATATGATCATGGCCTGTTATGGTCTCAGCTTAATTTCCTGTCTGTGATTGGCTTTGAGAACATTTAGAAAACACTTTAAATTAGAGCTTTGTATTTATTTAAAATATTTATTTCTTTAAATTATCACTGCTATTTTATAGTCAAAACAATCATTCGTTTTTAAGTCAATTATAAGAAAGGATGACTCAGATTTTAGATATGAATATTCAAAGTCTAAATCTTCTGAAATCTGAATAAAAACATTGACATGCTTGGAAGGCAGGTTTTATTGGAGCAATGCAAACCTCTGAAATCATGTTGCTGGAAAGTGCTCACACACACACACACACACACACACACACACACACACCACACACACACACACACACACACACACACACACACACACACACACACACACACACACACACACACACACACACACGATGTCAGTGAATACATTGTATTTGCCAAATATCAGAAACTGCCTTTTTTTCTGTGTTGTCTATCATTAGGGATCAATTAGATTAATTTTTCTACTAGACTGACCTAATTAGCAAGAGTAAGAAGTTCTCACAATGTCACATTAAAGTCCAGCACATGTATTTGGTAGCAAAAGCCACTAGCTTTCGGAGTGCTGCCCCTTCATCAGGTGAGTGGGAGTTCTATTCACAAACAGGGCATATAAAGACACAAACACAATTTACAAAATAATGATTGGAATGTGAGTCTTTACCAGTCATCAAATCTCAAAGGTACAGATAATATGAGTGGAGAAAGTGTTTAAGCACAAGTTAAAGAGATGGGTATTGTCTCCAGATAAGACAGTTAGTGAGATTTTGCAAGCCCAGGCAAGTTTTGGGGGATAGTGTAACATGAACCCAAGGTCCTGGTTAAGGCCGTCCTCATGTGTTCAAAACTTGCCTATCTGTCTCTGCTCAGCGACTCTGCATTGTCATGTGTCGTGAAGGCCGCCTTGGAGGACATTTACCCAAAGATCAGAGGCCGAATGTCCGTGACCGCTGAAGTGTTCCCCAACAGGAAGAGAACAGTCTTGCCTGGTTATTGTCAAACGGTATTCATTCATCCGTTTTGTAGCTTCTGTATGGTCTCCCCAGTGTACCATGCCTTGGAACATTCTTTCCTGCAGTGTATCAGGCAGACAACATTGGCCGAGTTGCAAGAGTATGTATGTGTACCCTGGTGGCTGGTGTTCTCATGTGAGATGTTGACATCTGTTCGATGATTCAGCATGTCTTGCAGAGGTTTCTGTGGCAGGGTTGTGTGGTGTCGTGATCACTGTTCTCCCGAAGGCTGGGTAGTTTGCTACAGACGACGATCTGTATGAGGTTGTGGGTTCTTTGAAGGCAAGAAATGGGGGTGTGGGAATGGCCTTGGTGAGATGTTTGTCCTCATCCCCTGTATTGGACCCCAGTCGAATGCTGGCATCTCCACAGCCTAATTAGCAACAGCAGCAGTTGGTTTGTATTCAAGATGTTTTAAGATGATTGTGCTTTATGCTCCATTTTGGAGAAAACTCATAGCATTCTGGCAGGAATTACAGCCAAACAGACATGCTAACCAGGTTAATTTTTAATGCAGGATTTGAAACAGAAATTCATGCAGCAACAACCTCTGCAGGAGAGTTTGCATTGCAATGGACTAGCCTATTTGATATTTTAACCAAAGACCGCCACAAAGTAAGTATTTCTAAGACAATGATCACTATTTCAGCTATTTACAAAACTTTCCTATAAATCATGAAACTCCTCCATTTCATTAATGGACATCAAATTTTGGTTTCTTGATGGCTTTCTGTTTAATTGCAACAGTCAAATAGAAGACAAATAGTCTTAATTTCAGAGTTGAATAAAACTCAGTCTTTGTGCTTGAAGACGACAACTTTCATTGGGAAGAACAGCAGACCGTTGGGGTCAGCTAAGCCAATATAAATGGGGCAAACTCTGTCTTACATGTACAACAGCTTATCTACTCCTGTTTACATTTCAGCTGTTAGCACTTTGAATTTAGAAGATCAACACAGTGGTATTTGTCTCTATACGTCTGCTCAACAGTTTGAGATCAAACATAAAATGTTGCCAGCTATTGGCTTTAAAGCAAATTTAATGCTCAAAGTTGTATTTTAACATTTCATCTTGTTAATGTTGTGGCTGTATTTAGTGACACTACTACTTAGCCAGAATGGGATTGTTCACTAATTTTCCCATCAATCACATTTGTATCACTGTGACTGGGATTGATTTTATGCACATTACTAGTAACACTTTCAATTGCTACATTTTGCTTGACAAATAATCCATTTGTAAAATATAACTAGGATGTCTTGTGGCATCGTGTTTGGTGTCTCTGCCTTTGAACTGGAAGCTCCAGGTTCGATTCCCAGTACAGGACTTGATGGCCAAGGAATGTGTGTTCATAAAGGACCAAATATATGTTGAGTATTAACCTGCAAATCCTTCCAATATGTGCCAATAGCAGTGGATAGGAGCAGGAGAAGTTCCTGGCCTACCATGAGATGGAAAGAAATTTGGAACTTCTACCATCACAATTTATAGATCTGGAAAGCTACATGCTTGTAAAACAGCAACTCAGACTTCTTAGTGTTTGGTTGGCTGTAATGGCTAACCAATATCGATGAAATTGGTCTTTGTTCTCTGTTCCTGCTGGGTTGGATTTAGGTTCTCCCTTGTTGCCCTACTTGTGGGAGTGTTTGTGGCGGGGGTCAGAGCTGCCTTAAGGCAGAGGATTGAAGTAGAAAGGGAAGATTAAAATGCATCTGGCTATCTATATTCATGAATCACAGAAAGTTGGTATGCAGGTGCAGCATGTAATAAAGAAAGCGATGGGATGTTGGCATTTATTGCAAAAGGACTAGAGTATGAAAGTAGCCAAGTGTTGTTGCAATTGTATGGGGTGTTAGTGGGGCCAAATTTGAAGTATTGTGTCCAGCTCTGGTCTCCTTATTTGAGAAAGGATGTGGTGGCATTGGAGGTAGTTCAGAGGACGTTCACTGATTGATTCTGGGGATGAAGGTGTTGACATATGAGGAGAGATTAAACATTTAGGTTTTGTACTCACTGGAGTTTAGAAGGATATAGACATTACAATGCCAACCAATGAGTTGGACATTGTAGAGCAGAACATGCAGCAGGATCAAGAACAAACAGTAGTTCAGATTTTCACTCGTCAAGCAGATGAACAAGTTTTCGGCAAGTTTTCCAGCTCACCACCCCACACCACCAAAAATACCACCAGTTGGAAATGAGTGTAGATCTTCTGAATCTGGTGTTCAGTGCCATTTTGGGTAAGCATGGAAATAAAAAAAACTTCCTCACATATCTAGATCTAATCAGCAAATGACAAAATAAACACAATATTTATTCAACAAACAGCATATCTTCATTCGATATGTTGTTTGTTGCTGTAACAAACCTATTGTTATTGAGCTGCGTATCCTTCTGGCTGTATGCCATTTGCAAAGAAAATTTTCTGTATGCCATCTCTCTGATTTTTTTTATTGGGATTTGACCTTATGGTCAGTAGTTTCCCACATGAGAACCATATATGCCAATAAAACAAAAACTTGCTTCTTAAAACAAAAGGAAAGAATACCCAGAGAGGCTATTTAACAATTTAACAACACACTCATGTTTGGCTTCATTACTATTGGCAAAAAATACTTAGTTGGCATTTCTGAATCTTGAGATCTCATGGAAGTTCTTCAGTATATAGCTGTAACTTCAGTGGCTTATCAATAGAGCCGAACTAACCAATTTTAGCCTCTGTTATTTCTTTGGTCTACCACAAAGTTACATTTGCTGTTTTGCACAACCGAGGAAAATCTCTTACAACTTGCCTGCAATTATTGTCAGTTTAGGTTTTAAGAGGCTGGCAGTATTCAGGCTGCCTTTTCTAGACCCATCCTCATGTTTATGTGATCACCATGTAAGTTTACTAGATCACCTCACTCACTGCCACGAGTACTGCAGCCTCAGCCATACAACATTGACAGTATGGATTACCTATCTTCAATTCAGCAGCCAAGATAGCCTGTGACACCAGTCAATTTTCCCATCAGCTTCAGTGCTCTTGTCTGCTGCAAGGCTGGGGTAAATTAAGTGAAGCTAGTTTTGATTCTTGGCTAACAAGGGAGTGAAA
Organism: Sphyrna mokarran; assembly: GCA_024679065.1. NCBI lineage: Eukaryota > Metazoa > Chordata > Chondrichthyes > Carcharhiniformes > Carcharhinidae > Sphyrna > Sphyrna mokarran. Next base: position 136,878,324 of record JAGIQG010000001.1, read on the forward strand.
GGTATTTGACAATAGAAAGAATGTGGAGTTAAGGCCAAAGTCAGATCAACTATGATCTTATTGAATAGCCAAGCAGGCTTGAAGGGCCAAATGTTTTGCCAAGACATTTTAATCTCCTTGCCCTCAGCCACAGCTTCAAAGATATGAGTGTACTCCTATGGCAGGAAGGATTCTTGCAAACTTGTGAATGGAATCCATGAACATTAATGGAGGATCTCTGAGCACACTTCAGCTATGATGAATATTGTCATATCTGGAATCCGGAAGTTCAGCATTTCTGTAGCTCTAAATTAGAATCAAGTAAAGGACAATTAAATTTTACTTGTCTGATAACCAGGTCAAGTGTGATTGCTAACTACTTATCTTACCAGCACCAATGGTAGTGAGGATATCTCTGCTAAAGCACAGTATTTCATTGAACCATTCATCCCCCTTTTCCACAGTGAACAATTTCAACAAAGGCAAAGAAATGATTCCCAGTTAATTCTATCTCATTATTGCTTTGCAAATCATCCAACATATCAAATGAATATATTTGATTGCTTCGTGAAATTTGTGATAAGTCTCTATCCAGAGGCATGATATTCCTTTGTTCTTTTTACATCAAATATTAAGAAAATTATTGGAATTTTGAAATGGGAACTAGTGCAAAGAACATATTCAATGCAAAAGCAGGCATTTTGTTTAATCTATGGGCAATTTTCAACCACAACTGGATCAATTGTGGCTTTGTATTTGTTCATTATTTCTCACTATATCCTCCCTTGGTGGGCAAGTTGCTGGATCAAAGCAGCAGTTGCTAAATTGATGGTCAATTTTCTAGCACTGTTGGGCAAGCTCTGATCACATGTGTTGCTGTGACTACAAGCTGGATGCATTCTGCAAAATATTTCAATGCATACCTTGAGCATGCAATGTAACCATTAGTTATGAAGGAGGGACGTCAATTCTCGTATAGAAAACATTGGTGGGGCACCAATGAGCCCTAGCAAAATTGAAGTTAATGTGAATTGGGGGAAATCTCTCAAGGCAATAATATTCAAAGCTATGGGCCAAGTGCTGCTAAAATTAAATAGGTAGGTTAGGTGGTTCTCACTTTCTCAGATGATTCTCAGACTCAGTATGTCAAAGAGTATCTTCTGCACTATGATTCTATGATTTGCTTTGTTTGGAGTTATATAGAACTCATCTCAGCCCCAAGAGATCATGAAAGGGGTTCTTCAGTGTAATGTCCTGGTCTCAACCACCTTCAGTAGCTTCCTTAGTGATCTTCCCTCATCATGTGGTCAGAAGTGGGAATGTTTGCTGGTGACTGCACAGTGTTCAGTATGATTGCCTACCCTGTGGACATTTGACAAGGCCTGGACAATATACAAGCTTGGGGCTGATTTGTTCAAGCTATGAACTTAGGTACCACACAAGTGTCAGGCAATTATCAAGTCCAACAAAAGGTATTTGATCCAACATCCCTTTGACATTCAATGGCATTACTATATCTGAAACCCTCACCATCAATGTCCACTGAGAAAACATTCAACTGGACCAGCTATATATATGTTCTTATTACAAGAGTAGGTCAGGGGCTCGGAAATCTGCAGTGAGTAACTCATCT